>OX371260.1:12544093-13229700 GCA_947311025.1 Lypha dubia | reverse complement strand
TATGTTCTTTTATTGATTCTCCATCATATGAGTTATGTAAATACATAACAAATATTTTACGGAATATTACGAAGAACTCTAGATATAATATCAAGAATTCTGTAGAGTTTAAAAACAGGATAAAAGATCAACAGATATCAAATGATGAAATATTGATTTCTTTTGATGTTTTGTCTTTATTTCCCAGTATACCTGTTGATGTTGCGATAAATACCATTGAAGAAAAATGGGATATGATTAAGGATTATACAAATATAGATAAGGATTTATTTTTACGTATTTTAAAATTTTGCATAGAGGATAATAGATATTTTCAATATAATGGAAATATATTTATGCAACAAAATGGTCTTCCAATGGGATCTCCAGCATCTCCAATTGTTGCAGATATAGTTATGGAGAAATTATTGGATTTATCTATTCAAAAATTGAATGCGATTCCCAGATTGATGACTAAGTATGTAGATGATCTGTTTTGCATTATTCCTGAATGTGAAATTGATAAGGTGCTTTTGATATTTAATGAATTTAATTCTAATATTAAATTTACTGTTGAAAAGGAATATAACTCAAGGATCAATTATCTAGATACTAGTATTATTAGAAAAGATAATAGATTATTGATAGATTGGTACCAGAAACCAACAGCATCGGGAAGGTTAATTAATTACTATTCTAAACATAGCAAACATATTATTATTAATACAGCTAGAAATTTCATAGAAAGAGTTTTAACTATAAGTGACAAACAGTTTCACAACAAGAATGAGAGGAAGATAAGAAGTATTTTGAGAGAGAATGATTACCCCAGTTCTTTAATTAATAAATTAATATATAGACACAAACATAAAATAATTAATAATATAGATAGTAATACAGAACAGAGAATATACAAATCCTTAACGTATATTCCTGAGATTTCAGAGAGATTGACAAAATCAAAGATTTTTGATACGAACAAATATAGAATAGCTCATAGAACCTATAACACATTAAATAAATTATTTAGTAGAACTAAGGACAAAATTGATAAATGGGATAGATCGAATGTAGTTTACAAAATACCTTGCAAGGGAAATGATGGAGAGAATTGTAACATGGTATATGTAGGTACTACCAAAAATAAATTAAAAACGAGAATAGCAGGTCATAAGTCAGATCAGAAATATAGGCATATCAATTCACAGAAGACAGCGTTGTCATCTCATTGTTCCAGATTAGTTCACTTTCCTAACTTTGAAAATGTTTCAATTCTGAATACAGAAAATAATTATAAACAGCGTTTGATGTTAGAAATGTTAGAGATAATTAATACACCAGCAACACAAAGAATAAATTTTAAAGTAGATACAGAAAATTTAGCACAGAATTATAGATATTTAGTTAGTAAAAATCTAAATGTTAAATGATTGTTTCTTGTTTCACTATGAATTTTTTGTTACTTTGTTTAATTACATATCTAATTATATTATGGTCCCACAGGAAAATAATCACATTATTGCTTCTTGGTTTTACACCAATAATAACTTAATTTCCTGTAGGATTTTTATTATTCTTAACTTTTATAAAGCTTATAAAAATTTGTAAATAATTTTTTGATATTTATATTTAAAAAACAGCCTAGATACATACTACACATTTTAATGTTAATTGTTTTGATATATTGAATTCAATGTTAAAAAATTTTTTTTAAATACTATTTTTATAACATAACATTTTTAATAATTTTTTCTATGTTAAAAAACAGCCCGAATACATACTATACATTTTAATGTTAATTGTGTTGATATATTAAATTCAATGTTAATTTTTTAACACTATTTTTATAACATAACATTTTTAATAATTTTTTCTATGTTAAAAATTTTGGAAATTTATGGAAACAATTTTTGTGACATTTCATACAAAAACCTTTTTATATACTGTAGTTAAATTTTCCTAGACTTTTTCCATAAAAAATTATTGAAAAAAATTTTATGACACCCAATACACAAATCAATATTAAAATTTCAAATAATTTAAAAAAAATTTTCCTGAAGATGCTAACAAATTGTTAGCGAAATATCGAAAATTAATATAAATAAAACAACAATATATATATATATATATTAAATCAAGAGACCTATTGCTTAAACAAACATTCTAATAAATATAAAGAAAAGGTCAAATAAAATAGAATATAAATATAAATAGAGAGAGCAAATCAAACAACAAAATGGACTATAGCTGTTTCAAGAAGAACAACCAAACTAGGAAATATACAAACTTGATGAAGTCAATTAGGAATAAATTTGTACGGACGAAGTCAGCAATAACCTTTTTAACAAGATGTAAGAATGCAGGGATAATTCCAAATTTCATAAAGGTCACAACGAGGAATATTTCGAACATTTTCAATAAGGATAGACTACCCAGGATTCAACAACAAATTTCAAAATATACACAGGATATACAGAACAGAGTTTTAAGGATAGCAATAAGAGAAAAACACGAATTATTGAAACATTTTCAAAGGGAAAGGGAAATAATTATTGGTGAATTGAAGAAACATTTCACTCTGGAGGAAATGGTTGAGTTTTTATATTTTGAGGAGAATTTAACGGTTACATATATGAAGAAGGTAAATATTATACATAAGAAGAAATTTGATAATCTTAAAATATTACAATTAGAGGAGTTAAATATTAGGTATAATGAGAAATGGTTTGTTAATAAAACCAATTGTGATATACCTAGAGATGTTCAGTGGATTCTTTCACTCGGGAAAAAACATGCTTTACCAGTAAAAGCAAACGAATTTCCTATTTTAAAAATAATTTCTGAAGGAGAAGAGTTAGTTAGAACTTTTAATAGAAAGGAAGAACAAGAAATAGCTAGAAATAGATTAACAGCAGTTATTGATAATCATTTAAATAAAAATAGATTATCTAATAGAGATAGGTTTATGATAGATAAGGTAAATATAGCTGATAGATTTTTAAAAAAACACAGGGATATATTTATTGTTAATTCAGATAAAGGTAATACTACTGTATCAATTAATAGACATGATTATAATTCTAGGATTAATGATATTATAGGAGATACTAGAGAATATACTTCATTAAATAGAGACCCAACTAGCAAGTTACAAAAAATTAACAATAATATAGTTGAAGAATTATATAGGAAGGAAATAGTATCTTCTACTGAGAAAAATAGGCTTAAAACTAACGTTGCAATTGCACCGCGTTTATATGGATTACCAAAGATCCATAAGGAAGGTTTTCCATTAAGGCCTATATGTTCTTTTATTAATTCTCCATCATATGAGTTATGTAAATACATAACAAATATTTTACGGAATATTACGAAGAACTCTAGATATAATATCAAGAATTCTGTAGAGTTTAAAAACAGGATAAAAGATCAACAGATATCAAATGATGAAATATTGATTTCTTTTGACGTTGTGTCTTTATTTCCCAGTATACCTGTTGATGTTGCGATAAATACCATTGAAGAAAAATGGGATATGATTAAGGATTATACAAATATAGATAAGGATTTATTTTTACGTATTTTAAAATTTTGCATAGAGGATAATAGATATTTTCAATATAATGCAAATATATTTATGCAACAAAATGGTCTTCCAATGGGATCTCCAGCATCTCCAATTGTTGCAGATATAGTTATGGAGAAATTATTGGATTTATCTATTCAAAAACTGAATGCGATTCCCAGATTGATGACTAAGTATGTAGATGATCTGTTTTGCATTATTCCTGAATGTGAAATTGATAAGGTGCTTTTGACATTTAATGAATTTAATTCTAATATTAAATTTACTGTTGAAAAGGAATATAACTCAAGGATCAATTATCTAGATACTAGTATTATTAGAAAAGATAATAGATTATTGATAGATTGGTACCAGAAACCAACAGCATCGGGGAGGTTAATTAATTACTATTCTAAACATAGCAAACATATTATTATTAATACAGCTAGAAATTTCATAGAAAGAGTTTTAACTATAAGTGACAAACAGTTTCACAACAAGAATGAGAGGAAGATAAGAAGTATTTTGAGAGAGAATGATTACCCCAGTTCTTTAATTAATAAATTAATATATAGACACAAACATAAAATAATTAATAATATAGATAGTAATACAGAACAGAGAATATACAAATCCTTAACGTATATTCCTGAGATTTCAGAGAGATTGACAAAATCAAAGATTTTTGATACGAACAAATATAGAATAGCTCATAGAACCTATAACACATTAAATAAATTATTTAGTAGAACTAAGGACAAAATTGATAAATGGGATAGATCGAATGTAGTTTACAAAATACCTTGCAAGGGAAATGATGGAGAGAATTGTAACATGGTATATGTAGGTACTACCAAAAATAAATTAAAAACGAGAATAGCAGGTCATAAGTCAGATCAGAAATATAGGCATATCAATTCACAGAAGACAGCGTTGTCATCTCATTGTTCCAGATTAGTTCACTTTCCTAACTTTGAAAATGTTTCAATTCTGAATACAGAAAATAATTATAAACAGCGTTTGATGTTAGAAATGTTAGAGATAATTAATACACCAGCAACACAAAGAATAAATTTTAAAGTAGATACAGAAAATTTAGCACAGAATTATAGATATTTAGTTAGTAAAAATCTAAATGTTAAATGATTGTTTCTTGTTTCACTATGAATTTTTTGTTACTTTGTTTAATTACATATCTAATTATATTATGGTCCCACAGGAAAATAATCACATTATTGCTTCTTGGTTTTACACCAATAATAACTTAATTTCCTGTAGGATTTTTATTATTCTTAACTTTTATAAAGCTTATAAAAATTTGTAAATAATTTTTTGATATTTATATTTAAAAAACAGCCTAGATACATACTACACATTTTAATGTTAATTGTTTTGATATATTGAATTCAATGTTAAAAAATTTTTTTTAAATACTATTTTTATAACATAACATTTTTAATAATTTTTTCTATGTTAAAAAACAGCCCGAATACATACTATACATTTTAATGTTAATTGTGTTGATATATTAAATTCAATGTTAATTTTTTAACACTATTTTTATAACATAACATTTTTAATAATTTTTTCTATGTTAAAAATTTTATATCTATCCAATACTTAACTCATTTTCAATAATTTTTTTATGTTAAAATTTGGAAACAATTTTTGTGACATTTCATACAAAAACCTTTTTATATACTGTAGTTAAATTTTCCTAGACTTTTTCCATAAAAAATTATTGAAAAAAATTTTATGACACCCAATACACAAATCAATATTAAAATTTCAAATAATTTAAAAAAAATTTTCCTGAAGATGCTAACAAATTGTTAGCGAAATATCGAAAATTAATATAAATAAAACAACAATATATATATATATATATTAAATCAAGAGACCTATTGCTTAAACAAACATTCTAATAAATATAAAGAAAAGGTCAAATAAAATAGAATATAAATATAAATAGAGAGAGCAAATCAAACAACAAAATGGACTATAGCTGTTTCAAGAAGAACAACCAAACTAGGAAATATACAAACTTGATGAAGTCAATTAGGAATAAATTTGTACGGACGAAGTCAGCAATAACCTTTTTAACAAGATGTAAGAATGCAGGGATAATTCCAAATTTCATAAAGGTCACAACGAGGAATATTTCGAACATTTTCAATAAGGATAGACTACCCAGGATTCAACAACAAATTTCAAAATATACACAGGATATACAGAACAGAGTTTTAAGGATAGCAATAAGAGAAAAACACGAATTATTGAAACATTTTCAAAGGGAAAGGGAAATAATTATTGGTGAATTGAAGAAACATTTCACTCTGGAGGAAATGGTTGAGTTTTTATATTTTGAGGAGAATTTAACGGTTACATATATGAAGAAGGTAAATATTATACATAAGAAGAAATTTGATAATCTTAAAATATTACAATTAGAGGAGTTAAATATTAGGTATAATGAGAAATGGTTTGTTAATAAAACCAATTGTGATATACCTAGAGATGTTCAGTGGATTCTTTCACTCGGGAAAAAACATGCTTTACCAGTAAAAGCAAACGAATTTCCTATTTTAAAAATAATTTCTGAAGGAGAAGAGTTAGTTAGAACTTTTAATAGAAAGGAAGAACAAGAAATAGCTAGAAATAGATTAACAGCAGTTATTGATAATCATTTAAATAAAAATAGATTATCTAATAGAGATAGGTTTATGATAGATAAGGTAAATATAGCTGATAGATTTTTAAAAAAACACAGGGATATATTTATTGTTAATTCAGATAAAGGTAATACTACTGTATCAATTAATAGACATGATTATAATTCTAGGATTAATGATATTATAGGAGATACTAGAGAATATACTTCATTAAATAGAGACCCAACTAGCAAGTTACAAAAAATTAACAATAATATAGTTGAAGAATTATATAGGAAGGAAATAGTATCTTCTACTGAGAAAAATAGGCTTAAAACTAACGTTGCAATTGCACCGCGTTTATATGGATTACCAAAGATCCATAAGGAAGGTTTTCCATTAAGGCCTATATGTTCTTTTATTAATTCTCCATCATATGAGTTATGTAAATACATAACAAATATTTTACGGAATATTACGAAGAACTCTAGATATAATATCAAGAATTCTGTAGAGTTTAAAAACAGGATAAAAGATCAACAGATATCAAATGATGAAATATTGATTTCTTTTGACGTTGTGTCTTTATTTCCCAGTATACCTGTTGATGTTGCGATAAATACCATTGAAGAAAAATGGGATATGATTAAGGATTATACAAATATAGATAAGGATTTATTTTTACGTGTTTTAAAATTTTGCATAGAGGATAATAGATATTTTCAATATAATGGAAATATATTTATGCAACAAAATGGTCTTCCAATGGGATCTCCAGCATCTCCAATTGTTGCAGATATAGTTATGGAGAAATTATTGGATTTATCTATTCAAAAACTGAATGCGATTCCCAGATTGATGACTAAGTATGTAGATGATCTGTTTTGCATTATTCCTGAATGTGAAATTGATAAGGTGCTTTTGACATTTAATGAATTTAATTCTAATATTAAATTTACTGTTGAAAAGGAATATAACTCAAGGATCAATTATCTAGATACTAGTATTATTAGAAAAGATAATAGATTATTGATAGATTGGTACCAGAAACCAACAGCATCGGGGAGGTTAATTAATTACTATTCTAAACATAGCAAACATATTATTATTAATACAGCTAGAAATTTCATAGAAAGAGTTTTAACTATAAGTGACAAACAGTTTCACAACAAGAATGAGAGGAAGATAAGAAGTATTTTGAGAGAGAATGATTACCCCAGTTCTTTAATTAATAAATTAATATATAGACACAAACATAAAATAATTAATAATATAGATAGTAATACAGAACAGAGAATATACAAATCCTTAACGTATATTCCTGAGATTTCAGAGAGATTGACAAAATCAAAGATTTTTGATACGAACAAATATAGAATAGCTCATAGAACCTATAACACATTAAATAAATTATTTAGTAGAACTAAGGACAAAATTGATAAATGGGATAGATCGAATGTAGTTTACAAAATACCTTGCAAGGGAAATGATGGAGAGAATTGTAACATGGTATATGTAGGTACTACCAAAAATAAATTAAAAACGAGAATAGCAGGTCATAAGTCAGATCAGAAATATAGGCATATCAATTCACAGAAGACAGCGTTGTCATCTCATTGTTCCAGATTAGTTCACTTTCCTAACTTTGAAAATGTTTCAATTCTGAATACAGAAAATAATTATAAACAGCGTTTGATGTTAGAAATGTTAGAGATAATTAATACACCAGCAACACAAAGAATAAATTTTAAAGTAGATACAGAAAATTTAGCACAGAATTATAGATATTTAGTTAGTAAAAATCTAAATGTTAAATGATTGTTTCTTGTTTCACTATGAATTTTTTGTTACTTTGTTTAATTACATATCTAATTATATTATGGTCCCACAGGAAAATAATCACATTATTGCTTCTTGGTTTTACACCAATAATAACTTAATTTCCTGTAGGATTTTTATTATTCTTAACTTTTATAAAGCTTATAAAAATTTGTAAATAATTTTTTGATATTTATATTTAAAAAACAGCCTAGATACATACTACACATTTTAATGTTAATTGTTTTGATATATTGAATTCAATGTTAAAAAATTTTTTTTAAATACTATTTTTATAACATAACATTTTTAATAATTTTTTCTATGTTAAAAAACAGCCCGAATACATACTATACATTTTAATGTTAATTGTGTTGATATATTAAATTCAATGTTAATTTTTTAACACTATTTTTATAACATAACATTTTTAATAATTTTTTCTATGTTAAAAATTTTATATCTATCCAATACTTAACTCATTTTCAATAATTTTTTTATGTTAAAATTTGGAAACAATTTTTGTGACATTTCATACAAAAACCTTTTTATATACTGTAGTTAAATTTTCCTAGACTTTTTCCATAAAAAATTATTGAAAAAAATTTTATGACACCCAATACACAAATCAATATTAAAATTTCAAATAATTTAAAAAAAATTTTCCTGAAGATGCTAACAAATTGTTAGCGAAATATCGAAAATTAATATAAATAAAACAACAATATATATATATATATATTAAATCAAGAGACCTATTGCTTAAACAAACATTCTAATAAATATAAAGAAAAGGTCAAATAAAATAGAATATAAATATAAATAGAGAGAGCAAATCAAACAACAAAATGGACTATAGCTGTTTCAAGAAGAACAACCAAACTAGGAAATATACAAACTTGATGAAGTCAATTAGGAATAAATTTGTACGGACGAAGTCAGCAATAACCTTTTTAACAAGATGTAAGAATGCAGGGATAATTCCAAATTTCATAAAGGTCACAACGAGGAATATTTCGAACATTTTCAATAAGGATAGACTACCCAGGATTCAACAACAAATTTCAAAATATACACAGGATATACAGAACAGAGTTTTAAGGATAGCAATAAGAGAAAAACACGAATTATTGAAACATTTTCAAAGGGAAAGGGAAATAATTATTGGTGAATTGAAGAAACATTTCACTCTGGAGGAAATGGTTGAGTTTTTATATTTTGAGGAGAATTTAACGGTTACATATATGAAGAAGGTAAATATTATACATAAGAAGAAATTTGATAATCTTAAAATATTACAATTAGAGGAGTTAAATATTAGGTATAATGAGAAATGGTTTGTTAATAAAACCAATTGTGATATACCTAGAGATGTTCAGTGGATTCTTTCACTCGGGAAAAAACATGCTTTACCAGTAAAAGCAAACGAATTTCCTATTTTAAAAATAATTTCTGAAGGAGAAGAGTTAGTTAGAACTTTTAATAGAAAGGAAGAACAAGAAATAGCTAGAAATAGATTAACAGCAGTTATTGATAATCATTTAAATAAAAATAGATTATCTAATAGAGATAGGTTTATGATAGATAAGGTAAATATAGCTGATAGATTTTTAAAAAAACACAGGGATATATTTATTGTTAATTCAGATAAAGGTAATACTACTGTATCAATTAATAGACATGATTATAATTCTAGGATTAATGATATTATAGGAGATACTAGAGAATATACTTCATTAAATAGAGACCCAACTAGCAAGTTACAAAAAATTAACAATAATATAGTTGAAGAATTATATAGGAAGGAAATAGTATCTTCTACTGAGAAAAATAGGCTTAAAACAAACGTTGCAATTGCACCGCGTTTATATGGATTACCAAAGATCCATAAGGAAGGTTTTCCATTAAGGCCTATATGTTCTTTTATTAATTCTCCATCATATGAGTTATGTAAATACATAACAAATATTTTACGGAATATTACGAAGAACTCTAGATATAATATCAAGAATTCTGTAGAGTTTAAAAACAGGATAAAAGATCAACAGATATCAAATGATGAAATATTGATTTCTTTTGACGTTGTGTCTTTATTTCCCAGTATACCTGTTGATGTTGCGATAAATACCATTGAAGAAAAATGGGATATGATTAAGGATTATACAAATATAGATAAGGATTTATTTTTACGTATTTTAAAATTTTGCATAGAGGATAATAGATATTTTCAATATAATGGAAATATATTTATGCAACAAAATGGTCTTCCAATGGGATCTCCAGCATCTCCAATTGTTGCAGATATAGTTATGGAGAAATTATTGGATTTATCTATTCAAAAACTGAATGCGATTCCCAGATTGATGACTAAGTATGTAGATGATCTGTTTTGCATTATTCCTGAATGTGAAATTGATAAGGTGCTTTTGACATTTAATGAATTTAATTCTAATATTAAATTTACTGTTGAAAAGGAATATAACTCAAGGATCAATTATCTAGATACTAGTATTATTAGAAAAGATAATAGATTATTGATAGATTGGTACCAGAAACCAACAGCATCGGGGAGGTTAATTAATTACTATTCTAAACATAGCAAACATATTATTATTAATACAGCTAGAAATTTCATAGAAAGAGTTTTAACTATAAGTGACAAACAGTTTCACAACAAGAATGAGAGGAAGATAAGAAGTATTTTGAGAGAGAATGATTACCCCAGTTCTTTAATTAATAAATTAATATATAGACACAAACATAAAATAATTAATAATATAGATAGTAATACAGAACAGAGAATATACAAATCCTTAACGTATATTCCTGAGATTTCAGAGAGATTGACAAAATCAAAGATTTTTGATACGAACAAATATAGAATAGCTCATAGAACCTATAACACATTAAATAAATTATTTAGTAGAACTAAGGACAAAATTGATAAATGGGATAGATCGAATGTAGTTTACAAAATACCTTGCAAGGGAAATGATGGAGAGAATTGTAACATGGTATATGTAGGTACTACCAAAAATAAATTAAAAACGAGAATAGCAGGTCATAAGTCAGATCAGAAATATAGGCATATCAATTCACAGAAGACAGCGTTGTCATCTCATTGTTCCAGATTAGTTCACTTTCCTAACTTTGAAAATGTTTCAATTCTGAATACAGAAAATAATTATAAACAGCGTTTGATGTTAGAAATGTTAGAGATAATTAATACACCAGCAACACAAAGAATAAATTTTAAAGTAGATACAGAAAATTTAGCACAGAATTATAGATATTTAGTTAGTAAAAATCTAAATGTTAAATGATTGTTTCTTGTTTCACTATGAATTTTTTGTTACTTTGTTTAATTACATATCTAATTATATTATGGTCCCACAGGAAAATAATCACATTATTGCTTCTTGGTTTTACACCAATAATAACTTAATTTCCTGTAGGATTTTTATTATTCTTAACTTTTATAAAGCTTATAAAAATTTGTAAATAATTTTTTGATATTTATATTTAAAAAACAGCCTAGATACATACTACACATTTTAATGTTAATTGTTTTGATATATTGAATTCAATGTTAAAAAATTTTTTTTAAATACTATTTTTATAACATAACATTTTTAATAATTTTTTCTATGTTAAAAAACAGCCCGAATACATACTATACATTTTAATGTTAATTGTGTTGATATATTAAATTCAATGTTAATTTTTTAACACTATTTTTATAACATAACATTTTTAATAATTTTTTCTATGTTAAAAATTTTATATCTATCCAATACTTAACTCATTTTCAATAATTTTTTTATGTTAAAATTTGGAAACAATTTTTGTGACATTTCATACAAAAACCTTTTTATATACTGTAGTTAAATTTTCCTAGACTTTTTCCATAAAAAATTATTGAAAAAAATTTTATGACACCCAATACACAAATCAATATTAAAATTTCAAATAATTTAAAAAAAATTTTCCTGAAGATGCTAACAAATTGTTAGCGAAATATCGAAAATTAATATAAATAAAACAACAATATATATATATATATATTAAATCAAGAGACCTATTGCTTAAACAAACATTCTAATAAAAAAAAAAAAAAAAAAAAAAAAACAAATTAAGAATCTATTTACTCGTTTTCAACAATTTGAAATTTTTTTCTTATTAGTTTCCTCAGTGTTTTCTTAGCATTTGCTGTTATTTTTATGGTCGTCATATTTCAACCAAAAAAAGGAAAGCAATCAAATTAGACGCTCTTTGGTTATTTCAAAATAAGAGTAAAAAATAGCTTACAGGAATTTGTAAACAATTTTCAACAGCCAAAATTATATATTTTAAATATTTCTGGTGAGCAGAGATGTTTTCGACCATAACTTAAATGGATATGTGTATATCATAAACATTGATGGAACATTTCTTAATAGATGTGAAATATCGCAAATGAAAATTATGCTTCGAACAGACCAGTAACGCTTGCTTAGGGCCACTGTTGTAATTTTTAATATTAAAAGTATATTATGAATGCTGTTAAAAGTCTGTCGCACAAACATGATACAATTGTTTATACCTAAAATAGCTTGAATGTTTAATGAAATTCGAGTATAAAACTGTAGAACTCAGAAGATAAATGATTATTCATACATTTTTCTTATATTTAATTTGAAACAATTTAATACATATTTGACTCTCAAGCAGTTGTACATGAAAAAACGTACATACGAGTACATAAAAATAAAAATAAATAAATTGAAATACTTCACATAATACTTAGAAAAATTAATTGAATCAAATTAATATCATTACAGTATATTTCAATACGAGTATATCGTACGAAAAGCTTTAATAACACCGTCCAACAGCATATATTATACTTCGTAAACTGTGTTCTTATTTCCACATAGATATTGAAACGTAAATCTATGATGAAAAAATAAAAAGATCACTCCAGAAATTAAAAAAAAAAAAAAAAAAATATTATATGGTGATCTAATAGATATCTAGATTTTTGGCACCACTTCCACAATAACACAACAGCCATTTGTAATTTGCTGTCTTATCTAGACTCTGTTCTCTGAAAATCAGTAAGTTTTTTTTTTTAATTTTTCTTATTGTATTTTAAAAACTTAACGTAAAAATTTAAAATTTTTATAGAACTTAAAATTTTTGTTTTCTTCGATTTAGCTTCTTTCGTGTAGGAAGTTTTAATCATACTCTTTTTTTCATATTCATTTAGACATAAATAAATTAGTTTAGATAAAAAAATACATAAATTTGGTTCGACCATGATCGAGAATATTTGAAAGATTTTTTTTTTATATTTAAAATAGCTGAACTAGTTTAATTAACAGTTAACAATGGATAAGAAGACTCGGATTTTGCCATTAATATCATGATTGAATTATGGAGAAGGTAAAGAGAAAACGACACCAGCAATTCTTAAATTTTTTAGCATCAACAATTTTGGATAAATTTGTTAAAGTTATAAATCGTAAAAGTGTACTTAAAAGATGCATCGCTAAAACTATCATTCGGTGTTAAATTCGTAAGTGTGACCAATTTTAAAATATATAATACTTTATAATAATTTATTTCACGTGTAACACAAAGAGCGAAGTCAAAAGTTGTAATGTGGATACAGGTGAACCAAAAAGAACAACGTAAAACAACATAGAAAAAAAGGGATGATTACAATTTCATGAAATTTTTCATGCAAAATTCAACATATAAAATATGCAGAAGCCTAAAAGCAGAATTTTAAAAATTCAACACATAAATTAAGTTTTACACAAATAATCTATATTATATGCATATTAATTAGTTTTATACAATAAAATTAAATGTTTTAGAAGTTTAAGTTTTATTACAAACTGGTTTTTGTTTTTTTCAAACCACTGTGCGATATAAAGCAGTCGAAATTAATTATGAATTTTGTGAAAGCAATGTTCTTAAGCACTTAACAATTTAAGATAATTCTGTTGTATGAAACAATTTAGGTGTAATTGTTCTCGTAAATTTTTCGTTGCACAGTGTAATAAATAGTAACAGAAATCACAAAAAAAAAAAAAAACAACAGCAATACAAAGTCAACAATAAAATAAATAAATATAATAAATGAACGAACGAATGAATGAATAAGAATGCCACACAATGAAAAGCTCTCAAGCTATGAAAATCATACACTATTTACACATACACTCCTCCTACTCGACATTTCTCAAGAATTTGTTAAAAAAAATAATAAACATAAAAAATACACTACAGAGAGAATAAAAAACAATCAATGAATTTAATATTGTTGTTATATTTTATGTCGTCGTTTTCACCATAATGATATAATACAAATACAACTCATGAATAGATTTATTTATTTCATTTATATGTACGTATTGACAAGTAAACGGTGTAATATTACACAAACAGAGAGAGAGATACAAAAATTTGGTTATGGAAAAATTATAAAATAAAAACAAGAAAAATACAACATGTGTGACCTTTTTCTTTGCTTCTTAATTTCCTTTCATTGCGTTCGAACACATGCACATACATAGATGTACACACATACATATATCGTTTTCAATTGTTAACATCACAACCAGTTCGGATATCCTTGTGCTGTTGTTTTGTTTTCTTATTATTTCGTCATTGCATACAGAAATCAAGTCAATGTTGTTTCCACTTTACCAGTTTGTTATTTATATCTTTGAAAGATTCTTACAGTTATTTCTTGTAGTAAAAATAAAAAAGAATTTGTTGGCTCCTTTGGAAAATACATTCGAAGTAGATTTTGTATTTCAAAGAAAATGTGATACCTTGATTTCCTTTATTGCTAGAGAAGCAGTAAAACGAAAACAAAAAATAATAATAAATAATTCGATAGAACACCCAACGATTTTAGATTCAGATTTGATATAAAAATACCAAAGTTATTCAGATTTAACCCAATTAAGGTGCACATATCTACGGCAGCTCAATGCGTGGGGTTGTTTGTGTTACATGCAACCGTTTTGAAGTGTTTTCATTCTTTCAATAATCAACAACTAATGAAAAAATCAGAGTTACATAAAATTTTTTTATAATTTTTAAAGTAGTGCTGTATTATTTCTAGCCGATTACATGTTTGAAATTTAAATTTTAATTAACAAAGATTATAGAAAAACCAACTAATTTAATATCAAATTTTAATAAAAACATATATTTTTTTCAATGGCTTATCTTATTTTTCGTTAAAAACTATAAATATTTGAAGTGTTTTACTATTATCAAACAATTGTAAAATAAATGAAAAAATCATATAAACGGCAGCATCTTCCATTATCTTCGCGACAGCTCTTTTTCCGTCTTTTTCTTTTTTCTCCAATAATTTGTGTTTGTTCAAGACACGAGCAGTTATATATATATATATATATATATAATTTTTTTTTAATAAAATAGCTTCTTTTTATCACACTAAAAATATTTATTTGTATATGCATGAGTACTGGTTGCTGCTATTGTTCTTATTGTTCTTATTGTGAAATATCCTTGTTTTCGTTCGTTCTATTTGAATATTGTCCTGGTTTTGGTGTCGCCCATTTAATATTCATGAAAATTCATGGATATCGAGGATATCATGCAGAAGTGCCATCCATAGAAGTTTTATATTTATACTTGTGTTTGTTTTTTATATCTTATATTTTTTAAACAAAATTTATTATAAATTGTTTTCTTGCAATATTTGCGAGATGAAGAAATTTACAACCAAAGCGAAATGAGTATGTACTCGTACATACATTTGTATGTCTGTATGAATAGTGTGTCAATAAATTTACAAATAAATAAATTTTCAAACGCAAATTGGTATACACACATACTCGTATGTGCACATGTACCCATGTACATATGTATGAATGAACATGGAACTATAAATAGTATACATACATAGTATATTACGCACAATAACGGAACATATGACGCACAAATATCTATTTGAATGAGTTTCACCCAAAAGAAAAAAAAAAATTGTTGTAAACAACCATAAAATAACTTTTATTTTATTATTATATTTTTGTGAGTTTAAAATTAAAGAAACATCTCTTACCAAATCGGTGGAAAAGACAGAGGTTCTTTTTTCTGATTAGATTTTAATTTTTACTATTAGAAATAATATGTACATATGTATGTATGTTAACTTATCTACAGGCATACATATGTATGTGTGTTGTCAAATAATTGCGTGCAAACTTTTGTTTTATATGTATGTGCACTTGTGTGTGAATGTTTTCATTTAAATATCATAATAGACGGATATAAAATTTTAGAGATATTTTGCTAGAAAACTAAAAATATATAAAATATATACATGTATATACATACATGTATATAGTATGTAAGTATGTTTGTAAGTTTATAGTACAAATTGAAGTCTGTCATCGATTTGTTTATAATGGAAATGACAAATTGAATTTTTTGTACTACCACTGCGTATTTTTAATATTCCTGTAAACATTTTATTATTTAATATCACTCTTACGCAAAGTTTATTGAGGGTTGTTTGAGGCGTTTAGTTTGAAATTGACTTAAGTCACTTAATCATGTATAAAAGGTTTTCCAATAGGGATGATATGATTTTTGAAGTGACGTTTCCGGCCATTTGTAATATGTCATGATCTGTCATTTGTTATTCATTCTATTCAGTAGTGTTTACAATTTCATCATGGAGATTTATACGCAAGAACAACGTTTGCAAATTATTCAGTTTTATTCTCAAAATAATCGTTCTCCATTTGCAACTTTTTCGTGCGCTTTTGCCATTTATGGTCGTAATAATCATCCAAGTGTGCTCGCTATTCGTCGAATTGTTGAAAATTTTGAGCTTACATTTTCTTTACAAAATTTTCAAGTGCCAATAAGACAAAGAACCGCTTGAAATAATGCAAATATTGCTGCCGTTCAGGCAAGTGTTGATCAAGACCGCAATTTGTGGATTCCAAGACGCTCTCAAAAAAATGGGACTGTCCTCAAACCGCAACCTGGCGGATTTTTAAGAAAGGATTTTGGGTTTGTATCCGTATCAAACTGTTCTCACTCAAGAACTGAATCCAGCTGGACCACCGTAAAAGTCGTGAATTTGCTGATTTTGCATTGGAACAACTGAAAAGTTGAGGATTCGATTATTTCAAGAAATTGTGATAATGAATGGCCTCCAAGAAGTTGTGATTAAACGCCATTAGAATATTTCTTGTGGTGTTATTTGAAGTCATTGGTCTTTCGAAATTAACCAGACTCTGTTAAGCTTTACAAGTCAATATTGAACGTGCCATTCATAACATACGACCTGATTTAGTGGAAAAAGTGCTCGCAAATTGGGTTCATCGAATTAGTTGCTGCGAAAGAAGTCGTGGAAGTAAGTATGAAATTCCAGCTCTCTGACTCTTTATTAAAAAATTGCAATCTTTTTCCGATTTCTCCAGAAAATCAAGGTACAATGAGTAAAGCTATTTTAGTTTGCAATAAATATTTTGGTTTTTTATAAAATTTGGACCGCGTTAGAAAAATGGAAAAAAAATATGCTTAAAGTGCGTGCAAATTCTAATAAGGAGCAACAAATAACAAAAGAAATAACTTTTTAATATTTGTTAATATCTATTTATACAGACTAAAGTTCGAAAATGTTTATAATCAGAGAAATATTAGGTAGACACTGTTAACATATTTCGAGCAACAAAGGAAAAATTTAATATATTTGCATCCCTTACATATTTCTCTGATTACTCGCATTAACATTTACGAACTTTAGCCTGTATAAATATTAACAAATATTAATAATAAACAGTTCGTAGTAATTTAAAAAATTACAATTAATATAGAAATAACTTTTTGTTGGTTAATTCCAAAAAAATGTGGAGTTGTGCAATTAATTAAACTTAAGACACTTTCAAGATAAACAGCTCTTTTATAATTAAGACTCTAAATTATTTATTTTCATTAAGCTAAAGCTTGTGAAAATATATGGGGTATTCACACTGTATTGATAAGACATATGTCATAAAATAATAGCACTTCAAAATATGACAAGTGTGAACACGCCGTCATAAATAAGTGTGCTATGTCATAATTGTGCCAGCTGATAAACATTTAACAACACTCCATTTTTAGTCGGATTATTGCGCATACGTTTGCGCTTTGGCTTAAATGTAATTGTTTTTTAATTGTTAATAAAGAAAACAATAAATTTCCTGTAAATTTTCTAAAATGTCCATTATCAATTAAAATTTTAAATTTTTTTTTATTTATACGAACTTGCTGAATTAAATATAATCAAAAGCAGCTGTGTGCCAGTAACATGCTGAACTATTTTTTGGACGGCGGCAATTGGAAAAACGTCCACAAGCTGCCAGGCAGATTAGTTACACATGCACATATTTTCATTCAAGGCGAATTAATATAAGGTGGATGCAGTGGCGAATTCACGCGAATTTATACATTACGCTACACTGTGCAAATTTGTTATATATTTCCGGTGCCGTGCAAAAGGCAAATTTATTACGACTACAATAATTCAACAACAATGCAGACAGCAGGCATTTTGTTTGTGTGAACGGCGGTAATGACCTACGCTGTCAAAATTCTCCATACATAAAAAATTACATTAAAATGGCGCGGGAAAATATGTAACAAATTTGACGGTGTAGGTAATGTATAAATTCGCGTGAATTCGCCGCTGCTTCCACCTTATAATTAATTCACCTTGGTCGTGCATATACCTCGTAATGAATTTGCCTGCTTTTTATTCTTGTGCTATTTAAAAGTAGCGGCGGCTTGTAAATATTATCGCCGGCTCGAATAAAGAGTTGCAGCTGCTCGACTAAAGTTTCTACTGTTATTTTGTGACACACCACAAACATACCTCAAAATGTCTTATTATTATATGACTTTTTTGCTTGAAGCACAAAAACAATTTTTTTAAACTATTGTAAAATAATAAGACATTTTGACAATATGACTGATATGACAACAGTGTGAACACCCCAATAGATTTATAACGATTTTAAGTAGAAATGAAGTTTCCTTGTGAAATGAAGTATAATAATCACATCTAAAGTATTTAAGAAAATTATTTATTATAGTATTTAATTTGTAGGATTTTATCTTTTTTATCTGATAGAACTTTCTTAGAAAACACAATCGTATTTTATGTCTTAAATAATGGGTGCTTAGACAGTTTAAATTTACTGCTTTGAATTTGGCAAACAATTGCTTCTAATGATTTTAGCTCCTCCATCTGATGTTGAAAGAACAAAAGCCATACAGTAAAATAGCAAAAGTTAACACAGATTTTGCAGCACAAGATTTATAAATCAATTGTAATGGATATATTGAAGAAGTTCTCAAGTTTTCTCTTCACTCTCTTTGAATTATCTGTTCATGAGATTAATAACAACAACATGAGAATGTTAAATATTGCAGATGATGGATGCTCTTACCAAATTTTTAGCTATAAAACCCAGTTTTTTTTTAGCATATTTTTAGCATTGATGATTTTGTTAAGAAATTAAAAATTATTAACCACAACTACTTATTTATACCCCTTTCCTTATTTTTAGTTATTTATTAATTAATTGACTATTTGTAACAAACAATTTTTCGCAAATTAAATTCTCTGCATTTCAGAGGTTAATGAACCACAACGATTTTATTGTTAAATTGAAATAAATACAACAAATTAAGTTTATTGATAAACATAAAAAGTTTTCAATTTGATCAATTGGAATGAACATTGAAGTGCAATTGTAATTGACACTTGCTTTGTGTTTGGTTGTTTTGTAAAAATGTTAGTTTTTTTATAGTTGAAATTTGAGAGAGTTTAAAAATAAATTGTTGTAAAAATAACATTAAAATAATTTTCAACACGATTTGTATAAAAAGAACGACTTTGAAATGACGTACGATTGCTGTCAATTATTTCAGAAATAACGATTTTGGCTAAAAAGACTGAAGACAATGAATTAAAATTTTTAATAATATTCTTTGGTCTAATTCTGATCGAGAGAATAAAGAAAAATATATTTTGATTTATACGCAGTTAAAGTTCCTACCAATTTTCAAATTGTAGTAGTGAATCTACTTTAGAAATCATGTCAATCTTTACATTTAATTTTAAAGTTATGTTTGGTAATTTTATGTAAAATATATTTTCTTTTTGATCTTCATTTTGAAATACCCATTTTAGGTTCGAATATTCTTATTCAGTTTCAAGCTAACTAACGCAATTTAAAACTTTACTTCGAAAAAAATAGACATTTTATTGAACATTTAATACCGTTAAAAAAAGTTCAAGTTTCCAAATTCTTTTATACGAAAGAGGTTTTTTTTCTATTTTCGCAACGTATTTTGAATTTAAAAAACTGATAGTGTTGGCTGAAGTTGATATCGCTTTGACTACAAAGCAAACTATGACATAGGATCCTGCAAAGGATCAACATCATAAATTTCTCTGATGTACATTAGTGTATCATATTATTAATTGTTGTTGGACTGTTTAAGTGAAGGCATAGTTCTGGTCACTAAAAACTGTTCCGAAAGCGATAGATACTGTTCCAAGCTAATGTACACCATAGCGCACAATGCATGGCGCTAGTCCGACAAAAAAAATATATAATGATAAATATTTAGATACACAACACCGATTTTTAAAATCACACGAGCACTAAATCTGTTAACGATAATGAAGTATGTATGTATGTACAGATAAGAAGGAACCGTACTATTCGAAAATTTACACAAACTTTCTAGAATTCAAACCGATTTTCAAAAAATTCAAATCCAGTACAATCCGGTAGAAACAAACTTTAAGCATAATTATAATATATTAAACTGATACATCAAACATTGAATCAAGGGTAAGAACAAAAATATTTTTAAGCCAAGAATGAAATTAAAACTTCTAATTTGTTGTTATAATTTTGGAACTTAAAGTAAATTATGATTGCAGTTCAACTGTTTTTTTTTTTTTCGGAATATTATATTATTAAATGCAACCATGTTGCGGTTTTTTCAAATGCAGCATTGTTAATGTAACCATGCTAGAGCAAAATTGAACATGAAAGATGCCAAATCAAAATGTAGAATTTCCTATTTCTTTTCTGTAAACTAAATATAAAAAAAAAATTGTCACATAATATTTTCTGATACTTTATTCATATGGAAAAATAAATCTGTAGGTTTTATTGCTACATAAACTTTTTTTTTTTGTCAAATATCTTTTTATTTTACACACAGCACTTTTGGTAATAAAAAAGACAAGAATAAAAAAGTTTTAATTCAATATGAATACGCAAAATCTTCAATACATTATAAATATTTCTTGCAAAACCATGATATATGTACATCTCAAATAAAACTATAAATTTTCTTAAGACTTATCTGACAATAAGCTTTATTATAATGTCATGTAGGAAAACAAAAATGTGGATATGAACATACTTGTACATATCCACATACATACATACATAATAACAATAATTTTAATATAATAATAAAAAAATATGCTTCGTTATTTTGTGGTTTTTATTCTAAATTTAGGAATAAAATTTAGTGTCAAAACTTTTCAGTTAGAAAAGATAAAAGTAACATACACACACACACACTTATACACATACAAACTTAGTTAGTTATCCTAAATATGTTAATATGTAATATGCAACGAATTGAGCAGGATAATATTTTCCTTAAACATATTTATATTTTCGCTTTTGTTTTCTTATGAAAAATCTAGTCTGTAATTGATTTGCACATAAAGTTTCAAATCAGTTTGAAGTTAAAATCAAGTAATACACAAAGATGTGTATAAGAGGGGGTAATATAAAGGAAATAAATAAAATTATTTAAATAAAACCAACAGAGCAAAATAAAAGAAGCTAAACATAAGCAACCAGTATAGAATAACCCAGGGCACGATGACAGATTGTATATCTGTTAGAGTTTATGCATGAGTGTGTGCGAATATTTTCTTGAATATGCAAATACATAAGGGATCACATTTTATAAGCATATCTCAACAAATGTTAGTTTAAATGTGTGTATACATGTGCACGTGTGTGAGAGTGTGTTTGTGTGTTGAGTATAAAAGGAAAGATATTAGATCTCCTTGGAATATTTTATATTTACAATGAATATAAAAAATAATATGGCATATTCTTACATTTAGTACAACATCTATTCATTCACTTTATTTCTTTTACGGAAAAGGAAACCATTCGAGTATACAAAAAAAAAAAATAAAAAAACACCTCTTATAAGGAGTATAAATAAAATAAAGAGAAAGAGAGCAGAGACGGCGGAAAAAAAAAACATCCAGTTACATGAAACGCATTTTATTGTATTCAAATATTATAGCGTAAAGACAGGCGCTCCTTTTAAGACATCTATTATAATGAGCATGCATTTGTATGTGTGTGCTTGCACGAGTGATTTTGTATTGCATTGTAAAGTTTTATTAATAAAGTTCTTTAAAGCAACAACAACATCAACAGAAATACTTAAATAACAAATTTTCTTTGTACAAAATTTCCTTACAAGCTTCTAATTTCATTTTTCTTTACTACCTCCTTCCTTCTAATGTGATTCTCTCTGTCGGAGATGCGAATTGTGTTGGTTACAAAAAAATTTTTCTTTTATTGTGTTTAAATGTGAAATCTTTAATGACACCGTGAATGGTGAAGAATTTTAAAGCTTAGATGGGATTAGTTAGATATATTAATATGCATTTTTTGATGGCTGCATTTCCACCCGATAAAGAAACAACACTTCTCAAATCAAGGCTTCATTTTGTTGAAAAAAACGGTGCATGTATTTTTTTAATTTTACTTTTATTATCTCAAAATTATATAACTTCTATACATCGAAAGGAACCCTACTATGGATTAAAAGGAATTTATGTATGCATGTGTGAGCTCTATAAATTGCATAAGTCGTACTCCTTATGACGAGTAATTTTCCGTAAGGACTCTGTAAAATACTTGCACAGGCCAAGGAAAGCATTTAAGTAATTCGTTAGATATAAAATTATAATTAGTACTTAATAATGCTCTACTCATAATTCTCTGTCGTGATTACGTCCTCACGCAGTATGCTGTAAGAGTTAAATACAAGTAACTCTCATCCTATCTCGTCATATCTTTAATATCGTATCGTAATGTCGTATCGTTTAAGCGTTCGCTATAATAATGGAGTTGCTTCGATTTCTGTCAGGACTAAACCTACACTATTTTCTATGACTTCTTGCAGGAAATCCAGGCATTGGGCATTCAATTAATTCCTGCAGCACCTGTTTGTGGTTTCTTTGAAGTTCTGACTGATCGAAAAATATAATTTCGTATACTATTTTCATAAAAATTTTCGTAGGTTGATATGATGCATTCTGAAAATTTTCTCTCGTTCTGTGTTTCACAAAATGGCAAACAATTTTTGCTGCACAACTCAAGTACTGATGACTGTCTAGGAATTAATACTGTATAGCCAGAAAGATATTGTGAAATTTAAATTTCTAGGGGTTCTTAAAAGTTGGAACTCTAGAACTTCTTCGAAATGTGTGTATGAAGTGAGCATTAAAATATGTATAATATCATATGAGTGTATTTGATTTTCTTATAAAAAAAAAATATTTACAACAGCAAAATGGTGATTCTGTGTAAGCACGATTTTCAGTAGAAACAAGACCAGACAATTGATAATTAAGATACACATAATATAACTAAAATGGTTTGCAAAGTTTTCGTGGAAAATAGTTTTCAATGAAATGTATTTCACACGGTTGCCTTGTTTTGCTTGCGGTTTTCTCTCACTAACATTTGCAGTGATACATTTGTTTTTTTTTAAAATTTTTTTTTATTCATTTATTCATCACATATTCAATAAGAAAATATTATTTCTTATTTTACTTTTTTTTTTATTCTTTCTTCTTGCTCATGCATGAATACAGCCAAACGCAAAACTGCTAACACGCACTGGAACAATGACAAAGAGGAAAGCATTCCTTTTATGGGTGTGTTGCACACTACATGAAGCATTCATAATGTATGAATACCTAATTTTATTATATGTATGTATTGATGTTTGTATGTAGTGCCTATCTATATTTTTTTGCATACATATGTATGTATGTATAATGGCTGTTACAAACACAACATGCACTTGAACAAAAACGACAACATAATTCATCATTTCTATGCAATTTCATTGTTGACAATACAAAACCCTTAAGAAAAGTAAATAGACATACGTACATACTTACTTAAGTCTGAATGAAGAATTTAAGCACAAAAGCTTTTGTTTAATACACATTGTTAAACTTTTATATATAATGAAGAAAATAAATATGACAGTATTTTCAATTATTATCTAATAATGTTATATAAATTATAGAATGTAAAGTTTGAAATTGTCTTTTCATATACAGCGATACAAGCATGGTTGTGAATTGGGAAAATGTTTCCTACAAAATTAGGTGGAAGAAACTTTAAGCAATAGCAACGCTAAAAAGTATGTAATAGGCTTCGCAAATATTATATTCCCATTACGTGTGACATATTTTTATTGATATAATCAATATTGCGCATCCGCACTCAGCTAATATGTTGTCATTAAAAATCAAAAAAGTATGCAGTATTTTTTTGCTAATGATATTGCAATATGGTACGCCATACGGTGCTTGCAATTGCAAAAATGTAGCACATAAAATATACACACATACACTGCCTGCCATTTGAATAAGGAATCACATTTTTTTAAATTTAATTAAGTATGTATATCTCCTTAACTAAAGTTCAGAAAAAAATATTTTTTTGCACAACCAAGTTTCCTGAAGAAATACAAATATACATATTTTTATTATACTAAAACTATGCACTTATTGAAAGACATGTATTTCAGTGGTACTATTTGGTGTGTCACATGAATAAGGAATTCTTTTAATATTAATCAGAAAGGTTATGATTTGAATTTCTTTCAATATAAACCGCTAGAGAATTTTTAATTTGATAGTTTTTAAAATATTTTTTATTCAAAATGGGACGTGATAAGGCTCTTAATAACTCTGAAAAAGAAAAAATTCTGGGTTTGAAATCTCAGGGTCAGAATCCGGTCCAAATAGCCAAAAACATTAATAGAGGAAAGACAGTTGTGTACGAAAAATTCTTAGAATTGCATCAAATTCTGCCATGTCGGTATCAAAAGTACGGGAAAAAAAGTGAAGTCAGTATAGGATAGTGCGGCATGGCCTTTACTAATTAAATGCTAGAAGACTATTACTTTCATTTTTATAACCTAAAAATTAAAAATAAATTACATTTTGCTTAATTTTAAAATATTCCTTATTCAAGTGATACACGCAGAGTACTACAGAAATTCATATCTTTAAATAAATGCATAATTTTAGTATAATAAAAATATGTATATATTTTATTTCTTCAGAAAACTAAGGCAAAAAATTATTTTTAGGAGATATACCTAATTAAAGTTAAAAAAAATATGATTCCTTATTCAAGTGGCAGGCAGTGTATGCATACATATCCACAACATTGTATGTTTGTGTTATTTTTCTCATTAATTTCTAAGAAAATGTTTCTTAATATCAACAAAATTATAAAGTTTAATACAAATACTTACATTGCACTTTTAATGTTATGCTCGAACTTCTTGTTTCACCCTCAGTGTTTGTTGCGCCACAAGCATAAGAGCCAGCACTTTCACGTTCCAATTGAGTCAAATGCATTATTTCTGAGCCCTCACCAGACATACGCATACCCTGTAAATGATACAAAAACACAAATAAACGTAAAATTCTCAATTTAATCAAGACAAATAATATGAGAAGCAAACTTAAAGCTTAACTGTTGAAATTGTTCAACTCTTGTGTTCGCTTTACACAAAAACACACACATACACACACACACACACATTTTTATATTAGCTCCATTTCCACTGCCGTAACAAAAATATGTAACGCTATTTGTGTATTAAAGCGTTTGTATGTGTACGTAATGAAAACATTTTAATTAACATTATTTTCTACAGAAAAAAAAAAATAAACAGTAAAGATAATAAGATAAAGAGAAAAACATCAACGTAATCTTATATTTAACAATGACATTATTAAGTCAAATTTGATTCCTCTAGGGTAAAAAAAAACAACAATGGGAAGACGTTGCGTCGCGTGCACATAAAATTCTTATTGGTAATTTATATGGGTGTTATATCCCAGCAAAAATTACTGCTTCGCCGTAAGCACGGTTGTAAGGGAATATCAGGTGATATTAGCTTACAAACCTGCTTACGTATGGCATTATATTTGTTCGCGATGTCCCACTTTGGAGCATTTCGTTTTAAGTGCTTATTTCAGCGCAGTGAGTATGAAGTAAACAAAAACAATATTAACTGAATTATATATATTTTATTTTTTATTGCATGATACAAACAAAATTTACAATTTTAATCATTTCCTTACAATAGTGCTTTCTAGTATGCACTAGTGTAAGGGAGCATGTATAGAGATTATTTGCTTTAGTGTTATTTGTTTTTGTTTCTACATTGATTAAATAAAGTTATCAAAAAATTTTACATTTTCTGCCATACATTTCTGCATTTGTTAAGATAATACATACATACATATATGTGCTTAATATGAAGCACGTTCTTAAGGCAGAAAAAGTATGTACTGCTTTCAAAAACTTGATTATTTTTTGCTGGGATGTGTGTGTATGTGTGTGTATATAAAGGTGGTATTGTGTTTATTTCGTGGACTCCCACCATTCATGTTGACTTAATCTAAAATTAAAACTTTTTCCAACAATTCAAATTTAATTCATTTAATAAATATATCTTCAATTAAATTGAAAATGCTAGAAATTATAATGGTTATTTTGTTATCATAAAATTCTCTTAACACAACAGTATACTTAATAATAGTGCTTGACATTACAAAAAACCATTCGATTTTGTGTTTGTTGGGTTATTTAACCGAAACGCTTGTGATACCAAAGCAACGTAATACAAGAAAACCGAAACCATTTCTTGTGTTCAAGAAAAATATTTAAATTAACGTTTTTCCAGATAAAAGACGAATTAAAAATGTACAAAATTTATACAACTGTAAAAAAGCAAGATATTTTATGATCGCTAAAAACCAGTCGCTAATTCAAAATGTGTAAAGAGAGCATTTCGAATACGCTGAAGGAAAAATAAATATTTTAATAATGTGCTTTCTATATTTACAGATGCATAAAGTTTATCGAAGCATGGCAATAATTTCGAAACGGAGGTTACTACCAGTAATAAAATGTTTAGAAAAAGCAATACAATTTATTTTTTATTGTTGAATTTTAAAGAAAATTTTGTATATTAAGAGAAAATCATTAAGTTTTTTAGGTCAAATTGTTAAAAATTTTTCAATTAGTTAATACGATCAAGAATTTAAAGAGGAGTTTGGGGCAATGTTAGCTTGTACAGTAAAAGACAATTAAATTTCCAATAAAAAACCAAATCACTTGTTGTGACAAATCTGCTAAGTGAAGAAAGCAGCTAAAAGAAGGAACTTCATTCCTTAGAAATAAATAAATCACTAAATCAAAAAACTGAATGCCAGAAAGAGAAACAAAGCGGCAAAATACTTTCACCTAAAGAAATAAATTGCAAAAACGAAAAAAAATATTATGTATATAAAAATCACCCAAATGAACGCAAGCTATGAATACAAAACAAAAATGGCAAAGCTACGAAATAAAAAAATTGCAAAGACAAGAAATCAACAAAACAGAAATCATATTAAAATAAACATCAACAACCTGAAAATCAGTGACCAAAGAAGAAAAAACGCGAAATTAAAAACAAAACGCCAAACGTAAAAAGCGGCAAAACGTTAAAATATTGCTACAACGGAAAATATCCATTAAAGCAAACACAACAGAGTGGAAACTGACAAAGTATAAAAATCGGACAAACGAACAAACTCGTCGAAAAAAAAACTAAAATTATAAAATTCTCTAAAAAAATTGTTAAAACACAAAAATGTAGAGAATAAAAAACGTCTTTAAAGCATCATCTAATTTTAAATGATGAAACTTTTAAAAAAATTGTGGGTGAATTTTATTAAGACGCACATTACTTTTATTTACAAATTTTCTTTGTTATAAAAACAAAGTTAAGGAACCCCAACCGAAGACATGATGTCATATAGTCGCAAACAGGATTGAAAACCTCTTCTATTAAATGACATCATACAAAATTCTAAATGACACTTGTATTAATTTTGAGTAGGCTTTTAAATATTCCTGCAAAAGACCTCTTTAAAAGCACATTAAATTTGACTTTGTCAAATTTAAAATGTTTAAAATGTACATTATCTTTATTTTTCATTTCACCTTCATTATAACTGCGTGTGTGTCTATGCCACAACGTCTTTAACTTTGTCACATTAAAAATTGTTTTTTTACATAATTATCCCCAGAGTAAAAAAAAAACAGTCGTTGTATTAAAATAACAAAACAACTTCATTTATACATTTTTTGCGACTGTCTGTGTGTGATATGCTCTTGAAATTTATTCAGTCGTAAACACTGACGCACCTTACAAGGATCAAAAAAAGAAAAAAAATAATAATACTTAAACAAAGATCCATTCAACGTTAACGGCAACCAAAAGCAGAAGACAAAACGAAAATAACATGTTACAGAACATTTTAATTTCATGTTTGTCATTTATTTTTCGTTTATTTTTTAACAGATTTGCAGACTTCAGACTGTTATTTTAACTAAGGCCTCCCTATCTGTTTCTCTTAATACTTTTTTACATCTCTTTTACGCTTTTTTTTTAAAAAAAAAAAGAAAACAACATTAAGAAAGTAAAGGCCCAAATAAGTATTTAAACATTTAAATAATTACATTTGCAAAAAAAAAAAAAAAAAAGAAAAACACATGACTACATTTGCTTGTAAAGGAAAACATTTCAAAATGGTGGCTTATTTGTTTGGCATGTTGTTAAACGAGTACCTGCTTTATTTTATGCCTGTGTTTGAGTGTGTTTGTGTCACAGTCTTGGCAAAGTTTCTTTTGGCATTAACAGCACTTATTCCACATTAAACATAGAAAAAAAATTGTAAAAATATTGTTAATGTCATAATAAATATTACCACAAATTTATCACACACTTGCTTTGTTTGTGTGGGTATGTATATGTGTGCAAAATATAAACATACACAAATGTGTATTGATAATACCCAATAAATCTAAAATTCACATATTTTAATTATTATTAATTTGGGTATTTTCTTTCAAATTTATTATCAAAATCTTGAATGAATTTTGATTTAAGAAACTTGAAAAATGTTGTTTCAGAAAATAACTCTTTTGCTGTGCTAAGCAACAAACTCAACAATCCTACAACGTTATTTTTGTAAATTTAAAATATTTAATCGTGCATTTTACACAAGGAAAATATTTGCTTCAGTTTTTTAATTCCCCAGTAAAATTCAAAATTTAGTTCTCTTTATAATTTAATTGAATTGACAACGAATTAAATGGGGCTTATTTTCTTGGAAAAAAGCTCTTTCGGATGGTCTTAGAATTGAATTATTTAAAAAATTACTATTACTAAACGTAATCAGTAGAATTTTATCTATTATTTGTGACTGTTTTCCAGTCCGTCTACTTAAGAGCTTTTATATGGACGAGTTTGAAAACTTTGAAGAAACCAACCCACTGTGCATAACCATAACAATTATACAGTATGGAAACTGATATATTTTGTTTCTTTAAAAATAAAAACACCATATTTTCAGTACAATGTTTCTACTGTTGAATAGAATGTAAACAAAAAATTTTTTGATGAAAAACATTGTTGTTGAATTAAAGTTAATTTTATGTTTCTGATGAAAATAGAAATAAACCACAACAAAAATATTTTCAAAAAGTTGTTGACGTCTCAAAATATTGTAACTATTAAATTATAATAAAATAAATTAAAATAAAAATCTTTAATGTTTTATTAATTTTTAATATTAATATTTCATTCATGTTTAAAGAATCCACTTTAAAGTGAAGAAAATCTATCAAACAGTGCTTTGTGTCAAAAAAGTGACTCACAAGACTACCATAAGGAAGATGCAATTCCGATTACACCCACTTAATGTTAAACAAAATGTAAAAAACGGCGCAAAGGATATGCATACCTCTCATGCTCCTGCTGAATTTTATTATCAGAATGTAGCAAAAAAATGCCATCAGTCTTGAAAATTTATTTTTCTACCCTACCGGTTTATATGTTTCATTCGCAAGAAGGTAGTATAGACTTTCTGAATATCAAATAAATTTCCTCTGAAACATACAAAATGTTTGCTTTATCATAAAAAGGCCAATAAAAAAAATCAGTGGAAAAGTTGATCGGTTTTGAAAGAGAATTTATTGTGTCCTTTTAGTGCAAACCAATGTTCAAATCAAATTTATAAATTTTTTTAAGCCTTGATTCCCTTCATATTTAGCACATTTTGAAATAAATACAAAAGAGTAACCATTTTTGCAAAAAAAAAGATGTTTTAGAATATATTTTCCCCGTTTTAGGAATTAGAGTATTTAAATGGGGAACGAGTATATACCAATTTTTCAAATAAACCTCTTTTTGAAATATTCGTTTTTTTATATATATTTTTTTTTGTTTTTCATTTATGCCATTGGAGTGGGGATACTATCCGTGCTTTCTGAGGTGATTATAGCCGTTAAGTCGTTATAGGAAAACGTGCGTTGATAACATTATTGATACAAGAAGTGCTTAAAACACTTATTTTTAAAATATCTCTGCGAAACAGTTTAGACATCTCATGCCTTTATTAATGGTTCAATTGTCCACATCTTGGCAAAGAAGCAAAAAAAAAAAAATCACCGCAATTTGCAATATAGTGGAATGAACTATTAAAGAACTGCCTTCAACACATATACAGAATTGCAACTACACAGACATACATATACTAGTATATGAGTTTATTGATATCAGATTAGATTTTATATTTTTTTCCAATTTTTATTATTTTTAGATTTCAATCACAATTCATATTCATGAAATTTTTATGAAACCATGAAAGGTAAAACAAAACATTGGGTAAAAGTCTATATACAGTGAAGCATAAAACGAGTTATAAATATTAATTTTTGTTTGCATCAATGTAATTTAACAAAAAAAAAATATATATAACTAACCAATTAATACACACCCTCAAGTTAAGAAAATTATTTCTAACTTTAGTTTCATAAAACTGTCGTTGGTTTTTTTTTAATCCACTGTTTTCTAAAACCCATAAAAATATCCTTGATATACGGAATAATTGACTGTATTATTTTTATACATCACAGCAGATGTGATGTGTTTATGTGCTTGTAAAATATCTTGATGATGACACAAATAGAAAATGTTTATTTTCAAGGACTTCAATGGATAATAATTTAAAAGGGAATCAGTAAATATTTTTATTTGGTGACCGATGTTTTATCGTTTAGAGATAAAAACAGTGAAAATTTTGTTTTAGACACATTCAATCATTCAACTTTGTGTGTTATTATTTTGGTCAAGAACAAAATTATTCAAGCTAGCAAATTACTGACAAAGAAGTCAATAATATGCACAATTTTTTTACCATGTTGTCACCTAAGATCACCGTACTAAATGGACTAGAACTCCCTGAAGATTATGTAATAATATGTAAGGAATAGTTTAGGATGCTAATTAAGGTGTATTAAGATTTATGGGAAAATAAAATTGAATTGAATTTTATAAAACTTTTAAACATTTGTGCGTAATTGTAGCATTTCTAAAACTTTCTAGTGATTATCACAATGATGAGAAAAATCGAACAAGAACAGATATGCTTACGTATACCATATTTAGTTGTATGTGTATTTTAAGCGGCTTTATTTTTTATATTTTTTTTTTTATTTTGTCTACTCTTTTTTTAACTTCAATTCAATTATTTTTTAAGTGATTTCTGCAATCAATATGTTGGATGTAACAAAGTTAATACTTTACTGTGTGTGTGTAAATAAAATAAACAAACAAAAAATATGTAAATGTGTTTGTTACTTTAAAACGTTTGCATCACAGAATTAATTGAATGCTTGTGTGTGAGTATGGCTGAGACGAAATTTAAAATCAATGAATTTTAAAACAATATAAACAATACATGTTTTACTATACCTTTTTTTACATTTTTCAATATAGCGATATTTTGTAACAGTTTTCCGATGTAAAAATAAATCTAATATTGTAGAAAATTAAGTCACGGTAAGTGAACACTTCATAGATTTTATAAAATTGATGATAACAAATTGGTTATTGATGAGTTAAATGTAAGGGAGTATCTTATCTAGACCAGTTTAGTACATGTATTATATTAAGAACACGATCAACAAAAAATATTTACCAAAATTATGGGTATTTTTTTTTTTTGACGAAGAGCTAAGATTTTATGTCAGCTCAAGTATAAAATGGTGTTATTTTCACTTGTTTGCAGTAACTTTCTTATAACAATTTTTGAACATCTGCCATATTTCGGTACAGCCATCGTTATGGCTCAATTCCATAATACTTTATGAAATCTGTTCAACATTGGGCTACTGTTTTAATCTTTTTATCTGTCCCGAGAAGTCGAAAAAGCTTATCGTTTTTCACTTTATAAAATTTTATAGTTTTGTATAAAAATCTTCAATTTAAAATTTATAGAAATAAAAAATTTAAATTTTAAGCAATTAATATCTAAAGACAAAATTATATGATTATTTAGAACTTATGAGTAGTTTTTGATTTTGAGTTAGTTTAATCATGTATTTGCACATCCGGAAAGTATAGACTAATTTTGGTAATTAAAATTGTTTTGAAAATAATTTTTATATATGTTAATATTTATACAGGCTAAAGTTCGTAAATGTTAATCAGAAAAATATTAGTTAGACATTGTTAACATATTTCGAGCAACAAAGGAACAATTTAATATTTCTACATCCCTTTTGTAGATTTTTCAATCGCACTGGCCGAATAGAACAAACATTGTTTGCGGTAGAAGCCACTAAACCTCGTCAGTATTCATGTGCAAATATAATAATTTTTATAGTTCGCATTAGTACTTTTACATCAATATTTATTATTTGACACTTGTAGTTACAAATAAAGAACATTTGCAAGAAAAATGAAGAAATTTAAACGAAAATACAATGAAATTTTTAAGCTTTCAAAATAGAAATCAAGTGATACTTCGTTGCCTGAAATCTAGCAGGCAGGCCGTAACTGGACTTTTTATTATTTTTATATCTAATTACAAACATATTTAAATTCTGTTAAAAAAATTGTTAATTCCGGAAATATCATTTTGTCTATGAAAAAGTCAAGTTTGACCCCTTTTGAATTTTAGGTTACCAAATATATGTAAGTCTGTATGTAACTATATAATATCCTTCAAGGTTAACGCTCTAAAAAGTTTTTATTGTTGTTGTTGCTAAAATGTTAACATTCGACAAGCACGCAACATGCGGAGTCAATAAATCAAAGATAATAACAGCAGTTCTGGCAGCATGCAACATGAACAAAAGAAAGAAAACAATAAAAGCCAAATGACAGTATTAACAAATGTAACAAATAAAAATAAATTTAGCAAACATTAGTTTGGTATACTGACACACATACACACATACGCGTATACTTAAACATTAAACTCCAAAAAAGTACGAGTAGTCTAAAACTTAATATGTGTTCTTCAACAAAAATAAAAACTCGAAAAAGAGACAGAACGGAAGAACAAATATTTTAAAATGTATACGATTTCATGGTTGTTAGTCACTAAAGATTTGTGTAAGATTGTATCGTATTTTATGGTCTAAGTAATCAAAAAGAACAATAAAAATATCGGCAGATTTTCCAAAGATAGTACTACAGCTCTTGTTCAAAATTTCTAACGCACTTTTCTGCTATAAAATTCCAAGCAAAAATATCTAAATTGACATTCGGATAGTCAGTCAACTTCTTGATAGACTGATCAATAAAATTTACTACCCTACTGCCGTAAATTTTTGACAAAAGACCGTCATAGAACTTAAGTAAAAGTTAAAAGTTTCAATCTCATCTTAATAATTGCTGAAAGTCGAATATCATCTTGCCACAAATCTCTCTCTCTCTCTCTCTGGAGGACCTAAGTACCGTTTATCCTTAAAAATCCTGATAATTTTATATTAAATTTCTTTATTATTTCTAGGTCTGGGCCAACTAACGCACTGCTTTACTATATTCTAAATTATAGAAGATAACACTTGGCTAAGGCAAGGGGAAACTCTTACTCTCAGCCGGACATAAGCGAAGTAAGTCACCTAAGATCAATATTTCTTAGAATTATAATTCAGATTATAAAAATTATATTTTTATAGAACACATTTTTGTTTTGTATGTGGTATCAATTTCTAAAGTTGAGTTTGTGGAAAACGAGAAACGAAAATTTTAAACTTTTAAAAATTAATTTGAAATTGTCAGTGAATGTTTCTACTAACTTCATGCATACTTTTAGGACCGTCAGTAAAATAAGCTTTGCATGTTAATAAAAAAAAGCTTAATATGAGCTTACTAGTAAAAACAAATCCCTGTGAGTAAAATCGAAATAAAAACTAAATCTAAAGATTGTAAATCAAAAATGATCGGAGTACAATTAGGGATTCAAATCCGATCTAAGATAGTGATCTGCGCGATAACTGAATTATTAGTACACAGTAAAAAGTCGTGGTTTAATTTTAAAACTTAGCAGTGTTAATTTTAAACTACTTTGGTATTAAATTTTTAAATAATTCCGAAAGAGTTTATATCTAAAACCATGTGGTATAAATTGTAATACTTGTGGGAATTGTTTTAACACCAGGAGAAATTTAAAAGTTTTTTAATGTCTATTTGGAATAGAAATAACACCAAAATTGTAATTAAATATTTTCAAGAGAAAAAAAAAACAATTCCTGCTAGTTTAAAAATAACACCGAAGCAGGCATTGGTTTTTTTTTTTTTGTTTTGTTTAATACTTTCGGTTTTATTTTAATGCCAAAAAAGACTTAAATTTCTCTCTTGCAACAATTCCATTCTGTAAAGTTTAAAAACAACACCAAACAATGTATTAAAAACAGCTGTAAAAATGTGCCTCTCTCATGAAAATGCTTGTTTTGGTTTAAAAATAACACCAGAAAAAGTATTAAATCTCTCTCTTTGTTACAATTAATGCCGATAAAGGTGTTAAAGTTATCTATTTTACCCCCACGCGGTTTAAAACAAGCAAAGTCATTGAAAAGAAAAGTTTAACAATGTTCAATAAAGTTAAAAGTGGTCAAAAAAGGTCACAAAATATTTCAAAAATTATTAGTTTTAAGGATATAATATGTTTAAGGCCTTAATTTAAAAGAATATATATTAACACCAGATGTTATAGAAAAATAAGTATATTGTTTTTGTTTGTTATATAAAAAATAAAGATTTTATAAAAAATGAATTAAATACTTCAATAAATATAAAAATATAAACTAAAATTATTAAACATAAAACTAAAGTTTTTTCATTTATTTTCAGTGAAATTTTTATAAAAAAGGGTGATACTTTTAGACCTTCCTAGGTTTAAAGCAACACCAGTTAAGTGGAAAATATATTCCATTGGGTATTGAAAATAACACCTACAGGGTGTTAATTTTAGCCCTGCCTGGATTAATAGCAACACCCGATTAGTATACAATTCATTCCGTTGGGTATTAAAAACAACACCTATTTAAGAATACAATATATTTCCTAATGGTATTAATCCAATTCTTGGTCTGGTGTAAAACCTATTCCATAGGGTATTAAATTAATGCCTAGTTACGTATTGAATGTAAATAATTTGGTTTTATTTTAACACCAAAAAATAATAAATTGTAATACATAATGGTGTTATTTTTATGCTCTCAAAAACGAAACTCTCTCTCACTGCCTCTTTTTCAATCTCTTTAAAAGTATACCATAATGGAATACATTTAACACTTTTTAGGGATTGTTATATATACACACCGGCTTGGTGTTAAAATTAAACTAAAACTTTTTACTGTGTACCAAATAATCGTGAAAAAAGTAAATGTGTATGAATTCACTATGCCTGACTCACTATGTCGACCGATCGATAATGCTTAAATTGTAAACGAAAAACAATTGATTTGTGACCTTCAAACCATCCATTTTATTTTTGTTTAGCTATTCTTCCAGTAAACAATTAATAAGTTTAACAAAATTTGTTATTAGTGGAACGTAACCAAGATGTTTTACATCGTAAAATCAAGCGATCGACATCGTTTGACAATGTGAGGCAGGCACTAAGTATATATGTATGTTATGTCTTCTTGCCAATAGAATTTGATTTAAGGCATAACCGTGAGGCCATCTTTGACAAGCATTTTGAAAAACTTAGGGAAAGGGATAGAGTACAGAAAATAGATAGGGATAAACACATTTAAAGCTCAATTTTAGTTTGACAGTTATTCAGAAATCTATAACACTTCGTCATGCAGTGTAATTTCTTTAAATAATCATCTGTTTCGATTTACCGAAAAAAAATTGCTATTTGTAAGCGATGACAATCAATCAAAAACATGAAAAGCTATAAAGCGGAAAGCAAAACAAGAAAGCAATGAAACAAAACATAAAAATCAATCGATGACTAAAACATAAGATGAGTTTACATCACACTAACAAACTCTGATTGTTTACATACACAACCATTAATTTTTCCTAATACATATATTTAGGTTCGAAATTAGTAAAACACATGCATGTGAGTAATTTTGTTTATTTTTTCTATATATAAATAGCAAAAAAACTTACATACACGCATGTGTGTACATACAAACATATATGAGCCATTTATTTTGAAAGTGGCATAAGTCACTTTTTTTTTGTTGATTGCAAATTTTTTGCAAATGAAAAGATATCGTTCAATTTTATTTAGTGTTGCCATTAAATCGATTTTTTTGAAAAAGTGACTTATGCCACTTTAAAAATAAACGGCTCATATGTATGTATGTATATTCAGAAGTACATATGTATATACGAATAAATGTGTTATGTATGCATGGATTTGTATCCTAGACAGTATTCATGTTCAACAAAATTTGATTTCAATGGTTTTGTTTATATGTATGTACATATGTATGTAAAAGTGTCAACTGTTGTATATGTGTGTCAACTTTATAAACTGACAGGCGAACAAAACTGGGAACAAAACAAAGTAGAGATAACCAAAAAATCAATACACAAAAAAAACATCATTTATATTCTGGCTTTAAATTGCTTGTCAATATTTTGTATGAGCTGTTGCGTGAATGTAAGTAAAGAAAATACAAGGAGTAAGATCAAATGAATTTAAGCTGAAATTTTAAAAAAAAAAAAAAATATATGGAGGAAAGCTTATCCATCGTATCTTTGCATATCGATTAAAGTTTTCTTTTCTATATCGTTAATATTTTTAGCGATTTCAATTTTAATATATTTTCCAAATTTATATATTTAAATAATACTCTTTATGCACCATATTTCATTTTGCTCATATATAATTTACATATATTTTTTGTGGAAATCAAACATGTGTAAAGTATAACATTTTTTTTTATTTACATTAAGCATTATAAGCATAAATTAATAAATAACTAAATGTATATAAATTGCCATAAAAAAATTAGCACACAAATATAACAATTAATTTTTTTTTATTCGGTATAGGCAACAATTGAAAAAAACCAACAAAAATATTTAAAAGCATTTAATGTTTAAAACCATTACCGAGATAAATAATTAAAGATATAATTAATAGATAATATACAGAATTATTAAATATGAGTTCTTTTTTTAACGAAATTATAAATTAAAATAAAATTGATATAAAAATTCTACCCACATTTTGTATTCATAAATTCGTAATAAATATGACAAAAATAAAACTGTGTCAATGTTGCATCTTCCATTTGTGTCATTTTGCCATTAATTAAATAAAATAATGAAACTCATATACTTGTAACACTCAGAAAAATACTTGCAATTATATGCACAAAGTCTCACACTGGCACACATAAAATTTCATATAAATGAAATTAAATATTTCTTCAACGAAAAATTTCAAAACTAAAAAAAAATAAATTGTACAAGAAAACTTGTGCGAAAAAATGTGAAATTTGTAATTCTGTAGATTTTATCGTCGTCATCAATATGAATACGGTTTTATTGCAACAATAAATACAAGTGCAATTATATTAAACTTATAGCAACACTCTTGCAGTTAATGACAGAATTATTGCAAAAGGACACACAGGATTCAATCTGGTAATTTTTTTTTTTTTTTTCAATTAAACCAGATTAAATAAAAAAGATTGAAAAACTGAAGCATATTTTTAAGCCAAAACGTCAAAATATTAAGTTTTATTACACTGTTTGCATCTAGTCGGCACATTTTGTAGCTTTTGTAGAGTTATTAAATTTTACCTTAAAACTTTAGCAATTGTTAAAGCTTAAAGTCTTGTCTGTAGAAAAATTTATCATAGAAATTATTGGAAAATGTTAAAAATCTCCAAAAATATTTTATGTTGCTTTTTACAAGCAGATAATCGACACAATTTTACCTTATGGCTGATTGCACACATTTCACAAAAGATGTACATAATTAAGGCAATACATAGTTTATATTAATATCAAATAAAGCTTAAGTACAGTGAACAGTCAGTGAGCTAATAATGCTTAAGAAACAAAAAGAGTTGAAAGCTTTTTTACATTTTAAATCAATTTAATATCTTTTTAATTTAATTAACAATACACTACAGAAAGTCCTTAAATAAACATTAACACATTTATACTTTATTTATGTACATACCGTCTCGAACATGGAAACAATAAAATAACACAACCATTTTACTTGTTTTAAAACTTTTTAATTCCTATACAACATCTTATTTGTCAGTTAATTTTTGTAATTATCCACCATTATTTTTGTTCAGATGAATGTGAATAGCAACCCAAATAAAAAAAAAAAACTCCAACCAAATGAACTCATTTACATAAGCAGGAAACGGATAAAAGAAAATGAAACAACAAAAATAAAATCACTGTAATTCACAGAAAATCAAGTTGAAATGAGAAAGCTTCAAGTGGGTAAATAAAATTTAATGAACAGAAATAAGCAGAAATTATACAAAGAGAAGAAATAATATAATAACACAAAATTTATAGTTAATATTTTAAATCAAACAAGAAAATGAAATACAACAAAAACATACATACACACACGCGTCTCATTTCTTTCCTCATTTTTATATGCCCAATGAAGGCTTAAGAAATTTTCGCGTTTGCAAAATATTTTCAAGAATATTTTTTAATAAATATTTTGTAACAGAATGCAAAAAAGAACGCAATTAAAATTTGGTTGCCATCTATAGTCGAGCCATTATAAGTTTTTTAATTAATTCTTCTGTATCTTTAATTGATGATCTTTGATACGATCCTTGCGTATAACAGTTTAAGCCGAACAATTTATATATTAGAAAGTTAAAAATTTTAAAAGAACAAAAAAAACTGGGACTTAACATTTTAATAAATGAAAAAATAAAAATATTTAAAACAGTTGCAGAGAGCAAGATGTCGCTAGATTATTTAGTCGAGCTTTAACAAAACAAAAGAACTTTCGCAGAACATAATTTGGATTAGTTGTGACACTGCCGAATATAGACCCGTATTAAACATTTTTGTATCCCCTCAAAATGCTTTATTACTTAAGTCAATAACACACAATACAAAAACATTCAATAAAATTAATAAAAAATAATATATTAAAGCGGGGTTTTAACATCTATTATCCTCTATACTTAAGAAATCTAATGATTGACTATAAACAACAGTGCTTTATTTGCTTCAGAATATATTTTGTGTATTATTGCTTTTTATGTTTTTCTATTATTAAATGAATTGTTCCGGTTCCACTCTCAACGTTATTTTTGGTAACCCAAACATGTTTACACAATAAAAAAGCAAAAGTGTGTTCAATACTTTCAATCAACCATGTATACAAACACACACACAGAAACACACACGCACACAGGCAACTGAAATTTGAAAAGGATAAGAAAAATTTTACGCAATAGATACAATTCACTAATACCGACAACAAAAGCAGCAATAGTATCAACAAAAAATGTGAATTTGTAATGAATGATTGTTGGATGGTCGTAATACTGACAAATAAAAAAAAGAGCCAAATAAAATTTGAACAAAATGTGACAGTTTCCCAACAGCTGAACATTAATTTTTTTTTTTATTTTTTTCTCTTAGTTTGAAATAAGGAAGGTCGGAACAAAAAGATTAATTTCGCACAAATAAAACGACTGAGTGGTCGGTGGAAAGTTTGTTTGAAAATGATTGTAAATATGAAGGTATGACATGAATGACTTATACATCCAATATCGATCTGCATCAGTGTGTGTCTGTGTGAGTAAAGATATTACCAAAGCAAAATAATCTTTATTAAAAAAAAAATGCAAAAAAGCAAACAAATATATGACAAATTTCTATATTGATTTTATGTCACATCAAGAGTTTTTGATATAATTTTTTTACTATCGACAACAGAAACGCAGCACAGCCAACAATATATTTTAGATTAAAACAATCGTGCAAGTCACATATTCGGAATGGTTTTGATTCCGTAATATTTTTATTACTAGCTGATGGTTTTTGTTTTACAGTCTTCAGATTTTGTTTAGTTTTTATTTAGATTTTTCTCTGATGTTTTTACTAGCAAAGCTCACAATAAGCTTTTTTTGAAATGCAACGCTTATTTCACGCTCCCAAAAGTAAGTATGCTTTTTTATTGCTTACTACAAATGAAGTTAATAGAAAAATTCCTTGTCAACTCCATTTGGAATTTTAACATTGCAAAAAATTTTGTTTTTTGTCTCCCAACAACTCAGCTTTCGGAATTGAAAGCATTTTAGATCGGAATTGAGTTCTGTGACATGTCTGAATAACGAATAAAAATACATGTGTACATGTAAAATAGAATTCCTCTTAAAATTTGTTTGATGAACTGCTCTTTTTCCAACGTACATTTCAGAATTTTGTGCGGACTACAAAATTTATAATGAAAGTTTTTTTTAAAGCGTTACGACGAATAAGAAGGGTTTGAAATATAGCGAAAACATTTCTTTATTAATTTGTTAGCGCTTGACAAAATGATCTGCAGAACTTTCATTTGTCTTAAAGTAATTTTATTCATTAAGTTTTTGTTTTTTGCTAAACATTGAAAAAGTTTTTGTCTTACTTATCTTCAAAAAAAAAAAAAAAAAAACATAATTAATCTTAGAACGCTTTAAAAAGATATATCATCGTCGAAAAGCTGTTAGTTCCATTTTTATTCAACCCAATGAATCCACACTTTTTCCATTGTTCTTCTTCACAATATTGTCAAAATCAAACTTACTATTTTATTTTCAGTATTTTTTTTTTTTTTTGTACCCAACAGCAGCACAACAGTACCCAACAGCAGCACAACAGTATCAAAATAATAATTTGGATGTAAATAAATAAAGGCAAAAAAAATAAATTGTAGTAACAATGGCAACAGTATTAGTATTTGTCCGGTCATTATTGGAAAATGATTAATGTTGGTGTTGTGCCAAGAGAATTAAAACTAAATAAAAGATTGACATAACACTCGGATGACTTTTGAACAACAAAAATAGCGACAGAAGGAAACAGCAATACCGTACATAATCATTTCAAAAGTTTCCTCAATGTTCATTTTTAGCTGGTGACAGTGATTATGAACCCTTGCACAGTGGCTTGGTATTACAAGAAAGAAATAATAAACAAAAGTTGTATACAATTTCTAAACCACTTAGAAGTGATGCAGCATATTCGAATATATGTATATTTTACAACGGAATACTTTTAAAAGATGTCATCTTTTTTTTTTTTTTGTATCTGTTTCAATGAGAAATTTTCTTCAAAACTTTTCAACCACACTTTAGTAACTTAATGTTTTCTTTATTTTCTGGAAAATAGTATATTAACACTTTTCACTTTAACAAAAACATTTTCAATTTTATCATTATTTTCTAGGAAAATTTTTAGGTAACTATTTACTAGGCCACCTTTTACAGTTTCCAGAGATCGGTAGAAGTGACCTGATCAATGCGGCGAAAAATCTGATTATTTTTCACACCCTGAGCGCAGTCGGTAGTCAAGTAAACTAACCAACAAAGGAAAACTTTTACAACCGCACTTCCTCCTTCTTTCAAAAAAAAAAAAAAAAAAAAAACACCCCATTCGAAAGAATAATATTATTCTGAGCGCAGATTTGAATTTGGTTGTACAAATTTCTGCGCTTTCGGCTGAATTTCTTTGAGTTTAAATTATTTATTATAATTATTTATTTAAATTATTTGTTATAATATTTAAATTATTTATTATATACATAAATGTTTGGCAAAAATTTTTCAAATATCCAACTATTTTCTTATGATAACAACAACCATACAAATATTTTTTCAAAACACACCACAGTGCATTGTATTTTCAATAGAAACGACAGTTAACAGACACGGGTTGAGTTAAAAAAAAACCCTAAAATACAATTTATTAATTCTGAATAATTTGTTATTAATTTAAAAATAATTTCAAATTGTATTTACGACAAAATGCTGCCACAATTACAAGTGTAAGAACATTTCTACGAAAGAGGAAAATAGATTTATTTCTACTTTCTGACTTTGAGCTGGAGATAAAATTTATTTTTACCGAATATTTAAATAATTAAGAGTATGCTTAAGTTTGCTTAAATGTATGTGTGTGTGTGAGTCTATGTAAGAAAATATGTATGTATGTGTGCCAGAGGAGATGTGCAAATTTCGTACATTTTCCCTATTTTGCTGTTGCAAAATAATTTTATCATTTAATACCAAAACTATAGCATATACCCAGGAGAATTTAATAACATGTAAGCTAGTATGTATGTACATTAGGGGTATAACCAATTTTTTGCCCTAGCACCACGCGATGGCGAAGGTTGTGTTATTTACGAAAAAATAATTTTGGGGTCATTTCGGATAAAAAACCTCACCCACGAAAACGATTTTCTAAAATCTCCCAAAAAAAAACATTCATTTTAAATAAAAATTTTTAATTATTTTATTAATAAAGTAAAATAGTGAACTGAAAAATTTTGTTTAATTATTAAAAGACATAAACTTCAAATTTAACGTGCGCGTTGTTTTGCATAATGGATAAATGTCCTGTATTACTTTAATACCGCGTTCTGCGCATATGTTGCTTCGCTGTTGCTTTGGGATTATTGAAGCTTCTCTAACCCAGTGTCTTTTAAGACATGCTTGACCGTTCTTAAATCGTGCTAAGGATTGATCTAAAGCTGCGAAGTTGTCTTTATTAAAACAATGATTGGAAAACCATATATTATACCATGGTCCACATATGAATTCACATATTGGGGTAAGCTGGTCTCGGTATTTCGGGATAAGCACAAATGCTAAAATGGCAAGTATTTACACAAATGTTAAATGCAGGTTGATATATTGATAAAAAAACTTGTTTGCGCCTTTTAGGTAAATAAATAAAAAAAAATCATTTAAAAACTTTACCGCGTTTGGTGGGTGAACTTTTTTGACAACTGCGAAAAAGTAATAGCATTTTTTTATATAATTTTCAATGGCCTATTCGACTATGCTAGGGCCATTATGATATTTGCAAAAAATTGCAAAAAGTTATATCCCTAATGTACATATGTATGCCTTACAAGTGTTTGTTAGTTTGGATTTAAGTAGTATTATGTATGCATGTACGTACTCCTATGCGCTTGTATTTGATGCTGCTGTCATTTAATAAAATGTGTCATTAGTTTGAGTGCATTGTATAATTAAATTGTTGGAATAGAAGCATGCAAATCTAAAATTTCTTAAAAGCTTGCAACGATATTTTGTTTAAGTTGTAACACAATATTTAGTTATACGTTAAATCTTTTCTAGAGTATAAAATTCCTAATATAAAAATTAAGAGTTGCCTTGTTTTTTTTTTTAGTTGAACTTCACAAAAAGATTAAGTATTTATTTTTTTTTTAATAATCACATTATACCAAGTCACGTTAAGAAAAGATAAACAAATTTTGATGAAAGTTGGGACTAGACTTTAATGTTGTCCCAAAATTTTTATGATCTGCGTACGATTTCTGTGGAAAGGCAACATTCCTATTTTTGCCGTATTTTTTTTTTCTAATATTATGAAAATATTTTTTCTATTTTGCTTCTCAGGCGAACAAAAGTTTTTTAATATATATCTTGCAAGTATTTTTCATATTGAATTTTTTGGTGAATTGGTATAATGTATGCTTACAGTATAAACTAATATAAGTAGTATAATTTGCATTATTTAATTAAATTATTATGTATGTAATATTTTTATATACACAACCTACATACATACGAAAGCGAGCTTAACAAAATTGTTTATCTTGTACGAACAAATATTCTTCTGTACATACGTGTGTGTGTAAGTATGTTTGTTTTTCTACTACGGAGTGCATATATATTTTTAAAAATGTTTCTTTCAATTAAAATTAAGCCAAATAAAGTTTAAAAATAACGCTTTCATGCTGTCATTGCGAACACAATGGCAGCTCTTTTCATACATTATAAACTCCATCCATGGTAGGAAATGTATACGAGTTGATATTTTTATAATAAAAAAAAAAACACAGGAAAGAGTTTTAAAAGAATGAATTACAAACAAACTATGATAGTTTTTCATAGCTTTCACCACCGGCGTAATGTCAATTTTTGGTTTTTAGTTTTTGAAAAAATGGAAAATTTTGTAAGTGCTTTTCAAGTCGCCTATCATCACATTCTATGATTAAATATCCCTTTTTTAATATTTTTTAAATGCAACAAACAGGTCTAAAAACGCATAAATATTAATTTTTCGATTTCACTAAAAAAATATGGTTGATATTTCATTTCTTAAAAGCTGCAAAACTACTTTAAAATACTGTAGTGTATGTAGCCTTAATTTTTTTCACTCATAATCGCTTTAAAATTTTACATATTCAACTTAAATAATTGTCAGAATGATATATTCATTTCCCAAACGCAGATGAAATATATGGTTGTAGTAATAATGTCGGGTAATTTGATATGGTGGGTTTCCCAGTTGAATTGCTTGAGTGATTGTGAACCTTAATAAAATCTTGTACATATTAAATAATTTTTTTTTATGGAATAGAGCAACCTTGGGACGTCCATAATAAAATGCAATAATTTCACTTCAGCAAACTTTTGAACAAACGAATAATTTTAGTTCGTCTGAATAGAAAATATGTATACACGAAAATAACTTAAATATGCTTCTATACAATCATGCTATTGTTATGCACCAATGTAATATAATTATTTTCATGTAAGTTGTTTCCAGAGGTTTTTTATTGATTGTTTTAGTCTAGAGATAAAGATGCCTAACTAAGAGTATGGTTGCCCCAACTATGCCATTGCTTGTAGTTGGTTACTTCGACAAGCCAATTAAGTTCTTTTGAGCTGCACGAAAACCCGGATCACGAGGAATTGCCCATAATATCATCTGGCTTCTAGCGCCTATGCGAAAGCATCTTATGTTGCTTGCAAAAGTGCATGGACTGCGTACATATAATTGTTACGAGCTGTGAAGCTCCTTAAAGGGACGAAAACTTGGTTCTATCCTATGAACAAATCTGTTTTATCAATGCTGGATATGGAAGGTTTAAAATTTTTTTAAACGAAAGTACACTTCAGGACATATCTTTTAGGATTTTAATTTGAGTTTTACCAATATTTAAATTGCTTACAGAAAAAAATCTTAAAAATTATTATTAAGATTTCAAAATTAAATTTACTTAAAATTTCTATCTCCACTTTAAAGCTCCTAAAATCGTACTCGTTAGCACTTTCACATAAAAAAATCATACTCCGCGTTAATAACGTTAATATATAAAAGCTGGTCCACTATTTATTTAAGTAAAAGACGGAAATAAAAAAAAAATTATCCTGAATGATTTAAGATTATTATATTTCCTTGCAATTGAACTTTTAAGAAAATAAATCATAAATTTCAAGTATTTATAAAACAATCGAACAAAAACAAAAAATAGCATAATGCTTAATTTGATAAATCTCGCTGTTGCATCTTAATGCGAAATGTAGTGATTTGCTAAATATTAAAAAGTTTAATAGTTTTCCTCTTTTAAAAATAAATTCTTTGCATCAACTGTCCTTTTGTTTTACTGGCGTGATGTGGTGGATGATGCAATGCTCTATGAAATCTTGCACTGATGCTGATGCTGGTGGTGGTGGTGGTGGATGTGTATCGTATTTTAATTCAACAACAAAAGGATTAAAAGAAACAAGTTTATGCCAACATAGAGAAGTACAATCTATAAATATATAACAGAGTATATTTGTATGTATATAAGTACTAAAATATAAATTTACTGTTAGCGCATACACATACAACACACACACACAAAAACATGCATACACACGAATATACTATAGATTGTATTTCGAAATGGTTTATTGAAGGCTTATCCTCTTTCATTTTTTATAGTTGGTGTTTTCGTGTTTATTTTTTCTTCTATTTTATTTTCGCTAGCTCTGGTGCAATAAACTCAAACTTAATACTTGTAAATACTAAGGCTATGGATTCAAATGCATCATATACTCATCCTTTGAGTATGTGAAAGTGTAAAAGTCTCTGGCAATAAATATAGAACATTTCAGGCGGAAGTTAAGAGGAGTACAAAAAAAGAGGAAGTGCAGCAAAAGAAAAAAGAAAATATATCAAAATAAAGAGAAAACGTATAAACAATAAAAAGTAAACCACCTACTGAGTAAAGCAGCACGCTTTTAATCTTATATAGAATACATTCAAGCATGCATGTATTGTTTTATGTTTCAAAACATACATACGCATTCTCATGCACATGCATACATATCTACACTTTTTATTACATTACTGTCACAACTTGTTTTTATTTTTGTACACTTCACTCTAAGTAAAAAGTAGACTAAGTTAGTCATATCGTTCTGACAACGTTAACTTAAGCATTGATAGACTTGCGGTGACGATTCTGCAGAATAGTTTAAATATGACAAAACACGTCACAAGATTTCATCTTAGTTTCAAAGATATTTTTAAGTACAATTGTAACTGCTGTTAGATTTATCAAACTTGATGAAGCGTTTGTCTTAAAACTAAAAGACTGCGTCCTTTACCGCTAGTTGCGGTTTGCAGGAAGCTTCAGCCCACAAGTGTAACCGCATTTCATATTTTCTTAAAAAATCAAATAAGAAAATTTGGTAAATTTATAATGTGAACATACAAAACAATATATTATCTGGGAAAAGCAATAAAGGCAATTTTTTTCATAGATTATTAAAATCTAAATAGTTTTAAAAGAAATTTCACTTTGGAGAAAATTTCTAGCCCATTTAGAACCAGTTTGTGTTTTTCTATTGGAAACACATAAGTATCTTTAAATTTAAATGAAAATTATTTACTTTTTCAAAATTTATATTAAAAAAACTGGTCTAAAAACTAGGCTAACTTTTCGCTTGTTTTTTTTTATTGTTGTTTTCACTAACACCACGTACACTAGTTACTGTAAAATCTTCATGTCATTGACCATAACATATTTCACAGCAACACAAGGCAATAAGCAACAGCTACCACAGTCATCAGTATTAGATAAACGAAAGAAGCAGCGAAAGCTATAAAATTGCAGCAAATTAAACACTGGCAAGACAGGGCAATAAAAATGAGAAAAATCAAGTCAAGGATAGCGTGGTGATGATGATGATAGAGCACATCTGGCGAGCAAATCATGACTTTTACATATTAATTGACGGAGAAGGCATTTATTGAACATTAAACTAACAAAAACAAATAAGAGAAACATTAAACCATAACAACAAACGGAAAACAAAACAAAAAAAGTAAATTCTCGAATAAATAATAAAATGTGTTTAGGGTAAAATAAACAGTTGTTGTTAGCCAGAAGGAGTAAGAGACTGAAAGCTTTATTGCTTATATGATACTCTGTAATATTTGTGGCAAGAAACATATAAAATCTTGCAAACTCACAGACATACAATTTTTGCTTTTAAAAACAACTTGCTACCACATAATAACTTTTAAAAGCCTCTATAAAGCAGGCGTTTTTTTCAGAGAAAAGAGCACAGCTTTTAAGAGGCATAAAAATAAAAAAAGAACTTTGCAAGTACCGTTAATGTGATGGCAACATATGGCCAACGTTACACGACAAATATCAGATAAATTTATTCCGCTTCTCTATTCTTTTTTTCTTTGGTTTTTCTTCAAGGACTACACCGTGTATGAAGGGTATTTTGCAAAGAGGATGTTAATACAGAAGTAACGCCTTGATAGCATATACAATTTTTGAAGATTTATATGTGTGTTTCCAGGCAATAGGTTTTTTTCAATTCCGTCACATACAAATATTTTAGTGAATTGGGGAATATTTTGGAAGAGATTTTTTTCTGTAAAACTTTTGATCCAAGACGTCAAAATACAAAAATTTAAATATTTGTTTGTTGTAGCGTTACCTTAAAATATTTTTCTAGCGAAAAACAGCAAACTAGCTAATTGATGGGACAAACAAATTTATTTATTTGCAAACAAATATTTTCTCAAAATGAAGATAATGTGACCGACAAAGTATTTTTGTAATTATTTTGATTTATTTTATGAATATATTTGCTAAAGCAAACAGAGAAACGAGAGAGAAAAATTTAAATAAGTTTAAAAAATTTGAAAAATATTTAAAAATATTACGAAAGTCAAAAAAATTGTTCACCCTTGTCTGTGTTACACCGAAATACTGTAAATAAATAACCAATTAGGTGGCCAGAAAAGAAAGAAAAAAAATAATTCTTAAACAATTTGCAAAATTACTTTAAAGAATGCAAGATTTCTCTCCAAAAGGTTAAGATCGTAAATATATAAAATATTATTCGATCACTACTTATCGCGATAAGCGCTTTGGTCGAGTTGATTTCAATTTTTAAAACTTGGAAGTTGGTGTAAACTAAAGCGGTTAACTCGTTGACTACAAAGAAAACTATGATTTAGGTCTCGGGTCCGATCAATATATTTCAATATTTTCTATATTTCTCTAAGATACGCTAGAGTGGCATTGTAATAATTGTTGCGGAACTGTTAAAGCGATGAATTAATAAAATTTATATTTCTTTTTCGTTGGTATATATAAACAACTAATAAAATACCTGTTCATACATCTTAAGAAACGTAATGTGTCTACCTAAAACCAGAGGCGTCCAAACACTGCTCTAATAGTAATAAAACGCGCCATAGCAAAGTTTAAAAAATAAATTAAGCCTTCTACATTATCACTATCTATAATCTCTAACTTATCCCTTTCCATAGTTCTGGCACAATGTATTGCATAAGTGGGGCTTATCCCCTGAGTGCTAGAGCAAAAATAGAAAAATGTAACATATTAACGAAGGAGTTTAAACTATAGTTTGGCAAGTCCCAAAACATTAAAAAAAGAAATACTAAAGAACGAACTCTTTGGAAACCAAAATTTTCAAAAAATTAAAATTTCTTATTTCCGTTTTTGTCTTTAAATAGTCTTTTTATAAGAATATAAAAGTTAATAAAAAATCTAATAATCACTTTTAAAATTAAATACAAACAGGCATTTTTTTTTATTGTTAAAACAGACAATAAAGAACACAAATAAAAATAAAGCACTTACATTTTTAAACCAGGAGTAAGAGGTTACAGGCGGCCTAGCATCGGCACGACACTTGAAGGTAACATTTTGACCCTCAGCTCTCGTTACAATACGACTGGGATCTTCATTAGCTAAATGCACTGATACACTTGGAGGATCTGCAAGGAAAAGAACAACACCAAAATTTCTTTCAGCTCTATTCAATTTTAATAAACTAATGCTTAGAAATAATCATAAAATATGAAGAAGTGAAATAAGAATAAGAAAATAAATGAATTTAGTAATTGAAAGGCAAGTTTAATGAGCGTTAGCAAATTGAATCATAAAAATGCTGAATAATAAATGGAAATAAATAAAAAAAAGGTGCGGCTCAACTACAAAATGAAACGTAATCACAAGAAAAATAATATTAACAAATACAGCAAATTAAAAAAAGTGCCTAAGCAAAGCAGCAGCACAGATTGTAAGATTTTTGTTGGTTGTTAACAAAAAAAAAAACATCAAATCATATCTTCGGCCGGATTCTGTATTATGAAAACGTCTATGTGTGTTTATGTGCCTGAGTGAGTTGAATTTGTATTAGTATTGCTTAAATTTCATTACTGTTATTTATTTATACTGTGTTTTTCTCTCTCAAAAATGCCTTTGTAGGTGTTAGTGTTGTTTGTGTGTGTGTTGCTGTTGGTACATAGTTGTTACGCAATGAGTATTCAAGCATTCTAAGCCATTAGTTACGGTTGTGTACGCATTCATCCGTTCCATTTTCATTTGGTTAAATTTTTTTCTGTCTTCCTCTTTTTATTTTCCATACATAAACATTCACACAACTTTCACTTACTGCAATTTATTAATTTTAATGCTTTAAGGAAACTCAACTCGTACATTTATGTACAATAAAATTGCTGAGGTTTGTTGTGAATTATTTATGTATATTTTATCATTTTCTTTCAGTGATTGTCCTGATTAGGTTATTTTTAGAGTACGAAAACATAAATAAATCTGTGCCTTAACAAGTGGTCAAGTTCGACCACAAGGAAATGTCTACTTTAATTTACAAAATCTACTCTCACTTAATTTATTAGACCGACAAAAACTTATATAAAAACTAAGTATTTAGAATAATTTAGTAATTTAGTTTTCATCTTCAAAAGGTCATACTAATCAATTTCTCCTTTCTTTATTTTTGTGTTTGTTTATGTCTATAACTTTTAAGGTCACTGCATGACCTTATTTAATGTAGGGTATAATTGGCAAATAAAATTTACGTTACATTTTAATGAAATGACTCAATTATAAGTAAAAGTGCTAGAGCCAAGAACAAAAATGAATTAAATGATAAACGAAGTCATGTTTAAATATACGCACGTCCGCACAGACACTAAAATCTTTTAAACTTGCACAAAGAATTGCTAAACAATTGGGGTTTGGTTGGTACTTAAAAAAAAGAATGTCTGCAGCACAAAAACTGACAAAGAAAATAAATCGAGACACTACTTAAATATTTAATAGACTAGAATAAAATAAATGTCAATGAGGATGACGATGATGAAGACAACGTTATGATTACGAATGCGCTTAATATACATATAAACGGCCACTACTAGCATTCTCATCATTATCATTGTTCGCCAATAACATCATCATCATCATTGTCAATATTTTCATTGTCGTTAGCTACTGTAGAGATGGAGTATCTCTCAAATGGAAGTGGAGAAAAATTTTCAGAAATTCGCTGAAATACGCACAATTTTCTTTTGAATACAAAATACACAGAAAAACAAAAAATAAATAAAGCAAACGGACGAACAATGATTAGAATAAAAGCGAAAAAAAGAAATTGTTCGGTTGTTTTCATATATTATCCAGTCATTACTGCAGTATCTGGATTGTAAATATAATAATAGAAAATATATATTGGAGATATTTATTTATTTGAATATAAGCATGAATGTGTGTGTGCGTACGAATGTTTGCTAATTTTCTGTTCAATTTATTTCGAATGTTCTTTGCGAAACTGACCGTGCTTACAGTAGATTTACTATTGAGTTTCTTAATACGAGTACAATTGGTAATCTAAGCCACTTAGCAATCATAGTAAATACTGTTCGAATATAAGAACTGGCAATTGTCCTTTACTAAAATCGTATTAAAATATACATGCATACAGAAATATATATATATTGTAACTATGAAATGAGCACAGAGACAGCAGAATAACCCAGCGATGAAGCAGTAAGCGGACCTTCCGGAAGCTCTTACTTAGCAGACACAAGGCCTTCCATTCAATACTCAAACATTTTTGACACGCTCTGTCCTAACGTGTCAATGCCTTCTGCGTTCCCTACTTTTAAAGGCCTAGTAGCAGCGCTTCTTTAACAGTCCAGATAAATACCTTTCTTACCTGACGGAAGGGCTTCTTTGATAAATTAATTGAATACCTGTCATGAGTTTTTTTTTCTATTTTTTTTTTTGATAATTACCTTAAACAAATAATACTTTCCTAAAAATATATACTATGTGTGTAAATTAAAAAAAAATCGATAAAACATTTCTTTTCAGTCTTTGTTTATTACTTAAAAAATTCAGACAACGCACAACCGCATTGTCAGATAATTTCAGCAAAACTTTTTTAAGCTTACTCCTCTCTATCTTTTCATCTTTTGTTGTTTTAAATTTGGAATGCGATTTTTTTCATTACGGTTTACCAATTTTGTTGCTTCATCTGTAGTACGTGCACAAAATGTATTAATGTACGCATACACATCAAAAGAAATGACTACTGTAGGATAGAGTAGATAGGCCTTCCATATGGCCTTCGAGAGAAGTAAGGAAGCATGCTTTTAAAAAAATGTCTAACAAAAGGCCTCATAAATGAAAGCCTTTAAAAATTAGCTGCTGGGAAATATTGTTATATAAATCGCTACTAACTACTACTACCCCAGACAGTACACAAGCAAGTTATTACTACGCCTGTAAATATACTATAAATTTATAAAGAAATAAGTATACTGGCTTAAAAGGAATTTTTTGTGACTGGCATATTTAAAAAAAAAGGGAAAAATAAAAGCTGTTAATAGTTTTATAAAAATATTAAAGATTTAGCGTGACTGAACACAATTAAAGCTTTAAATATTATAACGCCTAAACATAGACTATTATTCGTTTATTTGTTTAAAAGATGCACTATTAAACATTTAAGTATGCTTCAGTTAAGTTACGTAAATAAATTTAAAAAAAAGTATACACTTTTATGTTTAATTCAAATTAAATTGGAAATACTTTTTGTTTTCATTATTTTATTGAATACTTAAAAACTATTAGAAAAACAGAATATATCCGGAATAGAAATTTTTTTAAAAATCTTTCAAAATATTTGTACATCACTGTGCCAACAACCCTTCGATACTTCAGCTAACATTGACATTCACAGATTATTTATTTTATTGTCTATAATATTGGCACAATTTATAAAAGTTTTCTTGTTATTTCAATTTCTGCCAAATTGACACTAAATATTTCCCTAAAAGTTTTTATTTAAATTCAATCAATATTGACAAATTGAGTTCTGCTGATACAACATTAATTTACAAAGGAAAAATTGTACTTACATACAAATGAAGAAACAATTATATACACAGATGGTAAAAGAAAAACAAAAATCAATGTATGAATTTATATAAAAGTATGGATAAACAGAAAATTGGCCAAAATAAGAGGTAAGTTGGCCATGTTACAAAAACACAGAAGAAAATAACAACTTTGGTAATAGAAACTAAAATGAGAACAAAATAGAAATAAAATAAAACTACAATTTCAATGTTAAACTTACATGCTACACGTATGATACGTTTATCTTCAATGGCGCCACCAGAAAACCATGGATTAGATGCACGACATGTCAGCTCAGCATTATCATTTTCCGAAGTTACCTTTAATGTTAAAATACTGGTTGTTAAGTTTGAGTCCTGTGAATAAACAAGAAGTGAAATGTGTTACAAAATGGAAAAAACAAACAAACAACAAAAAGAAAGAAGGAAGGTAACAACAAATATTTGCAAAAGTCATGCACACTGTTTGCAACATAAGAAGATTTATGTTTATGTGTTATAAAAATAATTTCACTGTTTTTCGCCATAAACACGTAGACAAAAACTAATAGTTTTTGCCAAAATTGTTGTCAAGTTACATGTACATATAAATGTTTATACAATTATGAAGGTATGTAAGTATTTTCTTTGACATACGAAATATCATAAAGCAAATTTCCTTTTCTAAGTTAAAATTAATGGAAATATTTTTTAATGACATTTTTAGTAGAAAAGTTTCTTTTAATCAAAAATTTAATTAAAAATTAAGAACAAAAAAAAACTTTGACAGTAAAAGATTCAAACGTAGCATGAAGATGTGTTCAAGGTACACTACGATCGCTGCGATTATTAGTTTTACTACTTTCAATCATTTCACCATTAACGTCAAGTATTTATATATGAATTTTGAAACCAAAAATTTCCCTGAAACTTTAAATGTGGGGAAGGTTTTTCCCCCACAACCGGTTAATAAAAATTACCTCACGATCACTATGTGCGGTAATTTCAGCATTTCGTATGGGCTCACCGTCCAAAAACCATGTTATTTTAGCTGCTGGATATGAACCCCAGGATTCACAGCGTAAAGGCACAGGATGACCGGCTGTTAGCAGATCATTTGGTGTAACGATTTTCACTCGTAGAGGTTTTACTGCAAATAGAAATTATGTAGAAACAATTATTAGACTTAGACTTTCTATCTTTACGGCATTTGATATAAAATTTAATATTAAAAAAAAATTTTTTTTGTTCATATACAATAATTTAAAAGTGCAAAAACAAAGCAAGAGACAATATTTATAATATTTTAATATATTTATGATTTGGTAATTGATTTTTTAAGAAAGACTACTGGCATCCTTAATTTATTTAAATTTCACTATTAAAATGATGATCTATTTAATATGAAATATTTCTTAAAAAGAAAATGGTAATTAATCACTTCTTTATCTTTCGATCATGTTTAATAACACAATTAAAAAAAATTTAAACTTGTCTACAAAAGGATAATTTTTTTCTTTATAGTTCAATCTGACCAAAATTTTTTCTATAATATTGGAAATATTTTTTTATTATTAGTTCCATAGCACATTTAACCCAGTACACAGTAGATTAATTATATGCAGCTTTAAAATACTTAAAATTTTGTCATGTGATAAACAATTGCAAGAGTTTTATTGTCTGCTGTCTACCCGAGCGCGGAAAAATAGAATCAAGATGATTTTATTGTCAAATCTAACTCCTCTGGACATGGTCAACTTGTATGAATGTCCGAGTCTAAGTTCTCGAGTCCGGTAGTAAGAAATAAGTATTAGTGATGTTGGAAATACTCGTATTCGTATTCGATTATTCGACTGTTCGTCTATTTCAAGGTATTCGTATTCGTTTTCGTATTCGCCAACTTCAAGTGAATTTTTCTCGAATATCTTGCACATACTTTTCAAATAAAAAAATATATAATATGTAGAAAATATATATAATATATTTTAAATAATTTTTATTTAAAGAAAACCCTTTATCTTTAAAAACAGACACAAAGAAATGTATATTTTTCAACCAGCATTTTTATATTAAAGTCTTAAAGTTCTCAGTAGAGAAATGTTGGAATTTAAAAATGGAAGAACTAAAATTAAATATGTGAAATTCCCCCGTAAAGGTGGCTGCGCCATTTGCCCACACACCACTTAATTACTAATTAAAAGTGCAAACAGAATAAGAAAAACGAAATCTGAAAGTATGCAAGTGGGTAAAATAATTTAAAAATTTTCAGTAGTCGTCTTCGAATGCGTCATCTCAATGTCATAATAATGATAAATACCTAAAGTAGTGCGACAGTTTTTTTTTTTCAATTTATTGTTACTGATGCAAAGGGAGGGATTTTTTCCAATTAATTTTGAAATATTAAGTGCATCTAAACCTTAAAAGTAATGTTCTTTTTCGTATTCGGCGAATATTGTTTCAAATATTCGTATTCTTATTCGCGAATAATAAAAAATAATATTCTAAAATCACTTATAGATATATATGTACCTTCACATTAAATTTTCTAAAATGCTTTTGGTAGAGTAGACTATTTTGAATTTTTCAGAAAATAGAGTAATTAAAAAGTTACGGATGAAAACAATAGTATTTACGGTCCTACAAATTTCTTTTCCTATTTTTCTATCAACACATTAAAATGAAAAACAAACTGTAGAGTAAAACAGTTAATGATAGAGGATTTTTAATTAGTTGATTGCAGCTGCCGTGGTTGGCTGTAAGCTATGGGCGGTAAACAACTCTGATGATGAGAACAGTCCAACAACAATTGCAATGTCACATTAATGTACATTTGAGAAATTTTGGTTGTTCATTGACTTGCCCTAACCAGTTTCCCAGTCATAATTTTCTATGCTACCAACTCGCTAAGTGTTTCACTCTAAACCAGCCTTTGTCATAAAGAGAAACATGTAGGAAATATCAATGTATTGGTGTTTTTTACACTTGTAGAAATTGATTGTTACATTTATTTTTTTACTGTAGCCTAACATCATAATAAAACATTGTATGCATACACACTTGATTGGATTAGCGTGTTAATGGACGAAATAATGAACGAATGAATGAATTTACATAATTAAAAAAATATTTACATTAAAAAATATATATACAAAAAAGCTTCTTCCCACTCTATATTCCACGTCCTGAAAAATTAAAATATTCACAGTGTACTATGAATAACAAATAAAGATACTAACAAAAAAAAAATATTCTCTTGCCCTCTTTTGCATGTGTTTTGTTGTTGCAAATTCTAAAATAAAGCGACAAAGAACCTCATTCATTGACTGCTACCATACAAATGAGTATGTTTCGTATTTTAGTTTGTCTTTTCTGTTTGGTTCGTGTTGTGTGTGTGAAAATGACGAAGGGTGCTCGGCCGCTAAGGGCTAGTTTGACGATCAATGCTCTAGACCACCCTCAAATCTACAGCTTGGAAATAAAATACGTCAAAATATTCTCTTAAAAATCCATACTCACATTGTACTTGCACCGGTACTTCCTTCATAACGGGCTCTACCAGTTTTGTGCCTTGTGCACGACACTGTATTTTCGCTCCATTAAAATCACGCGATGTTGTTCCTATTAATAGTTGATTAACTATCAGTGTAGTACCCTCCTCTACCGATGTGTGACTGGTGCCAATTAGTTCGGTATCAGCCATCCACCAGGTTACTTTTGGTGGTGGTCGACCTAAAAAACAGCAACAGATATTTGTTTATGTAGGTCAAGTAAGATATTATTATAAATAAAAGTTAATAAAAAGTTAAAAAATAAATCATAGTAAAATGTAAAATACAACAGGAAATATTAAATGTTTTTTCACAAAATTTTCGTAGTGTCCTATAAATCACTTGTTTGTTTTTTTTTTTTCATACTCTTCTTTACTTGCATCCATTTATTTAATGTACAAACGTTTGCATATGCATGTGTATATGTGTGCGTTAATACAGACTCTTTTTTATAATATTTGTGTCACATGTATAAACAATATAGACAATATGTCAACAGCAAGAAAGTATTGGTATGGGTGTTTACAAACTGCAGGGTGGCGTAAGATTTATTTAACAAATAACTTATTTCCTTGTGTTCTGATTAATAAAGTCCTACTTTAAGTATTAAAATGCTGCAAAATCATGGGTTAGAGTAATGCCATGAAGATAATTCAGATAAAAAAGAACGTAATACACATAATAGTATACAATAGTAATATAATTTCCTCTCTAACGACTTTATTATATATTTTATTTGTTTATATATTTAAGTTAAAAGAGAAAATTATTACAACTTTAGTTAAATGGATGACATGAAAAATATTAAATACATCCAAGTATTTCCTACATTTACCAAAACATCATTAATCTTAATCAACAGCCGTGTTCTATTTCAGAGATAAAAAATATGTTAGAACAGCAGGCAAACAAGACAAATTTAACAAACGAACGTATGTACGTCGTCTGTATATAAGTACGTATTGATTTTATTAGGTATTTGTACAGGCGATCATGATTATTTTAGAATTTAGCATCATCATCTATTTCATTTTGCCAGAATTTTACATAATTCTTTTGGTTATTTGACAAAAGTTTTGTCAAATAACGAAATCATGATAAATATTAGTTTCTTTTCTTTCTAAAATTATTCATACTTATTTTGTAAATGTTGTATCATCATCTTATCTTATCGTTTTTGCAGCACTCGGCAATATTAGCATTGAGAAGGGCAAATCACAAGGTGTATTAGATATTCTGGAAATGTAATTGTTAATGTTGTCAATGACAAAAATTATTTATAACACAAAAAAAAAAAATCAATAATTCAATAAACTAAAGCTCATATAGACCACATTTACACACAAACAAGGGTTAGTAAGTCCTGTTCGATTTCCTAAATAAATATAAAACAGTTTAATGAAGACTCATTTCCCAAAAATATTTTTTTTCTTATGAGACACTTTTCAAAAAGGAAACGTTTATTAACATTAATAATATTTTGATTGAAACATATTGAGTCAGTCTTAATGACAAACAAATTGTAACCGCGTATTTGCATGTCATGCTCAACAAATTTGATAGTTTCCTTCGGTGTTTATAGCAGCGCATCGTCATATACATACTTCATGACTTCCTCTAAGAAGTAGATAATTCCATAACAAATCGACCAACAATTACAGACGACGCCCTTTTGAATGAAAGTCGGACAGAAGTTCTTTTATCATCTTATAACGCGCTTTTAATTTTTTTCTAAAAATTTTATAATATCGCGAAATTTGGCGACTATGCTGAGATGTTTTTGCAATATTTTGAAAAACATTAAAAAAAAATATAACAATTTATATGATATAATCTTAGGAATTATAAAGTGTTTAATAAAAAATATATGAAGATCAAAAGCAAAACAAAAGATTAAAGTGCCTTAAGAAAAAAGTTCGTGGAGCCTATTGCTGAAATAACATCATAGAAAAAACGTGTCAACCTGGTAAAAAAAAAATAGGAAAAAAAAGAACATAAAGAATATTATAAACAAAGACACCATGATACAAAATTTGTAGAGTTTATATTCCTCCAGTAGCGTACTGCTGGTAAAGCATTTGATTAGTGCGTACCGATTAAGAGTATTTTTTTAGATTTTTAGGATATTCAACACTCAATAGAAATTACTCAACATTTGAACACTGGCATTTCTATTACAAAATGGAACTTTAAAGCCCTATATGCCACTCAGAGATGTTTTATCGATTACTTTGCTTAAAATCTCAGGTTTCGAAAGTATCGAGTAGTATTAAGCACCTAAATAAAAATTATTAAGTAGTACTGAATTTTAGGAAATTAAAAGTATTAGATGTTTACAGCTCTTCTGTAGTGACAGATAATAAGACCATGAACCATATGCGAAGCAAAACAGTTTTTTTTTTCAATTGCGGGCAGTTTCATAAAACGAAGAAAATGACACGACACACAATGTTGCGTTTTAAATGCTCAATGCACACAATTAGTTATTTTATATATTGACATTTTTAAATTGTTATTTGTATGTCAATATGAAAAAGTTAGTTAATTTGTAACTATCGTGAATAAATTTCCACATGAAATTTTTTATTGCAATCGTGAAACAATTCCCCGTGAATAATTTCACGCCAAAATAAACTTCCCCTAATCGTGAATGAGTTTTTCCCGCGAGTTTTTTCACTTTTCCTTTCAATTTGTTCACTTTATTTTTGATGGGGAACATTATAGTACATCTACGTATTTCTTCTTATAATTCGAATATTAAGGCTTAAAAAAATCATTTTAATGAAAAGATCTGATAATAAGGCACAAACTGATGTATTGCGCAACAAAATGCATAACAACAGGCCGATTGCCTGCAGAAGTTCAATTTGTTGGAATATTTTCGTTTTGTTGGGTTTCTAAAAATACCGAATTATTTTACAACATACAAGTTAAAATGCAATAAACAAACGGAACAGCCAAAAAAAGCTCCGTCACTGAATATTTAGCTTTGATTTTTTAAGTTTTCTTTAAAATAAATACATCCGTGAATATTTTTAAACAAAAATTTCTATGATTTCTCAATTTTTTAATCTTCTTTCCTTTTTTAAATTCACTGAGAACTGATAGCGGGAATAACGGGAGATTCACGATACCATTTTTCACTCCGAGGGGAATAAAAATTTCACGTGAACAAAAATTTCAGTTCTTATTCACGATAGGGGTGAATGACATTTTTAACCTGTTATTTGTATGCCAAGATGAAAAAATTAGTTAATTTGTAACTTTTTTTCGAAATGCTAAAATCAATCGATATTATTTTCTCATCATATTTTGCTGCGGATGTTGCACACAATGCGTATACGTTATATGTATATCTAGTATACGTACTGAACAAAAGCTATAATATAGTAAAATTTTATAATTTTATAAGATATTTAAATTCTTGTGAAAGAAAAATTTTCTTAATTAAAAATAGCAGCTAAATAAAGAACTGATTTCTTTATTTATTACAACATTATGTTATCTTCCAGCTTAACAAAATCGTTCACATAAAACTGTTTTTTTTTTTAATAAGAAAAAAAAACTATAAAAAGGGGAATATATAGTTAATTTAAACTGCCGACAGCTTCTCTAATAAAAACTTCAAAATTCCAACTGTTTCACTAATAAAAATCAATCATTTTAGAGTGAACATCTTGTATTTCATTAATTTTACTTCATTATTTCACTTAATGAAATGGGACACAATTTAATTACAGTACAAAACAAAAATAACCAAATAAAAATATGAAATTAATCAAATATGATAATTAAAGAAATCAAATAAATAAGATAAACTGAAAATACTTACCGCCTTTAACTTGACAGCATAAAAACAGTTCATAGCCTTCTCGAAATGGGCCGGCAGTCTGTGTCTGGTTAATTTCTTTGCCTTGAGCATCAAATATACGAGGCTCTTCGGGAGGAACTATAAAGAATTTAATAAGGCAAATGCTCTTTTTATTGTCCTTTTAGTATCAACAATTATTTCAAAAATATGAACAGAGGAAACAAAAATAAGAGAACAAAATTTACAAATAAAAACAACAGGATGTAAAAGTTGTATGCTTTTGGAATAGACAAAACAAACAAAAGTTAGATTTATTAACTAGCAAAAAAAAAATAAAATGAATGCCAAATATGTTTGATATGTTTACAACGATATTAAAGAGTCATAATAAGAGTACTAAATACGAATGACCTTGATTGGTTATGAGAAAAAAGCTCTTTTTATTTTATTACTTACTGAAACAAAATGAAAATGTTTGTTTTGTACAGAGTTAAGCTTAGGAGGTATGCAGTATAACTTATTCACTATTAAGATTTAACAGTTTTATCATAAAACAAAAGTTTACAATTAGGATCTAATTATCTAAAATGTTTCATGTTCTTACTTACGAAAGGTAATAAAAATTATTAATATTTTATAACTTTGTTTTCATGATCCGCGTACAAAAAGAAGTTGCTTTCTTCTTGCTATGAAGTTTGACAATGTTATCACCTTTCGGCCATATGGCCGATGTCATATTCCAAAATAAGCGACAATCTTAAAAAAGCTTTTTTTGTAACACTTCATTGACTAAGAATTGTACTTAAAAACTAACCCCTTTAGTTTATTCTGCCACAAACAAGCACGTTTTTCAAATACTTTTAAGCATTATTATTAACGACATATCTACTTTGACTCGCCAGTGTGTGTGTGCATGTGTCTTCAAACAAGAAAAAAATTCTGTTAGTTTAGATTGTGATAAAAGTTTCTGTGCGTGTTTGAAGAACATGTTTACCATCATTTATGTACAAGTATGTGTACACAACTACACGTTTGTCTTATTTGTCTGTACTCAAGTATTTTGTCATGTGCGTAATCACAATTTTACTGTTTTCACGTACTTTTAAACACGCCAAAGCTTTATCTTGCTAAACTGAAAACAGAAACTTTTGAAAAATGTTATAAGAAAAAGTTAATTTTGTCCACAAACAAGAAAAATAAACAAACTGAAGGTAAAAACTAACTTTTCCGTTTTCATTTAGTTTAAGTTCGTAGTGTTTGTATTGAAAACTTAACACACAACGTGATAAAAATGTTTGCTTTCTTTATAATTTTTCTATTTTTATGATTGAGGTTTAAGCAAAAGCGAAGAAATCCCAAAAGTCCGTGGATTAATTTAAAAGAGAATAGTTAACATCACTTAGTTATAAATTTTATTAAACACTATTTAGCTTGGTGGACTTTAGATGTTGAAATTCTAATCTAATTTTATCGCAAATTTTGAGTTATAATTATTATTTAGATGTCATAAGCACTGCGGTCGAAAGTATATTTTCTGCAGCCCAAAGTTTCGCTAAAGTAATTTAAGACTACCAATAAGGCGATTTATGGCAACAGGTGACTCCAAGATATGCGAAAGTAACTCCATTCTTTGCATTCCTATTGCCTGTAATAATCCCTTAGTAATATATTGACTAAGACGGGACAATTTTGCAAAAAAAAAAACTAGAAATTCATTTTTATGCAAAACTAATAACCTGACTTGTGATATCGACTGATCGCAGTCGATATGGAGACCTTCTTAACATCAATTTTATTTATTTGTTTAAGTTTTGTGCGATAAAACAAATAATAAGATAAATAAAATCCTTTGTTAGTGAAACATAAGTTAGTTTGTTTACAACCAGAAAACCATCTAACGAAATTGTTCGACATCGTGGGTCTGATGTTAAATCTTTTAGGATACAAAGAACACTAGTAACGATATTAAAAAAAGTATTAGACTGATTAGTTGGCATTAGCACCGAACAAAATGCAGCATATAGCTAAACCACAACAAATTAATTAATTTTTTTAATACATAAACTTTGTGTGTTATCTTAAATTTAAATAAAATTGAAAAATTTGTAAAACTTACCAACTAAAGTTAAATTTATCCTATAATTACGTGTTGGAAAATTAAAAAAATCTACTCTACAACGATAAACACCACCATCCGTTGGCTTAACATCTCGTATTTGCAAACGTGAGTCTTTAGGATTATCGCCAATCGAAAAGAACAAACGTTGTCCCAAATCGCTAGCTATGGCAGAGTGTGGCGCTAATTTTACATTTCCTCCTCGTGAGTCCAAACTAAAAGGAAAAGTAATAAAAGAAAATATTCATTAAAATATGGAAAACAAAATTCATAAAAATAAAGTAAATACATACAAACTTTATATCTATCTATCTTCTATATATATAAAAGAGTTGCGTGAGTGACTGACTCATTCATCATCGCCCAGCATAAACTGCTGAACCTAGAAACTTGAAATTGGGCATGTAAGTTCCTTATACAGAGTGAAGATCCACTAAGACGGGATTTTTAAAAATTCGAATTTTTAGGGGGTAAAAAGGGATAAATACGGCCAAAAAAGGGACATTTTCAAACATGGTCCCAAGAATATGAAATTTGGAATGTGGGTTCCTTTCAGGACATAGATTCGAAGCAAAATATAAACTTTTAGAAATTCGCACTTTAAGGGGGTAAAAAGGGGTAAAAGCGTCCCAAAAGGAAATATTTTTAAAAATTATCCAGGAATATGAAATTTGGAATGTGGGGACCTTTTGGGAGGCAGATTCGAACCGAAATAGGGATTCTTAGAAATTCGCGCTTTATGGAGCTAAAAAGCAGAAAATACGGCCCAAAAAAGGAAATTTTTAAGCATGGCCCCAGAAATACTCGTATGAAAGTTTGACTGTAGGTTTTAAAGGTTACCCCTTTAAACGGTCAGAAAATGGACATTTTTAAAAGTGATCCCATGAATATGCAGTTTCGAATGTAGGTTCTTTTTGGGACGCATACTCGAACCAAAAAATGGATTTAAAAAAACGCTGTTTTCAAAGATTTTATACCACCCCCCCCCCCCCCCAACCCCACGGGACGTTTTTCAATAATTTTTTTAGTGCAAAATTTCAAATCCGTAAGAAATCTTTAACCCCCCTTTGGAGCGTTACGTAATGTGTGCACGCCCCTTATTAGCATAAATGCTTATGGTTTTTGAAAACATGAAAAATATGTTATTTATTTTTTACTTTAGAAATTACAGGTAACGAAGTACCGGGCATACCCGCTAGTAATTTATAAAATATAAAAAAAAAATTCTCTGTCAAAAAATAAAAAAGCTTATAACACAAAGTTTCCAAAATATTTTCTGTTTTCACAAGACGGGTGGTTTAGTTTGTACGAAAAGCACTAATTTTTTTTAATGATTTACACATACATTTTACACTTAAATCATTCGTACGATTTAGGGAAACAGCACCTAAGTTTTTTCATACATACATTAAGAAATAATTATGTACTAATTTGTTTTTTTCTCGTGTGTGAGTGTATGAGTGAGTGTGTGTGTGCCTCTACATAAAAATATTTGAGAGCTCTTGTGTATACAGTTTTTGTTTTTCTATGCGTGTATGCAATAAATTACTGCAATTTATTTTGGTTGTATGTGTAGTTGCCTCTTATTTTTTGCTACTTTTTATTTACTGTTGCTGCTACATATTTGATGGACGTTTTTCAATTTTAATTTGTTTCTTTGTTTACTATTTATTTCACTCAATTTTTTTTTTTTTTTTTTTTTTTTTTTGGTGCAAATTAATGTTTATGTCGTGTTTTCTTGTAGTTTGTTATTATTCTTTTTTTTAATTTGCAACTGGAACAAAATATATATTATAAAAATAATAGTTGCATTTAAAAGTGAGCCACCACTTCAGTGAAACGCATTGACTAACATGCACGGAGCCTGATTTAAATATAAAACACAGAGTTGAACTAAATTAGAGAATGGAAATTTCACTTTAATATTCTTGAAAAACAACAGCACTAAAAAAACATTATTATTAAATTCTGTGAACTTTCACCTAATCATTTTTAAAAATATTTTTATAAAAATTAATCATTTTGTTATCTTACTAAAGTCATAAAAATATCAATTCTTTAAATTTACTTAATTGATTCAACGAACATGTTTCAATGTTTTAATTGAAAGAAGTTATTCAACTTAAAACTTAAAACGCAAGGATGGAACAATAAAAGTACAAATAAACATCCTTTAAAACCTTTTATTTTCTTATTAATAAGCAAATTGAGATTTAAGAAAAAATCATATACAAAACAAAAATAACAGGTACTATATTTTTCAACCCAGCTGTTAGCCATATAATGTTCTTGACTAAAAAGGCCAGTATTTGAAAATATAATTTTATTCCATTTAATAGGCAACAACTGTTGCAAAGAATGTTTAAAAAATTGGAACATTTTAGGAGGGCGTTGCTCAACTTTCAAAAACTTCAATTACGTTTAAATTTAATGCCATCATTAGCGTTAAATATTTTACTTTCAACTTTTTTTAATAAGCTAATATTAAATTTAATTTATATTAACATATTTGTGTTAAACTGCAAATAAAAATAAAACGAAAACAAATTATATATTCGTTTTTTTTTAAATAATTCTTGTTTTGTAGACGGAATAAACAACGATAGAAAATGGGAGTACCATTTTAATTAAAGTTTTTATTTTAGGCTGAGTGTTGATAATATAAAAACAGATGAATGTACTGCTTCAACACTGTCTTGTTAATAAAGCTTTTTTTTAAAGTCAGTCAGCTCTTATATTTAGTGTGAATTAAGCTTTTTTTTATAGTATACTGAAAAGTTAGCTCTTCGTTACAGTTAACCGATATGATCTTGTAATCCATACATTTTCAATATATGATCCGTCATGCGGTGATTAGGATAAGCACAGAAATATTTTTTAAGCTCATTCTAAAACTTCAGTTCTTTTCGGATTAGATGGTTTTGTCTCCTTTTTGAAAAATATTACATAAACTGATTTCAAATTGTGTGGCAATGGGATCAAAAAATTGTTCCATAAAAGTCGACTATAAATTTTAATTCATAACAAAATTCAAAATTTATTTTCAACTGAAAATTAGTGATAAAATATTCAGATTTAATGCGACAAAGTTTTCTTATTTTCGAGAGAAAGCTGTAGATAAATTATTTAGGGTAGAGTTCTGATAAATCACTATCCCAAGGAAACCCAGCAAAATAAAATTGAATGGGTTCTAAATGAAGTGATTTTTCATGACTTCTTAAGAATGTATTTTTTCTAATGCGTTCTTAATGTATTCATAGAATTCATTATAATTGTCATTGTCGAACTCCTGAAAAACCCATTCATTTCAGCAATTGTGTCATATGAAAAATATCTGTCACGTATTAGAAATGATTTATTTTACCAATGAAAAGACGTATCTAAATCATCGATTTTGCATTGATTTAGTTCATGCGTTCTGAATTATTGCTTTTTATTTAAATTGGTGCATAAACACATGATCTTCAATGTCACGCCGGTGTTAAAATCATGCATGATTCACCTAAATCGAACCAGTTCATAGCCATTCAAACACATGATTAAACTACTTTCTTGTCACGTCAGATTTTGATGGGAATAGTTTTGCATGATCATAATGTAACTTCGAGTAAATGCTGTTTAAATAAAACTAAAACTCGAATTGGCAATGATCTTGTATCATATTTGGATAAAAATGTTTTGCAAGTAGTTTACATAACCAAAATTAAATGCTAGAAGTGTTTAAAAACTAAATAATTTTTGAAGCTTTTAAAATTAAAAAAAAACATCATTGATTTGCAACGCGGTAGTTATTCCATCGAGTAAAATGAGTCTTATAACGCATACGCCTACCCCGTCAACTAAATAGCCTCTTAAAACTATGCATATGCTGAACTAATGGTAGCCTAGACTTGCTGTAATAGTATGTTGCCATAATATTAATCATAAGTTATTTAGAAAACAAATTTATCTCCGTAAACTTTAATTTCTTGCTTTTAATTTCTTTACTTTTATATGTATTGGGAACTCCTTTTATTTAACGTAATGTATACGCCTGCGTTGTTATCAGATTAAATTGTTAGTATGCATGCATGTATGTGTACATATGTACTACTAATGATTGATGGTTTGATTTTCATAATTCTTACATCAATTTATTAGTCTCTATATTGAGAAAGCTGTAAAATCAAATACCATCCAACATAAAAAGGTGGCAAAATATTCATGTATGAATACATTTTATACGGGTTTTTCTGAATGGGTACTTGGATATCGTCTTATGGTTTCTTTTACATTTTGCTTTTTAAAATTATAAAGCACGCTTCATAAAAAATCATTTTAGAAAAGTTAAGAGCAAATATTAGAATACCACCATGTGCAATAATTTTTAATAAATTTGAATGTATGTGTAATTTTAAATAATTTTATACTAATCAAAGTATTGTACTTCAGTTAATGCAAATAATATGTATAAAATTAACTTTCCATAGAATAAATTTTTTAAATAAAGAATTAATTCATATTATATTTTGTATTTTTTATTGCATGTATTTTTTAATCTTAATTCCATTTCCTATGAACAACCTTTTTTCTATTTACTCTAGTTTGTTTTCACTTCAAATCATGTGAATATATTAATAATGATTTTAAGGCCTAATAGCGGGTAATTATATAATTTTTTTTAATATATTTTCACATTTTTAATGAATTTTATAACGTGAACATGCAACACAAATTGAATGCAATACATACTAAACTCAAGTTGGCACTTTGCAGCACAAAAAACAAAAGCAACGTGAATAAATTATTAAATATTTATGGTTAAAAATCGTGTTATTTGCTAGAAGTTTTAATTTTAATTTAAACAAATTTATGGAAAAAATTGCCGTCACTTTGAGGCCGCCTAATGGAAGTTTAACACGTCCATTTGAGGGTGGTGTTGGCTGAAGTGGTTAGCGCGTTGTATACTAAACAAACAATGACTTGGGGCCTGGGTTCAAACCCTGGCCGGAGCAAGTAAACCAAAATCATTAATTTCTCTAATGTACATTAGTGAGACATTGTATTAATTGTTGTTGGACTATTTAAGTGCTGAAGGCATAGCACTGGTCACTAAAAATCTGTTCCGACAGCGATTGCTGCTGTTCCAAGCTAATGTACACAACATTGCCCTCCTTCGTCGGTTAGCAGAAACATCGGCGAAGTAAAACAATTAATAAAATGCCTGCTAATACAGCTTAACATAGTTAATACGCTACTTAACACCGGTGGCGCCTCAACACTTCCTTAAACATTAACATAACGCTAAAGTCTTCTAAATTTTCAACATATTTCTTCTCTACCCTATCCCTCTCCATGAGTTCCGGCACAGTGCACTGCCTACGTAGGGGTCATCCCCTGAGTGCTGGTCCTAATTAAAAAAAATAAAAAGAGTTCTCTAATATATCGTAAAGTATTTTATGATTTGTACAAAGAATTTTTAAACATATTTTAGAGTTGTAAATATATTCAGCCGGGTGAAAAGCAATGAAAAAGGAAATGATGGTATCTCTTTTCGAATGATTTAGTATACTGATAGTTTACGCCTTCATGTAGAATGAATGGAGTGAAAAATATTTCTTATTTTCAATGTATATTGACTGATATTTATAGTTGGTCTCCTCAGATCCATTGTATCGCGTGTATGACATAACATTAAACACCGAATGTGTAAATCATCTTGTAATTCATAAATATTGTCTCTCCAGCTTTCTTTACCCCGGTGTGTTATAATAAACTATTTCGTAAGTTATATTTTTGAAAGGAATCTAACCTTCAACAGATCTGTTGTGCGAAACTTGTTTAGTATTAATTACAAATCATACGCTATTTTGTAGTCTCACGTGAAAAGTCCAATTTCCATTCAAATAAAAGAAACTATGCGTGAAAGTTTTGGGCTCTCATCAAACAAATACTAAAGCCAAAAACGATATTAAGTTAAGATTGGGCATTGTAGGATATAATTCGCTGATATGATAATAAATAAAAACAAAAATAAAAAAATTTCCAGCTAGCTTCCATTAGTAGTGTTAAGTCGCGTATTCTATTTGTATTTGTAATGGTGCATAAATAGAATATTTAATGTCGTTTAACGAAGCTACCTAACAAGTAGTGAAAGCATTTACACATGAATACACTGAAAAATCAGTTTTACATAAATTCAACGAACTCCCGTTCCTTGAATTAAATTTTTTTAAATTCAATGTATTATAGAGGGTCCGCCATTTAACGTTTTTTTTTTTTCAACTAGTGCTTATTTCGTGAATGCTAACACTTAGCTCATGTCCGATTTGACAGATAATTAGTTTTATCCTTCCGCAGAACGAATATGGTTGTGTATACGCTTGAACAACGCTTCGCTAAGTGGGCCTGCGATCGACTTACAGAAGATGCCGATTTTGTCAAAAAATTCATCTTTTCAGATGAAGCTCATTTTCATCTTGGCGGGTATGTAAACAAGCAAAATTGTCGCATTTGGGGCACAGAAAACCCGCACGCATACATTGCAAAGCCGACGCACCCAAAACGAGTCACTTTTTGGTGCGGATTTTGGTCCAGAGGCATAACTGGGCCATTTTTCTTCGAAAATGAGCAAGGAGTGACCGTTACAGTCAGTGGCGATCGTTATCGGGCCATGTTGAACGAATTTTTGTTCACGAAAATTGAAGAGGAGGATATTGGCAACATTTGGTTTCAATAAGACGGCGCTACGTGCCACACAGCCGAAGCTACACTCGATGTTTTGTGCCCTGTTTTTGAAGATCGCATTATCAGCCGCAGAGCTGATGTCGTTTGGCCACCTCGGAGCTGCGATTTGACACCGTTGGACTATTATTTGTGGGGTGCCGTCAAAGATAAGTGTTACGCCGACAAGTTAGAGGCAATTGACGCTTTAAAGGACAATATTCGTGAAGCCATTGGTGAAATACAGCTGCACACAATCGATAATGTGCTTAAAAATTGGACCGATCATGTAGGCTACTGCACGGCCAGTCGAGGCAGCCATTTGAATGAAATTATGTTTCATTATTAACCGTAAGGATTGTACTTTCAAATAAAAAAAGAAATTTTCCCAAAAAAAAAAAAAAAAAACGTTAAATGGCGGAACCTTTACGTTGTTTCAGTAAAATCTTCATTGAAATTCAAAGTATAATATTATGAACATTATGTATTATGTACGTATAATACGTTGAATTTAAGAATTTCGTTCATTTATTTAAACACAATGAACAAATGCTTTGATTTAAAGAACCTGTTTCTTGATTTTAAGTAATATTTTGTTGTATGAATACGTTGGATCAAGGAATAAATTCTTAAAAATCAACGTACGGTTTCAACGTATGTTTTCTTAACTGCAACGAATTGGTAGGTTGAATTCAACAAACCAATGATTGCCACACGTCGAGTTCAAGGAACCTGTTCTTTGGGTACAAAATAAGGAATAAATTCGTTGAATCTTTGAATTTTTGGTTAAGTGTACTAACGAGGTTTAGAGGCTTCTACCGAAAACAACGTTTGTTCTATTCGGCCAGTACGGTTGGAAAATCTACAAAAGGAATGTATAAATATAAAATTTTTCTTTTCTTGCTCGAAGTATGTTAACAATGTCTACTTAATATTTCTCTGATTGTTAACATATACGAAATTTAGCCTGTAAATATTAACGATATTAAGTTTGATTTCACGCCTCTTCAACGCATACGTCATTTGTCTAATGTGCAACACTCAAACAACATATACAGAAAAAATGGTCGAAGATATGGTCGATGATGTAAGATGGAAAACTAACAAAGCCAGACTCGCCTAAGCATCCCCTAGCAGGGTATAGAGGTCTTCAGGCTTAAACCTTTACTTTTGTATGGTTCAGAAACGTGGAAGAGGGTAGAGAAGCTATAAAACAGCTGCAGGAATTCGTCAGTAATTCATCGAAACATATATATTGATGCAGCCTTAATCTGTTAAGAATATGCAACACAAATTCCATACATGGATGCCCCAAGAAGTGGAAGTGTCATTGATCATACCCTAATGAACGACCTTCTCGAAATTACAAGCATAAACCTGAAAGGCAGATGAAGCCTTAAAGTACTAAAAATAACTTGTTTGGCAAATTGAGCCTATACAACTTATTTTGTAATTTTAAAAGTTCCATTCGGAGTAATGCATGATACGTTAAATCCGTTAAGTACCGAAATTAATAAAAAATAAATAAATCTGATTAAAACGATATTAACCGTTTAGCACATATTGAAATTTTAGCGATTTTTAGTGTTAAAATTTAATAAGAAACTTTGATGTCTTTAACGAGTTACAAAAAATCTTAAAAATTTCGCTCCACTTAAAATTTCATTTGATTAGAACGTCGTTAAAAGGGCCAATACAGCAAAATTTTTTAGCTTTGGTTTATTTTAAGAATATGTTTCTTCTGGTGTTGCAAGTGCAATATTTCAAATAAGGTGGGCAACTTGTCAATCTGATATTTTTATTCAACTATTTGGAATTGTTATGATATTTTAAACGACCTTTTCTCTGATTATATGATAATATTATAGATTAATCTATTGCGGGCTTTCAAGGTCTGTTTTAATATTAATGAAAATAAAAACTATTGTTTCATTATTTTGTCCAACGTTTCGCTAGTATTTTCCAGCTTCCTCAAGGATAAGATTTTTATTAAATCTGGCAACGATATTCAAACGTAATAAAATATAAATAAATAAGTATAAATGAACTATTTAGTAATTACAACAATATTTTTGTCCATTTTTACAATAATGCTTAAAATGAATTTCGTTTTTTTTTTCAAAAAACACCACAACACAAAATAAATAATTAAAATTAAAAATAATAAAAAAATATCACAGTATAAAACGTAAGCCTAATATCACAGATTGGAGCAAAAGTATTAACGTAAATAGTATCAAATAGTTAGCGTTGATGTTGTCCTTGTCTTCCTTCCTGTTTATTGCACTGGCTAATCTTTGCTGAATTCGCAAATTTTCCAAAGTATATCGTTTGTTCACTTTTTTCTCCTTGTCCAATATTTTGACATTGTCAAGATTGCTATATGTTGCATTTCTACACAATGTTGAGCAAGTGCAGTTGTATGTTTACCTTTGCGTATGCCAGCTACATGTTCGATTATCCTCTTATTTAAACTTCTCTTCGTTGTGCCTACGTATACTTTACCACAGTAGTTATTCGTGTTACCAGTACATGTTATTTCATAAACAATATTACATTGTAAATTGTTTTTTTTTTTTTTTTTTTTTTAAATCCTCCACAAATCAACATGGCGTTCCTTTTGCTTGGATCTTTGTCTTTCGAAAACGTTTCATTGCAATAAATAGTGTTGTTATTACAATTTTCATTCTTTAAACTGTAAAATATCTTAGCACAAATAACAATAAAATATAGAGAGAAATAATAGGGAATAACTCGCAAACAAAGAAATGTTCATTGTAGTAATGAAACATCTAAAAATTATATTATTTTCCTATATATACCTGGTATAAATATTCAGGTATGTGGTTTTGTCATAAATTCTATAACATATAATAGACATTTTATAATTTAGATAACAAAATCTTAATTTTCTATTCATAAGTGGGTCATCATGAACGATAATGTGAAAAAAACATAAAAAAAAAAAATTTATTAAAAATAAATAATACAACAGAAAGACTGCAACAAAATAAAGAGAACTGGGATAGAAAAACTTAATACCAGAAACAGTAAAACTTAGATTTTATAACACGAAACAATTGAAGATTTGCACGTCAAGTGGCAATTTGTAAAGGTTCTAAGAAAAACAGTTGAAACCAACTTAATTCATACATAATGTTAAAGAGAAAATGCAAGAGTACAGCATAAAAAAAATATATATATAAAAATAAATATAAAAAATAAAACAACAGCCAACTTGTCACAGCAACGGTTTTTTTAACGGAAGGAAACAGCCAACATGAAAGTTTAGAATGTATAAGTATACATTTTAACGGTAAACCACCATATTTAAAACAAAGTGGATTATAATGATGGCGCTCCCATTTCTTTCTTTTGCTTTCAAACATTGACAGACACAGATTGCGAGCAACACTTTTACTAAAGTTTTTTTAAGTGCAAAACACAAACAACATTAAATAAATTAAAAAGAAAAATTTTTTATAAACATAATGATAAAGATAAAATTATTATTATTATAGATGTTTATTATTAACCGCATATATCCATTTTTGGTTACAAAAAAAATAATTAGCACAAAATGCTCATTAAAAAAAAAAAAAATTTGCGCATACACATTTACACATTTCCTTATTATGGTCTCTAACACCATTGAATGCAACTTTGAACACTTGAAATATTATTTTCTAATATCTAAGGAAATTTGATTTTAAGACATATGCTGTTATTCAAACAGACCACAAAAATATAATCGCATTATTTAAAATAGAAAAACCTTGAAAAAACAACTTCCGACAAGGTGTGAGTTAATGTAACGGATTTAACTGTTATTTGCAAAAAATATAAAAGAAAAAACTCTTTTAATTTGCATACCGTAATTGAAGGAAATTCAAAACAAAAAGATTTGAAAATATTTATATAACAAATAGTTAAGGTTTAACAACGGTTACAATTGTTATTGGAAAAACGACAGCATCCTTCCGTTCTTTTGAATTAATTAAACGGCCATTATGTTAATTTTATTTTAAAACACAATTAAAATTTTCTATAGGAAACTGATTTTTTTTCTCTTCAAATTACGAAAGGTTAATACAAACTGAAATGAATAAAAAGATTTCATTTGATAATATAAGCTGCCATGTTTTCTTAACAAGGCCTGATGATTTGAATAGAATTAAACTTTCTAAAATCAAGTTTAAGTAATTAAGGAATTGAAAATATAGAACAAGGAACTGCAAAGAACAGGTATTAAATATTAAAGAAAAAAATTAAAACCCATCTGTCAGACTTGGTAATTATTTTTAGTGTTATAATAAAACTGTTAGGGCCCAAAATTTTTATTGGTTTTTAGTTGTCTGTTAGCAAGATGATTATTATCTAATTATATATTTTTTGCTTCTTATTTAAGTTGGTCCAAAACTTTTTCACATGCATGACGATTATAATTCAAGACTAAAAATTCTTAGCAATGGTAAATATTATGCATAAAGTATTTTACTTGATCTCTTGTTTTAACGCATAAACGATATTCAGAAAAATATTTTTAATTAAAGCTTTTCGATATATAAAAAGATCTTTTTTTAAATTTTTTAGCGATAATAATAATACTTTCATTTCCAAATTTTCTTTCATGCATTTTCTCGTTAAAGCAAAATTAGTTTACACTACTCAAGTTCATTAGCTTTACATTATTTACAGCATTTGTAGCATGGTTATTAAAAACCAGCAACTATTTAACAATTTGTCAACAAAAAAAAAAAAAAAAAAAAAAAAAAATTGTTTGTCGTTGAGCTCTTTTGTAAGTAGAAATTTTCTAGCAACCACCACTACTGTAGTAAATGTGTTTTGTGAGGTTGAGGTTTTTGTTTTCAATGCCCTGCAGTATAATCCTTTCTATTACTCCAAAAGCCTTCTTTAATTATTATGGCCAAAAAGATTGCTTTAAGCCACAAAAAGTAATAAATTTTAAGAGAAAAAAATAAATTACAAAAATGTGGAAGAAAAGTTGGCTGCTAAGTAGAGGAACTGAACGGATTATATTAATTTTGAAAACCAACCAACAACCCATCCTTAACATAAAAGAGAAAAAAAGTAAAAGATTTTTCTGAATGAACCATAAAGTAAAATCCAAACAAGAACCCACTAAACAAATTGTCAACATAAACGGAAATTTGATGTTGCCAACAAGGACATAAAATACAAACGCACACACACACCCATACATGGCCATGTTTAGATGGGAAAAATGTGGAAACCCAAATTTAATATGGACTCCAGCTACAAGAAACAACATGAGGTAAATGTTCAAAAAAACCAACACTAACCGAAGAAAAACCATACAACACAATAGAAAAGCAGTTAGTAAAACTTAAACTTTATTTATGTGTGTTGCTTTGGAATTTTAACGCTTTTTCACTATTTTGTTACGTGCAATTTCGGTCCATATAGAACAGATGAATAAGGAATCCTTAGTGGACGTTAAAAACCACGTAAATGTAGTTACAACCAACACTAAACAAAAAATCCAACAAAAGCGTGAATAACAAGCTTATTCACACACACATACATAAATAGAATATATATATTATGCTTCCCACAGCTCCAATACATCTATCTGCAAAGTTGTTAGAAAACCTTTGAAACCGAAATTTTTGCTGCGTATGACTGCATAAAAGAGTTTAACTAAAGGGCTCATATAAAGTACGCTGTACAACGTTTAAGACTCTAATGTTGCACAGTAACATCGATTGTAAAGTTCTTTTGGTAAATTATGTATAAAAAAATTTCCAATAATATTTTAAGCAATTTAAACAGATATTTATGTTCAATATTTTAAAAAGAAAACTATAACATTAAATTCATATCTCAAGTGAGACCACTACTTTGCATTTTTTAATCAAACTGACTAAACTGTCCCGTAGAAATCACCAAATAAGTGCGTTACTTTTAAGAAAAATTTCATCAAAAACAGTTGCTCACGTGCCACGTATACGCAACATACAATTATGATAATAAAATGACGTATACGAAGTGATGTGGCTCATTAAAATTAAAAAAATCAGTTTCTTTATTTTCACATTTTGTGCGCACAGACATCTAATGTAATTCGAGTAGTTCCATATTTATAAAACTGAAGAGCTTTAAAAGATTTTTAGCATAAAATTAAGTCAAGCTTAGCTTAAGAAGCAAAAATTAAATGTTTTCCAAAAAGAACATTACATTGCACTGTGAATTGAATGTGCTGCTCTTAATGGTTGTGGTGGACATTGTTTGTTGGTATTTGTTAGTCTGATTATGTCCTGCGTAGCTGTGGAATACATATTTTGTATTTAGTACATGTTTTGTAGTTTTTTAAAAAATTTATAAAACTACTTTATGCACTTGAGCAGAATTTTATCTTGGAAGTGAAAAATCAATTTCCTTTAAAGAGAAAATACAAACGATAACGTTTACGGTTACGGTAACGATGGCAATCACTATAATCAGCCAAAATAGACTTTAATTGAAAAATGCATGTATTTCATGTATTTTTTTTATTTAAAAATGGACTATTTTAACTGAGTTAACAAAACAAATTTTTGCACTCAATTAATTAAGCTGATATCATTTAGTACTTCCAAAATGATGTTAAGTATTCTGGCGATCACTCATTCCACTAAACAATATAAGCTGATGAGCTTTTCATTTCAAAAAGGTTTCGTCTGATATTTAAAATTTTTTTCCTTCTTGTTTGTTTCCGATTTTTTAACTTGAGAGTGTTTATACTGCTCTCGATCGATACCGACATGTTCTGTAGCCTGCATGCGTTTGTAAAAACAACATACGAAGGACATTGCAATTATTATTGTGCTAATGACAGGAATTTTAATTTTTGGATAAAGCGAATACGCACCACCCTAAATAAATCAAAAATATTTTCAATAATAAATAACACCGTAAATGAAAGAACTTCTCTTAACCTAGAAAAAACCCAAAGAAAAAAAAATATTTGGTTTGCAAGAAATCCAACCAGCATTTGCATCAGTCACTAGTCAGTCAGTTAATTGAATATTAAAAATAAATAATTATGACCTGAGAATTTAAAATAACATGTAAATGCTGACAATTTTGATCACATCTAGAAAATCCGTGCTTTAAATAAAAGTCAGCAGGACTTGTCTCGAAGGAAACATCTCTAACAACTCTTCAAAGAATCATCCTTTACCTTAAAGGTAAGACGCAATACACCAGCATATCCAATCTGTGTTGTAAGTACGCATAAGGCAATGTGGGTATCTATAAATTCCGGTAGCTCCAGTATATGATCACAGGACAAAGCGCAAATTTCTATTGACTTTTTTTTTGGACAAAAACATATGATGGCCCTTTACCTTCTACCTAATGCCTCAGTGTTTATGACACCAAAAAATACAATACCATCTACCATACAATGAAACAACTTTCAAGAGATAAAAGGCGTCATGTCTGCTTAACAGTTATTCAAATAGTTAGAAAGCTTTACAACAAAAAAATGTATTCGGGTAAATTTCTACAACCAAAACTTAATATCCAAAAGCAAATTTAATTTTTTATAAGCCCAAGAATAAAAACTTATCATTTATCTTTAAAACATTTAATTTAATCGATTTAAATACTCGAATAGTTAAACGTATACAATTTTCTTGTATTGCCCCTGCACCTTCAATACACCGTTTAATTCATTTTATATCGAACAAAAATTACTGAAATGCATTTGCGTACGCAGTATGCAGTAAAATTAAAATGCATTTTACATTAAAATTAATATATAAATCATGTATTTATTTACCTGTAAAGTGGAATTCCTGTTGTATCTTTGAACCATAGCAACAGCTTTACTGGGTCCTGCGGAGAAGGAGGCGTAAGATCGCAAGGTAAATCCACACTTTTGCCCACTGCTGCCCAGACCAAACGTGCAGGTACTGTAAAAAATAAAGAAAATAAAGAATATAAATAACAAGTTTAAAATAATTGTGTATGTATCCACACATAAAATAAAAGGAAATAAAATAAAAATTAATAAATGCCAGCAAGCACTTGTAAACTGTTTGAACTCTCGAGTGCACAGGATATACGGTGTGAAGAGAAAGGAACAAAAAACATATATATATTTATATAAAATCAAGGATATTAGTTTGATTTTATTATTGCTGCACACCAAACACACAACCGCACAATTACACTGCAACAGAAAACCAGACAGCAGCTTAACCCAGTATCTAAAAAAAGACTGGCATAAAAATGAAAATCATGTGACAGGCATTCTTTCGCCACCATTTTACAATGCAACACGTGCAATTCTCTTAAAGCTCACTATCAAGAGTCACGTTAAAAGTCTTAAATGCAATTCAATTTAATACAAACAAACAAGCAAAAAATACAAAGCTTCATACGAAATCTTCATCATTATTACTTTCATACATTCATACATACGTACATACATATATATTCGTATATTATTTATTAAGTATTTCTCAATGGTTTCCTTTTCAATTTCTTGGTATTTCTTTACTTGTTAATTTCCACAGAAAAAAAATATATATAAAAAAATAAAAGAAAAAAGACATTATGGCTTCAATGGTTACTTGTTTCACATTTTATTGTTTAGACGTTCGTAGAAAGCATGATTGTAAAGCAAAGGATGCTGCAAGTGTTGTTGCAGGAAGTAAGTAGGTGGGTTCGTTTTGTGTTCGTTTTATAATAAATAAAAATATGTATTTATATTTATTTTTTTGATTTGAAAAGCAACACAATTTCCTTTATTGTTATATTTTCTTTTAATTTATATTCTCTTTCCCCCCCCCCCCCCCCTCCCCACCTCACCGAAGAAAACAGAAACTAACTGTTGCGCTCTTTTCATGACTTCCGTAGACGGTTGTTACAAAAAAAAAACATACAGAGATGATATTTATGGATTTTTAACATGTTGAGTTATTCATTTAACATTTTGTTGTAATTTAACAATAAATAACACAAGAGTATTGTAATTATAACAATGTATAACAGAAAAATATAACACTGTTCTGGCTCCCGATTCCTGTAGAAGATATTAAACACAAATATGTTTCTCATTAAGTTACGATCGAGTCTCCTAAGATTTAGTTTTTTGTGATATTTATTTATAATTAAATATGTAGTAATTTTTAAATGATTTCCGCCGTTCCTATGAATTTAAAAGGTTTAAAATCTTTGAAAACTTATAATAGATTTGTTTGGGAAATATTTTTTAGCACATTTTATTCCAATATTTTTAATTAGAGAACTGAAATATTTTACAAAATTATTCACCCTAGTTTTTTTTTTTAATAAAAGTGAATATGACTTTTCACAATACCTTAAACGCTAGACTGATTCCACGCATCACTATTAAAATTGTGGAAAACTGGAAAAAATTTAACTCTTTTTCATAAAAATTCTAGATGTAAAATTTTTAAAATGCCGACATATATTTTTATGGTGACCTCTAACATAGTAAGTTTGAAATAGAAAAAATATTTTGTTGACCGGTGTATTTTTTTTTTGCATTCACAAAGAAGTTTTCTATTAAAGAATTAAATTTTTTTCTTCTTCGAATTCAATGAAAAACGAAATATTTTATTATCGTGTAAAGTATTCGTTGTGTCATTAATTCAGTTTTGCTACATTTTTCTTAAATATTTTCTATCGTTGCATGTGTAAAAGTTTTTGTAAGTACTGTGTGATTTTTATTTTTCGTTGTTACTTTGCTGGATTGATAAAATTTGATATAAGAAACGGATGTTTAATCTGACTTCCGCTTTAATTTTTATATGATGGGTGAGAGATCTTTAATAAAGAAGAAAAACAAAATTTGCAAAATCTTAATACGTTAAATTAAAGATCTTAAACAAATATGAAATTTATTAATAATTTAGTACCATTCTATTTTGGTTAGCACATTATATTTTAATTTTTTAGTATCTGTATAAACTCATATCATGCTTCCTTAATCGGCATAGGAAACTTCGCTTAACATATTTTAAGTTTTATTATATTATTGGCATTCAGGTTGAATTATAAATTTCAGAGTCCATAAATACATCATTGACTTTGACTTTTTTGGACACTGTTTATTGGTAATGTTTCCTCTTTTGCAAAGAAAGGAGAATCGTGAAAAAAAAATTTAAAAAACACAAGTCGCATATTCGTTTGAAATTATTTATGCTTAAATTTTTTTTTTATATAATTAAAAATTTTATAAAAAATATTTATATGTTTACCAGTTGCGCTTAAAATATGGACCATTCGTCATTAGAAATTTAATCTTCTCTGTATACAAAAATGTTAATCCAAAAAAAGTTTAATTTTCCCCTTCAATATAAGTTGTATAAACCAACGAACGACAATATTCCAGAGGCAAATGATCTTTATAATAATAGAAATTATCGTAAGAAATCTCTTTTAATGGTACATTTGCATGAATTAGCAAATATGATAAATAAAACAGAACAGTTAATGAAACAACAATGAGGTCTATATCTTTACTTAGCTGTCTTCCTTGTTATTCCTTTGTTATTCTTAATTCTTTGTTATCAACAATTCTTCAACATCCATTCATAGAAAAACATGTATTACTTTCTTTGAAACGCCAGTTGGAGAAAATATATGCATGTTTTGTCTGTTTTTTTCTTTCTTACTTGCATGAGTAATAAGTACTTATACATGTATTAGAAGCAACTTTAAACCCTTATATTTCCAAGAATACTTACCCACAATTACCCATGTTCTGTTAAATCAGTTTTGTTAAAATTTGTTTAAATAATGTTGCCATAAGGATCATCACAAAATATGATTTTGCCTTATAATACTACATATTTTAGCTTTTGCATAAGTAGATATGAGTATAAACATATCTTTATCTTTTAAATAGAATATTTTAGTCTCAACCTTTGCGCACTTAATTGCAAAACAAATCGTAAATCAGTGTCTGTATTTATATATATGTATATATATATATATATATTTTTTTTTTGTTATTCCCGCAATCACAATTTATTTACTGTCTGTTGCCACTAAAAATTAAATTAACAAATAGGAAGTAGAAACAAAATATGTGCAACTAAAATGTGCTAAGCGTTTGCATTTTTAAAGAGAGAAAGAAAGAAGAGTTCAGAGTGAATGTTGCTGAAAGCTTTATTTAATTTGCTAATTGAATTTCTATTTGAATGCAATTTCTCTGGAAAAACTGGAAAGCAAGCAACGAATACGCGAACACAAATACAATTTCTGGTATCTCCAAATGTAGAATGTGGACATTCAGCTTCAAGCAAAATATGGTATCCTTGATGTGTTCTACTATGTTGCATGAAGCTTTCATTATTCATTTGCAAAACATAAACTTTTTTTTTGAAAATAGGGAATTTTTTTTTTTCTTCTTTATTTTGAATTTTTTGTTGCTTAAACATGCTTCAGTTCTTGCTGCTTCATTACATTAATGTATTCAGTTGTATGTTTCTAGTATAATCTTTGTATTTTAAAAACAATATGGTAAAGAAACTATTTAGGTTTGGTAAGAACATTTTGAATATTAACAAATATTTGAAGGCGTATGACTATAAAATGGTTGTCATTAATAATTTCTTGAAATATCGATTCCATTAAAATAATTGGTTAATTTTTTGGTGCACCAAAAAGGATGCAAAATAAAGCTACCTTCAAACCATCTTACCATAGAAAGGCAAATGAATCAGAAGTTTCTAAATTAATCACAAATTAGAATCTAAGATTTTTGAAAAACTCTCACCAAACTCTAAAGTTTAAGAAATTTAATTTTAAGAAAAGATGTCACACATCATGAATATCGCTGGAAAATTGTTGATCTTACACACAATTAACCAACTCTACGAGTACTGTTTATTTTGCTTAAATTTTCTATTTTACATTTCAGTTAACCTTTCAAACTATTCTCTTCTGCCTTCCTTCCCTCTTAATTAAGCAATTTACCTATTTTTTTTTTAGGATTTTGTTATGCCAAACGTGGCTCTGGCCGTTAGTTAGTAAATTAAGAGACTTTAGTTTCAAAAATAAACTTATATAGTTTTTAAAACAACCATCAATTTGGACAAAGTGGGCAGGCAAGAAGAAAAGAAATAAATGTTGAGTAAAACTGCAAATCCTTTTTGAGGGTAGATGATAAATAGACAAATAATTTGTCTGCTCGAGCATAGAGTATTTAAGTTTAAAAGTTGTGTGGGGCAAAAAGAAACAAAAATGGAAAGAAGGAAAAAAAACGTAATAAAAAGTATATAAAATCCAAGTCATAAAAGTTATTCACACCTAATCCTTACAAATGTGTTGCAATTGTCGTTTACTTTCATCGCTGTTTGTCTGTCCTCTACTCATTCAGATCTTAGTGCTTCATTTTACTTCCTGGCTCTCTCTCTCTCTCACCCTTTCTCACTCTTACTGACTCAGTTGATTAAAGCTAAACGTGTGGCACTTGTTTAAAATGCTGTTGTTGGTGTTTATGTGTAGGTGTAGATGCAGTTGTAGTTGTTTAGTTTTCTTCTAAATAAACTTGTCGGAGTATTGTTTGTTAGTGTGTTTGTTGTTTGGTTGGTTAGCTGGCTTGTTTTTCTTGCTTGCACCTAAAAGTATGCAATTTGCTTTTATTTGTTTTAAGGATTTATTTGGCTTTTTTTGCCTTTTGCACTTTTCAGTACCATTTTTTTTTTTTGCTGTAAAAATGGGTGATTATATGCCATTTATTTTAAACGCTGTTGGGTATATGAGTCTTAGTCTTAAGTTTATAATTTTATTCACTTGGAAATTGTTTAACTTGTTGTTGGGAGTTAAAATATGTATGTGTATGAATAACTTTAAAATTCGTATTACAAGCTTTTATTTTTATACTTTACAAGTAAGATTTGTTTGATGTTGACCTAACAACTCAATTTGTACAGGGTGTCTGGTGGCAAATTTATTTTTTTAATACGATTACTTCGAAAAGTAATAAACGGTGCTGAGGGAAGGTGGCGCTGTTGGAATAATCGAATGTGCGCATTTGTCCGTCACGATGTCGCAGTGGTCACGTGAGCATCGCGCGTTCGCTCTGGAGACATTTTTTAAGACTAATAATTCTTACGTAATTGCCCGTCGACAATTTTGTTCAAAGTTCGTTTTTGGAGCGACAAGGCTCATTTTCACTTAAACGGCCACGTCAACAAGCAAAACTGCCCTTACTGGTCTCCAAGAACCGCAACTCTCGATTGAAACATCAAAAACCATTGCATTTTCCTTCTGGTAACTGTTTGGTGTGCCTTATCCACACATGAGATAATTGGACCAAGTTAACTGCAGCGTGTGTCGCAGAACACAAGGCTCCGTTTTGAACACTGTGTTCAACTCGAAGGAAGACTCTTTAGAAAAAAATCCGTAATTCAATTCTATCGTTTAATTCTCTTAAAAAAACTTTTTGTCAATTACTACTTTTTTTATTTAGTTTTAAAAATATAAATTTGCGAACAAAGGACCCTTTAAAACTTTCAGGAAAAAATTTGAATTTTCATAAAAATGTTCGCTTTTCATAATATAGTATCATAAAAAGAAACAATATACTATTTTATTCGAGCAAATACTCATAAAATTTTGTATTTAATAAAGTTATTATTTGCTATGGGTTAGTTAATCTATATGCATTTTGTGGGTAGCTAAATACCAACTCATCAGTAGATCTTTACCATTGATTTTTGAAACTTTTGGAAAATGTATGGTCAAGATCTAACGAAATGCATTTAGATTAGCTAATCCATAATTTTTTAAGAAAAGAAAAACAATTAAATAAATCATTTACTTTAATTCACTAACAGTTTGTCCTCAACAATTACTTAGACTTGTTAAACTTATTCTTGGTTTCTAAGTACAGAATACAAGTTTTAAGTTTTTAAATTAAAGTTTTTCTCTAAAGGTTTGCGGCTTGATAAAGTTTACTTGAAAGATTTGAAAGTTTAGTGAAAAAACAGACTTTTTCACTAGAAATACCAGCACTAGAGCCACTTGTCATCATGATTACAACAAAAGTGGTAATGAAAATAGTTTTAAAATAAAGAACAAACTTCAAAAAACTTGTATGTAAATTAATTTGGATTTGTTTTATTTTATAAATAAATTTTCCAATTATAAAAGTTTCGAATGCTAAAAAAAGGCATTGATTAAAAGGAAAAATTTTGTTTTATTTTATTAAATAGTTGGAATTTTCTTTATTTTTACAAAAACCTAAAGTGGAGCCTAAAATTACATTCATTATTCAAATAAATTTTGTTTAATCTGACCAACAGAAAATATAATAATTTTTGGAATGATTAAAGGGAAGTTTTAAAAAAATGATTGCTTGTTTTTATAATTTTTCCTCACCTCATTTGCTAATAACTTCTTGAAATAATTCATTTTATAGCACTCACTAATAAATTAAATACCCACCCACATCTGCAGGAGAATGAGAACTGAAATAAATCAAAAACTTGTGCCATGTGCCACATCTTGTATGTGGTTTATTATTCTCATCACATATGTTTTTATTTGCATAAAAACAGTGAGTTAAGAAACGATTTTTATTAAACTTTGCCTAAAAAATTTCAATCTATTTTACTACTATTTGTTTCTAAAGTTTTTAATTTAAAAGTTTTTAAATCTGTTTATTGCAGATACCAGAAGCATGTTTTGCTACAACATTCTATAAAACACCCATCAGTTGAATGGTACGACTTTAATTTGTTTGCATTTAATTTTGTTTTTTTTTTTTTTGGTCTCTGTAAATTTAATTTTTCTAAATCTCTTCAATTCTATCTGGTTCGGTTTTGAGGTTGCTAAATTTATTTTAGCAAAAAAAAAAATTTCCTCTTCTACACCTGAAAAAACAATTTTTAGCAAATTGTTGAAGAAGAAACTAAAAAAAAAACTGTTTGCCAATAGAAATAGCCTGCAGTGGTATTGATAAAAATAAGGATTTTTTTCCCATTTATTTAACATCAGGCTAAATAGTAAATACATTTAGCAATAATTTAAAAACTAAGTTAAATTGTATATTTCGTGCAATAAAACTATGTGCAGGACTTTCGGTTTAGTGTTTAATTAAAATCTACAATTTCATTTAAAGTCTATTTAGTTTGTTTTATAAAGTTTTATTTTGTTAATTCAATTTAATTTCATTTCCTTTTTTATGTTTTCTTCCACACCTTAAAAATGTTGCATTTTTAGTTGGAGTTTCTTAATTGAATATTTCCTTCATTTCGTTTCGTTTGTTGATTATGGTCTTTTGGAGTTTTTGTTTTATACAAAAATACACACCTCAAATAAAAAAGAGAAAAATGTGTTTATTTTTTCCTCTTTAGAGAAGTTGAATACAACATAATTTTCCACACACAGCAAAAAAAAGGCAACAGTTTGAAATACAAATACAGACACACTTTTTTTATACAATCCACTTAGAGATATCAAAAAATAAAGAAATAGAAAGCATAAAGTTTCGCAGGCATGTCTCTAAAGTCTGACGTTACGAGGGATGTTGTAAACAAAATGGGAAATAAAATGTTGGTAATTCCGTGGCCTTCTAAATAAAAATAATTTTATTTTTATATTATTATTATTACGAATAAACGTAATTATTATTTGAACTTATATTGATTTACATATGAAAAGTGATATTATCAGGCTCAAGTTCAGTTTTATTGAATTATTAGTTCCAGACAGTAATGAGGGAATTTCGTACTAACCAGCACTATTTCATTGTAGAATAAAAATTGAATTAAAAATTAATTCTCATATTCTATTTCTGTTGAAAACTGGTTAAATAGTTGATATTCTTCTCAATTAGTATCCACTTTACGAAAATTGTAAAGATGGACAATTGAACGCTGATGAGAGGTGTAGCGGCCTTGAAATCAGTACTGATACGTTCTGCTAAAAACTGATTGGATATAAATAATAATATTTTCCAACACAAAAAAACTCCTAGTAATTTTGAATTTTCATTAATTCAATAAAACTGAACTTGAGCCTGATAATATCACTTTTCATATGTAAAAATAATTTTATTTTGCTTATAAATTCGTGCTTTCTTTTAGCTTATAATATTGCTTTAAGCCAGTATCTTTGCACTTTTTTTATATTCTTAAAATAATGAGACTTCCCGAAAGCCTATTTCAATGATAAGCTCTTCGTTTGATCCAAATCTCTGGCCATCTAGTATTTTCTTCAAACAGAAAATTAAGGCAAGGAGCTTGAAAGTATGCTGGCTGGGATAGCAGTTTGTAGCCCAATGCATTTTTTGCTTCCACGACTACACAATTGTGTATCCGCGCACTATACTGATGCAAAAAGATTTTCGATAATAATATTTTTAAATTTAAAAAATAAACACTTGCAACTAATCATAATTTGATTTGATCACAATGATCGACCGTCGTTGCAGCAGCACAAAAATTTCTAAAAGTCGTATGAATATTCAAATTCAAATGCATTTAATTGAAAGTAAAAAACTTCCCCATCGTTCAGTCATTAATTTATCCATTCATTCTAACCAGCAGGTATTCATCATTGCAGCTGTCAGCGTGGAGCACAATATGCGGAAAAATGCAAGGGAAGTGTGTGCGTAACGCTGCTAAACAAGAGATTTTTTTAATACGTTTTCTTTTTTGTGAATGCGTTTGGATATCCAGCAGATTTCATTTTATAAATATGTCAACTGTTTTTCTTTTTTTTCTTAACTCAATTTGTATTAAATTGAAAATATGGAGATATTATTTTTAAAATAGTTTTTAGTTAAGTTGGGTAGTGGGTGGGGATGGCCAACCTCGTTGTCAATTTTATAATTTTATCAGCAAAAAGATAAAAAAATAAATTCAGTTTTATATCAATTTGTTTTATACATTAAATATGAATTTTTAATTCATAGAAATTTTAACAATATAAATATGAAATTAATGTTGTTTCACTTAATAAAACAAGTAATACCATGATCAGACATACATTCCCAATTCAGTCAATTTAGTTTTAATTGAGCAATTAAATTTACTGTTCATACATTCTCAATTAGTATTCTTTTAACAGCTGATAAATATACATAAATTGTTTTTATTTTATTTGTTCAAGTTGAAATTTATAGAGATATAAAAAAATGGATGAAAATTCTGTTTTAAAAGACATTTTATTATGTTATAATTGAAATTTCAAAATCTTGCAGACCGTGCGATCGGAGTTTGAGTGTAAAATAGCATTTCCTAAAAAAATAATATAAAAATTTGATATTTCTACAATAATTTGTAGTTTTGTTTTTACATGTATATTTTTTATATAACTATTTTTATAACTAGCCGAGCGCCCCGGCTTCGCACGAGTTAAGTATATAAAACCAAGCACTAACACTTACATTAGGAACGACCCTATAGACGAATTTATTGCAAATATAATTAAAGACAAAGTGTAATATTAAATCCATTTCCGATTTATTTAAAGAAATTATGATTAAATCCATAAATCGAAACTATTTTTCGGTCGCAATTCCAAGAATTGCAACCGTAATTTGCCAATAGTTATTAACAATATAATTAATACAAAATAAATGTAAAATTTCTTAATTGTTTTTCGGTCGCAATTCCAAGAATTGCAACCGTCCCAATTTAATATAAAAGAATTAACTTCATTAATAAATTAAAGCACTAAATGCAGAAATGTAACAAAGTATATTTTTCGGTCGCAATTCTGAGAATTGCAACCGTCCAAAATTTACTAACTTTTCACTAAGAAAGCAATTTGCAATAGATATTGTCAAATAAGCATTTCCGTTCCCAAACGAAAATGCAATATTCAATAAACTTATTAACAAATAATACAATAACTTTAATATGTAAGAAAACCTTGTAATTAGGATAAGTCAGTCTTGTTTCTCCCATTCGGTCAAGAAGTTGCCAAGCTTCAAATTAAATAAAATAAATAAATAAAATTAATAAACAAAAAAACAATTTAGTTTTTTTTAATAAAAACCGCGACACGGTTACGAAATTCACGGAAGCTATTTACTTTTATTTAATTTAGATTTACCTAATCCAAGCACATCACGACTTTCACGAACAAAAATAGCGACTTTATTGGCAAAATTAATACTACATCAGTACGAAGAGCTAACTATTATATAATTTTTATACGTTATTTTCACATTTATGTAAATATAATTTAGGGTTTTTAACAGTTAACGACGAGGTTATTTAATGTGAAGCTTTCTAGCTATACTGGAAGTGTCCCTTAAAAAGAAGGGGCACCCTACTCCTCCAGGTAAAAAGTGCCCGCCTGCAACTCATTTTCGTTAATTGCTCGTCAGGACCTGCCTGTGTACCAAATTTTAGCTTTCTAGCTGTACTGGAATTGCCCCATATAAAGAAGGGGCACCCTAGTCCCCCTAAACGAAAAGTGCCCGTTTAAAAATCATTTTCGTTTATTGCTCATCGGGACCTACCTGTGTACCAAATTTCAGCTTTTTAGCTATACTGGAAGTTTCCCATACAAAGAAGGGGCCCCTAGTCCCCCCAGGTAAAAAGTGCCCGTTTCAAACATCACATAAACTATTTACATGACGATAAGAACGAACCCTAAAAATTTAATCTAAATCGGTTTGACTGTTCGTGAGTTATAGAGTGACAACACACTTGCAACAATTTTTTATATAAGTGTCCTTCTCCGAGAAAAGGAACCTAGTGTGTCAAAAAACGGGTTTGGATTTAAGAGTGGATTCTGGTACCCAAAAGGGTGTAGAATAAGATGAAATGCGTTTTTTTAAAACTTCATTTTCACACACTAGGTCCCTTTTCTCGGAGAAGGTCACATATATAGATTTACTTATTTGCGATTTAACTTGTCATTGTAACGAATTTTGTCTTCCATTGAACAGACATACTTTTCGGTAAACATACCTTTGGACAAGGGTTGCACATCGTATTTTACTCAATTAGTAATACTTATTGCACAATTTACTTTTGAAGGTATTTTGTGGTAAATTGAGCACAGTTAAGGCCTAAATTAAATAAATTTCTTAATTGTACAATTCAAGCGTATGTCTGAACATAAAGTCAGTCACATATACATTTTTCAAAATTAAAATATTTAACTTAAGCCGGAATAGTGTCTTTCAAAATAATAATTAATAAAAAATAAGATCTACATATATTCGGCGGTGTGGAATCATAACTACCCTTCAGCAAGCTTCTTGTATGTAAAGTTTTTTCATATATATTATGAGGACGCATAAAAAATAATGAGAGGCCGAAAAAACAATAGCTCTAAAACTCTAATGCAATTATACTAATTGATATATTTCCCATTTATTCACTTTATGTTCCAAACTAAATTTTGCATTTCCCACTCCTGACTACTTCTATCCCTAAACAAAAAAGGATTTAAACGAAAAATAATAAGACGATGCCACAGTGGCTCTACTGTAGTGTATTGCTTTCTAATCACAATAGTTTCAATACGGAGGCAGCGTCGTATATTTATAAATTTATATATCGTTGCCTTAATAAAGAAAGGCCCTAATTATATTTTTTTTTTTATATAACTTAGAGGTTTACTTATTGAAATATGTTAGTTACATGTTTTAAAAATTTTATGAGTTAGAGCCTTTTTATATGAAGGTAACGATGTATACATCCCTATATGTAAAAAGTTAATTAGATGTCGATCGGCACGGGTCATTTATTTTTCCTGATTTTCATTACCAGTCGTCGTAAGTCTTAAGACTGCAACTCTTCTGGTGGCTTCGGAAAACTGATTTCGCCCACAGGCAGAGACACAGACAGACTTCCATAAGGACAAACGGACATGGCTACCTCAACTTACCAAATCTATAAGATTCCATAATATATATACTTAATGGATCTCAAATGAATGTTGTGGAAATTACACCTGGAATGGCAATGCTATGAAGAGTATAAAAACAATCATCCCTAAAGTATGCTATGAGATAATGTAAAAACACTGCAAATTGCAATAGTGTCATCTTGTTACAATTTATAGCTTTTGGCGACTTGCACACAATTCCAACTCTTATAAATTTAAGAATTGTGTTTCTAAATAAGTCGTTGAACATTAAGTGGGTTTCACTAATCAGATGTATACCGATTTGTTCAAACATAAGCTATTATATATGAGTATAGTTAAAGCATATGATCTTAGTTTTTTACAATTACATATTCTTTTTTCATATAAATTTTTATGCATCTGTATAATTGTTTATTACTGCTTTTTCTTTTATGTACATATTTTATATGTAAAACTGTTTGTACCTAGGAACTTTAGATCTTGAGCCAAAAAAAACCCAAAGCAAATAGAAACAGGCAAATATGTAAAACAGAAACGGAAAAGTTAAATATTTCAAGTAAAAAAAATATATGTATATTAATACACTAGAACTTAATGCAGCTAAATGAAAGGGATTTTAAGTGCTTAGATAGAATTTTGAATAAAATTAAAACATTAAAAATTAATTTTTTTCATTGAATATATACATATGCATGTATGCGGGGAAGGAACATTAAAACACACTTTTCAATTTGCACATGCAAGTGGTTGGTGTTGGACATAAACCTAGATACACACACATACATTCAAACCTATTTGAAAATAACTTAATGAAAACCAATTAAAACTTGCCTGCAAAGAAAAGTATAACAAGAAAAATAAAAATAGAGAGTGAGTGTGTGTATGTGCAAGAGAGAGATATGTTTTACTTAATGTAAATTTATAATTTAGGAAACATGTATGTATGTACATATATACATGTATGTGTTTAAATCATATATTAAACAAAATTTATTTACATGTCCTGGGCAAAATATCTTCAATATTTTAGTAATAATAGAAAATTACAAGGCTAAATTCTTTTTTATGATTATGGAAACCCGCTCTCGGAGAGATGTGGATTTGCTTATGTGTTAATTAAGTTTTTTCATTTGGAAAAGGATTATACTGCCTGCACCCACAAAATTTGCGATATCTAGGCGCACGGTAGTGCGCCAGGCCAAGTTCGGCCACACAGTGTGTATATTTACACGAAACCATTCGAGCTGTTTTTACCCCCCGCATAACTTTGCTCCTCTGGCTCACAATATAATGAAACTTGAAACATCAGGTCTCCCGACAGAGATGACCTCATAGGTTAATTTTGAAAGTTCTACCATTAAAGCTTTCCGAGATATTAAGGTGTGAAAAGTCCATATTGACTCACTCACTGACTCATCAATATTATTGGGCACTTCCAGTAAAGTTAGAGAGCTGAAACTTGGTACACAGATAGGTGTTGGTGAGAAAATAACCAAAAAAAAATGAAAACGGGCACTTTCCACCCAGAGAGGCTAGGGTTCCCCTTCTTTGTATGGGGCACTTCTAGTATAGCTAGAAAACTGAAATTTCGTATACAGAGGTAGTGATGAGAAATTAACGAAAATAATTTTTTAATGGCCACTTTTCATCTGGGGGGACAAAAATGCCCCTTCTTTGTATGGGACACTTCTAGTTGAGCTAGAAAGCTTAAATTTTCTACAGAGGTAGGCCCAGATAAGCAATTAACGAAAATGATTTTCAAACGGGCACTTTTCACCTGGGGGGACTAGGGTTCCATTATTTGTATGGGGCATTTCCAGTATAGCTAGAAAGCTGAAATTTTCTACACAGGTAGGCCCAGATAAGCAAAACATATAAATATTTATACAAAAACAACTTAGAAAAAAGAAGTGAGATCCGCACAAAAACACAAATGTGAAAATAAGGACAATTCCATCTCATTTCTGTGCAACCTGTAAGCTTGGCAAAATTTGTTTGCCTTTCTAATATGGGAAAAAATTCTTTAAAAAATATTGCCAAGCCTATAGGTTGCCTAGAAATGAGATGGAATTGTAGCTACCAAGAACTTGGTCCTTATTTTGATCTTAGTACTTTTTACGGCCGAAATATTTTGGATAGGAACTTGGCCTTATTTTCACATTTGTGTTTTTGTGCGGATTATATATAACATATACGTAGCAGTATACACATTTATATGAAACACAAACAAAAGAAAATAAACTGAGAAACTGTTTGCTAAACTCTTGCAAAAGAATCATGAAATTCATTCGAAAGTGGTGTTGGCTAAAGTGGTTAGTGTTTTGACTACCAAGAAAACTATGACATAAGATCTGGGTTCGATCCCTGGTCAGGGCAAGTCATCAACATCATACATTTCTATAATGTAAATTAGTGTGACATTGTATTAATTGTTGTTGGAGTGTTTGAGTGATAAAGGCATAGCACTGGTCACTCTAAGCTGTTCCCAGCTAATGTACCCCATAGCGCCCTCCTCCGTCGGTTAGCAAAATCGTCGGCTAAGTAGAAAAAGTAATGAAAATGACTGCCCACACAGCTTAGGAAACTTAATGCTTCTAGTTAACACCAAAGGCACTGCAACACTCATAAAAATTACAAAACAGAGCTACAAAAAATAAGCCTTCTTCTACATTTTCACCATCTATATTTTCTGACCTACTCCTATCGCCGTTTTTGTGGCATAATACCCTACATAAGTGGGGGTCATATCCTATGTGCTTAGTACTAAAATTTATTTTTATTTGCGTCGTTCTTGTTTCTTGTTTGATAGTTTTCCTAAAAGCATACGAGTTTCAAAGCTTTTCAAATATAATGGCGAAAATCTATTGAAGTGCTGAAATACAAGTACGTAATTAAACAAAAAAACAGCAGAAAAAAAACAACACATATTTGAAACGATTCAACTGAATATTTTAATATTAATATTTTAATAAAATTAAATTTAATAAGAGGTTCTTAATAATAAACACTTAAAAACTTTTTTCTACTACAACATGAAGAGACTAAAAACAAATTTTAAAGAATATCCTAATAGTATAAAAATAAACTCATGTGCTTCAACTACTTCAAGTAGACTCATTGCTGTACAGACGCTATCTGAAAACCTTGCGGTCTTAATATATGTAGACTCGTATATCTACAAGCATTTTTTCATTAAGTTTTTCTGTGTATATATTTTCGTTCGCATTTACTATAGTTTTTTCTTGCTTTCTTTCTTTAAATTTATCTTCCCCTTTATTTTCATTCCTTTCATTCTTTTTAATTTTTGTACGAAAAGCATGTTGGCTTTTATAAATGTTTTACGTAATGAAAGCTAAAAAGTGCGAAAATGTACATTAGGGTCAACTTTTATCCTTTATTTGTTGTGTATGCTTAAAAAATGAGTACAAGTATGTATGTGTGTGTCTGTGACTTTTAAAAAACACGTACACATATAAAAAGCAGTCATCTATTTAACTGTACAATTGCTGTATAATAGAGACAACAAAAATGATTCTGGCAAAAACTAAATGAAAAAAAAAAATCCAATACAAAAAGTCGCAAATATTATATCCATTTAGGCAACCTATTAAACAGTTGGAAACACAGCAAGATCTAAAAATAAGCATAAATTGTCTATATATAAATAATATATGTGTACAAAAAAAAAAGAAATTTTGCAATATTATATTAAACGTTATGATGGAATGGGAATGATGGTGGATTTTTAAACCAAGTATAAAAAGCACTGTGAGATGTATGACATCAGACATTCATTCCCAGTGAGAACAACTACCCTGCACTCCGAAAAATTATTTTAACTTATATTTGGAAAATTTAACTTCATTTAAGTTCAAAATGGTTGTCGTGTGGCGCCAATGCTGGTGTTTTTTTTTTACAGAAATGCTTTAAAAATTTACTTGACATTAGAATATATAAATATTTCTATTTTACAGGAAAATTTTGATAATAACAAGAAAATAATCACTAAAAACTAGTTCGTAGCTAAATAATTATTAAAAAATTTTCCTTGGGACGTCTTCTGCCCGTGTCTAGAAACAATGCTTTTCTCATAATGGTGTAGTGGTGCAGTTCTTTGCACAGCTTGTTACACAGCTGATCAGTTCACATTGCCATGTTTTCTTCTTAGACGGCGCTTCCTGAACCTCCATACAATTAACGTTGACATTTTCGATGCCAAGAATGCGGAAGGATGTCCTGAGTCTGCTTCTTTAAATGTCGATGTGTTGTATAGAATAATTTTAATTAAACTAAAAGTCTCTTGGGAGTCAAACCGAGCTGCTCCTACGACCACACAACTCGACCATCAGTCAACTATCAGCTCCCACTCTACATGAGAATTCAAATTTGGAGATTATAACATTTAGATAGCACCGTGGCTGATGGATAGCAATGCTATCCTATTAGTCCAGGGGTGGTCGATTCGATTCCGGTCAAAGACCCTGGGTACAAAAATATATTGATTTTTACTATATTCTTTTCAATAACTCTTCTTACTTACATGCGAGTTCATAATGACAGATAGGGTTGATTTTCACCTGAATAATCACACAAATAACAAAATATCAGATTATGGGACGCTCAAAATAGAAAACTATTTCATCATCGAGTACATCCACAAAGATATATAGTATGGTCAGAAACGATAATTCTGGTTCATTTGTTTTTCTTATTTTATATGGTAGTTGCGTCGATAACAATGAAACGTAAAAACTTTTAATGCTCTTTCGAAATTTCTTCAAATTGCTTTAATATTTTTTTATTCAGGACATTTATGGAATGCACCATTGAACTTATAAATAAATATATAAAATCTACTTCTCGGTCACTTTCATTCCAACGATTATTTGCTTTGCCACATAGAATTGCAGTTGTATTCACTTAAATCATATATTTATTCTCTTTCCTTTTTTCCTGTCCAATACACACTTTGCGAGTCATATGCAAAACTGTTTAAGTAAATATATGTATATGCTTCTTTTTCTGTGCTATTTTTCTTTTATCACATAAATAAATTCGTACAGAATAAAAATAATTGCAAACAAACTTTCAATATTTATTCACGCAATTGTACGTAATTTGCCATAAAAACATAATTTTACAAATAAAAAGCATGACAAAATAATATAAGCGCAGCATCATCATAATGAGTTTAATTTTTTTTCCATTTTTGTTACACAGAATAATAAATGAAAACCACTCGCATCATTATTACAAGTGTATTTACGGTACAAACACACACACACATATATATATATATAAGAAACTCTATTTAGTTTATAATATGTATATGCCGAAGGAAGAGTCTAGAAAAATGTTTCCCCAGTAGTAAGTTTAAGTGTGTTTTTGCTAAAGTATATTTTAAAAGTGTATATGCGTGTGTGTGTGAGTGTGTGTGTATTAAATAAACAAAAATTTTATGTAATAAAGTAAAAATTTACAGACATTGCGAGTAAAACGAGTGCAAAAACCTCGGGATAACCTCATAAATTAAATAATATTGGCATAATACATAAAGCCAAGCAAGCAAACAAAAAAGATCAGATATTTTTATTACTCCAAGTATAACCTTATAAAATATATTGTATTATTATTAGAGATGTGCAAATGTCGTGAATTGTTCGTGTCACGCGTGACTCACGCGTGAATCACGTGATTCGTGATTACAAATTGATAAAATCACGCGTGCGTGCGTAATCGTGATTCAGAGATATAATACCGTGCGTGATCGTGCGTGATTTTTTAATATAATTTTTACGCACTCAAAACAATTCTCTATGTTAAGCTTTTTCTTCTTTTGAATTTTTGATCTTTGCTAAAATTACATCCATTCATATATGTATACATATGTATGTATGTAATTAAGTAATAAATTTAAATAACCTGGCTTGGCAAACAGTGATATATTTTTAATATTAAGTTTATCCTTTGTAATGCTAATTTTTCGAGCATTTCCTGAATTTTTTTTTGTTTAATTGATAATCTTGAAGTAAATAAAGAAATTAATTACAAAATAAAATTTTTTAGCATATGCTAAATCTTTTATTGCAAAATTTGTATTTCATCGTGCGCGTGCGTGCAAAATTATTCCGTTCGTGCGTGAAAATACGTGATTAAAAATATTGTGTTCGTGAGCGTGCGTGATCGTGAAAGTTTCAAATCATGTCGTGCGTGAGCGTGCGTGAAAAATATTTATGTTTCGTGATCGTGCGTGATCTTGAGCGTACTTTTACTCACGCGCACACCTCTAATTATTATTGCTTTCTTTATATTTTTAATTGTATTTCAAAAATAGGGTGGTGCCTTAGGAAATTACTTTAAACAATATTTTAATTGAGAAAGTTCCCAAAATTCCCACCGATGGTGTCTGCAGTCGACCGAGGCTCGATCCTTGGTCATGCCAACAAATCAACAGCATGAATTTTTTCAATATTCCATAGTATGTCATTGTATTAATATTTAGTGGACTATTAAAATCACTACATTGATCCAGGCAGCAGAATTTAATCCATATTACTTTCAAGTAAATGCATTTGATGATACATGGTTTCAAGTTTAGTGTCAGTACTTGCCTTTTAGACTAAAGCGACTGCACTTTTAATACCGTGGAAGATGTGTGTTCACCATCCTTCAACTCTACAACGAAGGCAAACCAGGTGTGTATTGAACTTTTACCAAACTACTTCCTTTTATATCTACCCTGAACGTCCGGTGCTCTCTTGTTTTACGCCATTCCGTAATGACACATAAGTTAAATGGTATTGGCCAAAACTAATGCATGGAAAATGCCAATTACGCTTTGCTCCAGAAAACACAGCACTAAGGTTTGCGAGGTCATCGTCAAGTTAAGCAAAGGCGGCAATTTTATTTGAGGTCATTGTTTATTTTATAAAATAAAAGAAATATAAATACAAAATAAAACCAAAAAGTAAGAAAAATGGCCTTTAAAGATTCATTGTTGCTTTCAATAGGAATTTCTAGGCTCTCCTCTTCTGGTTGGTTGGTTGATTTGCGTGGCTGTCTGCTACTCGCAAGCATTCAAGTGGAATCAGTAAGATTCCGTTTTGACAGACCACTCCACTCGTCATTGTCAACCTAACTTAGGCCTCAGATTCGGAGTAAGATACTAGATCCATCCCGTCGAATTGAGGTATCTAATTAGGTCATCTAGACCTATCCTTGATACCTCCGAGAGATCGTCTAATATGCTGTTACCTAAGAATTTCTGTCTCGAAAGGTGCAAGGCCGCGCATTCGCAAAGAAAGTGAAATACTGTTTTCTCTTTGCTATAATCCCGGCAACTACGGCAGAACGCATTTTAGGAAAGGCCTATTCTGCTATCGTGTGTTCCGATTACCCAGTGCCCCTCTCTACATTGAGTTTTATCGTTTTGGTGATTTTTATGATGTTCTTACAATTTTTTAAACATGAACTAAAATTTATTTATATCACCATCAAATTATAATTATCGTGCACATTCACAGCCTATCTTTTTTTATGTTAAAATAAAAAAAAAATATAATTTCCTAATCATCATTTAGTTGTTGTTGTTGTTTTTCTTGTTTTTCTTCGAAGAGGTATTTTTGAAAGGAAGTCTATATCTTTAATGAAAAGTGTTGGCTCTAACTTCAGGACTATACAATTCAATGCGTTGCGATGCCAAAAATGTATACAAAAACAATTTTGAATCTTTTTAAATTTCATTTCAAGATTTTCTCCTCTTATACTTTTACTTATACTACTCTTATACCAGTTTGTTTCACATCGTGCCTTAAAAAGCGTATTATAACTGCCAAGGTGTAATAATATCTTTAGAAACTTTATTATCTTACCTGAGTTCAATATACTTATACATTTTCAGATTTGTACATGTGTCCAATTTTCTATTTAAAATTTGAATTAAAATTTATTAAATCATAGACAATGGGGGTGTACATTTTCATGTACTGATTCAATTTTAAACATACCTAAAACGATAAAGAATACAAAAAAAAAAAAAAAAACAATAAGATTTTCGTTTGCTCCGTTAGAACTTCCTTGAAAATGTAATTTGTTTTGAAGATGGAAGAGAACGTTAATACAAGTGTTTAATAGTGCTTAGCAAAATAAAATATTACTTTTGGGAATACAAATAGCATTAGTGAAATATTAAATTACATTTTGTAATAGAATCTGGTCTACAGGAGTATTTATTTTTTTATGAAAATTTATTTAAAAAGGGGGATACTTTTAAAAGCAACCTGATAGTTGTCATGAGCAAAAAAGTTTTTAATTTTAAAGAGGTCCTTAATTTACAAGCCACAGAGTAGGTCAACATTCTTCTGGCTGGCATCGATATTATTAAATAAATAGGGATATCTGTTGACAAAGAGGACATGGTAATGATACCATGCGCGTTATTCGAGACACAAATTGTTATTTAACGAATCAAGAAGTTATCTTTATGTTATTGTAGAGACATCTGTGACTGAGTCTTTTCGAATAATTTAAAGAAAAAAGTTAATTTCTTTTTCCAGTAAGAAAATTAAATAAAAAAAATTAGAAAAAATATAATTCGATACTAAATAAACGTTATTTTTTTTTAATTTTTTCCTACTAAGGAAAATAAGTCCATCAAAAGGAATGTGTTTAAAAAACAGGTATCCGCATCACTTCAAGTATATAATTGACACTCTTCATTCACAATTTCAATAAGTTGTTGCGCCATTTTGTAACTGTAAAGGAAGTATAGAACCATTAAAATACAGCAGAGATTACACGACAAAAAAAAAACACAGAGTATTTCTTTAGGGTACAGTGGTGGCAAAAAGACTCAGGTGTGTCCATCAGCCAAAAAGATAATTTTGCATTCTTAAACTACCTCAAATATGATCAAATCAAGTCAGTAAAAGCGAATTGATGTAGGCAAGAAAAATGTTTTCTTAGAGCCATAAAGATGGCAGCACAATTGTCTATTCTTTGTCTAGGGATACAAACTTGGTATCCATATAGCACGGCCTCTCCATATTTATCCTCTGGAGAATACTATATTTTTTTTATAATTAAAACAATTAGTTTATAATAAGGAGTTTAGATCACTTGAAGATGTTATCACTGAAACAACAGCCCGCGTAATATTCTTAATAACAAATCGTAACAGTCAAATATATAAGAAATATTGAAGAGAAAGTTTTGAATTTTTTAACTGATCATTGTTTCTATTGCTCGTAATTATTTTGTAATATATTCTAACTACAGTTATTAACAAAAGCTATAAACAATTTAATATATTGTCATTTAAAATTATTTGACACAACAATTATATATAAAACAAAAATAAATAAACATGTTAGTTGACAACTTGGGATTAAAAAAAAAAAAAAGTTCAAAAATAGACCAGAAAAAAAACGCTAACCTTTATCGATAATCTAACTGATGATGTTTACAATTATTAAAGCAAAACTAACAAGAACATCAATAACAATTACAACAATCGACATAAAAATAACACAACCACAATTAAAGATAAATTTAGTATAAAATCCTCTATAAAAAAACACTGGGAGTTAAAATGTTTTTACATTCAATTCCATGTATAAATAATGGATAAAAATATTAAAATAAATTGTAAAAAATGAACTTCCGCATCCGTTCATTTATATAAATGTCAAACTGAAAACAAAACAGCAACAAAAAAGAAACATTCACAACAAATCTGTTGGCAAACAAATACATGCAATACACCACACATACATAGAAAACGTATTTCAGATATAAACGAGGCTACTAGCAGAAAGAATAAAGTTGCCATGCAATAAATCACTTAGAGGTTTTGGCAATTAAGTCCTTAAATTAAAAAAAAAAAAGTTCCTATTTATTTTGAATTTTTTCTCTAAGCTCCTGAAAATATGCAATTAATCCGGGTTCATTTTATTTTATTAGCCATCACTGTCACCAGTGATGGAAAAATGAAAAATTGAAATGGTACTGTCCGTCAACAGAAAGAGTACCTTTTTCAACATTATGGTACTTTTTATGAAAAATATATTTTTATTCAAAAAGAAAGCTAAGCAGAAGCAGACTCCATATTTTGGAAAGTTTTAAATCACTATTTTATTTTAATTTTAAATTCTAGGACAAAAAGTGCTTTATTTCTTAGTGGTGTGCAAAATATATATGTTTATTGACTAGTAATGAGTAAATTAGCATGTTATCGAAACCATGTACATACATTGTTAAAACCCATTAGAATTGGTTGCTTGAATAGTGCAATTTACACGATATTAATTCTGCTGGCATAATTGTAGGTATTTTCGGTGAAGAGAGTCGTTTTTGGTTGGCATAATTTTTCAAGCAGGTTCAACCCCGCATTAGCTGAACAAAACCAATACATTTACATTAAAAAAAATAAATGTGTGCAAAATACACTAATACAGAAAGCTCTGTATATGTATACAATTTTATGCCAGATTAATTAGTCTCGTGTGTTTTCGAAAGAACAAAAGTTTTGCGAACTGAAAACTAAATTAAAAAATTAAAATTAAGGTGTAAATTGGACCAATAACATTAACAACTTTTGCAAAAACACACACTAACAACAACATGAATAACGAATTTGTGCATTCCTTATGTTCTTGTTTTGGAGCCAATGTTGTCAATGATTATAAAAATAACGCAGATTTCTAAACATGGAACAAAGGAAAACAAAAAAGTAGTACTAAATATGACGTGGGGGGTACTGTGGTATTTTTGTTGTGAAAAAGTACTGAAAATAGTACAAAAGTACTGAATTTTCTATCACTGACTGTCACACAAACGAAAAACTGCTTGTAAGTTGTTCATAAAAAAGTAAATGTTGGCAATTAAAAGTAAATGATGAGAAAAAATTTTATGTTTTTTATCACTGCTATAGATAAATATTGATAATTGATATAAAAAGAACAAAGAGCAGTGATGAAATAATGGTGCAGCCTGCTCAAAATCAGTTCTGCTATCAGTCTGTTAGAAATATTTTATGCTGCTTTTTAAGTTAAAAATGCCAAAATTTCGAAGTATTTTTGTAAACTTCGAGAGATTGTTTCCATAAAATTGAATATGTATGTTTTCAACTTATAAAGGACCAATTCTGACAACAAATTCTAGCAAATACTTAGAACTTCTACACCAAGTTGTAGAATATCAAGAACCTCAAATTTTCAAATCACTTAAAAGAAGCCTAAGCAAACATAGCTCTTTTAGAATATTGCTGAAATCGGATGACAAACAAACAAAAATACATGAGTTTAAAAATTGTACGCTCTCGAAGTTTCATCTCTTAGGAATTCATAGCTGCGCTATTTTGCCGGTTAAATGAAACAACTATTACAAGGGTTCATATGAAATGTTACACTCATCTTATCCTTATCGATAGCATGAGTAAATTTTACTTCTCTTCCTCGTATTTCAACAGAAAAATATAAAAATTTCCGTTAAAAATTTGATATATTTTTATCCAGAATTTTTAGTTTTTTTTTTATGCTCCCATGCAAATTGTTGTCGCTTTTATTCTTTCATATTAAAAAAAAAAAGTTGTTGCAGTTGTTACAGTATAAGAATGTGTGAGTATATTTTGTTTTATAAAATTATACAAAATACAGATATAAAATATTTCAATATTGTTCGTTTTATGCAAACCAAAAAGAAAAAATAGCATTAAATGATGATGAACAACGCATATTTCCTAGTTTTATATTTATATATTTATGCTCATTCATCCATGTTATATTCATGCAAACGTACACACCATTATACTTTATTTGGTGAATGTTTGTGTGTCTGTGTTACTTTACACGAGTAAATTTTTTGTTTATGTTGAAGTTTATGAAGTTTTTTTCCATATTTGAACACGTTATTCAGATGTTAGTGATAATAAATTTTAACAAATATTTCATATTTACACAATTTGTGAAAATCAAACAAAACCATAGTTTTCAGTACAAGCAACCATTAAATATGAAAAATAGCACACTCATGAAAAATCAATATGGCAGTGTACTTTTAAAGGATTTACTAAGAATTGTGATCAAAATCAATCGAGCTATGTAAGCACTGATGATAGCAAGTAATAGATCTGATCATAGATGATTGAAGTTATACAGCTTCTAAAACTATTGCTGTGTGGACGTTGAATTTGAATTTTATCTTATTGAGATATTCTTATTCTCTATTTTGGAGCAAGAAAATTCGTAGCTAGTACAGCAGCAAGATAATAAATCTAAATAACAAATTGTTTACAAAATTTGTACACGAAAACCATAATCTATTAACTTTTTAATACAATTTTACACTAAAATTAGAACTTAAATAGAAGAAAATCTTTCTACATTGTCTAAATTATTTGTACTTCGTACATATAAGAAGGCCTTTGGATATATTTAATTTTAATAGTATAATGAACGGCCGACACAATCGTCCGTATTCTAGAAGTAAATAATTTTGTTTTTATGGCCACACAAAAATTGTCATAAAAAATCTTTTAAAAATTGTCCTAAGAAATCTTTTAAAAATATGTCATACAATGACCACAACCACAATTATTTAATGTTACATTTGCATTAGCCCAATAGGACCACATCAGGACCAACGTGGCTCCTTTTTGTTATAAAATATAAAACAGAACCGTTGAATGCCAAATTAATTCCAATTAGTTCAATCTATTTACTCCAATTTCTTCGTTTTATTTCCTTTAACATTCCTACAACTCTCCCACATTCGAACATAGAAGAAAATGTCTTATTGTTGTTAATTGTAACATACATGCATTAGTAATATTTCTGCATGTATTAGCAGCAACTTAAAACCCTTTTAGCTTCCTTAAAAGTGAAACCACAATAAGTCATAATCTCTCGTTCACTCCTGTGAATAAATATTTTAAATTTGGTAAAAGTTTTGTCAAAATTCTTCGAATAATGTAAACATATGGCACATCACAAAAAATTATCTTGCCTTTAAATTATAAACATATTTATGTGTTCGGATGAGTAATAAAAAATTAAGTAATTTCCAAGCTGTTGGCAGATCTACACTAAATTAAATGTTTATTTTAATTATTTAATCGATAATAAAAATACTCGAAATAAAAAATATTAAACATTTGCCTGCCTGCTATTGCGGGTAATTTGAATAGTTAAAATTAATTAAACTTTGTTGCAGTTGCTTGATTACAACTTTAGCTAAATATGGCCATTAATAATTCTACTTAAGTCTTAAAATAAAGAAATAGATTTTGAAATAGAAAAATTATGCATTTGTATGCAGTTGTGACTTTTTAGCAGTATATGTAATTAACTTTTTAATATATTTATTTGTGTACAGATCAAAATGTGTATGTTTCTTGTTAAATAAATAAAAACTTTTAAATGCAAATGCTCTTTTCATAAACTATAAAAAAACGTTAGCGCCAAGACAATTAATTAATTTGTTGCCGAGTGTATTTGCCGCAACACAATAAATAGTTGTCAATAATACCAATTGCAATTATTAAAAGAAATAAAAAAATAAAATTCGACAAAAAATATTTGAATAAATCTAAAGATAAATAAAATACAATAACCAACAATTAAATAACAAACGACTTTTCTGTCGGCAATATACGATGAGAATTAAAATATATATGAAAATTTTATGATAAAAAAACGAATATGTGTGAATATGGTGCATGCACTCATACATTTATATATGTATGTATGCATGCATGAGTGTGTACACTCACATGTGTAGTAAAGATATAATTAAAACAATGCAATTTAAATGCACTACGTAGTATACATACTCAAATAACATGTTATATGTATGGCAGCATCGCAACCCAGCGAACATTTTTACTAAAGTCGGTTATATTTTACTAACAAACTCTGCTATTAAAAAACGGAAATCTGATATTAAAAATCAAAGAGAAACAAACCCACTTCGTTCAATAAAAAAAAACTTTAACGAAATGCATTATGCTGGAGAGCAGAAAACATTTGTACAAAAACTTGTTCGAAATATATGAGAGTTATTACAAAAATTAAAATCAGATAAGATTCTAACGTGTCGAATTTACACAAATAAAAATGTTCTCTATTAAATTATATTGTATTCAAGAAAGCGGCGCACAGTGGGGATTTGTTCATACAAGCTTGGAAAAAACTATAAGGAGTGCTCGTAGAATGTTGAAATTTTTCTCTGAGCCTTTGGTTAGGTCACTTAAGAAAAATATAAAGTTTCATCAAAATTGGGCACGCCCACCTCCCACCGCCCATAGAACCCGAAATTTATTTTTGGTCCAAACCTTTTAAAATTTGGCACAGAGCATTATATTACACTGAGAAGAAAATACAATGATTTTTTTAACTATGTGTCTGGTTAATTTTTTCATGGTAAATGTTTGATTACGAAGCCAAAATAACGTTATATAATGTCAAATGTACATGAAAAATAGTTGAGTTAACATTAAAATAGGTTGGCTTTTTCGAGAGAGAGGCAGAAAAATGTGCGAGATATGCAAAAATTCAAAGTTCAGTCGGTTTTTTTTGTGATCGAAGTTTATGAACTGCTTTGTGTTAGACGATGTCAGTATTAAGTTACACGAAGTTGAAACGAATGCGAATGCGCTCTCTCAAAAATCCAACACCAAATGGTAGTTTGTCTGCATGTCGAGCTGTGAAGAAGCTTCAGTTGCTGTTGAATAGTGAAAGTGAGTAGTGTTGGTGTCGGAATCTGTTTGTTGGTAAGTTAGAAATTTTAATGTGTGATAATATTAGTACAGCAAGGCGATTTCAGAAAAGTGTAAGATTCTGCGTTAAAAAGTGAAGAAATATGTACACGCTGTCGCATTAACGGTACATGACAACCAGAAATAAGGAGAAAAAAAAAATATATATGTACGTGTGTGTATGTGGTCTTCTTATCGTTGCTTGTGCACTTGTGGCTGCTACGCCGTACGTATGTACGTTGGTGTTGTTGATGCTAAGTTGAAAGTGTAAAGAGTACATGCATATTTTGTTAGAAGTGTTACCTACATATCGCACCCTATATACAAAAGAGTCACAACTGAAATTTCCCAAATATTCAGGAGAAGCAAAAAACTGTTTATGTACAAATAGTTGCAATATTAAAAAAAAATCAGTTCCATTATGAAAAAGTTATTTTGAAGAATGTTTTGCTATAATTGTTTTAGTTTTATATTGTGTTTTTGGAAATAAACCACAAACTTTATCACTTTTTACAGTTATAGCGGCACAACTCAAAATAACACCATAACATAAAAATATACATAACGGTATTTATTCAGTTAAAGAAGATAGTGATGAGTCTGAAATTTTTATAGTTAGAGATGTGTACTGTAAATAATTTATGGAAAAAATACATTTTGGAAAATTTTGAATTGTGACTCTTTTGTATTTCGGGTGCGATATATACGAATATTTTCTAATCTTTTTGTTCTTTTCTCACAGGTGTTCGTTTTTCGGTGGCTGTTCGCGCTTAAACTTTTGGTAAGTTGGGCCAATACAATACCTTGTTAAGGAAATTAAATACCCCGAAGAAGTTGGCTTGGATATTTATGTGAATGACACATAATGACACATGACTCGGGATACCGTGAACACCCCATTTCATCAACGGTTTTAATTAATTGACGTTATCCCCAGCGCACTGTATTTACATATGTACTAATACTTGTAAATATAATAAAAAATAAACTTGTAAAAAATTCAATTTTTCTTGTTTTATTCAAATATTAGTAGGTTAATTTAATATTGAAAATTTTTATATCAACTATGTTTCTGGTTAAAAGAGGTAAACAATAAATGGTTAACGAAACAATAAAAAAGGTTTAAATAACAATCTTCATAGTTAATAATATTAATAATAATATTAACAATTATTTTAAAAATAACAGTTTTCATGGTTAAAAAAGTTAACAATGCATTGTTAAAACAACAGTAATCATATTAATATCTACCATTTTCATGGTTAAAAAATTCAACCACGAAATAGTTAAGTTAACTATTATTATTGTTAAATACCAGTCAACAAGAAAATGTTCAAATAAACCTTATATAACGTAGACTCCAAATCATGTTTATTTATGGTTAAGTTAACCTTATATAAGGTTAATTTTTTTCTCTGTGTACCTTAATTAAGAAAAATATAAAGTTTCATCAAAATAAAAAACAGATGAAAGTAATTGTAATTCTTGATTTTTCTAAATTCGTTTAAGCAAAATCCGACTAGTGGTTCTTGAGTTATGTTAAACAAATTGACAGGTGGCACCTGGTGGCATTTGAAATTGATTAAAAATGTAAAAACAGATATGAGACAATGTATTAGAAGTGATTTCGAACTGTGGGAAAGTATGGCTAAGATTGCAGGTCCAAATGTTTAGAGAAAAAAGGGATTTTTGTTATATGTTCATAAAAATAAACAACAAAAAAAAAAACTTAAGTATCTGCCGAGTTTATTTTTTCAATTTTAGTATACTGAAATATCCTATTTTAAATAAAAAATAAAAAGAAAAACGTTAGCTCACATAATAAAATAATATTCGTCTTGAAATTCTTAGGTTTAAATTAAGTTGTTTCGGTAAAACATACAAGTACTGAGTTTGAGACGGCTATAAAAAAAACTAGCAGTCAGATCAGAGTAATTCTTTTTGATTTGATTGTACTATTTAGTCTAAAATTTCAAAATATCACTGGATATTGCATGAAGAGTATGTTGACAATTTGCCTTTTTTCCGCGAAATTCCCAGTGTGCGGCGTAGCAAAAAAAGGAATGATTTGAATATAACATTTGTGTGAAAAAAATTTGTTATTTTCATAGGAATTGTACACTTAAATCATACGTTAGACTTGTAGACATTAAGCTCACTTATGGCAGACACAGGCAGGGATTTGTAGCAACTTATGTGGACCGACTTTGGTGCACTGAAAGGAAAATCATTTATTCAAGCAATGAAACGGTTTCATTAAATGTTCTGCATTAAATTAATGAAACTTTTCATTAATTCAATAAGCAACTTCATTGCATATATGTAATATTTTAACGTCTGATCTTCATAATTTCTTCATAGTTCATTAAAAATGTGATTTAAGGAACAATGAAGCGAAGCTAAATGATAAAGTAGCCCATTATATGATTAAATTTCGAAAGAAAGCTTTTATGAGTTCATTTTCATTAGTTGGAGATGCAGCAACATTCATAATATCTCGCCTTAAAACCAATCGGGGTTATATCCTTAATTTATAAATACATTTTTTCTATAATATTGAGGGCAAAATAAAAACACACACATTTTGAGTTGTACTAAAGAAAAACAAATACAATAAAAGGCTAAAGAAAAAATGAATGTGAATATTCTCTTCCAATTATTTCTACTTCAACGATTGACAGGATTCTATTTTCAAAACATCTTGAAAGATAATTTTATGGCGTCATCCAAAGAAAATATTATATATCAACAATTTCCGCTTGTAAAATTCTTTTTATACAATTCTTATGAAACTAATAACATACACATGAGTTTGCTTGACAAAATAATTGAATGTTAAGAAAATTCTGCCAAACGTATTTTAATGTAAATATTTTTCTTTCATATTTTTCTTTATCTTGTGTATCGATTCTTATAAAACTTTGCACAAACAATGAATATCCTTGACATTATAATAATTATATATTAAAATAAAAATTTCACTCAAGTACATTTAAAATAAATTCTTTTGTAAGAAAAACTTTGTAAAAAATTCTAAATGTGTGTATTATTAAAAATTATAATAAAATTTTAATACATATGATTATTCATAATTCTCGTATTATATTTTTATTAATATAATTTGAGTTTATAGGAATCTTTAAAATGGCAAATTAGCTATACACTTACGGCGAAGTGCTGCTTTCTTCACATCAATGCTTTTGTTTTCTGCTGCAAGTTTTTATTCTAAACTTGCTTTTTTATTGTCCTTCGTTCAATGCTTCCTTTTCAATGCAAAATATAATTCCAGCACACTGAATTCAATTCTGAATTCTGAAAGTTAGCGCTTGTATTCACAATTTAATATTTTTATTTTTCAATGCCGCACAGTGATAGATATCCTTTTATACATTTGGTGGCCAACTATCGAAAACCAATAAAATTTTCCACGTTTGCGTAAGTTTTTTAAGTTCAGAAAAATTCCAAATATAGTTGATATCGATGCAAAAACACCTGACATTCACATACATCCTTAAATGCCGTAAATAATTTATAAATTCCAAATATAGGTGTTATCGATGCAAAAACACCTGACATTCACTTACATCCTTAAATGCCTTAAACAATTCATAAATTATATTTTAAAGAAACTCATCACATAAGGTTAATATAATATTCAAAATCATTGCATTTTTTGCCACACACAATATCACTGCAGTGTTCAAGTAGCTAATATGCCTTCTTTCGACTTTTAAATAATCAAGCAGATCGTTCAGGCAATAGTAATCCGCACAAAAACACAAATGTGAAAATAAGGCCAAGTTCCTATCCAAAATATTTCGGCCGTAAAAAGTACTGAGATCAAAATAAGGACCAAGTTCTTGATAGGTACAATTACATCTCATTTCTAGGAAACCTATAAGCTAGGCAAAATGTTTCCAGGAATTCTTTCCCATATTATAAAGGAAAAAATTTTTTCTAAGCTTATAGGTTGCCTACGGTAAAAAGAGGAGCAAAGTTATGAGGGGGAAAAACAGCTCGAATGGTTTGGTGTAAATATACACACTGTGTGGCTGCACTTGGCCTGACGCACTACCGACCGCCTAGATAATGTCTTTTAACCTGTAATTGCCAATCGTTCACATAGAATTGGACAGTCCTTTTATTTATTACTTGCTTTAGAGCTATTTTCAAAAAAAAAAAAAAAAAAAAACAATTAAACTAATCAAACTTAAGCTAGAAAGAATTTATATTATTTAACTCAGATTAAGTTTCGAAATGATGGTTTAGCGAAAAGCTTCATAAACTTGATGAATCAGCATTATGAAGGGAATATTCTTTGAGACACTAACCAGCCAATAAAAACTAATGAAACAACCTAAGGTCATTGCAGACAAAATTTGTTTATAATATATATCTAAAGGTTCTTTTCATAATGTATGATTAAAAATTAACGTGGACTTTTGGCATACAAAAGTTGTGTTTAAAGTAAACGTTAACTCTTAATCATACACTGTGAAAAGAGCCGTAAATAAGTAAGTGAAAAAACATGTGTACTATATCATTATTTCTATAATTAATGATTGAAGAGTAGTTTTGAATAAGAAAACAGTCTTCACTACTTTGGCCACTTACTGTAACATAACCAATGATTGGTCTATTTGAGAGCTAGCAAAAAATACAGGCTCCACACAGATGTTGGGTGAAAACAAAGAAAAAAGTTTTGGAATTACATACTTTAAATATGGGTCAGTCTCAAGGCACAGCAAAAAAAAAATTTACATAACACAACTTTTAAACACAATAGTCACACACGTATGTACACACGTATGTACATATGTATATAATGGTTATGTGCAAGGGTTTTTATATATGTACCTCATTCATGCATGTATGCATTCCTTCGTCCATACAAATGTATGTAATAAAATGCTACCAACGAATTTGTATGAAAAAGTTGGTTTATTTTTTTTTTTGCGTATTTCAAATAAGTTTTTGTTTCAGTTCTTAATTGTGAATTGTTGTAGCAGACCTGATTCATAAACAATTGGCCGTTTATATTAAAATCAGCTTACAGTAGTTATTTTAATTTAAAACCAAAAAAAAAAATAAGAGGATAAAAACAACAAAAATAAAAAAAAAAAAAACGTTATGTATTTGTATAAATATTCATTTGTTAACACAAAAAAAGAAAGGAGAGAGAAAACAAATCTACAATTTTATGTTCTGTTCATATGCTGAATTGGCTAAAAGTTTTACTTTAAAATGAAAATAAACATGAAAAAAAGTTTGTTAAACAGTGTTTGTATCACGCGTAACAGCGGAAATTGAGTGACTACCTGTGAATGTTTTGTAGCGATTATTTCACTCCCACCCTTTTCCCTATACCACTCCTCCACGTATGCAACAATAAAATAAAAAAGTTCTTTCCTCTTCGTTTGTCTGATCTGAATCCCGGCATTTTATATAATTAGCAAATTTTCAATGGTCATTTAATAAATATTTTTTATAAAAAAAAAACAAAGTAAAGTGATGTTATATTAAAACAACAGAAATGTTTTTTTGTAATTCTGTATAACAGTCATCACATCGAAAATTAAAAATAATATGGATTCTGTTGAAATCAACCGGACTTGTTTGGTGTAAAATATATCAGCACCAACAGCAATGAAAAACGTATACTATTTACCTATTTATTGTAATCAAGTAATGTGATATTCTCTGAAAACATGTTTGAGATTTTAGTAAATATCACTTTATTATATTTTAAAATTTTTTTTGTTTTTTCTTTTTTGTACAATAAAATAAATTAATATCCTTGTTATTGTTTTCACTGATAAAACTGCCGTAAACAAAATGATGGTAACTTGATAAAGTGATATAATGGAAAAAGTGAATAATGGAAATACATTATAAAGATGAGTTATACAAGATAATCGCGCAAATCACAAATTTCGATCGGAATGTTTTCAATTCCGTACTTGTTATGGATTTTTAGTCTTTAGATTTCATTTATTTTGTATTTCAATTTTACGGCCAAGTAATTTGTTTTATTAGCATGCAAATCGTTTGATAAAATATTTTACTGACGCTCCTAAAACTAGGCAGCTTTTTTTTTAACTATAAGTCGTAGAAAATCTCATTTCCATTAAATTTTTGAATTTTAGAAATTGTTGGATTACAAACAAAAATTTTGTAAAAATGTAGAAAGAAAATAAAATTTTATTTAATACTTGTGGTCATACATGGGAATTTTTCATTGGCATTGAATTTTCATTGGCATTATTTTAAACATTTACAATGAAAAACAAAATCAGTACCAATAAATGCCATTGCTTTTTTTTAAATATAATTTTTCTACTATTTATAATGAAAAAACAATGAAAGCTTTGAAACAGTAATTACAATTGATAAAAAATAATTAATACTACCTGTATAAAAAGAAAATATGGTCACATAAGCTTTTGAAAAAATAAAATTATAAATTAAAATACAAACCAAGCTATGTACATATATTTAATACATACACATACACACATATATGTATATGTAAATAAATATGAGAAATAATATTGACGTTTAATACTGATAATGCTTTTGAAAAACTTTAGCATTGATTATTTGTAATGCTTTTACTTTTTAAATAACTAATAATGAAATTATTTCATTGAAAAGCATTAGCACTGTTCAAAAAATTTATAATGCTAAAAATTTATTTGGCATTGTTTATAAGTCAATGCCAATGAAATCGCCAATTAATTAGTCAATTTATTTATTTGCTCCCATGTATGCTTGTGGTATTAAATTTTTATTGGCTACAATTTCGTTTTAATTTACTTAAACCGTATTGGAAATATTTACTCATACATAAAGCATTCAAAGTTTCACAATTTATGTCACAATTCTCTTCATCTTTAAACTTTTTTAATCAAAAATATTTTCTAAAAATAATCTTACAGAATTTTTTAGCCAAACGAACTTGTTTTCCTTTAAAAATTTCCCCCAAAATTTTATTGGTCTTTAAACTTTAGTTGTACAAGATAAAACATTTAATCTTGTCCAAGTTTTATATCAATTAAATTTTAAATTGCTTAAAGTACTTTTCAGTTAGTCTGACCCAAACATATATTGCCTTAAACATAAAAGTTAAAAAATTCCGGAAACTTGCTGTCATCCGGATTAATGTTGAATTCAATTTTTCTTTTGCTTTTTCACTTTTTATGTGAGTGTGTATGTTTTCTTCTTTATTTTTGATTCTACATATCTTTTACGGTCCAGTAGACTCTAAATAAAAGAAAATGTATAAATCTATATAAAAGCACATTGTCGTATACATATAAAAATTGTAACACATATAAATAACTACAATATGAAAAGGATTCATTTTATATACATGGACTGGAAGTACATATAAATCAACATCTACCTTTGTATGCATTTTATATATGGTAACATTTCATATATTATTTTAGCTCGAATAAAACAAGAAAAAAACCAAAATTGTTCTGAACTTATACGTTTATGTGTGAGCTTTTTTTCTAAAATATTTGAAAAATTGTTATGAGTTTGTCTTTTCGACCCGGCAAGATTTCTTTGGTGCACAAGATAAGATTTAAAAATTACATTTATTAAAGTTCACAAAATCCGTTTGCTTATGGGCAAAAAAGAACAAAAACTCAGATTAACAAAAATTTTTAAATATTTTCATAAATCACTAATTATTGATCGATTGGAATGTATTATTTTTTTTTCTTACAACATTCGTATCTCTTAAAACCGACAAAGAATACATATTTAAAAACTTATTGGGTGAATACTGTAGTCATAAGTCATATGTCATAAAATAATAGCATACTAAAATATGACAAGTGTGAGCACCCCGTCATAAATACGTGTGCTATGTCATAATTGTGCCAGCTGATAAACATTTAACAACACTTCATTTTTAGTCAGATTATTGCCCATACGTTTGCATTTTGGCATAAATGTAAATGTTTTTTAATTGTTAATAAAGAAAACAATAAATTTCCTGTAAATTTTCTTAAATGTACATTATCAATTAAAATTTTCAATTTTTTTTTATCTATACGATCTTGCTGAAATAAATATAATCAAAAGCATCTGTTGCCAGTAACATGAGCTGAACTTTTTTTTTGGACGGCGGCAAACACGTTCATAAGCTGCCAGGTAGATCAGTTACACAAACACTATTTGAATTCACGCAAATTTATACATTACCTACATTGTCAAATTTGTTACATATTTTCCCGTACCATTTTAATGTAATTTTTTATTCATGGAGAATTTTGACAGCGTAGGTAATGAATTCGCCGTTTACACAAACAAAATTCCTGTTGTTTGCTTTGTTGTTGAATTATTTTAGTCGTAATGAATTGGCCTTTTGCACGAAAATTACATTAAAATGGCGCGAGAAAATATGTAACAAATTTGAGTGTGTAGGTAATGTATAAATTCGCGTGAATTCTCCACTGCATCCACCTCATAATTAATTCGCCTTGGTCGTGCAAGTACCTGGTAATGAATTTGCCTTGTTTTCATTCTATTTAAAAGTAGCGGAAGCCTGTAAATATTATCGCCGGCTCAAATAAGGAGTTGCAGCTGCTCGACTAAGAGTTCTACTGTTATTTTATGACGAACCATATACATACATACCTCAAAATGTCTTATTATTATATGACTTTTTTGCTTAAAGCACAACAACATTTTTTTTTACACTATTGGAAAATAATAAGACATTATGACAATATGACTGATATGACAGCAGTGTAAACACCCCAAATTTTTTTTATATTAAAATGTAAAAATTTTTTTTTGTTTATTTTAAAGTTAATTTTGAACTGACTTAAAACAAGGGCTATTTTTTAATGTTTTAACCTCCATAACTCTAGAATTTATGAACAGATTTTCAAACTTGTTTGTTCAAAAGGACTTGCTTACAGTTGGGTCCCATAAGATTTTTTCAAAAAACTTGGTTAGGACATTCCTCTGATCATCGAATATTTCTCCATTTATGAATCGTTTTTAAAATGATATTTTTGTTTGTAAAAGCTTGCTTGCGGTTTGGTCCTATTTCATAAAGATCTAGATATTCCGTTGGTGAAGACAGTATTTTCAAAAAACGCTAAAATATATATAAACAAACTTGAGGTGCACCCAAATGTACTTGCACGCAATATTTTAAATTATAGAGGCCACACCCGGTTGAAAAGGACGGATACTCTTTTTCTCAGCCGTACACAAGAGATGTAAAGCAACATAAATTAACCGTTGAAGTTAAAAATTTTGTTTAGCATTGGCTAAACTTATATTTAATATTTTTTAGATTTAAGATTTGAAAAACTTATTGATAATTTAATCTATAATTGAAGATTCAATAAATAATAAAATTTATCAAAAAAAAAAAAAAGTTTGATCCTATAATATTTTTTTTTTAACTAAGGACTGTTTCCTTCCCATTGATATTTTTCTGTCAGAGATGCAAGTTTTTTTCCAAAATATTGCTACCACAGAAATGAAGGCAACCAACCCTATAAATATAGCTCGATTTAAAATGTTTTTGTATTGAAGACGAATTTTTCTTTGGCAGTATTATTAACTCTTTCATTAATTAATTAAAATTTCATGTTTCTGAAGTAAAATTTATATCATTCTCATACTGCCGATAAGAAATATTTATTGCATTTTTATTAATAATTTTAATACAAGAGATGTTTTTCAATAATAATTTGAAAAAATGTTTATATCTTCTCTGTGTTAAGCATATTTTTATTGCTGCATTTCAAAGGCGCTCTGTATCCAAATCATCAGCAGGCTTTTACACTATTCATTTTGAAATCTTAAGCGTTTTTGTATCTGGATTTTCATAGTACGGGTGGTGTTGGCTTAAATGGTTACCGCGAATAAGCAAACTACAACTTAGGAACTGGTTTCAAACCCTGGCCAGAGCAAGTCAATAAACATTATGAATTTCCCTAATGTGCATTAGTGTGCATTGCTGTTGGACTGTTTAACTAATAAAGACATAGTACTGGTCATTAAAAAACGATTCCGACAGCAATTTATACTGTTTGAAGCTAATGTACAGAATAGCGCCCTTCTTCATCGGTTTATTAAATGCCTGCTGTTAATGTATCTACTAAGCATCAGAGGCGCTGCAACACTGCTCTAAAAGTTAACAAAACTCGCGATAGCAGGATTGTAAAAGAATTAAGCCTTCTTCCACATTTTCAATATCAATCCTGTTTATTCTATTTCATTCCCCAAGTTCTGGCACAATGTATTGATTGCATTGCAGGAGGTCATTCCCTGAGTGATGGTCATAAAAAAAACTAAAGTTTATCTTAATTTGAAATATATTTTCATATTGAATTTTTGTAATTTTTTTTAAACTGTTAAAGTTGCTAAAGGGCTTAAAGATCCATTAAAATATTTCTTTAAATGGCAAAAAAAAGAAAAATACGCAATAAATTTAAATTTCGCTTTAATCAGTGATTATATTTTCTTTTTTTTCAAATTTGTTTCTTAAGCCAACACCTTTTTATTTTAAGCGACACACATGTTGGTTTAACATTTTAAATACAATATGACAAATAAAAGTTTTTTAACACCCTTGGGCTTAACGTAGTGGGTGACTGAGAGCACACAAATAATGTGAAAAAAAATTGTTAGCGTGTGCAACAGTTACAAGAGAGCATATGTTTTTTATGTGTAATGAAAAGCAACACTTTCAAATGTCAAGTGTATTAAACAAAGTGAACATGACAGTTCTTTTTTTCAAGTTTTGAGCTCCTTAGAAGCTCGGGGAGCCGCTACAAGAGAAAACACTTACTGTGCTATGACTTTTTGATGGTGGTGTTTTTTTTTTTTTGTCTTGTTTTTTTTTTTTTTTTTTGCTTAAAAACTATAGTTGATTTATGAACTTTTCACAAAAAGGCCATGAAAAAAAAACATGCAACATATAGAAATCATATTAGACAAAAACATAATTGCTTTTTATTTTATTATTTAAGATTTCAAGTTAAGATATTTTAACGATGTCTTCCTTTTTGTCTGTCACACACGCACACTTACACACACATAAAAGTAGAAATTTAATAAGAAAAAACTTCAAGAAAATATAAATTTTCTTTTAAACATTCATGCGTCTTAGATATTTCTACACAAAAAGAATATCAACAGAAATAAATAAAGTTTTCTTTTATTTTAATGTGAAACTTTAAGAGTTTTAATATTTAAAAATATATTTTTATTAAATATTTAACAATTTATTCGAGATATTCTCAAGAATTTAAATATCTTTATTATTTCCAAACTTTTTCGATTATAGTGAAAGATCCACTGATTAGTTGGCTTAGCACTAAATGTAAAAACGAGTAAATATGATTTTTGATATCCCTGTAAAAATGTAAAAATGCATTAATTTGAACACTTGCATGAGTCTAGAGATGAAAAACGTGAGACGTGAAAAAGTTTTGTAATTATATTAAATCTATTGTACTGCGATCTTGTTTTTATTTCACTTTTAATAAGTTTTTCCAATTTTTTTGTGTTTTTTACCTTAATTTTGTAGAATTATTTATCCTTCCTCTTATAATTCCTCTGTTACGCACCTGATAAACACGTCAAGCAGGACTTTATAAATCTAACAACATGAATATTTAGCTGTAGGGAGTATGTTTGTATATATAAGTATCTTTGCTCCCACGTAAATTCATTGTAGGACGAGCCTACGTGTATTTAAATCTTCTGTCTTGTTTTAATTTTATTTATTGCAGTGTCCTTGGCGTTTCCTTTAAACATTCTCTAAAGATTCCTTTTTCTCGTTGTTGCATGAGCAGTTTTTACAAGTTTGTATTTTTTTTTTTATTTTGTTTTCGCATTGGAGAATCTCACATTCTTCGTTGGTTTAATTTTTATTATTGCTTCAAATGTTTCTAAACTGTTTTCTTTAACAAAAAACCAACAAACAAACAAAAAATATCGTGTCTGGCTATTTCTGGTTATAACGGGTACTTTAACTAGTAAAAAATTTATTTCTTTTATTCAATTTTCTTTTTTATTATTATTTGTACTCAATTTGCAGTTAACAACTTCCATTGTTGGTGGAATAGTGAAAACCAAGCCAAACACAACACGTTCTTAACGATAAAAAATATATATACAAATTCAATTTTATTTCTATTTCTATTCAACAATAGAGAGACGAATATACCGACAGATTTTGCCCCCAAAAGTATATTATGTATAATTTTGTAGTGCGGAGCTTTTCCTCACTTGCACGACAATCACTGCCACTTTTACACTTTACTGCCTCTGACTGACACTGGCTACAATCGTTTTTTATGGTACGAGTGCGAATATCTAAAGTATAGTTAGTTGTTGTTTTTTTTTTTTTTTATTTATTATATACATTTTTATTGTTGGTTTTTATATAATTTTTTTTTTTTTTTGGTGAGTATTTGTACGTGTCATGAAAAATAATTTAAGAAAAACATTGAACAAAAAGAACCATAAAAGCAAAAAAATACTGTTAGAAAATCATAATTGAGCCATTTTCATTTAGTTCGCTAAGACTTTAAATGATTTTTAAACAATTTCCTTAAGATGCCCCATTATGAATGGTTTTTATGTGCGTCTAGAATGTGGAAGTGTATTTATTGTAGTACTTAAGACTAATAAAAATTATGTGAAATATATTTTATGTGAAAGTTTTCGTTATATCTATTAAATTAAACGAAAATTAAGGACTATATTACACAGGGACTATTTAACTACATCTTATTAATATGTATTTCAATTCATATCGATTCATTAGTCCGTAATTTAAAGTTCCAATCGTTCTTTATGTCAAATGGATTTTTTAGTCTTTCATTCAACAAAAAGTTCATACAATTTAATTTTGTAAATAAATTAATATTTTATTAGAAATACGTCTCTAACATCTCTTAATAATTGAAGAGACAAAAGCCGGACAAAAGCTTAAACTGACTGAATTATTACCCACTTAGATCTCTATTCTGTTCGACGTACGATCTTAGAGATTTCTTCTTAATAAGAAAAATATATTATTCAGCAATTGGGTAATACGAACCTTAGAACTATTCACATTTTACGATTCGCTTTGAATGGTACGGGGGTAACGATTTGTTGCGAAGTAGAAATTTTGTGGTGATTATTTCGTAAAAAGCGTATCAAAGAGTACGGGAGTGTATACAAAATTTCCGAAAATAGCGATACTTAGGTGCTGTTTCCACCATACAGACAAATGACTGAGTAGTTTTCATAACAATTTTCTACTCAATCCAATCGTTTGTATATATTAGTGAGTAAACCGCACCATTAAGCTAGAATAATTAAAATTTATTTTTGTTATTTGTCCTCTTGCATGGTGTATTTCAATCATCAAATTACTATAAAAGCGGAAACCATTTCGAGTGAATATTTCATAGAAACTAAATGGCTGTGTTCTTGTAAAATTTTACTGCGTATTGAGAAGTCCTTCATATTTATATATCAAAAAAATATCACAAAAATAATGCCATGAGAAATAAATGATTTCAGACAACTAACGGGGTAGTATACAACATACTGTGGTCTCAGGCAGCACCAATTTATTATTTGAAACGAAAGAAAATACACCAAAGGATATATTCAGTAACTATCCAGAGCAGTAAGGGCGCACAGAAGGAAGTTTCTTCGCTTAATACTAAATAGTTTACTTTATGCCTTAATCAGCTTTAACCTAAAATCGGTCTGTAAAAAATATCTTTTGAGCCCCCGGCCTGATTAATAATTCTCAGAAATTTAAGAAAAAATTGAAGATCAGTTTGCATTCATTTTATTAAAAGCAAACAAACAAATTTCCATAAATTCTGTAAAGGATTCTGAAAAGAACTGTATAAATTTATCAATGTAATTTTATTGTACAAATTATTTACTTTTAAATTAAAGGAAGTCATTTCAGAGTATTTTTTTTAGGAAAAATTTAAAAATTACAATAAAAAATTTCTTACAAATAATTTTATATATTTTTTAAGATGTGCAATAAAAGCGGTAGAAGTGAATTAACTGATTTAATGGATTTGTTTTCTGCAAAATTTTCTCCTGCGTTTGTTTCCACTTTTCCATTTTTCCAATGAAATAAAAAAAATTGTGAAGCACCCATATTACTTTTTTTTTCGTAAACCGAAGGACATTAAATAATTTACAATTTCTTTAGTGACTTTTTGTTTGAATTCTGATTGTTGTTAAATTGGCATTGACAAGTGCTAAACTTTTTTCTTTCTTTGCCAATAAAAAATAATCAAATAAATGTGTGTGTGATCTAATTATTTGCCTTTAAATGCTGCACTTGATAGAGACTACAATTTGTCATAGATGTGATTAATTTTGAAAAAGTCAATTTGCATGTGTTTTTATTCGCAAATTTAAATTTGATTGCTTCTTGATCGAAGGCTAAAGCAATTTGGAGAGATATTGAAGTTAGTCTGGTAAACTTTAGTTAATTTATACAAATGATTTCTTTTAAAATATTTTTCTGGGAATTTTCAATAACATTCTTATTTATTTGATTCTGAGAAATACACCCAGTCTTTTATTTCTTAAGCAACTCCAAATGACACTAGAATTTTTTCTATTTTATTTTTTCAATTTTATCTTTTGAAAGTTCCCATAAAAACTTAATCGTTTTGAATTGAAAATCTACTATTTCGTCAGAAATTTTTCAAATTCACTGAACTGTCTCGTGTTTCTCCCTCTATAAATTTTTATTAATTGGAACTTATTTAATTTTTCTCCTCTTAAATAACAAATTAATGCTTTTAACTTTAATTTAGTTCTTAATGATTTTCAATTTAATTTCTTATTTTTAAAACTTTAAAAAGCCAAATCAAATTCAGTTTCTTTTAAAATCTTATATTGTTACATCAAACTATCTTCTGTAGGGCTTCATGCAGTGTTACATGCTTTTCCAATTAGTAAAAATTCTTTTTCGTTCTTCATTAAAAATTAAGAAAATGTATTATGTATGAAAATAAAATAATCACCGAGAACGATAGAAACATTTTTTGTTTTCACAATATGAAATCTATTTTTGTAAATAAATACAAATAAGAAAATTATATTTATATCAAAATAATGTATTGCTATAAACTTTTTGAGCTGATTTCCCCATATGCTGCATGCACTTATTGGGGTGAATAACATTAACGATGTCACACTAACAAACAGACACTCGTGTATACAATGGTGTATACATGTACAAATGTAGATGAGTGACGTCAAAAAGACACCAACAATTTTGCTGCCATGTTTATGGTGCTTTACTTTACCTACCACCCTACACCAATTTCTTTTAGCAGGAAGTTATGGTTAATGTTTCAAAATAAAAGCTGCCCAAATTACTTTGTGCGATGAGTTAACGATGTTCATCTAAACACAAAAACTAAGAAAGAGAGTATAGAAGGACAGAAAACTTTTTCATAGTGCAGACAAATTTTTTCTTAACGCATACCTAAGCAATGCTCCAAATCAACAATTTAAAGGTTTAATAAATTTGCATCATATATTTTCAGTTTTTTTTTTCGAAATTAAGTCAAATAAAATATTAATTTTTTTCCCTTTCTACTTTTTATTCAGTTCATTTATTCAACAAATGGCTTATGCAGCACAATACAAAATTAAATTTTGTTTTTAAGAAAATATCAATCCAGCTAAATGTAGACCAGCCTTGTTCGAATTTTTTTATGAACACCAAATAATAGGATTTCCAATCACTATGTTTTTCAATGAAAAGTTCTTTGTTTGATCCCAATCAATTAGAATTTTGCCATATCCTCAAGTTGGAAAACTGAAGTTTTTATTACATTTCTGTCGCTAGAGTTTGGTGATGCAAACTCTCCTTTGAAGTGGTCACACCATTTCGATTATGGACCAATGGCGACAGTCATCTTCAGCATAGGGTTTTTATATCACAGTAGTTATACACAATGTGATAAACATTATCTGTTGTAATGCCTATAGTTTCAGCTAACTCATGCAGTTTCATTCTTTGAATGCATTTGCAAAAACTTGTTTGACTATTTCCGGTGTCAGGATTACTTTTAGCTGAAGCTTTGCTATAGCATCAGTCGTGCTGGTACAACTCCTAAGGAAACTTAGTAAGGTACTTTTTAGCCATTGAAATTATCAAGGTTATCTTTCTTTAATTTCGATTATAGATTTTTTACAAAAAATATATTTAATTCGAACACAAAATTTACTGTGTACTTTCTTCAATGGTTTTCTCAAACTTTGACCATAGCCTTATTATAAATAACAGTAGACGATAATATATACAAAAAGCTACAGAATTATCAAGAGTCTATGGCGAATATTTGAAAAACTTTTTTTTAAACTTCTTAACGGTTTTAATTTACTGCAAGGATCACTCTACATCACTTTGGCGAAAGTAAAGTGGTGGCTCTAGATATTTCCAAGGCTTTTGATAGAGTGTGGCATGGAGCACTTTTGTCAGAAATGATTGCTTTTGGTGTCGGTGATGGCTTTACTCGATTTGTATCGAGCTTTCTCAGAGATCGCACTATACGAGATGTCTTATCAAACGCGTTCAAGATAAATTCAGGGGTACCCAAGGCTCCGTTCTTTCTCCTACCCTTTTTATTATTTTTCTTAATGACCTTCAACGTCAAACTTCCAACCCTATCTACTCTTTTACAGATGACAGCAGCTTAGTTCATTCATATTCATTCAGTAACAGGCCAAACCCGTCCTAGAGCCGAGCAATGCGGCAAAATATGAATGATACACTAAATTGCGATCTCCTGACAATTTAAAATTGGGGTCATGCTAATAGGGTCAATTTTCACGCACGAAAGACCCAATGTGCTATGCTCACACATAGACGTATGACCGGACATGCTGCTCCATCAGTAAATATGGATGGTATAGATATTGAGGAATCAGAAGCGCTAGATGTTCTTGGCATGAAAATACATTGTGATGTTCGATGGAATGACCACATTTTTCATGTCTCAAAAGAAGCATTCAAGTGGCTCGGCCTTTTATTACGGTGTAGGACATACTTCACTCCCTCTGAACTCCTCAATATTTATACCACCTATATGCGACAGAAAACGGAGTACAACTCTCTATTTTGAAGTTACTCGAATGCGTACAGGATAAGGCGAAGAAGCTTATCGGTGACAGTAGGGTAGCCAACTCTATTGACTCACTGGAGCATCGACGCAATGTTGGGCGTGTTTCGTTGTTCTATCGCTACTACAACGGAATGTGCTCTAATGAAATCAAGGAACTTGTTCCCGAAACCCGTCACTTTCCACGTACAACACGTTCTTCATCAAGAGCACATCCCTTTGTGGTCGATATGTCAGTGAACCGCACTACGCACTATAGAGAGAATTCGTACTTTGGCCATACTGTTTGTATGTGGAATAAACTCCCCGCAGAGGTCTTTCCTGCCACTTTCAGTGTGTCAGAGTTCAAATTGAATGTCCACAAACACTACTCCCTTTATCCTCCTTCCCATAACCTATTTTCCTAGTTCCGGCTCAATGCCTTGCATGGGGGTATTCCCCTGAGTGCTGGTCCTAATTAAAAAAAAAAACAAACAAGTTTTTGTCATATCCGACCAACAACATGATTGATTTTGCACAATTTTGATTTTGTTTATTGAAATATATTTATTTATTGATTCTTTAACTTATTTAATACTTCAGAAAATTTAATATCCTTGCTTTAGGGTTCCGTCAATGAAACATGAAAAGCATCATTATTATCACAGGTTTTCTATAAACTATTTGTTTATCATATCGATCAACGGAAGAAGTGAAAATTTTAATTTTAATTATGAATGATATTTTATGCACACTTGATATATTAAAAGTCGATGTATTATTATACAGACACCAACAATAAATAATAAAAATTCGAATACATATTTTACGTATTATTAATAATATTAAGTATACGTATGGTAGAACATGTAAATCAAAGTGAATTTATTTTAATACATACGAATTTTTTATTTTAAAAGAGAAAGAAGAGAGAAAAATTGGGTGCAAAATATGTTGCAACAAAATTAACAAAGTTCTCTGTAGTTATCAACTGCATATTCAGATTTTAACAGATTAATATGTTTTTTTTTTTTTTTTTGAAAAATATTTGTTTAAATTTTCAAAAAAAATTTAATCAAAATAAAATTTTTCATATAGTTTGTAGGGTATTTTATATGATCAGTGGTCCTGTGTAAAAGTTCTTAGTTGCTGTTAAATTAAAAATAAATAAAAATATGTACTCGTAAAAGAATCCCAAATACTATGAACTAAATTTAAACTTGAGAAACCAATTTTTTAAATTAACAAAAATATTGCGTAAAATTGACAAAATGCCAACAAAGTTTGTTTTGCTTTTCTTCTTGATATTTGAAATCTCGTACAAATGCTTTTTTTAAATTCATCAAAAAAAATTAACAAAAATATATATATTTTTCAAGAGGCATTTGAAATTTCATATAGAAATACACTCGCACACACACACACACACGCCACTAAAAGTTTTCTTTCATTTCTTTTGGGAGTTTTTTGTCTTGTTGAATGTTTATTTAAAGATCATAAAAGTAAAAAATCATATATTTTTATTTGAAATTTTGTAAAAGTAACAAAAATTAAATCTCGTGGAATTTCAACAGCAACATTCCTTTTCGGCAAAAACTTTTAACGTAAAATCACGATGACACATGGGAAAAGCCCGTGATAATGTGAACTAAAGAAAATAAAACGAAATAAAAATAAAACAACAATACACTCTAAAAACGTCCCACTTTTGTCTTAAATATTTCAAATTTAAAATTAACTTCTCAATTTTTTTTTTTTTTTTTTTTTAACTCATTTTATTTCAATAAATTTAAAACATTTTCATAATAAATTTGGTTATTTAAATGACAACATAAGTGATTTTTGAATATATTGAAATCTTTTGTGTGTCATGATTATTTTCGGAAATTTTAGGTTTTTTCAAACACTATAGATGATTACGATCTCAAAAAAGGGATACAAAAAAAATTTTATTAAAAAATATAACTATACTTTAGACAACACAGTGGGCTGGGCTTTTAGTATTAAAAAATTTGTTCTTAAGAATTTTCGTGGGTTGCGCTGGTTTAAATGGTTGCAGCGTTGACAACAAAACAAACTATTACTTAGGACGTGGGTACAAACCATGGTCAGAGTAATTCAATCGCCATCATAAATTTCTTTAATATTGTTGTTGAACTGTTTAAGTGATGACGGCATAGCACTGGTCATTAAAAACTATTCCGGTTGCGACTGCTACAGTTCCCAGCTAATGTACAACACATCGCCCGCTTTTGTCGGTTAGCATAATCATTGTCCTTGGATAATTTCCTATCAAAAACTTGGTAATGTGTTGCAATTACCCACCAAAATACTTTTCAACCACAAACCACATACCGTCAGTATTACTTTCCAGTAGGTGCGACATCTGCTTACTTTTATTCTCTCATAAGCTCAGAAACAGCATCTGTGCGTATCATTTCGAAGTTCAATTCCTGGCGAACCCAGCTGAATTTTTTTTTAATTAAGTGCGAGTTGCTTGGTAGAGCAACAATTATAACGCTTGGCAGAGACTTTTTATTTTTATTATGAATATTATATTTGCTAACTTATAAATATTTAAGTTTGCAAGTTTTAATTTGCAAGTCAATGTGGCAGTAAGTACTTGACTTCAATGACATCGCCATTTTAAAAATAATTATCTAAAATATTAAAGTGGAATCAGTATGCTTATTAGCATTTTTTCTTATTACTTTTCAGTAGAAATTTTTTTCTGGGTAATTTAACACTTAGTCCTTAAGAAGCTATCCAGAAAATTTGCGAAGTATGTGCTAAAGTTTTGTAATGTTTTTAGTAAAAAAAACTTTGAAGTAAACTACTTAAACATCTGTTACATAAATTTAATATCGAGAAAATTCAAGTAGATATGTTTTTTTTTTTTTTTTCAAAATTATTCCAAATCGCACTTTAATATAACAAAATATAGGTTTAGTGACTTGCCTTTATTTTAGCCATTTTATATTCATGATTTCAAATATAATCCATACAAAATCAGGCAGAAATTTGCAGGAGTTGAACAGGGGAGAGTACGATAGAAAAAAAATGGAAAAGAAAATGCTTGAATTAGTAAAGATTTAAAAATAAGCTTGAAAGAAAACTTTAAAAACAAAAATATTTTCTCTCAGATTTCAAATACAACTAACAATATAAAAAATGTGGTAAGCAAAAAGTTAGATATGAAATATGAAATATAAAACTCTGCACCGGAAAATTTGCAACGAAAATTTTATCAAAACTTCTTCAATCCGGATGTACAGAAAATTATTTCTTATTGAAAATATTTTTCTACATTTCAATAATTGCAACACATTACCAACATTTAAATCAACATAAAAAATCTATTTCTGCTGCTTACTCATCTGTCTATAAGACCAAAGAAAATTTTTGAGAAGCAAAAAACCCATCATAAATGAATATTTGTTGCTTAATTGGTTTTAAAAATAATATGCTCAACATATGCAAAATATTAATTAATTTTTCGAATGAACGTGAACATGATGTGAAGGCAAAACTCGTACAAATATTCGAACATCATACACAAAATATTTTCAACAAATAATTGTCAGTAACTATAGTATCAATGTAGAATATTATAATAAGGTTATTCATTCCCAAATTGAATTTTTTCTACAACAAAAAAAAAAAGTTGTAGTTTTTCTTGTGTTTCATAGTATAAAATTAAATTTTTCCACTTTTCTATTTTTTCAGCCAACGAAATTTAAAAGTGAACGCCCTTAATATTACAAAACATTATATTCCAAATCAATGTGAACAATTAATTTTTAAGCAATTTTCTTTATATGATTTGTTCATGCTGATGTCAGTGGAACCACTCAATATTTGTAGAAAACTTGGAATTAATAAATCATGTATATAAATTTTAAAACTGTAGTTAGACATCAGATACACACTTCAAATTAGGCTTGTTTGAACTTTTAACAAAAAATTGGATTAATATTAATGCTGTTAGTATTTTTCACAGGATTCTTTCTGTTTATCCTTAAAAAACAATTTTAAAAAAGTTGTCTAGAATGAAAGCCAAACAGTGCTTCTTAAGTAAACGAATTTTAATTCATCGGTTTACCAGAAAATTCATATTAAATATTAATATGGTTAAAAGCTTGAAATGGGCCAAAAGACCTGTTGAAGAAAAGCTGACGGCCGTTCGTAAAACACAAACAGCACAAAATAATACTAAAAGTGTGTTGGAAAAATTATCCATGTAGGTGTATTTATTTTGTTTAATTGGATATTTGAGTGTTTAACATCAACAATAAAATACAAAAAAAAAATATAAAATAAAAAAATAAGCTTTAGCATCCAACAGTTTTAAAGCACAACAAAAAACTTCACAAAGCGAATATAAAAATAAATTAATAAAGAAGAAAACACGTTAATTTATTTTGTGTAAAAGGCGCCACATTTTTCTGAAATCCACTTATACGCGTAGCGAAAAAAAATCATTTTTTTTTTCTTCTTTTACAATCAGCGGCAGCAAGACTACCAGCAACATCATTGAAAATCAATTTTAATTGAAGCTGACAATTAAATTTAAATACATTTTTATTTATGGAAGACCTCTTAATTTTGTATTTTGTTTTTTTTTGTTCTTTGCCCAACTGCTATAATCAAAAGCAAACTCCATGATGACGAGCAAAAAAAAAAAACACAACACCAATTATAAAGAGCACCAACAGCCATTACTGCCATCACTCAAAGCGACGGGATAAAAAATGGTGCTGATGCTGCTTTCTATTGAAAATATAAGCTTTGAGTACGAGTTTTTTGGTTAAATGGAAAATTATTTCTGACGCAGAATAGCATTAATGAATATGAGTGTCCACTGAATTGTAGGATCTCACAGTAATGGAACGACAGTGGCTGGTGTTGTCAAGCAGTAAATTAATTATAATTTTAATAAAAAAAGGACTTTAAAGTTCATAACTTAATAATGTGTTCTGTTTCACTGCTAATAGAAGATTAAAGATCTGTAAATATATTTCAAGGAAAATATTTTTTTTTTTTTATTTTAGTTCACAATATCTCTGCTTAAAGAAAAAATTCTTTGGTATATTTCAACAAAATTTTCCATGTTCTATCACATAGTTATCGTTTCCAGAAATACATATAAGAATTACAAGATAGATCAATCCAATTCACTATAACAATGTGCAGTGGGTAGGAGAATAAGGGGGTGAGTAATACTAAACAAATTTAAAATACCAACAAAAAAATATATATAAAATGAGCCCTAAAAATAATATAAGGACCTACCATTATTAAAAAAAAAAATAACAACAAAACTAATAAAGAAATCATTAAAATTTTATGAAAGAGTTTATATGAAAAATCATTGAACAGAATAAATGTTGAGCGAATAGGGCACTTTCCTCCTTGTGGCTTTGCTGTGCTGGCATACGTTCCCACTTAATGAGTTCCATCCTCTGAACATTTCGAATAATAGCTAGGCTAGGCACTTTATTCCTGATTAGGAATGCTCTGGTCCACTTAAAATCTTCTCTCCTTCAACTGGAGTACGAATTTTCTCTAATGGTGGCCAAATTCAGACTAGAAAAAAATGTTCACTCGCCAAAATCACTATAGGACACAGTTTCAGGAAACCCAGCCAGTTTTTAATATTTGTATCTATATTAAATGCATATACACTCATAATTTATTAATTATCGATTTACTGTTTGGCCGCAACAGTGTGCGCCATTAAAAATTTTTTTAAGTGAAAATAAAAAATAATAATGATTTTGTTACTGAGTGATATTTAAATATTAATTTAACATAAAAATCTATGAAATTTCTTAAAAATTGTTGTGCTTTCGTTTACATATTAAAAAAGGCAACTTTGATCATGAGCCTGGCCTATCAATATAAAATCAAGCATATTATTTTCGGTAATAGCAAAGTTAAAAAATGGTATCATCATAATATGCCAATGACATGCACACATACATACATGAGACACACATAGGCACGATGGTTTGGTATGCAATTTCTCATAATTTTTTTCATATTATCGCCAATATTTCCGTTCTTTTTAAGTTAAATTGAATGCCCAATTTTAATTCATGCGATATTGACTTATAAATATTTAATTATTTTATTTTAAATTTAATGGACGAAAACATCAAGTATATTTTTCATATTCTTATACATATTTCTTTAACAAGAAAAAAATAATAAAACCATATACTGTATGACAATTTTTCTAGTGAACTTAAATTTAAAAGTGAAATGAATTAAAATTTCTTAAAACTAATTTTCCATTTTTGCAAAGCTCCTTAAACCAACTGATACATTTTTAATGCACTGTTTTTACTCTGTTAAGCCCTTATCGATTTCTATCCGTCCATCTGTGTGCTATTCTCTCTGTCTATGCCTCTCTCTGACACAAGCTTCCATACTAAAAGCTAATGAAAATTAAAAATTTTCTTTTTAAAACGGGTCACGTATCATGTTGAACTAAGTTTTACAAAATTTACAGTCTTTTTATTTGTCCGTTATTGCAAATGAAATTATTTTATTATTAATAGTTGTTAATATTTATACAGGCTAAAGTTCGTAAATGTTTATAATCAGAGAACTAAGGTAGACATTGTTAACATACAATTGTTCGCTGGGTGCAATAAGACGTGTTTAACCGTGCTCTGTAAAGATTTTAATAACAAGTATAAAATACTGCTTTTTAAAATTCATAACCAAAGTGAATAAAACTTTGAACTATTGTTGTTTGATCTGTGCAATTAATTGTTGTTTTTCACTGTTCGTTCGAATGTTTTAATACTTTTAAAATTATCATTTTGCTAAGCTTTTCTGCAATATACATACATACATACATACATACATACATACATACATACATACATACATACATACATACATACATACATACATACATACATACATACATACATACATACATACATAAATTACAGCTGTAAAATCTGTTTACATATAATGTAATTTGATAATAATTTTTTTTTGGTGGCGCCATCTATCTTAGAATAATAAGTTACTTCCCAGCAAACATTTTATTTTATTACTCACTATGGATTGTTTGAATATTAATTGCAATGTTACAAATAGTGATGAAATGGTATCATGTTGGATATGTTTGGGTAACTATCACCTAAAATGTACTGCTCTTAAGGCTCGTGATGCGGATGCGCTTGCAGACCCGGGAAAATCTCTCCATTGGGCTTGTTCTCGTTGTAAGCAAATCAATATTGATTTTTATAAGTTTTTCAAAAGCTATAGATCTGAATTTGAGCAACTCAGTAAAGAATTTGCTGCTACTCAATCTAAGCTGGCAAATTTTGGTGAGCTATATACTAGTAGAAACTTCCCTAACTTGGACCAATTTTCCAATGCTGTTGATCATGCTTCTGCAAAAATAAACAATACAACAACAAGTAAATTACTTGCAATCCCTTCAAGTAGAAGTGATTCGTACGAGTATGTGCTTAATAATGTGAAGTCAACTCCAAACCTTGGAGTGTAAATTTACTGTCAGTGGAATCCGATAATAGTGATACATTACCTTCGCCAACTTTTAATTTAGCTAATTGTATTACAGGGGATGATAAATTAGTTCATAAGCCGTTAAAAGCTGTTCCGCCAAAAAGAACAATTTTGGTTTCACGTTTAGCAAGTGATATTCTTCTGATGATGTTAATAATTATATTGAATCTAAATGCGGCAAGGAAGCTGGCGTTTTTGTACAAAAGTTTAAATTTTCTAACTCAAGATCTATTTCGTCATATAAAATTACTGTGTCTGTTAATCGTTTTCAACAAATTATGGATCCCGTATATATGAAAAGTAATATTATCAGGCTCAAGTTCAGTTTTAATGAATTAATGAAAATTCAAAATTACTAAGAGTTTCTGGCCTGAAAATACGTTAGTTCGTGAGTATACTTACAGAGAAACAACTAGGACTAATAAAGTGGGTGGGTGAATTACATGTTAGTTTTTATTTGGAATGCGCTTATATATACAGCTGTTTTTTTAAATTGTATAAACAACTGTATTCCTAGCTACGTGCCTTTAGTTTTGTAATTAATTTGTGAAGTTTTTATTCGAACTGAGTGATGTTTAATCAAAGAAATTTTTAATTTTTCAGGCTTAAGTTCGTTTTCTCTAAATTTAATTTTATTATAAATTAAATTATTATTTAAATTAGAAAGAAAGACAAATCTAGTGGCTCTTAATACTTGAAACAGACAAAGAAAAAGTTTTTTGACTGCGCGGAGGGTTGAACTGACATCGATGTTTCGAGACTACCCACAGTCTCATCATCAGAGTTGTCTACCGCTTAGACCTCACTGCCACCACGGCAGCTGCAATCAGACCAGTTAAAGATCCTGTACATTAATTAAATAATAATTTAATTTATAATAAAATTAAATTTAGAGAAAATGAACTTAAGCCTGAAAAATTAAAAATTTCTTTGATTAAACATCACTCAGTTCGAATAAAAACTTCACAAATTGATTTTTTAAATATTTTATATGATATAAGCCTTTTCCAAATTAATGGAATTCAAAATTATTACTCTAAAATCCTGGACCTAATTTTTGTGAATGATAAAGATGAGTACTTTGTCAAACGATCCGGACCCTATCACCGTTCCTGAAGATCGATATCATCCTGCAATTGAGCTAATTATTTCAACTCCAAGTGATAATATTTTGCCATCATCTGTGAATACTGAAAAGACATTTTCCTTCAAACAAACTAACTATTATCTGTTAAACGAGCTCATTAAAAACACAAACTGGAGCAATAGTTTGTCATTTTCTCCGAATTCAGCTGTCTCTATGCATAATATTTTTGATATTTTTTATAATACAATGTTTACTTTTATGGATTTATGTATCCCGAAACATCTACCTATATAAACCTTTAACTTGTCCTCCTTGGAACAATAAACAACTTTCTCAAGCTAAAAATAAAAAGAACAAATATTATAAGAAATATATGAGCGTTATGGATCTTCTGTGGATAACATCCGATATTCGCCTCAGCCGTGTAGAGTATCCTAAAATAAATAAACAATGTTACACTATTTTTTTATTTAAAACTAAAAATAATATAAAACGTGATCCTAAATCATTTTATAATTTTATTCATACGAAGAAAAAATCAATTGGTTTTCCTGCAACGATGTCATTTCAACATAGGGAGTCTTGCGATAATGTAACAATAAGCAACATGTTTGCTGAATTTTTTAAAACTACCTACTCCAATACCACCTATGATGATACAACATATTATCCTTATCTTCTAACTGAGGGTCAAAATGTATCATTACCACTTTTGGATATTTCTACAGTTGGTTGGCAATTAAAAAGGCTTAAATTTTCATATTGTTTTTGACCGGACAAAATCCCCAGTAATATATTAATTAACTTTGCTGAAGCATTAGCCATCCCTTTTACAATTATGTGTAACAAATCAATTAAATATGGATTCCTACCGCAAATTTGAAAAGAATCATGTATAGTTCCACTGTTTAAATCTGATAAAAAAAGCTGAAGTTGAAAATTATAGATTTATAGCAATGTTAAGCTCTATACCTAAACTTTTAGAAAAATTAATTACGGAGCATTTATATTACCAAACCTCAAATATAATTTCTCCTTCTCAACACGGATTTCCAAAGGGATGCTCTACTTCTACAAACTTGCTCCACTTTGCAACCATAATTAATTGTGGATTTTTTTCATAGAAATCAAACAGATGTCGTATATACAGACTTCAGCAAGGCCTTTGATAAGGTAAATCATTTACTACTTTTGCAGAAACTATGTTTGTTGGGGTTTACAGAACCTGCTATCAAGTGGATTCAATCATATTTATCAAACAGGACACAAACTGTTTGTTTCAATAACATATTATCAAAAAGTATACATGTTACTTCAGGTGTACCACAAGGTAGTTACCTTGGCCCACTGCTTTTCTCTCTGTACCTTAATGACGTGCCGCAAATTATAAAATTTTCAAATATCTTAATGTACGCGGATGATGTAAAGATTTTCATAACCCATAACCAGCTTTTGAATCAACAGCGGCTTCAAATGGACTTGGATTCATTTTATGAATGGTGCAAAGTAAATTTAATGGAGTTAAATTTAAAGAAATGCAAACTAATGCGATTTTCTAGAAATAATTCAACTGCTATAAATTATTTCTTAGGTAGCTATCAAGTAGATACTGTGACTAATTTTATTGACCTGGGCGTTTTATTTGATCCGAAATTGAATTTTGTTCCGCACATAACAAATGCAATTAATAAAGCTCGAGCTTCAATTGGCTATTTAAAACGCTGGGCAAAAGAGTTTAACGATCCATGCATAACTAAAACGTTATATACTTCACTTGTACGCCCAATTTTGGAATATGGCTCGATAATATGGGATCGTATCTATCAAATTCATGTAAATGCGATTGAGTCAGTTCAAAAGCAGTTTCTGTTATTTTGTCCACGTGGACTATGTTTCAACCCTCTCAACTTACCATCATAATCAGCTAGACTTTCTCTTATCAAGCTGCCCATTCTAATGAGCCGTAGAACTATGCTGAACGTGTCATTTATTACGAATGTTATTAGAGCAGACTTATGCTGTGGATTTCTAATAAATGAAATTTCTTTTAAAATACCCCAGCGACCATCACGTTACTTAATTCCACTAGCTGTCACATTTCTCAGAGCTAACTAGCCTGATGCTGACCCACTTAGAAGGATGTGCAATAATTTTAATCAATTTTATAGATTTATTGAAAATTCTTCAAATATTAATGTTCTAAAAAAATTTAATTCTCATTTTCCTAAACAAATAGCATGTTAATGTATGTACATAATTGTGTCTCAACTCTTTGTTAAATTTAATATTGCTGTATTAGCATCATTATATTTTATTTTCTTTTAATATGTCTGTAAGAATATTCTCCATAGACAAATAAACAAATAAATAAATATTTCGAGCAACAAAGGAAAAATATAATATTTATACATCCCTTTTGTAGATTTTTCAACAGCACTGGCTGAATAGAACAAACGTTGTTTTCGGTAGAAGCCACTAAACCTCGTCAGTATTCATGTGCACAGTCCAGAACAATAACGATTATAATAGGTTGAATTTAGAAATCCCCATACAAACAAACAGCATGCCTCTTGCAAACATGTTTATGAGTATAACTGTTGCTTTAATTTTTAAAAATTTTTTTTTTTTATATATTGCTCAATAAATAATTATATTCGATAGTATTTTACTAATAACATTATATTTTAGACATTGCTTCCATGTCTTTATAGTAATTGATATTCAATTATCGAGCAATCAATAGCTTAAAAATTATCTAGATATTATCTTTTTTTTATGGATTATACTCCCCATTGTGCAATCAATTAAACTTATTCTCATTATTGGAAAAATATGTCATTAAATTTTACCCAAAAATGTCTGCCTACAAAATGCATCAATTTGAAGCAACATATTATCGGAATAATTTTAATACGCATAAATGTATATATGTACACGTATGTATATGTATATCTATTTTTAATTTAATTGACTTTCATCCTAAACGTACAAGCATACACATGTACATACATGCATTGAATTTATGTTAATTAACGAAGCAAATTATTCATGTGCCCCATATAAAAAAAATATATAAATTTTTTGCACTTGCATAAATTACAATGAAATGAAAGCAAATAAATTTCCTTTTTATCCCAAACATACATACACATGTACACATATATACATACATACATTGTATCTTTGTTGATTGAAAAAAAAAGCTAAATTCAAATGTTCCTGCTTTCGTTACACACAGTTTTATATTCGCCACTTAATTACATGCGCTTCATTAAAAGGCGCCTCAATTTCACTTGCTATAGATACAGATTGTGAACTTTTAGATTATTATTTTTTGGCTCTTTGTGGCAGTGTATTTTTTTTTTTTTTTTGCTGTTGATGTTTTTTACTTATGCAAAAAGTTTTATTTTCTTGCATTTAGCATGATGAATTTCTCTTTTTTTCACATTTTAATAAAAATATTTTTCCCTTACATATGCATAATTAAATGCATGTATGTATCAGCATATGCTGCATATTCATTTACATGCAACATAATTTTGGCAGTAGTCAATGTTCACCAACCAAACCTCTTGTCCTTGCATCTGTTGATTGCAGTGCAAAAGATGTATTTGTTTTTGTTTATGGATTTTCTAAACTTTTTTTATTTAGAATCGTTTCTTATTCTTTTTCTATGAAATTATGGAGATGTTCAGCATTTTTCATTAAGTATAATTTTTGTTGCCCGGCATATATGCAGATGTATGAATATTGTAAGACAAGAGAGGCTATTAACAAGGCTAAGCCGTTTTAGCAAGAAAAATTTACTTTTAAAATATGTTTATAATATAAGAAATTAGAAGGCTGCTGTATAAAATTGCACGCAGTAAAGTGATTTGTCGGTTTGAGGGTGGTGTTCGCTGAAGTAGTTAGCGCGTTGACTACTAAGCAAACAATGACGTGGGGCCTGGGTTCAAACCCTGGCCAGAGCAATTCAATCAACATCATTAATTTCTGTAATGTACCTTAGTGAGACATTGTATTAATTGTTGTCGGACTATTTAAGTGATGAAGGCATAGCACTGGTCACTAAAAAACTGTTCCGACAGCGATTGATGATGTTCTAAGCTAATGTACACAACATCGCCCTCCTTCGTCGGTAAGCAGAAACATCGGCGAAGTAAAACAATTAATAAAATGCCTGCCAATACAGCTTAACAAAGTTAATGCGTCTACCTAACACCGGAGACGCCTCAACACTGCTATAAAAATTAACGTAACGCGCAAAGCAGAGTTGTAAAAGAGTTAAGCCTTCTACATTTCCAACATCTATCTTCTCTACTCTATCCCTCTCTCTGAGTTCCGGCACAATGCACTGCATACGTAGGGGTCATCCCCTGAGTGCTGGTCCTAATTAAAAAAAAAAAAAAAACGAGTGGTTAAAATAAGAGGCGCTGCTTATGAGCTACAAAACGTTTTCAAGAAAGAAAATCGATAAATTTTAGAACAGGAGGTCACATTGGTCCTAAAATTTTTAACTTGCAGATATTTAAGTGTTAATTTTAATTGTTTGCCATAATTGTTACATAATTATGTCTTAATATAGAAAGCTCGTATCTCGTTTTTTTTCAAAATCGGTTGTTTTTACATGTTCTGGTAGACAATACTCAAATACACCTTCCTTAAAAAATTCAGTTTCCTATGTTGACGAATAACAAATTTACAGTAATTAAAAAGAAGCCCTAACACATTAAAAAAAAAAATAAAAAACAGAATTAAATTTGTTGGCTGTTAAAAATCTGCTTCAGAAAAAAATAATATTATTTTTTCAGATTTTATTGAGTTTTTTCCTTCTCCTGTAAAGTAGCTAAAAGTTAAGATACGACCTTTCTATATTAATCCATCGATAACATTTTTACTTAAATTTGTGTATTTTTTTCTCTAAATTTACGATTGAATATTTCCAATATATTCGACTGTGCCGAATCTTATATACCCTTTACCAAACTTTATGTATATTTATGAATTATATTTTAATAATTAATTGGATATTATGGCCATTTTAAATTTATAAAGATTACGTTTTACTACCAGCTGTATTCTTAGACAACGCTTCCGTTTGATAACCATATCACGAGGAGGTATGAAAAATAATGGGCAGCAAACTTTTTTTGGTCTGGCCGAAAGAAAATTAGCTCTAATATTCTGATACATCTATACTATATGATAATTTTTCATTTCATATTCCAAACAACATTTTCCATTCCTGGACATTACCATCCCTGAAAGGGGGTTGGAATGAAAAAAATAAAAAGCTGATGCTTTTAATAATTAAATATACACAACACGCCTCAGTAGTACACCTTCTAATAGCTTCCGAATACTTATTTCACATACAGACAGACGGACAGATGAACATGGCTCATTAAGCTTCTTTAACTATAAAGATCTGGAATATATAACTTTATGGGGCTCATATAAATATTGCGGAAATTACACACGGACTGAAATGTTTCTGGTGGAGAGTAGAAAAACTGCTTACCATAGAGAAGAATAATAATGTTAGAATATATTACTCATACGCACCGTGTACCGAAAATATTTCTTAACAAGCGTCATAAATACATACCTTTGAAAAGCTGAATTTTACTGAATTTTACACAAAATATTCTTTCGAAATATTCATATAAAAATTTCAGATTTATTTAGATTGCGGTGGGAAAAATACACGAGCATCTGATGATGGTCAAAATCCGCCGAAAGTTTGTTAACGATTTTGTAAACGAATGATATCTCATATTTGATTTGATTTTAATTAAAGATGAATTAATCTAAAGTCCAAAAAGTGTCAGTATTTATTTTTAGACCTGCTGTGGCAATAACAGTTATCTCAAGCATAATTTTTACACCAAAAGGATGATTATCTTATTTTAAACATTTTTATGTCGAACTTTTTCTCTCAGTGTACTAATTATATTGCCTTGCATATTTTATTATTTGTTTTTGCTTCTTAGCAGCTGCATTATGAATTTAATGATGCACTCCTTTTTTGTTCACTTAACTTTACACATTATTTCATTCTTTATGTTGTTGTGGAAGCTACAACGAGCCAAGCAAGGAAAGGAATGTTCTTTATTCATATTTATTTTGGGGGTCATGGCATGAGTCATGGGACCTTTGTCATTTTTAATGGCATGACAAATGATGATGTTTAATTTGATGTTTTTTAATTACATTTTTTTTTTTTTTTTTTTTTTGGTTCCCAAACAAAAAAAATATTAAGAAAATACGACAAATAAACTCAATTTCTTAAGAGTTCATTTGTCGTTGGCATTTACCAAAATAAAAAGTAGAAGAAAAAATTTTGCTTTGATGTTTGATATTAATTATTTGTTATGTCAACATTAAAAATTTAAGCTTTTTTCTTTCCCCAGTACTTTTCCAGAGAAGTAAGAGTTTTTTTAAAGAAAAATATTTAAAGTGAGTTCAAAATAAAAATTATATTGTAAACATGATTATCATTTATTTTTTGTTCTTCAGAAAAATTCTGTTGAATCATAAATGCTTTTAAATGAATAGTGGGTTGTGTTGACTTTACTTTAACAACAAAATAATGTTTGAATGTTCTGGCGCACAGCAAATGTGTTCAACATGTGTTTGAACCAGAAGAGTGATCATCAAAGTTTATTATTATTTATTTATTTTTTTATTACTTATTTCAGCTCATTTTTGTTTTTCAAGTTTTTTCAAATTTCTTTAATACTTGTTTACATTCAAAAATTCAACACAACATCAATTTAGTTGTAAATTCATGCTAAATACAATTCATACAACTAAAGTGCAGCTGCTTTATTTGCCTTTGCAGCATAGTGGGTGGGAAGTGTTTATTGCTTTTGTTATTGCTATTGTATTTACTTTCGTATTTTATTTATTTAAAAAACAAATACAAAACAATTTATCATTTTTATAAAAAAGTTTTTTTCAACTACAAGATTTTCAGACTCGAAAAAGCAAATTTAGAAAATTATCATTTATAATCGTCTATTATTGTTTTCAACTCAACAACTGGGGCACTTAATCACTTATTGTTGTTGCAGCTTCACGCTGCTTTTCATTCATGTGTTTTTAAATAAATTTTCTCTTTCTTAAAAGAAACTGACCAATTTTTTCCCTTCTTTAAAAGATTTTTGATCTTGTCATAAAACACCACATGCATCTAAAGATTGTGACAGCTAAATGAACTGCAACAGTGGCAGTGGTGCAGTGCATTATTAAAATTATTTAATTGATTTATTTATTGGAGCATTCATTACACACTGCTTCTGTTGCTTGTAAAAAAAAAAAAAACAGTGATGCCAACTTAGTGCTTTTTCATAGGTGAAAGTGTAACTTTAAAGAGCTATGGCTTCTTGGTAGTATTTGTGTATGTCCAAAAGCAGATGACTTTTCGATATAAGTCCAATGGTTTAGTGTATCTGTAAGCATGCTAAGATTCATTGCAATCCCTTAAGGATTAGAAAATATTTTGATCAATTTTTTTTCAATGAGATAAGAAACTGTTTCGGACAACGAAACATCATTTTCGACAATTAAATATGAATAATCTTTTTTAAAACTAGAATATCTGACGACTGCTGTTATCCAACACTTCATTCCAGCCCATTCATATGAGAAAGGGGTCGAGAGTAATGCATTCTATCTCATTTCTCTAATATTGCCGTACGATTCTCTAAGTCTAACTGCTTGTTTGCAGAAGACAATAGCAAATGTTTAATCGTCATTCAGTTCGTCTAAAATCATCATAACTTAATTTTAACTCGTTTTCAATCGTCTTTTTTACCGGCCTGTTATAACAGTTTCACATTAGACTTTCAATGTTTACGATAGCAAATAAAAAAACGCAATATTATTCCAACAATTTTCTTCGAAAAATTAAAATCGAATAATGCTCCGAAAACTCTAAATAATTTCAATTTGGATTAGTTCATTTTTAAGTATACAAAAAGATTTGTTTATATAATCTGTTTACCTTCAGTTTTAACAATATATTTCTAAACGAATAATTTATATTCGAATAATTATTTTTCGAAAAATATTAATTCGCACACTTAAACTTATACGTTGTAATTATAGTCGAAAAACTTGCAACTAAATACGTTTAATTATTCGAATAATTTTCAAACCGGATAATTTTAATCGAATAATTTTTATTTGAACTATAAAATAATTTTACTAAAATTAAGAAAAAAATCCTATCGTACTTTTTTATGTGTTGTCTAATCTAATAGTTTGATGCTAATTCCAAGTTCTTGAGAATTAATTACTCGAATAAATTGCAATATTTTGTAAAAGAGAAGTATTAATTTTTTTTAATTTGTCTTATAAACAGTTGTATTGTCAAACAATGGCTAATTCATTGTGTAGAGATTGCAAGAAAATTAACACATTTATATCGACTAAATTTTGTTCGTCGTGTTGTCTGTATATGTTGCTTAAAACTATTGTGCTTCCGATTTTGTAATTCTCAGTTCAGACGTAGCAGTTTGTGTATAAGCAAACAAGTTTGAAAACTTTTTAAACTTGGTGAATATAAGTTGACGTAAAAAAAGAGCAAAATGGCTTCCGTTTCAAAATCTCTTTACAAAAAGATCATGATTTCTAACAATTTTTTATGCGAAATTTAACAAAGTTGGCATTACTGCTGTTAAAGACGTCTGTTAAAATAATTATAATTGAAAAAGTGACAGTGAATACGGAAAGAAAAAAACCACACATATGGAAGATACACATGCACTTAGCATGTTCTTGCATCCTTTCAAGTTTCCCAAGTCAATGTTGGGTGTGTCAATTATTGGAGGTTACATCAAGTGTGTTAAGCACTATATGATTTGTGAGATGCATTAAAATTAGCTTGAGAATGTAAAATTGTGCATTTAAATTGTTATCAGACTTGCTTATGGAATTGTAAGAAAGAAAAAGAAAATTTATAGGGTGCTTCGCATTTATCCAATTTTTTATTTGGTTTTTTTCTCTCGTTTTCTACCTTTGTTTCTTTTGCAATGCTTAAGAAATTTGTGAGTTTAAATAGAGTGTGTTGGCTTCTTGATATGTACCTACTTTTGATTTTGTTCACGCGTACAGATTTATATATTTTTTTTAACTCAATAATTCACTTGATTTAGTTGATTTTGCTTTTAACTTGCTAAATTTTATTGCTTTTTCTCGTTTTGTTGTGCCCGGATCCAAGAGCTGAAATGTTGTTGGAAAAAGCAAAAAAAAAGGAAAGAAAAATGTTAGTTTTAAGGAATAGGAAATACATTTTTAAGATTCCATTTCAACTGTTTAGTGTGAATGTGCAAAATCTGTAAAAAAATGAACACTCACAGTTGAAATTCAAGTATTTCATCAAGAGCTTCCAATGCTAAATTTTTTCAAATCCCGAGTGTAAAACAATAGAAGAAATATATACTCGTACATCTTCTTTTAGCCACTTTCCTTGCTGTTGCAGCATGAAAACGTGCTGTTTTCTAATGCTTGCAAATACTATTGTATTTCTTGTTTATAAAACGAACATAACCAACTAAGGAATACTTGCAACAATAAAACACTGCCATACAAAATATGGACAATCGAAATGTATTCTGTTACAAAATGCAAAGATTTCTTTCTCAAAAGCAGCAAAGAAAAAGAGTAAAAAATAAAACGGATAAGAAAACCATGTAACCAACCAGTGAAGGAAAAAAATCGAGAAAACTATAAAAAGGCAAAACGCAAGCAAACCACTATGACGTCTTTTACTTATTTATTATTTGCTAAAATTTATTTTAAGTGCTTTAAGTTTTTTTTTTTTGTTTGTGTTTTCTTCTCTAAGAAATATATAAAACTCAGCAGAGAATTTATAGAAAATAAAATTCTGTAGTTTTGCTGAAAACAGCAAAGAGTTTTAACAAAAATGTTATAAAATTTTGCTTTAGGCAAACATTAAATATTTTTAAATGCAAAATGACATGCTAAAGAAATGTAGAAATTGTGACACAGTTTTTTTTTTTTTTATTAAACGAATATATTTTCGTGTTATAAATGCTGTGACAAGTTAAATGATAAAGAATGCAACACAATCTGGCTGCATGAATCATATTAATTAATATAAATTAACATAATAAAATAATATAAAAAAACGAATGTAGAAAACAAATAAATCAATTTGCAATTTTTAAATTTATATTAATGGAAATTTTATTTAAAAGTTTTTTCTTTTCTATATATAAAAAAGATATTGCCAATTGAGGGTAACAGAAGAAAGCAGAGTTAATGAAACGGCAACCACTATATTTCGATGATTACCAAGTTCTCTTGGACTGAACTGAATGAACCTCATCACTAACGACATGTCTTTTCAATAGGTCGACGCTATGTGCCACACAGCTTATGTCACAGTGGATATTCTTCATGAGCAGAAATCGTGTAATTTGACACCATTAGACTTTTTATTAAGTCGTAGGTGTATTCGAATAAGCCACAAATTACAGTTTTCCTCAAAGCCATCATAATCCATTTTTTCGGTCAAATTCAGCCTTTTTGCGACAGAATTATGGAAAATTGGCCGTGGTGGACATTCGATTCTTGTTGACAAGATGGATTCTGAAAATTATTTAAAGTGAAAAAACTTTAAGATATTCTGATCAAAAACTTCAAACAGTGAACATCATTTCATAAAAGTAAATCGGTCGAAGAGTCCACGGTGAAGTAGTAAGATCATAATTTATTTGGGGTATACCTGTACGCTTTGTTTATAAAAATCAAGTTGCGAAATAAATCAAATGAAAGTAACTAATGAGAAATCATGCATACCCCATTGTATACCAAAGTTGTGTAAATGTTGCAAATCTCAAAATATTTTTTACAACTTTTTTACTAGTGTTGTTACTTTTTTCGAGACTAACGCGACTTCCACAACAATCACATAGAGAAATCTCATTAGCCACTATAAAGGAGATGATGAAAATGTCCAGAGGCCAGTTTGACTACAGGTTCGATAAAAAAAAAGTAGTGAGAATCAGCAAGTCTTCTTGAACGACAATAAAAGGGAACAATTCACGATTTCCGTTATCCTGTAGGGACTGTCAAAAAATAGAATGCGCAAAAAAAATTAAAGTTAAAGTTTGTTTGAATAAGTTTTAATAAAGGCATGGATCAATTACTATTTAGAAGAAATGTAGGTAGATTTTATCTTCGGCAGTTTAAAAAAAAAAAACAGTCTCATCGGCCATTGTCCCCACACGCAAAGAAAAGACATGACTGCAAAATTTTCATGTAAACTAATTATATCTGCCACAATCAAATAATAATTCATTGAAGCAAATATGGTTGCATCAAACGTTCTTCAGTTATTAAAATATTCTATGCGAAAATAAAATAATCATTCTAGGTTTTGATCTCATAAAATTTTAATGTATAAAAAAAGGATTTTCGCTGCTATAAGAGTATATTTTGCATATGATAATAATAAGGGTTTATTAAAAATTTTATTTTAAGTTTATTGTGACCATACAATGTTTGTACTCTGAAAACTTAGCTAGTCAAATAACTGTCAATCGTATGTAACTTCAGTCGTTTATGATATTTATAACAAGAGATATGAAGTGAATAAATTTATATTAAAATTAAAATTATTTGAAGAAAGTTATTTAATTTTACGAAACAAAATAAAATAAAAGTTGAACTGAAATAACCAACATCACTGGATTACGAATGTATGTATGTTTCTTTGGAACATGACGAAAAAAATTAAGGGAACCGCAAAAGACGGCAATTGTTCTTTACATTCCGATAATATAAATAAGTTAATTAAGTTAATTGTGCTGAAAAGTGCATTCAATAAATATCTTGAAATAAAAATATTTATCATATATATAATTTAATTTAATTTAGTAAGTAGTTGTGTGTTCATTTCTGTTTTATCTAAACAAAATGTCAAATTGTTTACATATACCAGGAAAAAAACATTTTCATAGTTACTATAATGCGCTAAAATTTCTCATCATTTGCAGAGCATACTATTTTCATTAAATGGGATTGTCAGATGGAGATTTATGAGGACTATATTATGTTTCTTAGATTACAAATGCAATATATAGAAGCCTTGATCATTAATCTGAACATTAATGTTAGTTTGCGATTATGATACCATCCACCATGTTTTTTCTTTGCGTGCAAGTATACAATGCTTATGACTAGATGGCAATGAGAACAACGTCCCTAAAAAATCATCTAAAATGTGTTATTTGCAACAATTTAAGCAAAAAATACAAGAAAAACAAACAATATTTGTGCAAACTTTCATACATAATTACCCATTGCGCTTATTTGCGTACACCCCTCTAGTTTCTTAAAGTAAATATATTTTTGATTTTCTTTTTATTATTTTGTTTATTTATATTGAATTCAATAAAAAAATAAAAAAAATATTCAATTTACCACCAACAGGGTTGTGTTGGCTGAAGTGGTTAGCGCGTTGACTACTAAGCAAACAATGACTTGGGGTCTGGGTTCAAACATTGGCCAGAGCAAGTCAATCAACATAATTAATTTCTTTAATGTACATTAGTGAGACATTGTATTAATTGTTGTCGGACTATTTTAAGTGATGAAGGCATAGCACAGGTCACTAAAAAACTTTTCCGACAGCGATTGATTCTATCCAAGCTAATGTACATAACATCGCCCTCCTTCGTCGGTTAGCAGAAACATCGGCGAAGTAAAACAATAAATAAAATGCCTGCTGATACAGCTTAACAAAGTTTATGCGTCTACTTAACACCGGAGGCGCCAAAATACTGCCTTAAAAAAAATTAACATAACGCGCAAAGCAGAGTTGTGAAAGAGTTAATTTTTCTAAATTTTCAACATCTATCTTCTCTACCCTATCCCTCTCCCTGAGTTCTGGCACAGTGCACTGTATACGTAGCGGTCATCCCCCCAGAGCTGGTCCTAATTAAAAAAAAAAAAAAAAAAAAAAAAAAAACAGTATTATTTTGGGTCCAAATGGGTTAAAGGAAAATATTGAGCTGATCATGTTTCCCCATACAAAGAATATATTAATATTTTCATAACTATGCAACTAAAGTAATGAATGTCTAGACAATTTGTGGGTCACTACTAAAATGTAACACATTTTTTAGAAAAATCTTAAACCGATAGAAGAGTGGTAAACTAGTATCACCCATACAAACAAGTAAATAATCTTCAACTATATTCTTGTAGTCAGTCCAAAGATATGATATTCGTACTATATTTAAGGTATATAGGAAAATATGATACCGCAGCCAGATCATCAGTATTAGTATTAATGGGATAACGAGCGGTCGGCTGACATGTTATCAAAATCGGCCCTTCTGCTGTAGTTCTCTTGATCGATTTACAGAAGCGGCAGTTATACAATTTCTTTGCAGGTGACCAGCTTCTTACGCGACACTCAATTTTAGGCAATCATACTCTGGATTGCCTAGAATGGGAAAGTAGAGGACTTAGCATATTTCCAACGATGCATATTAAATACTGCTAATTGTACATTTGATATTAAGAGAATTTTTCGTTTTTAATTGTGTATTCCATGTTAAACATATAATTTTCCAGCTTTTATTGTCATTGCTATTATTTTTATCGTGTTATTTTTATTTAATAACATTCCAATTACAATACAAAATGTTGAAAATTATAAATTTTTACAAGCATATACATGAGCATTTACATTTTTAATCCATTTAATAGCATCAGCAATTTACAATGCCGCAGTCGGTGACCGCATAAAATAGTTTTATGTGGAAAATAATTTAAATCGTGAAAATTTTATATATTTATTTTGCATTCAATTTTTATTTCTTTAAAATAACCACCAAACTAAACGCTTTATTCTCTAAAAAATTTTTTAATAACATTTTATGAATTGTATATATGTACTGGTAATTATGAAAATACATTTGATAGCCTGCAAATGAGTACTAAAAATAACTGAGTTGATTGCTTTCAAATTATCACCCAACTATTAAAACTAAAAGTGAGCTGAGTTTTGTATATTCATGCAAACAATTGAAAAACTAAATTTCTCCTCTGTAATTTCAAGAGAAACTAACAAACAATTTTATTAAATATACTCTGCAATAAAACGAACACTTGTTTAAAACACATACAACAGCAATATAGTTTCACGGTTTATTATAATTTTTGTAAAACAAAAAACAAACAGACAAAAGTTTCCATAAGCGAAAATGAACTACACAATTTTCATGAATAAAAATTGCCAACAACAGTGAATTTGAAAAAAAAATATACGAGCATGTGTATAAAACAATTTATTGTTGTTAAAACATTTAATTTCAAGTGAAAACCCGACAAAACAAACAAATAAACTTTTATTGACAATGATACATTATATTTATTATTTTCGACTAAATTTCATGCTAGATATGTATACATTTGTTTGTATGTGTGTACGGGTATATAAATAACAGCAAGTTTTAACTTTGACCCATATATGTATGTATCTATAGTTATTTACATGTGTTTTGTGTGTGTGTGTAGAGTATGTACATACTAGAAATGTATACATTCTCACATTATTTAGATATTTACAAATTGTAAGTATTGATGAAAGCAAATTTACACATATCTGGCACGTATACTTAGTATGTTTGTGTTAGAGAGCTGAAGTGAGTGTGTGTCGGTGTGTTTGGATCATAAAATTTGCCGATTGTATTTGACTAACAATTACAAAAGTATTTTGCAGGCCTGCTATATTTGTTATAATATGGTTAGTATTACGATAACACATGCATATACATATATATACACACTCATGTACATATATGTGTTAGTATATGTTTAAATAACTAAGAGTATATGTATGTTAGAAATATATTTATGCAAAAAATACACACAGAAAAAATTGTTGTCTAATATTTTCCAATGTTTGTTGAGAGAGAAAAAATTTATTTTCAATTAATATTTTAAGTGAAGCAACATTTTTTATTTTAATTAACTTAATTTTCTTGTAAAAAAATTTTGTCAATAGAATTTCAAGAATTTCCACTTGCCAATTTCTTAAAAAAAAAATTTAAATAAGTTGCCTTTTCATTGAATTAAATTGTTTTTCTGAGGATGTGGTATTTTATTAAGAAAGTAATTTGATTTGCTTTGGTATAGGTTTGGTGATTAGCGCATTGACTACTAAGCTACCTATGAGTTATAACCTGGGTTCGACCCTGTTTCATCTAATTTATGTTCTCAGTGTTAAGCGTAAAACAAACAGGTTGTAATCGTACGCTTTGCTGCATAATTTAAATATTTAAGTTTCACTTTTTATTACAACGCCTATACAGAGCATGCAACACTTCAGCATGGTCGTCTATTCATAGAAAATATTTAAATTGCATCCATATTCATAGTTGTGGCAAGTATAATTATTGTTCATAGCAAAATCTGCCCATGTACTCGAACAGGCATGCACCAAACGACACAAGTTACACAATGAACTCTCTGTGAGTAGCAAAAGATTTGCATGTGTGGCATTTGTATGTAAAAGTAAGTGTATGCAATTTATGAGTTGCCAACATAAGTAAAGTAAAAAAAAATAAATAAAATGGTAAAAAAAAATATTACAAAAATAAAAATGCAAATGAATATTCAAATTAAAATAAAATGTAATGGATAAAATTTAATTTTACAAGTCATATATATTTTCTATAAATTGCCAGGGATGTCATATGTATTTCGCTAAATGAGCAAATAAATCAAGAAATAGAGGCAACATTACAAGAACAACTGCAATATTAAACATTTACACAAGTGAATAGTACCAAAACGAATGTGTGTGAGTGCGTGTTGTATAATTTGCAGCATTAACCGACAGAAACTTTATTTATCATTATTAAAGGAAAAAAATTAAACGAATAAATTGAAAGTTGCAACAGTCAGTCAGTTATTCCCTTTCAATTGTATTTATATTTACAACTGCATACTGTATACACAGTTTTTGTGTTGGTGTATGTTTAATTTTTTGTTGCCATCTGCAGTGGCACGTTCTTTAACAAATAAATTGTTAAATAAAAATATTCCAAATAGTGCTGCAATGCAAACACACAGCATTACAGGCAAACATTGTTATTAATATGCTGGAATAGTTGCACCTAGTGGAAAGCAACATTAACACATCATAGTGGAGTATTTTTTATTTTTATGTGCAGTCGGCAACAAACAACACAGAACTGCAAATATCAAAACAACAACAAGAACAACAACAACAACAGCAATTGTAATGTAGTTAAACCACAGCCACAATGTGGTAGTAGGATTTGTACATTTTTATTTCATTTTATATTTTATTCAGAAACAAATAAAATCAGGATGCAAATAATAAGAACCATATTCTGTCTAACAGCACACTGGGGCAGGTGCAAAATATTTAAATGATTTAGGAAAAAACTGCTTCAAGAATATTGTATTCGTAATTAATTGAAATTTTATTACAGCAAAATGTTTGTGAAACTCATGTTTACATTTATAGTATATATTCATAAAAATTTCAACATGGTTGCAATTTAACAATATCATAGTGTTCAAAAAGACACTCTGACTCTAATCAAAGTATATTTCAAACTGTAATTATAGTAGGATTCTATAACAATAGAATAAAACAAGAACCATAACACTATTGCTGGATACCTTGTTAGCAATTAAACTATTGTTGCAGCACTGACATGGCTGTTCTTTTTGGAATTGCTGGCAAAACAAAAAAATCATAATGAGTGAATAGAAGGTTAGGTTAGGTTAGGTTTCGAGGGCCGTCACATCTGAGACGTGATGCACTTGGATCCGTTAATTCCCTTTGTGATACTCTACAGCAGACAGGGCTCAGTCAATTGGTTATTCAATTGCCTGTGATTGCCCTGTCGCCGAATCAAACCATCTCGATTGTTGCAGGAAGGAGGATAGGTTGGTGAGCTCCATGTTCGCCAGACTGTCGAGGTCTGGCGAGTGAATAGAAAATGATGTACCAGCAAATATTTAACATAATGACACATTTCATCTATTATATCAAGTTCAACACACAATTAAGTTAAAAGATTTTTCTTGATATTCTATCATTATAGTTATTTTTTTTATCAAAATATGGTTGAAAATCAACAATTCAACATATTATATTTCCATAACACTAAACACTAGATTGTATGACATCATGTTATTGTTACATAAACCTACAAATATTATTTAAATGCACTGTACAACGCAGAAAAAAATATTTAGGATTTTAACGACTGCTTCTGGTAAAAGGTATGAAAAATATAGACATGTATCGGCATATTGAAATATTGTGTAAAAAATATTAGACTCGAAAGAGTTTTTGCCTTCAAACGATGCAAAAATAAATATTAAAACAAACAAAAAGCGAATAATATTGATTTAGTGGCGTGAACTACAGTATATTTCGACATCTCTCAAACCCTTCTCTCCAAAATCGGAGTGAAGATTTATTAATTTAAATTTTTAATTTAAGTTTGTCAAGCACTGTACGCTACTTATGCTGTCAAATACAATACATATTATTTGTTAATAATATTAAATTTATGTGTGTGAGTATGTTTGTGTGTGTGTGCGTTTTGTTTGTGTGTCCACATGGACGAGCTGCCATTTAATAGTTAATATAAAATTGAATAAAAGGCCACCGCATTGTTGTGTGGTTGACATTTTTGCACATACTCGTACATTTGTGATTGCACATGCATTTGTACTTCCACTTGCAAATGCAAATACAGTAGTCGTATATACATACATCACATTTATAAATACATATATTTTAGACAGCTCATTTGCAGGAATATTTTGACTTGCCGTGAGCGTTTAAAGAAATAAAAAATTACTTAATACGAACGCAAAGGCAAATAACTGTGCAACATTAACCCTCCCAAATACTTCTTCATGCACATATTGACAAATTTGAATACGTATTTACGTATGTACAGAAATTGCCAGAATATTAACTACAGCTTATAATGCAGAAATGTACTTGAGCTATTTTAAATGCAAGGCCTTAAATTTATATGCCCAAACATCTTTTAGATCGTTTAGAAGAAATATCAAGTGGAAGTCTAAAATCACTGAGTTGAAAAAGTTTAAAAAAACTTGGTTGATGGAACCAAAGAAGACTCGTTCAGGCAAAAGTAGAAAAAAATTTATATTACGTTATATGCGAAAAGCACCGCCCACCTTTTTTTCATAAAAATCTGATACTCTAATGGGCGAATAGTAGTACACAAACTAAATACGCGATAAGCCTTAAACAGTCATTGATTAAACAAACAAGTTACAAAAGAAATGTTTTATAAGAAAACTGATATCACAAGGGCGTGGCTCTGTCAATTTGTCTCATACAGCTGAAGAAAGTTAATGCGTCTACTTAACACCAGAGGCGCTGCAACATTGCTCTCGAGAATAACAAAACATTTTAAAATTATTTCTTCTTTTTCATATCCCCTTTTATAGTTCCGGTTACAATGTTGTGCACAAAATGGGATCGTCCCCAAAAAAATGCTGGTCCTACAAAAAATACAAATTTTAAAAATTATGAAAACCAATGAAATTTGCATTCGGTAATGAACTTGTAGGAATCCCAAAACAATTTTGTTTTTTGTTAGGACCAGCAATCAGGGCATGGTTCCCTTATTATGAAAAGCGTTGTAGGGGATTTAAAAATGAATACGGTAGCGAATAAAGATAGGGAATTTCTAAAAGAAACCTTAATTATTTTACATCTCTGCTACAATGAATCTTTTTTAATATTTTTGAGCAGTTTTACAGCGCCTCTGGTGCAATTATATATATTAATTATTTTACTTCATCGACGATACTGCTTAACTACGAAGGCAGGCGTTATGTTGAACATAACACAAAATAGTAGCAATTCCTGTGGAACAGTTAAGTAACCAGTGCTACGCCCGCATCACTTAAACATTCCAAAAATAAATAATACAATGCCATACTTTAACATACATTAGAGATCGAACCTGGCTGGGTTCTTAATCACAGTTTGTTTTGTGATCAACACTCCAACAACTTCGTATATAAATTTCAGTTTCTCCTTAACCTTATGCGAATAGAAATTTGTGATTAGACATCAATATTCATGATCATGAGTAAAATGACTACTACAATCAAAACTAAAATATCGCAGGTGCCATTAAAACTTTCAATACTTAATTAAAAGATGGTACTTTTAAATCAAGGCCTACTTGAAAGGCCCTAAGACTGCCACAGACAATTGCTGTATATGAAATGTAAAACTTTCTATAGAAAACTCTGCTTCTGTTGGTATGATTTTAGTCCTTGTTGCTATAGCAATTGTTAGTATGGTTGATTTATCTATTGTAATTGTTATTGTCGATTTTATTATTCTATGCATTTTGGTTTGGCTTGCATGTATTTAACGTTTGCAATTCTGTTTGCTTCACCAGCTAAGTTAATTAAAATTTAAATAATTGCCTGAATATTGTTCGTATATCGTAAATTCTCTCAATAGTATTGCTTCTTTCGTTTATACGCGTACTTTACTGAAGCTTTTCTTTTTTTTTTTTTTGTTGTTGTTTTAAACATACATTGTTTGTAAATGACAAATAATTTGTTTAAATTTATCATAATTATTTTTAATTTTTCCACTAATGAATTTTATTATAAAAATTTCACTCATTTTTCTTTTGCGGAAAAGTTTATTTGGTTGATGTGAATTAAAAAAATGTATGAAATTAAATTAATTTTAAATTATATATATTATATGTGGAAAAATTTGCTATTTATTGTAGTGACATGTTGCTAGCTAATCGATAGATTATTATATATTTATTATACATGTATGAGTGTGTGTAAGTGAGTGCGTGTACCAAAAAAAAATCCGCTGCTCCAAAAGCCTAATTAGCATATGATAGTATACGTACTGCGTATACGTATTGCAAAAAATATAAAATTAATTACACATCACTCATACGTCAAGCATGACACTTATTTGGTATTCAAGTTTGTACAATTGCAATGAATAAATTGAGCGGTAATTACTGTATTTTTTTTTATTTTTGGTTTTGAAACTTATTAATTAATCCCTAATAATTATATTGTCTGGCAAAAATAAACATATTAAATAAAATTACTAAAACCAGATAATTTTAAAAATTATATGTTATCGAATGGACGATGTACCACTAATTATCATTTATTAATTTATCGTCATTAATTCAGAAATTATAGCAAGGAAAAATTAAATTATTCTAAAGTTTTAAGTCTGATGCAAAACTATTTATTCCTTTCAAATCGTGAAAGTTTGCAAAATTCGATTTAGTGATGGGTTACGCCAAACGAAATGTGTCAGCACAAAGTTGACGCAAAGTGGCATATCATCAGAAGATATTAACTACATATAATATTTTGCTATCAAGTTTCGACGTTATTTTCTTCTTTATAGCCCATAATTAAAAAAATGGAAATTAATTAAAAAAGATCACCTACAACTTATTAATTTTCCATTTGTGAGCCCAAACCCAAAATAACATGGCAAAAGGATAACAAAAAAAACCAACAATTTTCCAAAGTATGTATCTGCCAGTCGATTTTTGAAAATTAAAATTATTAAAATTCTATTGCTCTTAAAGCAGCTTTAAATGAATTTAAATATAAATTCTATTCTCCAAAAAAAAATTTTGCTTTTCTACTTTTTAATTAATTTTTCAAGCTGTGTACTTTTGGGAACAAACGAAAGGCAAACAAAACTTACTCATCTCATTCTAAGCAATTAAGAAACTTCTATTTTTTGTAAATTGTTTTGCAATTGTTTGTACTTGTAATTATGAACTTCCTTGTTTAGGCAAAAGTTAAACCTTTTTTTTGAAAGCAACATCAAAGGAAATAAATTAAATAATTATTTGTACAATTATTTATATAATAATTATAGAATTTTAAAATAAAAAAAATGTTGATTCTTGTTTAATCTAGCCAACATGTAATTCAAATACCTATCGCTGTTTCTGATTTTCTTTAGTTGTTTGCTAAAGGCTTCAAAATTCATTTTCCAAAGATTAAAGAAAATGAAGTCCTTGGCCGGGCAACAAGACGCGTTTGGTGACTTTGTTAAGAACTTAACATAAAAAAAAGTACAAAATCATTTCTTGTTAACTGATACTTGTACAAAAATATATTATTCCTTACAACCAAAAATTTATATTTCCAAGCAAATAAAATTTTTATAAAACAAGTGAAAAAACTTAAAGGCAAAATAATTTATCATCGTATTTATGAACTGTGTACTGCAGTAGTCGCATTCTTATTTGCAGCAAACACACACACATTGAGGCAAATAGTAAAGTTGTGCTGGTAATAAATATAATTTACATGTGAAACATGGTCCCTTGGTCTCGATGTAAAATAAAGAAAATTTATTGAACTTTTGACTTATTCTTTTCTCTTCCTATAATTTTTTTTTTTTTTGGTTTTTTGCTGTGTCTTATTTTATATTTAAATATGACTTTTAATACCTACAGCCTCTTTGCTACTTAATCATGGTAGAATACTATAAAACATTATATTTTAAGTTGATTAAATCTTTAAAAATAAGAAGAGACAAAAAAATTTTTGTTGCTGGCTCTTTTGACTTTTCTTAAAGTCAATTGTTGTACATGATGCTGGTTGGTTGCAAAAGGTGAACTTTAAATAAACCTTGAAGGTAGAGGTAGGGAAAATATAAACTGAAAATAGGAAATTGTAAATGTACGAAGAGGAAATTTAAAATTTATAAATAAACAGAGATACTCTAGAGATCAGGAAACTTATGAATGTGCAAAAAAAAATAGACACACATACACACACAGAATATAGAAAGAAAACCAGTTAAGCCCTTAAGCAAGACAAACAAATTTACTGCAATTTTAATGAATTTACATGATTTTCTTTTAATGTTTCTGCTGGTAAAAAATATAAAGTTCAATAGTTACAATACACAACGGGGCTTAACAGTGTTCGAGTATTTTTTTTTTCTTTATTAAGGCCAAAAGTTCGAAAATCAAAGACTCATGACTACGATTAGAGATAAAATTAATTTTGTACAGATTAATAATTAATATATTTATTAAATCAAACAACAATTCAAAATCTGGCAAGAACAAGTTTCAAATTGCTTATGAAATTTTTTAATTATTACAAAACTGTTTTAATATAAAATTGTAAACAATTTAAGAGAAATTGTAAGCAAAAAAGTGAAAAAGAGTAAAACCTCAACAACTATAAAAAATTTTGTTTAAGCAATTTTTTTACAAAAGTCAGTGAAACAATTTCCATTAATACATTCTATCGCATTTTAATTGTTTCAGCGAAACGTTTGCAAGTTAAGATCTTGAAATATTCTGAAAAAATTGTCAGGATAAATGTGTAACAGCAGTTTGAATTTAAAATTTATGCCTTGCAACGTTGTCAATATATTGTCAGACATCTGACAAACGTTTGAACACAATTCATTGTCATTGTCAGATAATATTCATATAATTGTCAGAATTTTTTTAATCTCAGATATGGGAAATTTGTATATCATTGTCTGTAACTAAACAATTAAAAAATTTTAATTGTTTTCTCTCAAAATTATGCTATACATACATATATTGTATAGTATGTGTATGCTCTCTAAGAGAATCTGACAATTATTGCTGTACAACCGCGTGAGCTGATGATTTTTTTTGTTAACAGATAAATTTGTTGTCTGACAATTCTTTGACAAAGAAATTTTAAGCTTTTCTTGCAATCGTCTGAACTGATAATTTACCTTTTGCTCACAATATTTTATTATATTGTAAGATCTGACAATCGTTTGAACATTTATTTGCTAAGTTTTCTTTATTTACAACATCAGAATGAAACGCAATATAATATTTTTTATTCAGTGGTGGAGAAAAAAAAAATACTTTTCAAGTAAAGAATTCATTTTAAGTAAATCATGAAAGGAGTTATTTTAGATATATGATGCAGTGAAAAACAACATAAAGTAAGTTGGTAGTATTACATATCTTGAATTAAAACTCCCACATGATTAAAAGCCAATATAAAAGAAGTAAAGAATACTGTCCAAAAGCCTTCCCTCGAGTTATAGGTTCTATACAAATTTCAAAAATTTAAATACATATATACATACGTACAAAACTTTAAAATTCCTAATGCACTACAAAAAATAAATAAAAAAAATATTTGTAATAAAAAAAATATTTGTAATAAAAAAAATTCCAATCCAAGTTTTTGTTAAATTAAAGGATTTGTAAGTTTATCTTTTCTTTATTCAAAACTTTTTTATTCTAACTGCTGTTGTTGGTTGTTTTTATTTATGGCAATATTTATTAATGTTATCGTATAGGGTTTTCTTCTTCTTCATTTTTTATAGAATTTATTTCCACAAACTAACCTAGTTTCAGTTTTCAATCTCTCTTTCTAAGCAAAAAAGAAAAAACAAATACTCAAAGCACTCAAATTTTTAGAATATAAAAGCCACATTTTACAGGCAGCATCAAAAAAAAAAAAAAGGATAAACGAAAAATACAAAAGAAGCGAGATGGCGTAAATTCAAGTGTGAAAAAATGGGATCAAAGATAGAGGGAAAAAATAACATTTTAACTCATAAAAATGAAACAGCAGCATTGAATAGCAAAAAACCATTTTAGGCAAACAGTTCGTCATGCCAGCAGCCAGTCAACCATTCATTAATTCATTCATTCTGTTTTTGTATTATATTAAAGTCCAAAATATTTCGATATGGTTTTAAGAAGAAACAGCCAAAACAGGTCTGGGTTTATTTCCTTTACTTCCGTTATAGTAGACAATCGTGCAACATATCTTTTTTTTTTTGTTGCTGGTCGATAGAAAATTAAGAAATTTAAAGCAAGTGGAAGTAAAACTGCTGACTTGTACGAAATAGTTTACTATACCCTAAAAATAATGTTAAAATAAATTTTTAATAAATTAAATCTAGTATCTGTATATAATTTTTTATTAAATTATTCGTCTTCCAACGTAAGTAAATTTCTGTATTTAAAGAAACTTCTATGTAAACATTGAAGTGGCAGCATGTCTTTTTTAACTAAATGTTTATAGACATGTTGAAAATAAGCTTTAAGTCATGGTTGGTTGGTTGGTTTACGCGGCTGCCTGCTACGCATAAGCATTCAAGTGGAATCAATAAGATTCCATTTTGACAGACCACTAAACTCGTCAGTGTCACCCTGATTTAGGTCCGAATCCAGCCCTCAGATTAGGAGTAAGATACTAGATCCATCCCGTAGAATTTAGGTATCTAATTAGGTCACCTAGAACTATCCTTGATACCTCCGAGAGATCGTCTAATATGCTGTTGCCTAAGAATTCGTGTCTCGAAAGGTGCAAGGCCGGGCATTCGCAAAGAAAGTGGAAGACTCTTTCCTCTTTGCTATGATCCCGGCAACTACGGAAGAGAGCATTGTAAGAAAAGCCTATCCTGCTAGCTTGCCTAGCTAGGGTGCCGCCGTGGCTGATAGGTAGCAATGCTAGCCTAGCAGTACGGAGGTTGTCGGTTCGATTCCGGCCATAGATCCTGGGTGTTTTCTGAAGACAAGCTAATCGCTTTGCGGGTTGTGTTTGTTTTAAAAAACAAAAAAAAAATTGTCTCCCGATTACCCAGTGCCCCGTCAATACTGCGACGAGCCCCGAGATGTCATATTGTTATTGAGTTTCTGATGGCGTTTTCTTTTTTGACAAAAGTGTTGCATTTATGCTACATTATTTAATTTTATTGATCCATTCTAAAATATATGTAACATATTTAAAAGTGATTTCGTTCTTTTCTAAATATGTTGAATCAATAAATGGCAAAATATGCAACATATTTGACCCTCTACTATCAAGTGGGGGTGAGATACTGTCCTTTATTACATCTTTGTTAAGTACGTTTTTATACAGGTAAGAACTTTTATTCTTGTCATTCTATTTGCTTAAGCGAAAAACCTCATTATTAAAAACCTAAACGTGCAGAAGATTTGAACAAAAAGTTTTAATAAATACTCTTACAATAAAATTCTGCCATTAATTTTTTGCAGTTTATTATATGTAATGGAAGCTGATAAGAAAACAATGTTGCTGACGTCTTTTATTGATAAAATTGCGCTAGAAACCTTAAAAACATCGAAACGCTATGTATACATTAATATGCCTCAAATATTTTGTACCATTGTGGCAATAAGAAATGTAGCACTTTTTAAAGGTATTGGCAAACTATCAAAAGTGTTACACATTGAAAGGGCAACATTTTTGTTTAGAATAGAAAAAGCCTTAAATTTACTGTCTGTGTAAATCCTAGGGACTGTTCGAATTTGTGGAAAATGTTGAGCTACATTAATTATTTTATTTGGAAAATAGGACATTTAAATTGTGGGGGTATGCTATACTACACAGTTATTTTAATGTGTTGCCTGGATCATTGCATATGTTTATCTATGAAAAAACAGAGTACAACTCTTGCAACATTTTTTCACGAATTAACCACGCAAATTTTTTATGCATGCATTTTGGAGCATTCCGCGTGGAATACTGAACAGAATACAGGGCTTAAGACGATTAATATATTTCAATCCTCTAAATATGTTAAAAAAAAAGAAATTCAAAAAATGACAAATACTTCTATAGCACTTCACATCCGATTTGGTTAAATTTTAAGGAATTTTTTTAAAATCATACATGGCAACAAGGCATTCAAGGGTTGAAATGTACCATAAAATGTACACAAGTTATAACTTAAAAAGATTCTTTAAGCTCTGGGACTCTAACAACACCCCCAAATGAATCTTAAAATTACGATACAAATTTTTTTCATTTTTTAGCACCTAGTAGTTTTGGCAACAAGAATAATAGCGGTAGCTATTGGAAAGATGCTTAAGAAAATAGCTATTCTGAATTTCCTTTTTTTTTTTTACTTCTACGCACACATATTTCACAGAATATTTCGTTTCACAAAACTTTATATTCAATAAAAAAAAAGATTAAATCAAAGAAGAAATTTAGGTTATTTTCTAACATCATCATAATCATAATAAATCAATATTAAATAATCTATAAAAGATTCCTTATTTATGGCTTTCATAGAGAGCACAACAAAAAAAAAGGTTGCATGCAAATTAAATATTTAGAATTTTCAAATGTCAAAGAGCAAAATAAAGGATTATCCATGAAAATGTCATGACTGATAATAATCTTATAATACAAACGGTTGTCATACCATCTGAACACTCAACTGACAGACTACATAAATTGGGAAAACCACACACATGCATACATACATACATATGCCACTCTTGCAAAATTATTTATTTAGTGTATTAGTGTCTATGTACGTATACTATTTTTGGACTCTCGCAGATTCTCTTTTGATTTTGAATGAATTAAATTTAAGTTTGTATGAATACGAATGTATGTATAAAAACGGAATAGAAAATAAACTGTCATTAAGGTTTATTTATTTCTTATTTATATTCTTCATGAATTTTTTGCCACATAAACAGAAAAATGAAGAGTTTTTTTCTTTACTTTTCAACACATACATATCTTGTATATAAATACACACATAAATAACATCAATATTTTGCTGATGTTTATGCCAGCAACATTCAATGTCATGTGCATTTTTCTCCCATTCCACTTTCATCTAGAAAAGTTAAAAAATCTCATGAAGCTAAAATGATACAAAAATCTTTAGTTTTTTTTTTGCAAAAAAAAAAAAGTTGCAGTATATTTTAAGGAAATCTTTTGAAAAGTAGCGCAGAGGAAATAGTCCACCGTAAATAAAATCATATAAAAATACGAGTGCAGCACAATAAGTGCAAATGCATTTCACACGATCATAAAATCATTGCGACGCTGTGTGAGATTTTTTGCTTTTCTTAGCTGTTGTATACGTATGAGCATGTTTATGTCTGTCTGTGCATGCTTCTGTTGTTTTTCAGAGGCGGTAATAGAGCGCTAACTTAATGGAACACTGCATAACATTTAGTTTATATACAAACTCGTAAAAAAAATAACGAAAAAAAAATGGAAACAAAAATTAAATGTTGAAAAGTCATAAAAAAATGATTTCTATTTTATTTTCATTTACTACAATTCGCTGCACTTTGGGAAAATGTGCTGGTTGCATATACTACTTCTTCTGTTTTGCTCAGAGTCCCTCCTGTGTGCCACCCGCTTGAATGTTTTTTTTATATATATACATATTATTATTATTACACTTGGCTTTACTGGTGCTGCCTCAGTTCATCTTGTTGTTTTTTTTTTTCTTCTTCTTTGCTTTGCCCCAAAAGGCAAGAAAGTTGTAAAAATATATAAACATTTTTAAATTCACTACTATATCTAATGTGTTGATATGATGACAGTGGTATTAAATAGACAAAAAATATTTAGTACATGAATTTTCAACTTACGCATTATAAACATTACAAAAAGTCTGGTTTTATAAGCCAAATTAACTTACCTGGAAAAAAGGAAAGAATTTAAAATTATCTTGGTATACAATAATATTGACTAGAGTATTTAAATAAATTTATATAAATACAACAATTTAAAGCTACAATGTCTGGAAAAGCCAATTATTCTTTTTCCCAAAAAGTACCATGTACAGTACAAAGGTGTGTTAAGTCATCAAGATATATAACCGTGCTCCCGGTGGGAACGTAAAGAAAATAACAGATATTTTTTTCTTTTTCAATAACAGTAGTATTTCACATACAAATAGAAAAATTAAATACCAGAAAATATGTCGTCAAAATTAAAAAAGCGCTAAAACAAAAAAAATCGCCACAATAAAAAAAAATTTTTAAACATAAAGAAAAGCATAAAAACTAAACAAAAATTAAAAAAAAAAACGAAACAAAGTCGACGAGACATAAAATGTTTTGACACCCGCAAAAAATCGTCTAATCGAAGAAAAGCGTACTCAAGGACTATTAACAAAATAAGTTAAGTATTACTTGAAAAATTCTCTTAACTAGTATAAGGATATTCGATTTGAAATATTTAATCTCATCTCGTTTTTAAAATAATTTTTATTTAAAATATTTAAATTTAGTACGAAGTTTTTTTTGTGTGCACAAAGTTAATGTTATCGAATTTAATTACAAAATTCAGTTATTTTGTAATATTACCTTTTACGTCTGAATGAAATATTTTTAGTACTAGATTTCGCGCAAAATCTAAAAGATTTTCAGAAGATTTCCCACACAAACCAAAATCTACTTCGACACACTCTGCATTGAGCTGTTTTGCAGATGTGATCCCTAATAATGTTGTCAACTTTTTCATTATATATTTTTAATAAATTTTATTTCAATTCCTGACTTTTTTTCTTACTAAAATTTAAATGTTCGCAAATATCGTCATCATTTCCACTATTTCTAACTTATAAGTGAAACTTTTGCCTTTTAATATCATAAACTAAACATTAAAGTTGCTGGGGTTGCACACAGCCACTATGTGAATGAACAGGCATAGTTTGTAAATAATTCCTCCTGCCAAAATATATAATTGTGTGTGTGTGTGATAACAAAGAAGAGAAAACATCTATGTATGGGTATGCCAACTGCCAGCAAACATACAATTCTATTTATTTATATTTGTAATGTACAGATATTGCACATATTGCTTTTTAAATGTGCATTTTAATATATAAATTTATTGTAAAATGAATGCTTTCATGCTTTTGTTTGCTGTTTTTATCGTTGCTCTAGAAAACAACAACAAAGCAGTACATTAACGCATTAAGAGGATGTGTATTGCGTGCAAAACTGGTAGAGCATGAAAGGAAAGAGAATAAGAAAAACTAAAAAGGATCTTAGACGATTTCCGTTTAAGAACCCGTAGACTATTGAAAAAGTTTTGTAGATTTTCTATACAACAGTTATTACTCAGATGTTTTTACTCGACAACATTTCTGGTTTTTTTTCCCCCGTCAGTGACTTTAGAATTTTTATTGTTTAGTTTAGTTTAGTTGAGTTTTATTTTGCTTTAACAATTTGCCAGTTATATACGAAACTACAAGTACACCCACTACTGTGTTTTTATTGCTTTTAAATTAACTAAAGATTGCAGCAAACTCAGGTTGCCACTGACAATAGCGTTTCTTTATAAAAATTGCACTTATTTTGATTTTCATTTTGATATAAATTTTCCAAAAAATATCTAGTAACGATTCAGAAAAAAAAGCGAAGGCAAACAAGATGTTCTAGAAATTTTTTATCGCCAGAATAAAATGATATTATTTCTTTTTTTTTTTTTTTATTTTTCTTTACTCAAAAAGTATACAAACATTTTTCATTGGTGCTCTAGATATTTCGTACACTCAAAAAAATATATCATACAATCTGAAAAAATTATCTCTAAAATAATTTCAAACATTTCTTAAATTTAATTAAAATTTTATTAAATTCAAATTAAACTCAGAACTTTTTTGTACTCAGTTTAAGGAGATCTTGTTATGCCAAAAAAAAAAATATTTTATTCTAATTTTAAGAAATGATTAAGGAAATGACTTAGTCTTGAGTATTGCATACAAATTTAAAAAATTACAAACGGAAAACAATTGTCCATATTTTAGATTCATAATTTTTATTTTTCTTATAGTGAAAAATTATCCACTTTTACTTCATGATTTGCTAGTTTTAAAAAATTATCTTGGTTAATTTAGGAAATTACTAACTAAGTACTTCTGTGAACTGTTTGGTAGAAGGATACAAGATGTAGTAGAGTGTTTAATAGAATGCATATCTAGTAAACCGATGACCTCCGTTTAAATCCTAAGAGACTTTGAGTTTTATTAAAAGATTTTCAATACCCTCTCGTTACGGACAACACATCCACATTTAAAAGAGATGCCCCCGAACGCTTCAGCTCTTTCCTGACGTTCAGAAAGCGCCATCTACAGGTGGGATCACACGGTTGACGCAATGCACCAATTTAGCACAATTTTTATTGCTCTGAAATTTAACACTATGAAGAAATTGTCCTAAGCAAAATTTCTGCAGTCACACGATTGCTACATTTTACATAAATTTGATTGTCGTAAATTGAACACAACGAATTATTGGCAATAATTGCCCCATTCCGTTCACACGATTGTTCTATAAGCTAACTTAGAACTGCTGTTGGGACTAAATGGCAAATGTTGTTTTGTTTGTTCACATAAATTAAGAAAATCTGTACACATATTTAAAGCAAAATTTGTTTGTTAAAAAAATTAAAATTGCGTCGGATTTAGTTATTATGCGTTCATTTAATGAAGTGAAAATATTACATAACATATATTATATAACAATTAAAACTTATCTTATTTTACTTTTCAAGAGATATATTTACACACAAAAATTTACAAATTAACAAAAATTAATTATGTTTCGACCTTGTTTTTATTCTCTATACTTATATCTTTTATTGACACAACCGTTCACACGATTGGCGCACCAGAGTTGCATTTGATTGGGGAAAATAAGCACAATAACGTAGGGGACAATAAACTGTGAAATCACACGATTGGCATATAAAATAGACCAATAATTGGTGCATTGCGGCAATCGTGAAGGTGAAAACACGTCAAGGAGAGTGCTCAACAAGGTGATAAACCACCATTACAAGGAACTGCACCACTACTCAATTACCATACTCAAATGTTGCCCCAAAGATCAAATTGTTATAAATTATTTGGATAAACACTGAATTAGTTTTTAACAAATATTTTCTTCTTTATAACGTCCAATAAATTTTTACAGAATTTTTTTAAAAAGCGGTATTCGTGCCAAACGGCAACTATTTTGAACTCAAATTATATAAAATTTCCCAAATTTTAGTATATTTTTTTTAACTGTATCAAAACAGAATTACCACAAAGATTTCCAAGAAAATGAAAATGACATTTAGCGGCTTTCTCAAATCGTGCTCGTGCTCGTAGCAAGAACCTTCTAAGCATTATTTTTTCAGAAATTACGGTTATAAATCAAAAATATTCTGTAACACAATTTAAAAGGCTTTTTATTGTTACTGGAAAAATATATTGGCAGCCTAGAACGCTTTCATTATGCAGATTTCCTAGAAAATAGATTTGCTATGCTTTGTAAATGAAGTGATCGATTTTTTATCACTTCATAATATTTCAATTTAAAATCTGTTGCAGGCAAAGTAAAGTTCAACTAATTCCCTAAAAAGTATCTATTCTATTACAATATCCTTTAGCTACATATTTTTTAAATAATATTAGCTTATACTCTAGTTAAAGGTCAGTGCCGATTATAAATACAATGAACTTAAGATCCTTGCTCTGCAAAAATCTTTTGGCTTATTCAGCCAAAAATTAATAAATCATGTCGAAATATAACAGATATGTTTTTTTTTTTGCCTGTTCACATTTCATTTTATAACATCTTCCTTTTTTTGCTGTTGCTGGCGGCATCTTTCCTGTTTCATGATTTCTTCAATTCAAATCGATTGCAGCAACAGTAAAATTAAATAAATTTCAACATTTCTTACTCGTGATATTTTTTTTTTTTTTTTTTTTTTTTTTGTTTTTTGGAATATTTTTACTATGAATGAGAAATTTATATTCGTTTGATAAAAGTTTTTAAATTATTTATGTTCCGTAAGCATTGATTAAAAGGGATACTTAATATAGTACTAGATATGTATATATGTATGTGGCAGAATGAGATGAGAAGAAAATGAAGAAGAAGGTGAAAAATGCAGCATGACACAAATACTATCACATGTTGCAGAAAGCAAAAATGCAAAAACAAAATAGCATAAATTGATAGTTAAAATAAGTTTATTCTAGTGGCCATGCTGGCTAAGAGAATTTGGTTCTTGTTCAAGAATCATTTCCTTTAATAATTTTTCTTGTTATTTTCTTAAAGAAATTCTAGCTGACTGAACTATTTATTCTTTTTGGTTTATAACCTTGTTGTGGTGTTGGTTAAGGGGTTGGTGTGGAAGGTTGAAAGTGAAAGCGAAAAAACGGATATAAGAAATTTACTTTAAAACTACTCAACATATGATTATTTTGTTTTACATAACGACTGCATTTTTAATTAAAATAATTTGCTTTTATTAACAATTTTTTTCTTCTTAAGTTTTTTATAATTCTTTTTTTTTTCGTAAAAAACATTATTTGCTTGATTGTTTTCGGGACGCCAAATACGAATAAGAAATTACTTAATTTTTCTTAATAAGATTAGACAGGATAAATGCTAAAATGATGTCAACGAAACCCTATTATTTTCGCTGCGATGACAAAGTTTCTCTCCATCTAACACTTTGCTTAAAATCTACTGATGATTTGGCATAAGTACCAATAAAACAATATTCGCACAAAATAAAGACTAAGGAAGTCTATTGTTTTCGCTTCCTATTCCTATCAGTCTGCTGTTTTGCCCAAAATCTACTGATGATTTAGCATAAGCTCCACAAAAAATGCATTATAAAGCAGTTTATCTTTTCCGTAATATATATGAAAATTCTTGTTAAAAATGAAACAATGTATTCAAATAAAAGACTGTAAAATTTTAAGAAGGACTGGAAAAACACACAGGATTTTTAATATCCTTGTAACTCTACTCAAAAGAAAGAGATTTTTATAAAGACTTACTTATATTTGAAAAAGTATGTTAATCATTGGGCGAACCTTTGTGAAATATTAAGAGAATGATATAAAAATAAGTGTAAATTACGCAATTCTTGGTCACGGCATCTTTAAAACGAAAACTTTTTAGCAAAATTTGAATATACAAACAATTTAAAAATTCAATTCACCAAATCCTAAAGATGGAAAGCAATGGACATTTTTAAAAGTAAGTCTCATCCTGAGATCGAAGCCTGTTACAAACATACTATCAAATACTCACGGACGGATGGACAAATATGATGATGGAGCAATGTAACAGGATCACTATTCTTTCTGATGTGGGAAATCTTAAAAAACTACAATACTTTGGATTTTCTCCACAAGAAAAAAAATCTATGCTTGCTATTATAATTTTTAACAAATTTTTCATCAAGCTTGACGTAAAATAAATAGATATGTATTTCTTTTTATAAATATGTACCAACAAGGTTTGTCGTATTTTTTCTAAGCCCACCTCTTTCTACGAAACATTCATTAGTATGTCTAAAAAACTTTTCTAAATTCGAATAAATTTGGTAAATATTTGGTAATTTTTTTAGATGCCACAATAAATAAATCATAAGAAACTAAAAATCCGAACATGTAATTTTAATGCGATAAATGAAAAACATTTGGTATTTTACTTTGGATGATGCTCTTTTGGTTGATGAGAGAATACTCAAGATTGGTACTAAAACACATACACTCAAAGGAGAAGATCAAAACTTTATAATTTAATATCACATATTTTAATACACTTATCTGGGCTTTCATCTGGGAATAAAAAGTATTCTAGGTACATATATATTTTTTTATTAATTTTAAAACATAGAATAAGATCATCCCTTCTGAGCATTTTCAAACGATTTTGAATGCTTGATCTTTATTTTACAGATCGTAGAGATACAAAATAAATTAAATATATTAAAACACCAATAAAATAATTTAATTTTTTACAAATTTCAGCGTAAAACTTTTTCATTTCAGTTCTTTCTTCTTGTTTGTTTTGGAGTTACTGCTTTCATGTAGATTTGTTGTAAAGAAAAATTCCCAAAAAGGAAGCAAAGGAAAATAACAAAATAAATCTACAGCAAGAATACAAAATGATGGGTCTGCTGCTGTGTCTCATGTTCTCATTAAATTTTTATATTCTGCTTTAAATACTTCTCATATGCATGCACACATACACACACACTCATACATACTTTATTGTATCTGTCTATCTGTTCACTCCTTGCTTATACGTTTTTTTTTAACATATTATAACTACATTTTTAATGTTGCATATAGAAACTGATGTCATGTAAGCGCCATAAGATAACATTGTTTTTTTGAAAATTTTCTTTATTATAGATACAAAATTAAGGTAGTGTTTTGTGTGATTTTATGATTTTCCCATTTGTAAATTTTAGCACTTTTACAGTTTTTACATATTCATTTTATATAAAAACTTTCAATTTAAATTTAAAGGGAATTTTTAATATATAATTTAATGTTAATTGAAAATGTTTTGAATTTTAAATTTGGTTTTAATAGTGAATTCTGTTCTTCTTCTAACTTTGATAATAAGGTTGCTGTAACAAAATAAGACAAAGTTAAACAATGAGTGGTAGGTATAGTGAGAAATTAAGGTTGCAGTTCAAGTTTATTAACTTTTTGATTTTTAAATAAAATTGTTTTATTTTTTTGTACGATTATGTGGCTTAAACACGTCGGAATTTGCAAATTAACATTTTTTTCTTGTAAGGGCATTTTTCGCTTTAGGCTACGATATGCAATAGAATATGATAGTACTATTGGATGATTCTTTAAACTTGTGATGTGGAGTGTCAGAATATGGTCTTGATATCGGAACTTTAATGTTTTTCTCAATATGTGTTTTTACAAAATATGCTTTCTTTCATTTTAGTGGTTAAGAGTCCGTTCACTGCTTATATAAACTTTTACACTCTTACATACATACATACAAAAGATTATATTGCGTTTGAAAATAACAGACAGGAAAGACGGGCAAAACATACGAAACATAATGTTCTAACATTCAAAGCCACCGTTTCAAAATCTCCTACATTAAAAAAAATATATCTACTAAATTTAATTAAAAACATCATGCAAAATATTTCAATAAAAATTCCTAAATTTAATTTAAGTTTAAATAAAATATAGAAAATTTATATCAAATACAATTTCTTTAATATTAGGAAAAATTTAATAGTTCATGACTTTGGAAAATAATTCGTAATGTTGCTCCAAGAAATCGCATTTTCAAGAATATGTTTATTTATTTATGTCGAGGGCTCATTTTCTAAAAGTACGAATTTTGTTTACTGACTTTATTATTTTTATTTAAGTTTTGAAAAAATGACTTACTCCTGAATAGTTCACAAAACTTTAAGAGTGGGGGATGACAGAATGACAGAAGACCGAAGTACCCATGTTCAAATCCCAACAGTCGAAAAACAACTTTGATTTTTATTAGAAGGTTTTCAACCACCTCTATCTACAGACAAAACATCAACTCAACAGAAAGTAGCCTCCGGACGTTTCAGCACTCACCAGATATAGTAAAACGTCAGCGTATGGATGCTCAGCAAGAGAATAATAGGTTAAAGAGAAGTGCTTAGTAGGGTCACAAACCAACCGCATATCACGACTACTGCTATAAAAAAACGGCATTAGCACCATTCGACAGCCATTTTAAGAAAACCTTTCTAATTTTAGTTAGTTTTATTTTAATGTACGGAACACATTTTTTTAAAAACAAATTAAGTACCAAACAAATTAAGTACCTAACAGAATTCCTAAGAAAGAAGAGTCCCCACGAAAATATTTAATTTTCGAATAGTTCAACTTATTGGAAAAAACTAAACTACCAGAGCAATAAATCATCTCAAGTAAAGTTGGTGCTTTTTTTTTTGTAAGAATTAATTCATAATGACAGAATTCATTTAGAAATATTTAAAAATTATTGATTAAACTTTGAAATAAAATTACAACATTTCAATAACTCGTAGAGATGAAACAACATGTCACTTTTCCGAGTTTATCAGATTTGGATTAAACCCATTGTGTTCTCTTCTCTATGCATTCCACTAGCTAGAAATCTTTATTAAAAGGAAAGAGAGTGTTCTTACTGTCTTTTGCAATACCGCCCCTATCTAATCCTTGGATAGTAGGAATATATTATAAATAATCTTTCCAAATAGAATCTACAAATAGCATGCAATCTGATGAATTCTGTTAACCATTATAAATTAAAAATACAAATGCATTAAATATTACTTTATAAATAACTTATAAGATCAGATGTACTTTTTCGTTGTATTAAAAAATCACCGATAAAATCGATTTGGCAACAAAAATAACATTTTCCCAGAACCCTTCTATAACAACTGCCATTTGATGTTAAGGCAGCAATTTTCATTTCTGTCATTTGTGTCATGTATCATTGAGTATTTACTGCATGCATTTTTGTGTCATGTGTGTATTTTCGCCTCCCTCTTTTTTACATTTTATTAAAACAAAACAAACAAAAAATACACATAATGGAAAAGTTGTTTGTTAGTTTGTTTGTTTGTAGTTTATTTAAGAGTGCGCTCTGTATTTATCAGTCATTGTCAGTGATGCTGTTAAAAAATATATTTTGACATGTGCTTCCTTTCATTCCATTGCCTTTTGCCTTGTTAAAATGAAATTTTTGCATTCATTTACAAAAAAATATATTAAAGCAGTAAAAAAAACAAAAACAAAACAAAACATGAATGGAACTCCGAAAATCGAGAGCAACAAATAAACATAAAAGTTGTTGGAACAACATACAAAATATTGCGTATTTAAACGTTTTGGTGTTGTTACTATTGCCACATCTGCTAGTTATTTTATTTTTGTGTGTTTTTTTTTTCACAAAGTTCGTTTTATCTCATCTCTCAAATGGTTTACCCCAAACAACATGTGTTAAACAGCGTCACATCAATAGTAAAAAGGAATATATAAAAGGAATAAATGTGGGAATGTATAAATTCTCACTGCATTTGAATGGTGAAAGAGTGTATATTTATGCCACACTTTGTTGTAGGGGCATGGAATAGTTGTGTCAGTGCGAACAAATCCAACAAACATATTTTGATGGTTTTGTAATGAAATTTTGACATTTGTCTTGTACATTTACAAATTTGCATTGAGATATGTTACAAGCTTGAACAAGTGTTCATTGCAATCCGTGAAAATTGTTTGATCAACAGAGTTATTTGTTGTCTGTATAGTTGTGCTTGCACTGTGTGTGTGTGTGTTTGTATTCTTGTATAATATATTTCGTTGTTGGTAATTTTTATGGCTTTTAGCGATAGTAGTGGTGGTATGCTATAAAAAGATTGTTTTCATAATTTGTTTATAACCATTACAAGGACAGGACCAAGTTGAGCTGCTCACAGTGCACAGTGGCTGCGAGCAAAAAATAAATGATACTAAACAGCAAGAATTTATAAAATTTAATAGAAAGTTTCCTGGTTAGACTATATATAAAAGTTATTTATTTACGATTTATTTTTATTACCAAAGACCTTAGCTTTGTTTTTCTTATTTGCGGTTTCCCTCCTTATTACTTTGGCCTCACACGACAGGTTTTTTTTTTTTTGTATATTTTTATATATTCATTAGATGTGACAGAGAAATTTGCAACCAGCACCTTAAACATACCACAGCATTTCTGGGAATTTGGGACGAAAGCTTTTTGATGAAAACTAACACAATACTGTAGTCGATCGAAATTCCTCGTATTTTCGTTACGCACGATAAATTTTTATTCTATTTCTTACCCTAACAAGCGACGAATACATTTTTTAATTGTAAATGTTAAACTGGATAAAATGATTTTTTTTTTTGGTTAACATTTTAAAAGCACAGCGAAAACTTAAAAAAAAAGATCAAAAGTGTTCTAGAAATCATTTCTATTGCCAAAATGAAAACAGTTTGCTAAATGTTTACAACTATAATAAAATTTGAGAATGTCATTTAAAAAGAGAAAATTCACGAAAAATTTCAATAATTAAAAACTTTAAAGCTAAACCCACTGCAGCATAAGACAAAATAGTTGTTTTACTAATACAACAAGAAAACATGAATTTTTATGAGACAACCCATATCGAACAAAACCAATGTAAAACTGTCTGTTTGACTTACTGCGCAATAAAATTTCTTACGGAAAATACTTGTGGTTTGATACAACATACATACACACAAAGAGTAAGACAAAACAGACTGCAACGAACCTAGCTGTATACAGTTGCCTGCTTTCTTATGATTTAACCCCCATTAAATAAGACAACTCAAAAAAAAAAAACTCATTGTTGCATTGCTGTCTGACAGTTATATGTCTTTTCAGACAAAAAGTTTATTTTGTTTTTATTTTTCTTTTTGGTATGGGTTAGCATCAAACAAATAAGTTTAACTTAGAAGACAAAAACGTTTTCGTATTAAATACTACAAGTTTCTTACACTGCAAAAGCGAGCTAAAAATTTTAGAAATATTACTCCTGTCGCGAGAAAAGCGATAATTCACTAAAAATTGCAAAATCTTACACAAACTATAATTTTGAATTAAAATCACTATTATTTTAAAGAATGCAAAACATTCGAAAAAAACGCGATAATTGGTAAAATTCGCCACAACTTGTTAACTTCGCGGAAATTGGAAAAGCACTCAAATTGCTAAAAGTATTAAAAAGGTAAAACGAAAAGGAAAGCGAAAAATATCGAATATCGCGAAAAGTTGCTTAATGTATTAAAGAAATGGTTAAACTTTTTTTTAATCTAAATGTTGACATTTAAAAAAAATTGCAATCTGTTAAGGAACGGTAAAAACTCAGAACAACACGATAATGATTTTTAGAACTGTTTTTTCGACAAAATTTAGTTACGCAACAAACTTTAACCGACGTATTCGGTTTGTTGTACAAAATTGGTCATTTGTTCCCAGTTGTTCTTCTAGCATACATATGTTTTGTACGTAAATGTCCTGTTTTTTTTTTTTCATAAATATAAAATGTTTTATTCAAATTAAGATTATCCGAAATAAATTTATATATTTTTCTTTAGAAACTTTTTCAAATGCAGCCATTAAAATCGTGAAATTTAATAACGCATATTAGTCAAATATTTTTTTTAAAACACTCATACATAAATATGTATGAACATGTCAGAAACTCATGCCATTAACTTCATAATTCTTTTTTTTAATGTGATTTTATATGCAACTAATTTTTTTTTTAATTTTCTTTCATTGAAATTGTAATCGTTTACAAATTCAATACTATTTGACTGTTTATCATCCATTTACCAACCATATGCTTTCCCAGGGCCAGCATATTATTCTCAAATATTATTTCTAACAATTCCCCAATTGATATCGTGTTAAATTTAATAAATAAAATTAATATATCCATTTCTTTATTACTTAAACTTGATGTTAGTATAATTGTTTCATTTTTTTTTTAACTTTTCTTTTTAATTTATTTAATGGCTCATTAAATTAGTTTGTTCGCATGTCAGACGTTACTTACATTTGCCACTTCTTCCTTGAGAAACATCCCTCTATTTTTGTCTAATGCAATTAAAAATGAATTAAAAATTAATGCACGCACTCTATTGCATTTTTCTTCGTTTTCTACAAAATACTTATAATGGAGCAGGAAATGTTTTTTTTTAAATCAAATAATTCTATGAATCATTGATTACGTTTACTTGCATGTTGCATGTTGCAGTAGAATATAGATATTTTTCTTCTATTTTTTTTTTCTAAATTGAATTTCTTTTACAATTTATTTCCAGATTGTTTTTGCTTTTTTTTTAATATGTATGGACGAATGCCTGTTGCTGTTTGCCGACGTGTGCTTGTAATTAAACACTTTATTGCCATTTAATTGGCATTTGTGTGTGTGTATTTTAGTTTCCGTATATTTGTTTTATTTCCCCAACAATTTTATTGTTTGTTAAAAAAATAACAATAATAATAATTGTAATGCTTTTAACCCTTGTAAAAGTTCAATTGTTCATTTAATTGCTTGTTAGTTCGGTTGTTTGTTCATTTGTTTGTTTATTTGTTGATTTTAGAGAGCCATCATGCCTCATCGTTTTCCACCTTTTACTGATGTTTGTTTTTTTAATGACACGCCTTAAATTTTAACACTTTTACAATGTTTTGTTGCAACAAATTGTATGCGAAGTGGCTAAAGTTTTTTTCTGGGTCCTTTTTTTGTTCTGTTGTTGCTGTTGTTGTTTTTGTAATTTTATATCAATCAATTATGTAATGTTTACTTGTACTTGTGGCAAGTAGGTTGGTTAAACACGACATATGCTTCTTCACACGTTTTATCAACACTATATAACATTGGCTGCACTCACTTTCACACATACATGCATACTTGCGCGTGTATGTGGTAAAAAACATTGACATCCATGATGATGTTGAAAATTATTTTCAAATTGTTGCTTTTGATGGCGTAGACAAATATGCGTGTTGATTTAACATAAAATTGATTAAATTTTTTTATTTATTCTGTTTCTTTTTAAAGAATATTATTAGCTTTGTTTACTAGTACATACGAGCATACGAGCGTATGTGGTAGTTTAGATTTGTAAAAAGGGCGTGTGCTGTACAATAAATTTTCTGTCTGGCTAAACATTAACTTTTTAGCTAAAGTGTTAGATCCTTAGAATGTCTGTCATCTGTCTGCTTTGTTGCAGGAATAAAAAATAATAAGAACAACAAATTCTCTCTCTCTTTGACTTTTGTTCTGTCTGCTCACTGATGATAAAAGGAGTTACAATAATCATACTAAACATAAATTCATATATTGGGGAAAGAAGATTTAATGTCCTGAATCCTTTTATTTGCAACTATTTAGATATATTATTTTTCGTTTTTATTTTGCTGACTACGCTTATAAGCTTTTTAGTTTGGCCCAACAATTTCTATAAAAACAATAATAATGCTATGAATAATATAAAAATGTAATAAATTCTCCTGAATTAATGGAAAAAAAAATTCATCATCATAAGAGGAAAAATATTTAAAAAATCGATTTATTTATCTTTTTAATTATTTATTTAGTGCTTTTCTTCTATTGGTATTTTAATTCAACAGGGGGCGTAATATATCCTCTGTTGTCACTATATAGAAAAAATTAAAGATAAATTAAAAAAAAGAACTTGATTCTATTTAAATTATTGATTGTACAATAATTTAAAACTAAAGCTTTTAATGCCGAAGGATATACAATACGTTGTAAATTATAACGTCACCAAAAACTCATGCCTCTTTACCATCCTTTTAGCAAAACGTCATTGTTGCTTTATGTTATGTAAACATATTATGTTCATTATTCTATTTAATTTATTGTGCATCCTGAAGTTTATTTAACTTCATAAATAACATTCTAACTGCAGGTTATAATTCATTTAAACTGCGTAAAACAATAAAAAAAAAAATGATATAATTGCTATTTTTTTTCCATTTGAGGCCAACAGCAGCATTGTTGCAACAAAAATAAGGAGGTTTAATATTTCAATAAATATAATTTACGGACACGTCATAAATTCTATAAACATAAAATTATTGTGCAATAATCTTAATGCCAACTGAGTGCTGGCAATAATAATAACAGTAATATTTAAATAATTTTTTGAAATTAATTGTTTTGCTATAAAGCATGAACACAGAAAAAAGTCATTCATTATAAATTTTTTCACTTTGGGAAATAGTAACGCTTAGCGAGAGATCATTTCATGTGCATTAATTAATTCAAAAGAAATACAATATCTATTGCTTGGGCTTAGTTTGGTTAAATTACAATTTCAAATAACAGGAAAAATCCAAATTAATCAAATTACAGAGACACATGATGTAACCTGATTTAACTGAAGGCATTTATTTTACGAATATCCATTTATATATTGTGAAATACAATGAAATTGCCATTTAAAAAAAACCAATAAAAACCAATTTATGGGCATTTTCACTTGAAATTTATGTCACGATCCGTCACTAAGCAATTAAAGTTAGATTTCACCGATAATTTAAGTATTTTATTACTTCTTTATGTATCTGTGAAAAATTTAAAATATACATTTATATATACATCTATAGTTGTCTCCAACACTATGACTGGTGAAAATCCAGAACCAGAACCAGAGTTGAAAAATGAAAATTTTCTTTATTTCAATAAAAAAAGTGATCAGTAAGTAATAAGCAAATGTATGTTGTTATTAACTGCCTGGGCCACGATGGAGCTAGCGAATTATTCTTTCGTACAAATTACATTTAAAACAAAAACAATTTTTAAAATTGTCGTTTGACATCGTGGGCCAGGCAGTAAATAAACTTAATTTATATAAACACATACTCTTGCAGGTACGTTCAGGACATTGACCAAAAATGTTTTCGTTAACAAATTATATTAAGGAGAGCATTAGAGTGGTTTTAAAATTCCCACTGCTAATTGAGTGCGTCTATATAATTAGTGTACTTTGGCAATGCATATGTGTTAGGCGTTTAATTTTTTTTCTGCAACTGTTGTATATGTTTAGGCTGACATTTAACGTTTTGTTTTTTTTTTTTAGTTTTCTCTTTATTTAAAAATATTTGAAGTGGAAAGAAAACCTTTTAATTCTAAATTTTAAAATATAAATGCTAAGCCCGGTTTGCTTCGCTATCCACCTGCTCGAAAAAATAAATTTAATATTTATATGTATAAATTGCTCCCCAGTAAAATCTTACGTGACAAGAAAGTAGTTTAATCATGTGTTTGAATGGCTACGAACTGGTTCGATTTAGTTGAAACATGCATGATTTTAACACTAGCGTGACATTGGAGATCATGTGTTTATGCACCAATTTAAATAAAAAGCAATACTTCAGAACGCATGAACTAAACCAATGCCAAATCGATGATTTAGATACGTTTTTTTATTGGTAAAATAAATCAATTTTAATACGTGACTGCTATTTTTCATATGAAACAATTGCAGAAATGAAAGGATTTTTCAGGAATTCGACAATGACAATTATAATGAAATCTATAAATACATTAAGAACGCATTATAAAAAATACATTCTTAAGAAGTCATGAAAATTCACTTCATTTAGAACCCATTCAATTTTATTTTGCTGGGTCATTATACATGATAATTGATACTTCATTATTGTAGAAAACTTCTGTGTGTTAATCTGGAATTCAGCAGAAATAATTTTAAATAAAAATTATTTGCAAAGTCGTTTTAGTTATGGAGGGTTTATACGATGACTAACATTTATTTGTATGGGGTTAGCCTTTTCCCATCCTATCGCTTAAATATTTTCATTTAAAATTTATTTTATTAATTTTTTTATATGCGCAGATATGTGAAGTGTAATAAGTTCCTTGTATGGAGATAGAGGTTCCTGTCCGCTTCCTTTCGCCAAACGATTTTTCTATAAGTTACGTTTTTGTTCTTTAAATAACCTGCGGCTAATTTAAACATATTGTTACGTTTTTAGACCTTTTCATAACAAAGCTTTTTATTTATTAGTTTTTAATTAATTAATGTCCTTTTTTTAAGGATGTCTTTTATTAATTTATGTCCTTTTTATTTTAAAGATGTCCTTCTTTCAAATGAATTTGTGTTCTTTATATTTTAAAAGTGTCCTTTTTTAAATTAATTTGTGTCCTTTTATGTTAAAAAAGTATTTTTTTATTTTTGCAATTTCACTTCTGACACCAATTGCTACGTTTTTAGAGCTTTTCGTAAAAATAAATTTATTATATTGCAAATAAAACAAGTATATATATTTACTTTCACAACGTCAGGGCGCAGACTTGCCCTCCAGCAGGAACTTCTTAAAGGATTTAAAGTGTACTCATTCCAATTATAGGGTCTCTAATATGAGCCCTGTACTGTTATTTTTCGTTACTACCTCCCCGAGCTGGAAGTGGGTAATTTACGCGTCTGCTGCTTTTCTTAGATGTGGTAGCCGTTTCTCAGGATCCCTCTTCAGAATCGAACCGTGATTCCCCGTTACCCGTTGAAACCATGTTAGTTCTAGATAGCACCATCAAAAGTTGACACTTTATTTCATTTTCGCATTGCTTTTGATGTCTGGTCGTGCTACGATCTAACAATAAAACGTCTGCATTTGCTGAACAACAGATAAAGGAGATCAGATATCTCGAACACTTAAGTAAGGTGTTTAGGCATGAGGGGTTGACCATGAGTAAGAAATTCCCATATGATGTGCTTGTCAACACTTATATTCATACGGTGTTAAGAACAAGGTGGAGTTAGGCCGTAATGGCAGGTACAAACCTTAATGTGAATGTTTTTCTTGCAATATGTGCTCATGTTGACAATTTAATAATTTGTAGCTGGCCCCTTGGTCCCTTTGTGGAGAGTGTGATGATATTTAAAATTTCACCTTCACATCCTTTTATTTCGCAATGCTTGAAATAACTTACAGTGAATTTCAAGAAATTCATTGTTTTAGTTCCGCAGACATGGAAATTTTACTACTTTCTTCGAATGGTGGATACCCTTTCCCCCCAATTTGAAAAATAGGCCATTTGAAATTTTTGGTCATCAGTAATTCAGTTCCTAAATTTCAATACTATCGGCATTCTATAACAAGCATACACATAAACAAATATGCAAACACATATTCATTTTTATATATGCATATACTCGTACATAGTTATAGATACGTATAGTATCTACTTATGCATGTATGTATGAATGTATGTGTGCTATATCATTATTTTAACCACAAATTTCGTTGCGCATAGCACATGTTGTTTAGTGGTTAATAACAATGTTTAATCTAAAACGAAATGTGATTACGACAACAAAAGTTCACACAACAAAAAAATAGACCACACTTTTCAGATAAACACATACATATGCATGAAAATGTGTATAATTATAAAGTCCATAAAAGTTTTTTTTTTTATTAATTTTTCTATGTGTATCAATGGCTCTGTTTATATCTTGCAGCTTTGTGGTATTGACCATTACATAGATAATAACACATAGAACATAACAAAATTTTTAATATGTATGTATATAAAAACAATAACTAAATACTGACCTGTGTGAGCAGCACTATGGCACTTAAAAAGTTATGTGCAAAATATCCACATTAGCCCCTAATGTGGATATGATGTTGAACAATTTTTGTAGTAAGCAAGATTAATCTAACAAATTATAAGAAGTAATTAAAATGACTATTATCTCAACGAACACATTTAGAAGGACTTTCGATAATAGTTGTAAAATATACTAGAAGTTTTGATGACAAACACCAGATTAAGCATTTAAGTATATTTTTTGACAAACTACCATGGCGCTATAAAAACTTTTTTAAATGAACAAAAAATATTCATTAAGAGTGGAAGTCTACTCTTAAAAAAAAATCTTAGAATTTATAAAATTTTCTATCTATGAGAAATTATTTTTATTAGGCTTAAGTTCAGTTTTATTGAATTAATGAAAAATCAATACGTTAAATTGCAAAGTAGACTACTTTGAATATAACGGACTATCAGTGTTTGTCGAATATTAGTAATGACCTATCAGAAATGGGGAATTCCGTACTAACCAAAAATTGTTTCAACTTTAATAAAAGAAATTATAATAATTCTCGTATTCTATTTCTGTTAAAAAGCTAAATAGTTGTTATTTTTTCCGAATTAGCATCCAATGTACATAAATTGAACGCTGATGAGAGATGTAGCGGCCTTGAAATCGATATACTAGTTGATAGGATATACTAATATTTTTCAAAATAAAAACTCTTAGTAATTAAAATTTTCCTTAATTCAATAAAACTGAACATAAGACTAATAATAATAATTTATAATATACACTCATATAGTTTAAATAATAATTACGTTTATTCGTAATAATAATATGAAAATATTTTCTATCAATATAAGAATACTTACAAAGGACCCATAGTGAAAAATTTAATATTTTTTTTAAGCCATCTGAACGTTTGCATCTCTATTTCATATGTGTACTCGTAGTATATTACTCGTATTCTAATCCATTTGATAATGGCGTTTAAAAATATTTTTAATATTTTTTGATCCTCTTGTTGTCCTGTTGGTTTAAATGGTTAGTTGGCTGGTTATTTTTGGTCGATTTAAAACTAAGTTTTCATAAATGTTAAATAACAACAATTTATACTATTTTTTCGCCGCTATTTAAAGCTGTGACTGACAACAGCAGCAAAAATACACATGTGTTTTAATAACTATTTTTTTGTTGTTTTTGTTGTAGTATTGAGGTTATTTATATATATATATATATATTCCTGTTTTAATAGAACATGATAAATTAAATTAAATAAAAAAAATTAAGTTTTTTTAAACCTCAAAAAAAAAAAAAAACAAAGCGAAACACGCACACACTCGAGGCTTAAATCATTTAGGCCAATACAAATAACCCATTCAATATTTGTTTATAAAACTAAATGATGTTGAATAATTTTGTTTTTCTCTCCTATTATATGGGTTTACCAGCTGAGAATTTAAGTTGGTTAGCAAAAATATTATGTAGTTTTTTTTTTGTTTGAAATAAATGAAAGTAAATGAAAACACAGGCGCTAATTCACTATTGTTTAATTCGTATTCCCTATTGTATTTACAATTATTATTTATTGGCCTTGTCCTTTGCACATAATTATTGAAGTTGGTTCTTTTTCTCTGGTTAAAAGTATTTTTTTCCTTTCATTTCACATTCATTTGGGAATTTTTTTTAGAGTAAAAAACTGTTTAAGTATTTTCAACCACCAATGTAGAAAATTAGCGTGCTTAATGTGTAATACAGAGGAGTAAGTGAATGAGTTCTTTGCATGTATCAACAGGAGGAAAACTCAGGCAGATAGTAGTCGACGGCTAATTGCCTGGCAAACATTATAACAAAAAGTTGTAGTAGCAGCCTCTCCTTGCTTTGTTAAGTAATTTTCCTTACCAAGTTTCTATATCCTTCTTTTGGAATAAAAACCAATCGAAATTTAAGGATGTGAATACAATTAATTACACAACGTGGAAATATTGCGCTTTCGTTAGTTTTGCTCGAAACCAAGGTGTCTTATATCAGGGATCTTGCCCAGGATAAATGAGTTACGGATCCTAGTCTTACGACTTTCTTACAGTGATCACGGGAACCTGGAAATTTGGCAACCATGCAAAGTTAACTAACTAACGTCCCATGAATTCTGTAGAAGCCGCCTAAATGAAAAGCAGGAGGAGAAATCAATCTCCCAGAATCTCTCAAGTGAAATGAAATGAAATGAACACACACAGCTATGTATATTTAACAATATTTAACGATGAATATTTAAGGATAAAATGCATATTGCCATGGCTCATTTTAAGGGACTATTGGAAAGGACATGTTTAAACTTAAAATATTTTTATGTATAGACTGAATGGTGGAAAGATTCAGTTCTCTATTGAAATTAGAAGAGAATTTCTTTTTATGCAATAATCATTTCAGCTCCTATTGTTTATAAAAATTAAAGGACAAATGTATGAATGTATAATTCTGACAATGAATAAAAAAACATTTGATTTCAAAATTGTTTATCTATTTTTTAAAAGGTGCTTATATTTAAAGCAACACCATTTATTAAAAATTAAAATCGCTCACATTTCTAACAAAAGTTTCATTGTAGTGAATAGTTTATTTCTATTTTTTTTTTTGCCACTTTATTATCCTAATTACAAACGTCCATCCAACTGATGCCTATTAACAATATTTTTTCAAGTGTATTTATTTATGACAGTTTTAATTGTCGCTTGTGCATTAAATTGCAATATTTTCTATAACTTTACCCAAAGGAGTGATTAAAACAAACAAAAACTGTAGGTATTTTTACACCGCCAAACACTCAAACACTCATACATAGTTTTAGCCAATTTATACACTACACCACACAAAAACATACATACACTTTCACACATGCTTACTTTATGGGACGATATATATAACCATAATCACTCTCTTAAGTACACTAATACCAACTAGCTTTATGTATATGCAAGCAAATGGATAAACATTTAAACATCGAAGTTTATATGAGTGCATGGATGTGTGTGCGCGTGTGTGTGTGTATGTACTCACTAGATAACATGTGTACAAATAAACAAAAAAAAAGTTTGTTAATTACAAGTTTCCTAGTACATTATTTCTCAACTGTATAATTAGTTTAGTATCGTTCGCATAAAGCAAACAACAATTACGAAAAGTTTAGCATAAAAATTTAAATTAGTTCTTCACCAAATTACAGATTTCTTTTATTCTTTTTGCCTCTTAAAGAATTTTTATGTGAAAGATTGGGTGAATATATGAACTTTTTAGATTAAATTGAAATTTTCAGTTTTTAATTTCATATAAATATAGAATATTTTTAAGAAACTAAGGTGCTGTTTCCACTATACAGGCAAATGTCTTGTGTAGAAACAATGTATGGGAATCATTAAAAAAACTAAGTTGTTTTCATACAAATTTTCTATTCAGAAATTAATATACTGTTTCCATATGACGAACGAATTATTTGAGTGTAAAACTTCTTTTAAAAGCAATCAGTTTTTTGAGTAATTTCCATAAAAATTTTACACTTGGCCGCCATGTGGAACAGCACCTAAATAAATAATACGTTTTTTCGTAGTAATAATATAAAAAAATATTAAAAAAATGTTTTCATTTATTGTTGCAAAATTTGTTTAATGCTTTATAAGCAGTTAAAATGGAATCGTAGCGAATATAAGCTGTCTGTTGTGTTGCTTGTTGAGTTTCTGAAAGTTTTCATGTTTTTATTGGCATAATTCTTAATTCTACACAGAACAAATTAAAAGCAACAAAATACGTTAATAAATTACACAGTTAGTTCTTAGCCGATCACAAAGTTCGTAGAATTAAGAATTTTTTTTAAATATTATTTTTTATAAAACGCAAATAGTTTTCTTGCATATTTAGTCTTCGTTTTTGATATTTAGTCTTCAGATTCCACTTATATTGTTTATGGATTGTACAGTGTTAAAGTTTATTTAAATGGTTTCTACTAACAAAGCTCTTATTAAGCTTTTTTATTAACATCCAAAGCTTACTTTACTAACGCTCCTAAAAGTATGAATGTTACTTATTGTTTGTTACAAATGTAGCGAGTAGAAAAATCGTTGTTAGGTCCATTTTAAATTTTGAAAGTGGTTTGATTATCAACAAAACTTTTGTTTTTCGTACCTAAATTTTAAATCTATTGACAACATTATTTTAAAAGAAATTCAATTAAATTCAATTATGAATTATTAAGTCTCTGTATGAACTTTATGATGTTTGATCGAAAGGAATTTTTTAATTTTTCAGACTTAAGTTTGTATAATTTAATTTTAAGTTGGCTATTAAAAAGGCAAAACAGTATATATAAACTAATTAATATAAGTGTTGATTCAATTAACATAATTATTGATTTAATTAATATATTCTTAGATTCAATTAATATATTAATTGAAACTAATTATTTTTTTCTAAGTTTGTATATACAAATGTACGTGCAGAAAAATAATCTACGGTGCTCGTTTTTAGCCAACAAGGCTGTGGTTTTGGGTAGGACTTTTTAACAGCGTAAATATTTCTGTTAAACTTTAATTTAACTTCATTTAGCGAAGAAAAAAGACGCATCACATGCGAGCGCATATGTATAGTCAGAATGGCAAAAATAAATGAAATGCAACTGTTTCCTATTTTAAACAAATGCCGTTTTGAAAGCCTTGAGAAATCATAATATTTAAATGGAATAAAGTAACGTTGAAAACAACTGGACTAAATGCTGAGGTAAAGGTCTAACACAACTTGTGTTTGCTTAGAAATTTTATAAAAAAATACTACGTAAATAAATAATACGTTGTGAAATATTTTACCCTTCCAACTACTCCCATGTATAATTGAGTCATTTCCGTTTCCCACTTTATACCTTTTAAAGTGCACTACAACAAATGAGCCAAAAGTTTAAATTTGTCTATGGCCGTTATATTTATGATGTGGCTACTGTGCAAGAATATAACAAACTCCCTTGCCTTTCATCGTCTATAATTCATAATCGAAATAATAAAAAAGGAAATGAAAAAAACATGTTGAAAATTGTACTCTTTGTTGATTCAATATTTAATAATCAATAAATACTGAAATAACCTGCCTTCGTCAAGTGTACAGAAAGAGCTAAGTAATGTGTGTTTTTTGTTTTATATTTCACACATCCTTTTTCGCCGAGTGTATAAAAATTAATTGAATACCAACATTTAGGTTAAAGTTATATATTAAAGAATGCTAAAGTTTTACCTCCAGAAGTTACAAATAATCCTTTTTGAATGTACAACAATTATTTGTATTCTCTGGCTGTCACCTTTATTTCAATTTTTACCCTCTAGCAAATTTAATAAAGAATACAATACAATACGTTGAAAAACTTTCGATATCATCTTATTAACCCAAATACAATTTCAATAATATTTGCATAGGAGCAAAGGAAAACTCATTCGGTTTAACAAGAAACAATATGTACATGTCTGCATATATTAATCGCACACACACATGCACGCAAATAATATATACACACATGCATGCTCATATACGCATTTTGAAAACCTTTCAATTTGCATTTAAGTAAATAAAATTAAATAAACATTTATAAGAGAGTGAATGAGCGAATGCACAGTGGTTTGAAAACATTTTATTCAGCATGAAGTTTTGGCTGCATGCATTTGATATCTTAAAATTATTGAAATTTCTTACTCGCAAAATGTTTTAATGAAGTAGTTGAGTTAAATTCTCAGAAGGGAATACAGTCCACACATGGCTTAGCGGTGACTGCATGGAAGTTTTTTCAAATACTCGTATACTTTTTACGTTCCATCGAATTATTTTCAAATAAAAAACATCCTTTTAAACCACTTTGTAACTTAACAAAATACATAAAATATTTATGTATGTGAGTATGTGTGTGTGTTTTTTTTTCCACTTAAAACAATCATATTTGTACTTACTGTTCTTTTGAAAATCCTGGGATTCGTCGCAAACAACCAGACCACTTAATGCGATCAATAAAGAGCCAATCACAACCAAATGTTCTACAATTGATGAGATACTTCGAGGGCGAGGTAACCAATTGTTTAAGCAATCTTTTGTTAGTGTTAATGTTTTTCTTACTGCTGATGCTTCTCTTGTTTTTGTTGTTAAAATTGTTGGTATACATTTTTTGTGGTGTTGAGGCTGTTGTTGATGTGGATGTAATTGCTGATGCTGATGCTGATAGTGGCTGTGTTGTTGCTGCTGTTGAGCTGGCAATGGTGCTGATGTTTTTGATGTTGATGAGGTTGGTTGTTCTGTAAAACACTGGCATTTTGTAGCTGGTGTTACTCTTTGCTTTGATATTGATTTGCTGTGTTGTTGAACTTTTTGTTTGTACAAATAGTGGCTGCAGGCAGTTAGATAATTTTGATTTGAGTTTGTTATAAAACTTTGATTTTCTACATTTTCTGGACGTTGTTGCTCTCGATGTTGCTCTTCCTGCTGTGCTGAAATTCTGTGATGATTGCACTGATGCTGGTAGTTCAGGTGGTGGTGGTGGTTTTGGTGATGATGATGATGATTGTGGTGGTGGTGGTGTTGTATATGATATTGTTCTTGTAATATTCGCTGTTGTTGGTATTGATGATTCTGGTCTGGCATTAATTTCAGTTTGTTTGTATTCGTATTTGAACAAAATTGCCAAGTTTCCATTTTTAAACGATTTTTTGGCTGTTTTTGGTGCTTTTGTTTTAACAGCTTTTTTCGTTTTAGATATTTTACTCTTTGGTTTTACTATTTCTTTAGTAATAATATTATTATTCGTATCAATACCATGAGTATACGTCATTTATAATTTCAAAGATGATGATATAAATATCGATAATCTTTTTAAAAGTTAGATGGGGTTTTCTCTTTTTTCGTTTTAATACAAGAAACTTTTTGCAAAGTTTTTTTGTGACTTTAAAAACTTCCTATTTTCTTTTTTGTGTATTTGATCAATATTTTTGTTATTGATTATGACGCAGTATATTAAAGATGCCTGCCGATAGTGATATGATATGTTGTTACGCTGGCTGCAGGAGCTTTCAAGTGTTTGGCCACCTGCAAGAAATATATTAAAAATTTAATAGTCAACAGCTTACTAACAAATTTTAATTTAAAACTTAATTCGATAAATAAAGTTAATTTTATAGTTAAAATTTGCCTTGCAAAAAATGTAGGAAATAAACAAAGAAACCTGATACGAAGATGAAGCGAACTCTAAATCAATATTGATACCTTCTGTTGGTTCAGCTTGGCTGATACTCCTCCCCGCAGTTTTGATTGTCAGTGCATATTTTCAATATAAGAATATATATCCTATTTTGAATGCGTGCTGGAATTATGTTATACTAACAATGTAAAGAATTTTTTTGTTTTTTTTTTTTATAAGTTTGCTGACCTTCAAAAGTGACTTCCAACAAAAATAATTTCAATATTTGTTTTAAGTTTTTATTAAACAAAACAAATATTTATTTATTGCATGTTTTTTCCCTACTAATTTTTATGGGATACATATACATACATATATATATATTTTTTCTCTTAAGCTTTCTACCTCTTAACATTTATGTGGCCCAAAGGACCAAACCAAATACAAACAATTTTTTTCAATCATCGCTCCAAAACAATAAACAAAAAATTTTTCTTATATGGCCCTCCCACATAAATTCAATTATGTATAAATAAGTATAAACATAAATTTGATGGCTTAAAAAACAAAGTACTTTGAGAGCAATTGAAAAATGTATTGATTTGTGACAATCAACCCCATAACAGGCTTTGGCATGTCAAGAGTTCCAAACAAAGCATATTTTATGGAAAAAAGAGTAATAAAAAAAATCTGTGTACATGTAAATGTTTGAAATATTTATTGACATCTTGGGGTCATAAATAACACAACATCAATCGTTAAATTCATATGTAATCGTATGTTAGTTTCACATCAGCCAAAAATAATGACTGAAGCATCCAAGCAACATATTGCGAATGGGGTAGACATAATTCATACCAACTTAATAATTTAATATATATTTTCTTTTCCTCTTTTTTTCTCTTCTTTTATCCAACAAAAGTATTTGTTGTTGACATTGTTGTTGTTATGTACCATAAAAAAACAAAGAAACTCATTTTTGGAAGTCATAAAAGTGTCAATGTTTAATGTTAGCCCCGAACTCCACAGACCCCCACACACACACACACACACACACACACACACACACACACACACATAAATAAACAAAGTGAGTAACTTATCCGTACTGCCACAGGATTAAATCTATTATTATGGCTAAACAACTTTCACATGTTTTAGGTTTGTTCTTTCCTTTTTTTTTTTCGTTTTTTTTTATTGTTCGTTATTTATTGTCAGTATGAACGGGCTAAAGTTTGAAACAAAATTAGAAAATGAGAGCAAAACTTTTGTTATTTTAACAAGCATGACTAACGTAGATTTGTGCTTTGTTACATGGTGTAAACATTCGTAATAATAAAAAAAATTCCATTTAACAAAAAACAAGATCGGTATCAAATATTTCTTTAATTTTGAGTAAATCTTTTAAACAAATGATATTGTAATAAAAATAAGATTTTTATTAGACTAATAAAAATTAGATTATCTAATATTTTTGGCGGGATGATTAAATTTATTTTTTTAAGTTTTATTTCATTTATTCAGGTTAAACTAAAGCGCCGCAGTGAGTTAATTTAATTTTAAGGCAATGATGTTATTGCTTTGAATATGTCCTTTATGGTGTAAGTTGGTGGTGCTTTCGAATAATACACACTTCTCATATTAAATTTTCATTCTCGAGTGTCTTAATTAAGATTTGAAAGTAACTGCGAGAGGTTTTCAATTTATTCGTAAAACGAACGTGAACTCTAGACTAAATTTGTTTGCTATGAAAGCTTGATATATACGAGTATTACGAAAAAGTTATAAATGAAAATATTTTCATTGTATTTTTTAACAATGGACATGTTTTACGAAAAGTTTTTGTTACTTTCGAACATTTGAAAAATATTGCTAACATTCGAAAAAAATTACCTAAAATTTAATATATTTTTTTTTTTTTTTTGTAAAATGATGCATATATTACTAAATTACTGTAAAATTTAACATTCCAATGAGCAAGAAGCCAATTCTACCACCATCAATTTAATTTCCTTCGTACACAGCAAACCAACCATTGCCACCACGTTTTAGGTGGCTCTGTTTAAGGTGATCGTAATTCTTATGCGATAATCAGTTCACTATTTAAATTTTATTTATCTGATATTTAAATGCCAGTATTATTGTTGGATTATTTTTTTTTTTTAATTTGTCTGAATTTTATTCGTATGAAAAAGGCTGCGAAATTTCAATGGCTGTCAAGTACAGCAAATAAATGCAGAGTCCTAAAAACCCCAACGGTGCTGTAGTAATAGTTCACAATTAATGACACTTAAAGTTGCTACTTTGAAAATAAAAAGGATTCACGAAATTATCAAATTGGCCTCGTATTCGTATGATCTTTAAAGCCTGTTGTCGTGTTTTTTTTTTTTTTTTTTTTTTTTTTTTTTTTTTGTTACAATATCGTAAATGAAAAAGTTAAAACAAAACTGAAGTTTTCTTTTATATATTATTTCTTTTTTGCATTTTCCATTTGTCACATTTATGATTGTTTTTTTCTTTTTGTTTATTATGGTAACAGCAATATGATATAAAATTATATCAAAATTTAACAACAAATAAATGATATCCTTCTATTGCTGAAAAGGGTACACATTGAAACGACAAGTAAAACGAACAAACAGACAAACAAATAACAAAATAAAAAATAAAACTAAAAAACAATAAACAATAAACACAAAAATGGAATTTTATTGAAAAGGATATTAAAAAAAGGATGTTTAGCGCACATACGAGTACATACACTACATTAATCATAAGCTTTTTTTATCGTGTATGGGAACGTATGAGCTATTTAGTATGTTGATGACATTTTCATTTAAAATTCATATTCATTAGCAACTAAAAGCTAGTATCTATGTAAAATATATGCATGCAAGTTAGAATTACTATCACTCTCTTTCTCTCCTCTCTGTCATCATTGTATTCAAAGACCAGATTTAAACGAAGATTGATGATGAATTATACTAAAGTTTTAATAGCCTTTTGCAAACTATAAAATTATATTTTTTACGAACTTTTTATTTGTTTTATATTTGTTTAGTTTTTACTATTATTTGATGAATTGAGCTTTTATTTTTAAATCAAACTTAAATTATGGTAAGGAAATGCTAAAGCTTAAAACAAAATAATTTTAAGGAATTCCATAGAAATAGAAAATTCAGTAACTTTTAAATCGATTATTTGCATACATACATAAGCTAACTTAAGCATAGATGAAGTTTAAGTCTGAATGTTATTCATAAGAAATTATGTTTATTCCAAGTTAAAGAATACCAAACGGTTTTATCTTATAATTCTCGTATAAAAATTTCAGAAAAGGTTAGTGAATTTTTTACATTATTTCTAATATTTGTGAGTTTTTACTTTAAATAGGAAAACTGACTACAGCACCGTAAAAAAATATATTGTAAGGACCATTTTAACAATTCAACAATTTATTCACAACTGTAACGTAGATCCATCCACACGATCAATGTCTAACTCAAACTGCGAGAACAGTGAAGCAGTTTATTCATGTGCAATTTGTAGAATTGTTAAATGTCATCCTTATTATCGGAAGAGGCTTAGCGAATAAGGATGGGCCAAATTAATTTTGTTACAAAGGAATTACATGAAATTTTATGTAGCGCATAGTAGACGCACATGTAACATTGAAAATACTACATGTTGTATACCATTGGGAAAGTAAACTGAAAATAAATTGAGCATTTTAAAAATCGTCGCAACATTATCGCTGATCATATAATTAATGGTATTTTTAAATTACTTTAGCCTTGCAAACATTGACGTTTTATTGTTTGCAATAGAACGTATCGTTCTCGATTTAGAATGAAATATGCTGATATATATTTTGAAATAATAAGCTGTACACGTCCATTAAAACAATCTGTGATTAAATAGAAAAGATATGGCAGAAAAAGACAAATCAGTTTTTAATGCGATCGCAATATTATCGCTACCGCAATAAATTTAGTCGAATCGTTTTATATACTAACACAATATAAAATCGATTGAATTCTTTTATTAACAAAATTCATACAACTAACTCTTGATGCCCGGTCAGGTTACCAGTTTTCGGATTGATCTATTAAAAAATCCACTATTGTTGTCGCTGTACAAATTGATTTGTGTTTTGTGCCTTAAGTGTCATTTCTACAAAAAAATGACTTGTGTAGAAACTTTGTATGGGAATCACTAAAAAAACTGAGTGGGTTTCATACAAATTTTCTACTCAAACTAAATGTTTGTGTTATAGAAACCGCACATTAATGTTATAAAGCCTTCGTTCAATTCTAGAGTACGTACTGTAGTGTATGTACTTCAATATATATATTGATGGCTTAATTGAGAAAGGTCGTATCTCAAATTTTACCTACTTTACAGGAGAAGGAAAAAACTCAATAAAATATTTAGTTAGTTAGGGTTTTTTTAATTACTTTAAATCTGTTATTCGTCAAAATAGGAAACTGAATTTTTTAAGGATGGTGTATTTGAGTTTTGTCTACCAGAACATGTAAAAAAACCGATTTTGGAAAAAATGAGATATGACCGTTCTTTATTAAGCCATCGATATGCAGGGATGTATATATATATGTGTGTATGCATGTATGTGGCTTAATATTTAATAAATAAATAAATTAAAATGAATAAGTTTTCCAGTATTTCTCTTTGATAATATCAAGCAAATAAAATTTAATATTTTGAGCATACAAATACGCACACCCACGTATATGCACAAAATCACACACACATATATATATTTATAAATTTACTTTTCTTCTAACAAAACTCACATACATACATACACTTGCTTCAAGCATTAAACAATTTCACTTAAGTTTCAAAGAACTTTGTTTGACTGTGTGACAATAATGACGGTACTTTGTATTAATGTGAATGACACATATATTCTGTTTACATTCTACATTTACATTCTTTATACTTCTGTCTATGTGTTTATAACTATACTATAGTTAGAATCTAAAATGTTACATCTACATAAAAACAATATGTATGGATGTATGTCTGTACGTTTGTGTCTGTGAAATTAAATAAAGTTGTCAACTAACAAATGTTTGTACTATTTATTTTTCTTTTTCTTTTCCTTTATGTTTTTGTTTTGTTGTTGTAGTTGGTGTTGTTGTTGTTGTTCTTGTTGTCATTATTCCTGCTGTTGTGTTAATGAGTACTCGTATGTGTCCTTTTGCTTTTCGCTCTGTTTGTGTAGGAGTTGTTAAAATTAAGTTGTGATTTAATCAAAGTTTTTGTTTTTTTTTATATAAATTTCTTTATCCTTCTTTCTCTTAGTACATCCATATTTGTGTCACACTGCACTAAACTGTACTGTACTGATGACATGGATAAGACTGCTGATAGAGTTAGACAAATGTTAAATAGTTAAACAGCTTAGGAAACAAAAGTTTTAATAACATACTTTCTACTTGTTTTTCGGTCTAATTAATTCATAAAGACAAACTAAAAGTAGATGAGTTTGTCATTGAATTTATCCCGCATTTATTTGATAAAGTATTTCTAGAAAAGATTCTTTCAAATGTTGGTCTTATTAGAATTTTTATTGATAACAAAATGGGTAATTTATTTTGTATAAAGGAAAAACTAATATTATTCTATTATATTTTATGTTACATAATGTTATTTTCTTATTTGTATTAATTTTTAATAATAAAACTTTTCCATGTGGATGAGTGTCACTAGCACTGCACAGTGTTTTCAGATGATGTTAAGAGAAAGTTATTAAATTAGATTTATGTTGATTAATTAAAGTAATTATTTTAAATTAATTAAATTAAATAGTTTCATTGAGAATGCAATACAGGCTAAATTGATATCCCATTAATGAAGATTCAAAAATTAGCATCTCTATGCTTGAGAGTTCTTTTAGGTGACTGTCGTTAGTTGTACAATATTTCGAATGAAATCAATATATTTAATGACACAGAAAACCAAGATACTTGGTTTGTACACTGACCTGGCAGCAAGAATGCTTTAATTTAGTATACGCGTACATTGAAACAATGAAATTCAAATTCAATTAAATTTAAAATTTATAGAGTCTTTTTTTTTTAACAAGAAGTTTTTTTTAAAGAAAACGATATAAAGAATCCTTATGACTATAATGTATTATCTTAAAAACATTAAAAACTTAACAGCATCAAGCTTTAACAATGACATAAGCAAATTAAAATGAAAAAAAAACAGAGTGATTATAAGTTGAAATGCCCTTGCTCCCGGAGCTAACATAGCAAAAGAGGAGGACTCTTAAAATATACTTAACTCTAAATATAACTTAATAACTTAACTTAATAATGAAAAATATAAAATGATAATTGAAAATTGAATCAATGAAAATATTCATTAATGTTCAATGTAAAACGGCTCATTGAAAACATTAGTTGTTACTCCATAAGTTAGAATTAATAAACTCTTTCATTGATTTGATGCACAACTTCATTATTTGAAACTATATAAAAAATTTTTTAAAATAAAGAACTTTTTCCTTAAAATTTTATTCAACGATTTTTTTATTAATTTTCACATTGAACTTCCATGAATATTTTCATTGGAACGATGTACTTTAGCGAAAAGCTAATGAATCTAGAAAATGGTGCTAAATAATTTTCTCTGTGCAATTACAGTGTACAACAAAAGAATGTTTTTCTCTTTTTTGTTAATGAAAAACGACGGGGGCTCTAAATATTCCTTTCATAATATGCTGTAGTGAAGATCTGTCTATAATTTTGTGTAAAATATTAGGGAAGCATTTGTATGGAACTTTGAAAATGTTTCTTTTCAAATATGTAGAAAACATATCGTTCCGCGGCGATGCAATCTCGCTTCTTCGGTACAAAAATATTTTTCTAATATTTTTTATGCTTCATGCGATATTTTAGCAATAATTTTAAATATGTACCCAATTAAGCCTTAAGCACATTTTAAGTTTTAACTGATTTTTAAAGTTTAAGTTCAGTTGGGAAACTTGTTTTCCTTAAAAAATCTTTAACAGAATTTTCTGACTAATTTTATTTTTACATTCAAGTCAAAAATATTTTACATTTTAAAAGAAAAACTATTTCTCTTTATTTTATATACAAGCAACACATACGAGTATATTTTATACCAAAAAATTAAGGATTCCAGATTGAAGTTTAGCGACCCCAAAAATGAGTCCTAGCTGCCAACTTTTGAAAAGCAGCCGCTATCACTATGCGTGAAAGCCATGTTATTTTTCTTTTGTGCAGTACAGTATAATATTTTTTTGTATTTATTACATCAGATTTTGTAAATTGATTTGGCAAATATTTTTTCATATAACGTGCTTTAACACGATCTTTGTACGGCAGAAGGCTTAAAGCTACAAATCGTAACAAGAGCACACTATTACCATTATAAATGTTTACATAAAATATCAAAGCATTCTTTGGGGATAATGCGGCATTATTCAATCAATATAAAAACCAGTTAATAAGAAATGAAACTGCCAAATATTCGTTTATATTCATACATACATGTTAATATGTCAATATCAATATTTTATTAAATATTTAACGAGTGTCTGTCTTTACGTCTTTCCATTATACATAAATACATACTCATACAGCAAGCCTCAGATTAATCAGTCTACAACACGTAAATATCTAATTAAGCTGTTTAAATAAAGCAACCTTTCGCAGAGGCAATTAGTAGGATTAATAGTGAAGAATCTAAAACTTCACCTAATGAATCAATTAAATTTACCAAGAAACTGTTGAAATACCCAGACACATATTCATCCTTGTAATTGAATGAAGGAATGCATGTTAAAATTAATTACACTAGTGACGCAAAAGCTATTTGATAAATTTAATTCCCTAATAAAAGATGGTCACCTAAAGTTAAATATAAATTATGCGCTTGAATTGTAATTGCGTGATTGAATTACGTACGGAGGCTAAATTTAACTTAAATCGTTTTTTTTATAGTTTGCACCTTAATGTCATAGACATGTGTTCGTAGTTATTAATTAATAATTATAAAGTTAAATATTATTCTAAAATTTTCCAGTTTATTAAACTAAACCTTTAGCCATAAATATCTGCTAGCTTAGGTCCTTTTTTTGATTTATAAAGATTTAATTTGGTTTTTTTCCGCACTTTTCCCCAATTTCTTTACAATTCATTTGGGGTTTTTTCGTTTAAGGGTTTTTTTCACTTTATTTGCTTTTCAACAAATTCACATAAAAACCAACAACTGTCAAATGCACTGCAAGAAAATGTGTTAAAAAAAAAGTTGTGCTGTAGGAGAGACCAGCATATCGTATCCTCTTTTATAATTATACCTCCCTTTACTTGACTTCCTCCGTATTTGCCATTAACCTAGCAATTAATATAATGGCTTCCTAGTAAAGAATATAAAAAAATAACACATTTTATATAAAGGAGTGTACGGAAAAGTAGTTGGCAAACTTAAATTTTACCACAATTCAAGATGAGTTGAATGGCAAATTCCAAAAAAAGAAGTCAACACAACTGTATAGAAAGAAGTTGAAAAGCTGAAGATGTGTTTTCAGGGGTTTTTAAACAAACTTTTCACTTATTTCAGTTTTTTTTTTAATGTTTCTGAATAAGTGTAACTTGTAAGTGGTGCATGTGTATTTGCTTTAAATACAAGTTTTGTTAGAAAACCACAGAGAAGCATACCAATACCAACACCCAAAAAATTAATAAAAGTTTAATCGAAAAGAAAACTTGAACAATAACTTGAATGGCGGTGAATATCCATTTTATTATAATAAATATTTTTGTGCTAAATTTCTAGTGGTATGAAATTTATTTATTATGAGTTTAAGAAAAAGTCTAAAAAAATAAGTTTAATAAAAAATAACGAAATATGTAAAAATAAGGAGTATAATGTGAGTTAATGATTCCTTGAAAGTTATCCTTTTTGGCATGGTACTCTTAAAATTTTACAACAACTTAATTAAGGAAAAACACCAAATTTTTCTTAGTTAGAGCGAAAGATATTAAGAAGAATGCAAACAGAAGATAAATGAAAAATTTACTGATTTTGGCAGGTTTGCGCAATTAATGGCTTGTTAAAAAAATTGTTGATAGAAAAAAGTGCAAAGAGAAGTGACAAACAAAGAAAGAAAGGTGGCAGGTTCAATGGTAAAAAATAGTAAGAATTATCTTAATTCAAAAAATACCAAATAAACTTTCTATTTGCTCGTAATATATTTCTGCGATGCCCATCAAAAACAGATCAAATAGCGCACTTCTCATAATCCAGGCAATCGTGGAAATACAAATACTCGAAATGCGTTTTCTGAAGACAGATTTTTACACTTTCCCTTGTTTATTTTTTTTTAATAGCTCGACTATGGATGGCAACTGACAGCTGACATTTTCAGTTGCTATTTAGTGATTTTCTGACATTTACAAATGTCCACTTGCTGCAAGTTGAATTTTGTTGCAATCCATCATGGTCTGTGCAAATCGCCAGATGTGTTTTGTAGGGTTGTATTTGAACGTTAAAAAGCGTCAACATGCTAAAGATATCAAAAGTTGTTTACATTTTTGGCCACTTATCATGATTATTTTTGTTTATGTTTTTATGCCTCTTCTTAACTCACTTGTGTTCTTATTGTTTCAGCATAACCACTAAATACATATGTACATACAAAACACACGTAGTTTGTAGTACAATGTACAAGCATAGCTGCCAGATTTGACGATTTATCGTAATTTTGACAATTTTGGCTTCTAAAAATGACATAGTGACGATAGGATGATTTATACCCTAATTTTGACGATAATAAATAATTCAAGTTTGCCACATTTATTTGTACTATTAAAGCAACCTTGAACTGAAGAAAAGTGTAATTAGCAACTATTTAAAAACTAGTTCGCTTTAAAATTAAAACTTTTATTTCATTGATTATAAAAAAATAAACAATTTTTTTAAATTTTGAAGACATTTATTTAGGAGTATTTGCCAGAGACGTATTGGAAGAAGCACGAATAAATGCAAAAGAAAAATATGATATTAGTAATAATTGTGTTAATGTTTATATAGCGCTTTGTGATCAGATATTATCAATATTTTATTTTGAAAATATATTTAAAGCTCTTAGCCAAATTAATCCATTTATTATTATTAATGAAGAAAAAAGTGGGTTTCCTGAAATTATAAAAGAATTTTCCTATTTCCAAGAGCTAGAAACTGAGTTCAGACAATTAAAATTATTGTCCTGATAAAAACATATAACTATTGGATTTTTGGAAACAAAAATATCAGAGATGCAAACGAGGGATTCTAGTCTTTTGTTATCGGTTTTGACTAAATCTATATACATATATAAAAAATTGTTGCAAGTGTGTTGTGACTTTATAACTCATGAACGGTCAAACCGAATTCGAATAAATTTTTTGGGTTTGTTCGTATGGTCGTGTAGACGGTTTATCTAAAATTTGTCAGCTGTCAATGAGTAATCATTTTAAGTTTAATTCGAAATTTATAAAAGTAAACAACTCCCGTGCGCAGCCTATAAAAATCCTAGTTTTACCACATTCTTCAGCAAATATGGAAATAATAATTAGTCAGGTAAATATAAATAAGACTAAAGTAAGAAATTCATTAAAAAAGGCGTCTTTGGAAGCAATATTATATACAAAAGATTATTTAAAGCTAAACAAATGTAGATGCTATGATCTAGCAGATGTACTTGAATTAATTATTCAATATGTAAAATATATTATACATATACATATGTATATATTATACATATACAATGTATATATGTATGTATATATATTTCAAAGTATTGAAAAACATGCACTCTCTTTACATGTTAATTTTTTGTGAATTCTTATTGAAGTATCTGATCTCTGTATTTAAAAGAATGCTGTTTTTTTAATAATATTTGTTGATTTAAGAGTTTTGTTATGTTTTGCTTCTGATAAAATATGTTTTGTTGGTAAAAAAGCGGTTTTTTCATTTGACGTTTTTATGACGATTTCAATCAGCTATATTGACGATAATGACGATTATTTCCCAAAAATATGATGATATTAACTCAAAAAATCTGGCAGATATGTGTACAAGTACCATTGTAGTACAATGTACAAGTAGCAATCGGAAGGTAGCTAGTTCAAATCTCAGTGCAGGCAGAATACATTTACAAAATTAGTGCAATGTGCGAACATCCTACTAAGTTACAAGTAGGTTATCGGAATATTGTACTACAGAAGGGGTAGAGAGAGAGGGAGAAGGAGAGATAGAGATAAAGAGAAAGAGATAAAGCATAGAGGGAGAGAAAGAGAGCCTGTTTGAGAGCGAAAGAGAGAGATAAAGAGAAAAAAGTGCAAGAGTGATAGTAAGAAAAAGGAAGAGAGAGAAAGAGCAAGCGAGAGCGAGATAATCCGAGCGAGAGAGAGACAGAGCAAGAGAGAGACCGAGAGAGAGAGCGAGAAATGGAGCGAGAGAGAGCGAGGAATGGAGCGAGAGAGAGCGAGATAGGGCGAGAGTGTGTGAGAGAGAGGAACAGAGAGTGAAAGAAGGAGATAGAAAGAAAAAGATAGAGAAAGAGAGGGAGAGGGAGAAAGAAACCGAGAGACAGAGCCATTATAAAATCACCCTCTTTTAAAACGTAATTGGACCATGCCATCCATAATTTGTTTGTTGATATTTTTTGAAGTATACATTAAAAAATTCAATTGATAATAGTATTCGTTACGATCCTTAGCATATTTAGGCACTTCGTATTAAAATTTGTAAAATAGTTCGAAAAAGAAAAATTATTATTATTATTTATTATTATTTATATATTAATTAAAAAAAACAAATTAAATTCTAACAGAAAAAATTGCCTTTTTTATGTGTGATACCTTTTCAAAGTTTTCATTTATACGAGTATTGCTCGAGTTTTTTGTTTTTTTTTTTTTGTTTTTCATTTAGGTTTAGCTGAGTGTATGCTTAAAACACCAAATTGATGAACTTACCTCAGTTTACTCAATTAATTAAGAGAAATTATATGATTTCAACAAATTACATTTTTATTTCCGTTTCTTTTTTTAATTTGTTTTTTTTTTTTTGTCTTCGCTCTGGCAGGTGTACTGTTTTAGTACAACTGCTGTTGCTGTGCTTGTTACCACGGAGTCTCAGTGAATTAACTTTCTTCGTCTTATATTTTTATTTTTGCTTTTTTTTTGTTGTAATAAGTAAAATGTTCTAAGTTTTCTTCATTTGTTGATTATAAGCAACGTTAATAAGAAGCAAAGCAAAGCAAAAAAAGCTGTTGCTATAAACTAAACTTATTATTTTGCTGCTCTGACACACACACTCACACACACACACACACATGTAAATGGCAAGAGAACAGAAAAGTCGCAAAAAAAGTTTCCCTACACTTTGTTTACGCCTTGATGAAATAAGAAAAAAAATAGAAAAAAAAAGAAAAATTGCTTGGGCGCTATTTTTCCAATATTTACCTGCCTACAAAAATAATTTATAATTCTTAATCACTTTTCATTAGCACAAGGATATTATTGATCTTTTAGTAATTAAGTTACACTACAGCCTTAGCTGGAAACATTTTTTTATATTAAATAAAGGAAACTGATAATCGGGAAAGTTTTGTATCTTTAAATGAAATTTCGCTTAGCTGTGTGTTCATTCAATTCCACAAACTTGCAAAAGGGATTCGCCTTTAATTTTACAATTCTTGTGTTTTATACCAGCCACCATAAACATCATCGACAGTATCATTTCCATCATCATCATCATTGAAAGTAGAGTAGAAATGAATTTATTTACTGTACTGTTGTTGTTGTTATTGTTATTTTTGTTGTTTAGTTATTTGTTATCTTGAGATATATTTATATTTAAGTTAGTTTTACTTTATAGTTTGACTAATGTTAAAACTTAAGATAATGGCCAAATATAAAGTTTTATGCCACGGCAACTCCTTACAAATGCTATTTCGTACTTTTTTTATGTTTGAGTAAATTGTTACTAATGAAGCGTATACATGTGTATGCATACATATATATAATGTACCGATACCTGAAACGCAATATGGCCTAACTAACAAACAATCGGAAAATCGATAAAAAAAAAACAATTCATCACCGAACAAAAATTGGGGTTTTTTTAAAAAAGCAAATATCAGAAGAAGTTACACCAGACCAGTAAATTTGTTTGTTATTACATCAGTTAATAATTTGAATTTCTTTTAAGCATATTTTTTGTTTCTCTTGTCAAATAATGAACACATTACTTAAGACGTTTTGCGTTTCATGCAACGATATACATATATGTATCTGTGTATATTTGCTAATTTCTTAGGCTCGTTGTTGTTGATTACTTACTTTAGTTTTTTGTTACATTTTAATTACATAGATATTTCAGCAGTTAGAGTTGAGTCTTAACTTTGCCATACAGCTACACTGAGAAAATGTCACTTAAAAAATCCATTGAATTAATTTAATTAGATTTCATTGTATTATTTAACATAATCATTACCTCTGGGGAGTTTTTTTTTCCATTTTTGCAATTCTTGTTTTATTAATTTGCTACGCGGGTGGGTAACATCTATCCCGTATCTCACACATTTAGAATTACTATTCATAATAGGGCTGAATATGCAAAATTTCATAAATTTGTATAAACTTCATTGTAGTTGTTCCGTAGGATTTCATAGTTCCATTAAAATATTTCATTGGATGTTGATTTTTTAATATTCGACCTTATAATTTGTAAATTTTAATAATTTTATTCGGGCTCAAGGTCATGACCTTATTTTATTTATTAAAATTTATTTCATTGGATTTATGACAATAACGTTTTCTTATTTTCTTATTTATGGGATTATAAAGTCTAAAACATAAAAAAATTAAGCTCTAAAAGAACGAAATTTTAATGAAATGTAATTCCTTGTATTAATGGAAAATTTCATTACATTTATGAAAGTCCAATTAATTATAACACAAATGTATTTGTTATCACTAAAAACAAACACGCACACACACACACAAAAACAATTTTATATTCTTATTGTCGGGAAGGCAAAAGTTTCGTTACAACATATAATTGCAAAAAAATAAATAAATAATTATAATCACGAATATGTGATTTATTCATGTTTATGCATATAAAGGGTATTTTTTATAGAGTGTCACAACTTTAAGTTGGCATCACTGCTTTATTGGAGCACCCATTTAACAGCTGATAGGTGATTTTTATTTAGTTTGTTTTGAAATTTCATTATGAGTCGAGTTACACCAGAGCAAATTGTTGAAATTATATAATTGTTCTTTTCATCAAACTCATCGTGCAGCGGAAGCTACGATTGAGTTACTCAAAGAAACTTTTGATGAAAAAATAATTTCAGTTAAAGATCGAGCGATTTAACCCCAATTAGATTATATTCTTTAGGGTTATGTTAATTCACATGTCTACGTCGATAAACCACAAACAATTAAATACCTGGAAATCCACATTCGAAGAGTTATCGGCGAAATACTGCCGCGAATGCTGTGAAAAGTGGTTGAAAATTGGTGTTCCAGATTGCGTCTTCTACGCACCAGCCATGGCGACCACATGACGGAAATCATATTTAAACATTAATTTCATAAAATTTTCTTTCCAATAAAGCCCGTTTCATGGATATTAAAAATATATTTCCGTGTTTTATTATGATTTAAACTTGTGTCACTCTATAAAAAACACCCTTTATAATTAAGTACAGGGTATATAAGACGAATTAAGGCTTACTTCGTTTTTGCTTGATAACATTTGGAATCTTCAAATATTCTTTTAAAGTTTTAAAATAGTAAAAATATCATGATGTGATCTCAAGGAATTTGAAGACTGGATGCATAATGTCCTTTAAATACCGTGATGTAGACAATATATATAAAAGGATATTTTTCTTTAAGGCATTAAAATCTTTATGAAATGAATTTCTAATCAAAGTTTCTTTTTTACGACACAGCAAGTTGTTAATGTTTCCTTCAAAGTACATATCAAATTTGATTAATTCTAGAATGTGAGTACATTTCCTTCTCCTTAGAATTAAACTAAATAAATTTAAAAACTATCGTCTTTCAACTCAGTTTGCAATATATGTTTTGCTCCATGTTTTTATTGCTGTAAAAATAAAAATTCCTATAGAAATATTTTAATTAACTTGAAGTTCATGTGAAGTTCAAAAGATGGAAAATGTACAAAAAACATATACTCATATTTGAGTGAGAGTATTGAAAAACGCCATGAAAGAATGATTGCTTTATACAAAAAATAATATTTTGTCAAAAAGAGGTGCCTTACGGCAAATCATTCCAGAGAATACATACTACGTTTACAGGTAGACAGCCCTCCTGACATCAAAATCATCGTTGCACCACTGCACGGTTCAGGGACCAAGAAATGTGAAGCGCTTAACAAGATCAAAAACCACATATCAAGGAAATCAACTTTTATACAATTATATCAAAATATTGTTCCTAGCCACGGCGGAAGGGGCCCATGACAAAATTTTTTACTAATTTTTAGATAAAAAGTGAATTAGTTTTTAGTAAATATTTTCTTATAATTATAAAAATTTATAGCATTTCTGTAAAATACAGCTTTGGCGACATACGAAAATCATTTAAAATTCATATTGAGTAAAATCTCTCAAATTGTTGCTCAAAGCAAAAGAACACAGTAAAAGTTATAAAAGCATTGATAACCTCACATGTATTTTCAAGTATGATGAAAGATGAATGAATAACAAAAACAAATATTTTGACATACTTTAACATATGCAGGTGTATGTGTAAAAACTTTGTCCTTTAGGCTGGTTGGCTGTCCGTACCACAGAGATGTTCGAAACCAAAAAGAAGAAAAAAGTCCACTTGAAATATTAATAAGTTAAAACACTTGTGCATACAATTTACATCCTTATATAAATATACTATATATTTTGTCACTACTACACTCACTTGTAGTTGATTTTGTTGTTTGCTTGAAAAATGTATTGCCTCTATTAAGGCCGGCCTATAGCAGGCTCTTTAGTCACAATATTATTCTTCGTTATGGTTTTATAAGTATGATACAATTTTTTTAATATTCGATGCTCTTAAGGAACAAGGGTCGATCTGCATTTTTGTTTTAGCAGGGCCATAATAGATTTCTTTGTCTTGTCCTGACGTATCAAATGAGCTCAAAATGTCTTCTTTTAAAAAAATTTATTTGTACTAAAAGAGGTCTGGTTTTATGCTTTAAAACAAAATAAATTAATAAATGACAAAGTTACTATGGTTAAAGTGTAACAAATAGTAAATCTCCGAAACCCAAATTTCATTTGGCCACTTTAAACAATATAAATACTTATGCCTGTGAACAACAAAAGATCGACAGACAAATATATTGCTGTTTTTGGCAAATGATCTTAAAAAAAGTCTTAAAATTATTTTCAGCGAAAAAAGAGCGAAATGGCCCTGTTTTCACAAGTCCTTTTTGCAATTTCGTGTTTTCTTTTTAAAGCTTTTCTCTAGTAGAAAACAAATGACAATCTTGCTTATTTTAAATTTGCAAAAAATAAATGTATGTGGGAAAAAATTGTTCAAAGCTGCGGTTGATATTAAACTTAAGGTGGCTGACTGCCAACAGATGCCGTAGTGTTGTAGCAACAACATTATATGCAACATTGGCTATAAGTAAAAATGTGCTCAGGTAAACAATTTGTATTATTCTTTTTTTTTTCTTAAGACAAGCCATATTAACAACATGTCACTTCACATAATAACCTCAAGTGAGAACATAAAACAATTATTTTTTTTTTATATTAATATATAAAGGAATGTTTTGCTGTAAAAAAATATATTATAGAAACTTAGAACGAAAATGCAGTAATAATACATCTGATTCTGTACAGAATATTTCAGTAGATTGTGATCACCTGAATTAAAACCGATGTTATCTTGATGTCGCGAGAGCAAACGCTGCTCAAATTAACCATGCAAATATATCGTGATTCTAGTCAAAAAAACTAAAGGCAGTGAAATATTTGGGCATCAAAATTGATTGGAGGCTCTCTTATTGGGCTCAAATATAGATTAAAGCCACAAGGCAGCAAATAGGATGATGATAGGACGCTATTGGTGAATATCGGTAGACCAACATAAATCAAGAGGAGGCTAACAACGGGAACGACAAAATGGATTCTCTTATATGGCAGTGAGATTGATAAAGATGATTTAAGGGCTAAGCGAAAAGTCCTTGAGGCGGTACAGAGAACAGCGGCCTATTCTGCCTATAGCATGGTTTCGGCAGCAGAGATCTCGAAACATCCAGTGACACCAAAATAGAGTGAACACAGAAGCCACAGGCAGGTGGACGGTAAAGGCTAATCCCAAATGTACAAAAATTGATACAAAGAGAAAACAAAATAAGAAGTTTTAATAAAAATGCCTAATAATAATCCTAAAATTTTATTCGTGCAAAATATGTCTTGAAACTTTTTTTTTTTTTATTAATTTTATTATTTATTAAATCTTCAATTATAAATTGAAACATCAATAAGTTGTTCAAATCTTAAATCTAAAAATGTTAAATATATATAAATTTTTAATTTCAACGGTTGATTTTTGTTGATTTACGTCGCTCGTGTACGGCTGAGAGAAAGAGTATCCCTCCTTCTCAGCCGGGTGTGATCATCATACTGTAGAATATTGCGCGCAAGTAGATTTGGGTGCAACTCAAGTTTTTTTATATATTTTTTCGCGTGTTTTGAAAATACTGTCTTCACCAACGGGACATCTAGATCTTTATGAATTCGATGGTTTCTGACATACCAGGGGGCAGCTGTTATTGTACGTAGGATTTTATTCTGTCGCCTTTGAATTCTTTCGACATTCGATGCTGAGGCAGTGCCCCATAACTGGATTCCATAGGACCATATTGGTTTCAGGATCGCGTTGTATAAGAGAAGTTTACAGTCTAGGCTAAGTATAGAATTTCTTCCAATAAGCCAATTCATTTGGGCTGCTTTTAATTTCATTTGAGTCAACTTTGCGTCTATATTCGATTTCCACGTCAAACGACGATCAAGATAAACGCCTAGATATTTTACTACAGTGTGTTGCGGTATAGTCTCGGTGTTGATTTGTATAGGCGGGCATGTTTCTCTGCGCAATGTAAAAGTGACGTGTACACTTTTCTGCTCATTAACTTTTATCCGCCATTCTTTTAGCCTTGCTCCTTTTATGCGCAGCTCAAAAATAAATATGCGGAGCAAGCGCAATAATAAATTGGCATCTATAAAGATCGTTCTTTGCGTAAAGAGCAAAAAAGAGCGGCGCTGCGCTGCGTTTTTTTCGTACTCTGGAGAATATAGTGACAATAGTAGGCCAGTGATCTGAAGATAAATCCAGAGATGCTCCAGCTTTGATCATTTCGCTGGCCACTCCTTTCACTATTCCTTTCAATATTTTTGTCGATCTGTTGGCCAATATGTTGGCTAAACACTTAAAACTACATTCAAACCCATTTTTGAAATTGTGTCAAACAACACACGACCCTTAGGAGTGATTAAACGTGAACACCAGAATGTGTGTTTAGCATTTTAGTCACCAGTTGCTAGAAAACGGGGGCCCAGTAAGTTATAAAAATCCGTATATTGGCTCTCGGTAATTGAAACTTAGAAAAAAAGTTATTAATTTTAGAAAAGTAAGTTTTTTTTGGGAACAACATTATGAACTGTTTTCATCAAACATGAAACTAAATTATTTTTTCTTATACAATGAAAATTTTATATGAATTAGACAAAAATTTTCGATATTTACAATTTAAAACTTACATTGCACGATCCGGATTGTATTCGTATTAGTAAAAATAAACTTACACAGTTATTTTGTAAATGTGTTTGTTGTTTGAATTCAGTTTGTTTTTTTTTTTTTTTCTCTTTTCTTGTAACAAAAATTTATTTTGCTCATACTGTGGTATGTTACAAAAATATTTCTATAAATTTCTTGTAAATATTTTCCATAGTGGAGTACAAATAACGCAAAAAAACCGCAAAATAATGCACGAATTCCATCCCAAAAATTAAATATAATACGCATAGAAAATAAAATAAAGGAGTTCCACAAAAATTGAATTAATTTAAATATTTGTGAAGATACCCAGTAAACATTTGTATATGTAAATGATAAAAAAAAATTCTATAATATATTTTTCATTAAATTAAACAAAAAACGATCTTAAGCCTGACAATTTAAATTTCTTTGATTAAACATCACTCTGTTCGACTAAAAATTCATAGCTTAATTTAATAATTTATTTGAAAAAGAAATTCCCCAAAAAAACAAAGGAAAATTTACCGAAAAATAAGGTATACAAAATTCTCGAACCTAAATAGATCGCTTGTGCTTAGAAATCAGAAACGTGACTTGTCTTGCGACAGGTTTTTTCGCTTTAGCGGTAATGAAGTGTCAATTTTTTCTGTTTAGTTTTACAAGAGTCAAAAAAGTAAAAGAGGTATTGTATATACTTTTAATTTTAGCTTTTTTTTTTTCTTTTAACAAACTTTTCTTTTCAAACAATAATTTTAAGTTAATCCAAAAAATGTGTGTAATTAAAGGTTATTTAAGTTTTAAGAAAAATTAGGTGAAAGGGACAAAACTATTTTTTTATTCGTCTAAAGTCTTTTGCACACAAATTGCAGAAAAACAAATAATTTTTATTCCGGTTAAAAATTTAATAGAAAATTTAAACGTAAAACTATAATGATGGCTTATGCAGAAATATTCATCTTTATTAAAATTATAGAGTAAAATATCATTAGTTTAGAGAAAAATAAAGACGTTGCATTCACACATCAGTTTATCTTGAAGCGAGCAGAGGAAGGAAAAATGAAAGAAGACGGATACTTCTTGCTTGTACAGAAAAGTTAATTCAATTCTCTTCTGTTATTTCATTCCCGTTATAGCCTTATGTATCAAAATTGAATACAAACTGATCTCACTCATAATAGGAGTGTGTATTGTGAGTTGTTGTGATCGCTCATATCAAATTAGACTGAAGAGGACTTACATCAGTGTTGCATGGAAGATTATTGTTACAAAATATCACTTAAATTTAATTTGAATTTCTATAAAAAAGATCACTCCAGAAAACAGCGAAAATACCCTTTTTTCTACAATCCGAACATCTAAAATGATTATTTTATTGTAGTAAGAAATATTTTCATTATTGAAGAATGTTTGAAGCAACTTTATTTATTTCATTTCAATAATTACAAGGTTGTGGCAAAAATATTAGGTTGAAATGAGCATTTTGCAATCAGGTCTTTTCTTTGCGTGTGGGTATGATTAATATTCAAAATAAGTAATCAAGATCAGGAATTTCAGTAGTCACTAAACTTATCCAGCATCGTCAGTTAGCAGAATGTTCGGCAAATCAAACTCGAAAAGTTTAATTTTCACCATCTATCTTTTCTACCCTAACCCTTTACCTAATTCCGTCACAATATTTGGATCTTCCCAGACTGCTAGTCCTAGAAAAATCTTGAGACAGCAGTGGCTGTATTCTTAGGAACATTATGATGTTGTATGATTTTATCCGAAGATTCTCTTTTAATTCGGTATTCGGTATTTTCTATGAAGATTAATCTGTCTACCAAGTTTCATAATATTCGATTAAGTAGGGGAATATTTATTTATTGTTTTTGAGGCGAGAGTGGGCGTGGCATTGGACACTTTATTTAAATCAAAAAGAAAGAGCACGTTATAAAATACTTTCATAGGAATCTATTAAGAACTTCAATTTCAAATATTTTTGGCCATAGCAAAAATGCAAAAACACTTAACTAACAGAAAAATTCGGCAACACATTTTTTATAAATTCTTGTGAATTTTATTGAAAGGTGTGTACATGAAAATTTTTTAAATCTCTATTATTTTTAAATTATCCAAATTAAAAACGAAAACAATCCGGAGACAACTTCAACCATTTAAAGAATTTTTTTAGTTGGTTTTTTATCTCTTAAAAAATTTTCAAAAAGTGCAGGTAAAATAATTTTCAATTCACCTGACAATATTTATTAGAATTTTATTGTTTCGCGCACTTTCAACAACATGCCAACAAGGACTGTTGATTTAATAAATACCTCCCGATATTTTAAATGAGAAAAATGGACGAGTTTTTTTGTCGTTTAAAAATTTTGAATTACTGAATTTCCTTTTTTTATCTTGCTTTGGCTTAAGTGACCACGAAAGTATTTAAATATTCTAGGAAAAATGGTTTCATATTGGCTAGATTCTGTATTACAAAAATATCACAAAAGATCAACACACAAAATTTTAAAATGTTTGCTGTAGCTTCGTTAAATAGAAATAAAATAATATTTCAAAATTTCGTATCTCTTAAAGCACATATCAAACATTGATCCTCGTGTTAATTTTTTAAGGGACTTGTAGGTTTTTTAGTACGAAAATTTTATTCAAGATCTGGTTTAACATACATTTGAATTCATATTTATCAAAATTGAAGCAAACTTTATTCGTAATATAAGAAATACATATTTTATTTCATATTGTGTCAATACAGTAAATGGAAACCACAAGAATTATGCTCTTTTTATTTGATTTTAATTTAAATCAAATTAAGCCCCTACCCCCCAACACGTGTCATGGCAACAGGCTGACAACAAAGAACATTTAGAAAATTGTGAAGCTAAAAAATCTCAACAAAATATCAGGAATGTTTTTTGTAATAAACACACGGCTGTCTGTACATATTTTCATTTCACATCTAACATCGAAGTAATAATTTTTGTAATTTTATTTATTGAAACGTGAAGTTATGCAAAAATTTAATTTTGTGGTTTTCTGTGCAGGGGCTGTCAAGTTGACGTTAGCACCAGGTTTTCCATGTTTCCAGGTTCCATCTTTTCTTTTTTCGTTTTGTTTTGTTTTGTTTTTCTTTCCAACATTCCCTTAGCAAAGTGTAAGATGTGTTCTTCAACTAACAGCTTTAGAGCAGTATAGCAGCAAGCCATCATGTAAGAAGTAAATCAGCTTTAGGGTTCTCGTAGTTGTTGTCTGGCTGTCTTTGGGATGAAAAGATTGATGATATTTTTTTTTAATTTTATTTCGTTCATTTGTACAGTGTGCTTGCTGCTTGCTATACAATCAAGCAACAATTCTTTCGCAATATGTATACTGAAAGCCAAAAAGTCTGTTTACACTGCAGAGGTCTCATCTTAATTTATTATGTTTTACACTTCCTTAAAGTTTATCCGTTTTGTCGATTTGTTTTTTATATTTTTTTTTTATTTTATTTCACTGTAATAGGCTTTAATTAAGAGTGAAAATACCGCAATTTATAAGAAGTTTAGAGATGCAAAAAAAAAAAAATTAAATAGAAATTAACAGCAAAAAAGGTATTCATGTAAGAGTTGTGCAAAAACACTTGGGCTTTAAGATTAGTTTAATAAGTACTAGAAATAACAGCAGAGGTAAAAGTATAAAGTTGTTTTCAAGCTAAAAAAGAATTAATTATAAATACCAACATAACAATTCAGTTAAAACATCTGAGACTTTGGCAAGAATATTTGCAGCGCATTATGAAGAAGGTGGAACTAAATTTTAATGAATTTATGTTTTTTTTTAGATGCAGCACGGTACTCTGAATTGAAGAACGTAGTTAAGGTAAAAAAAATCAACCATGTTTTAAGAAACTTATTATTTTTTGCTTTATTCAGTATTAAAAATAAATTATCAAAAGCTTAAAAAAGGTTTATAAAAGAGTTTTGCGTACAAAATATGCCTTTTATGCGAATAAAGTTCTAGTTCCCGACAAAAACATGAATGAAGCTACAGTTGCTAGTCCGAAAATTCAGCTATTATTATTACTGCGATCGGAGTAAGGAGATTGCTCTTGTTTAATTTTAAATTTTTATGATTAAATCAAAGGATTTTTTAAAGGATGTCATCATGGTAGTCCTTGAAAGAATTATTATCGTTTAATTAGGAAATCAAAAGCCTTGCATTGTATCCCTTTAACAATTTCAGCCACATTAGAAAGGCTTAAATACTTCTTCCTTAGGGGCTGTGCACATATTACGTAACGCTCCAGGGGGGAGGGGAGGGTTTAAGATTTGTTAAGGATTGGAAATTTTGCACTGAAAAATTAGTAAAAAGCGTTACGAAGGGGGGTGGGGTATAAAATCTCTGAAAACAGCGTTACGTATTATGTGCACTGCCCCTTATTAGAATCTATATGAGGTAAGACCATTTGCTTGTGAATGACTTTATGACCACACTATGCAACCGATTTTGACAAAATTTATACCAAATTAAAAATATTTATTTACAGAAGTGAACAAGACATTTTTGTTTATGGATTTTGAAAGCTATAATCCCATAGTTAGAGAGAAATTTTTTTTCTAGGGTGCGGTGGGGGGGGGGGGGGGGTTATATACCGGGAAAAAATTAAAATGTTTTTTGAAAAACATTCGTAATTCCCAAATTTTATTTGCAAGTGTATGTATGAGTAAATAAGTTTAGGAACTTTTCAAACATAAATGGTAGAGATCTACTGATGAGTTGGTATTTAGCAACCAGCGAAATGCATATAGGTTTGCAAACCCACAAGAAATAAATCAACATTTTTAAAAAAGTTTTACTTTACGGAGTAAATTTATTCAGCACATCTAATTAATGGCAAAGAATAAGCGAGATTTGAGCGGATAAAAATTCGAATGAGGAAAATGTAATTGGTCGCGAAACGTCATGATGTCAGTTCGATCATTTGTTAAATCAAATTATTTCTTTATATTTTTAATTATTACACGAATGAAAAATTTCGTTTAAATAAATTAAGATCCATTTAAAAGAAATAGTTTAAAAAAAAGTTCGACTAAAAAGACTTGATTTACAATTAATTTTAATTTTTTAACGTACATACGTTCCATCTTATCCAAGATACAGATGTGCTACCTCAAATTGATTCTTTAATATTTTTATAAATGCAGATGGTTCAGCTTTTACGCTTTTGTTTATTTGTGCATCCTGCTGTCGAATTGGCTGGGCAGGAGAAAAATTTTGCATGAACTTTATATCCTCTTCTATGAGTTTTGTATTCATTATCATACAATCATTTTAATGTCTTTAATCTATACAAATTTATTACATTTTTGTTTCAGATCGGTCCACTGTGTCCCGCTTATATGTCGTATGATAAGCACTATTGGACTTCGTATAAATTTATTTAATAATTTTTCTTAATACGTTCTTACCATCACGCGTTCTTCATGGCTTTGTGAGAGTCGATCTTAAATCCTTTACGAAATTTGATTAAAAAAAAGGACCTTTAGTATGTAGCTTTCTCTCAAAATATAACAATAATGCACAAAACTCGTTACACTGTGCTGCCGGAACTTCATAAATGTTTTCTTTATTTTAGCATGTACTTTTAATTAATACCGTTTTTTTTCTTACTTTATGTCCCGTACATTGTTTTTTTTTTTTTTTTTTTTGTTGTTTTTATTTCAAGATTAAGTTGTTGTTCAACACCAAAAATAAACAAATCATATTCAAAATTCTGGTTTTATCATTAAAAAAGAGTAAATTTGTTTTATCCTCTTTTTTCTGCTTCATTTAATCCTCTTTGTTTTTTTTTTTAAGTGAAATTATTTTCACTTGTAAATAAGCTTCAAGAAGTTTTTAATTAATAATATGAGATTACACTTTTTTTATTTATTAAATCTTTTTTATTAGATTATTTTCTGTTGTTATAATTTTGCTCATTTTTTTTTGTTACTTAAAGTGTTTAGAGGTTTATTGACGCATTTTGAGAATAAAAAAAGTGTTCAAAATTAAGCTCTTCCATAACAATTAAAATTATGCTGCAAGATAATATAAGAAAAAAAACTACATAAAAGGAGACTTGCTGCTGTCCTTTTTTAATGATGGCAATACAACTACTATAAAATGTATTGTTTTTTTTTTTTTTTTTGTTTTGTTTATTAATTGCTAGAGTGTAAAATAAAAAGTTTCGAAAAGGAAAAATAATACTTAAAAAAATTATTTTATAAACTTTTTCAGGAAAGTAATTAATTTTGTTCATCGATTTAAGACAAGTCAATAGATGTTTTTTTTTGCCTTTGTAATTTTAAGCTGAATAAAAATGCTTATTTTTAGCTTTTGGTAAAGGGTTTCAAATAAAATTATAAATTTACACTGTGTACAGAACCCCGGATAAATGCGCTGACTGACTCATTCGTTATGGAGGATTGTTTTGATACAAGCGATCATTAACTGCTCCAATTGATTGCTCACTAGGCCGGTTGTGTTGACCTTAAAATAAACAAAGTGCTGTATGAACTTCGCCAGCAGATTTTTTTTTTCAAAGTAAATTTCACACAAATTATAATCGTTGTTCTGGCCCTAAATGATTTAATTTAATTTTTATTGAAAAATTCCAGTCGAATATATTGAACTACATATCGAACTGCAGATTACGCCTTGCGCATGTTTTCTTCTTTTAATGACGTAGTTTAACCCATGCAAGGGTTGCCTATTCTATGTATTTCCAAATCATTAAGGGCTACGTTAATATTGAAGCCTTTTAATTTATGATTTAAAATGAGAATATTTTACATTTGGAAGATAAATATGAATGTCATTATCTGCAGTTTAATGAATTTGAACGAAACTCATCTGACATAAAATTTATAATTTATTTTCAAAACCGAAAAATTTTTTGTCGGACTCCATTATCTTAGAAGCTTCAAAGCTCCAAGATAAAACTATTTTCCTTTGAATGTAATAAATATAGACGAAATGCATACCATATGAAAAAATTCTTTAACAAATCTGCAAAGTCAATATATTCTATGCAGATTAATTCCTACTTTTTTCTGAACAAATTTATATTTGATGTGAGACTTGGCAATCCTGCAATAAAATTCACTTTGATAGTTCTCCAAAAATTAATTTATTAGATTTCGTTATAGATAAAGAATATTGAGTTTAAATTTATAAAATATAGTGCAAAAAAAAATAATTACTATTATATTAACCGTGTGTGTTTAAAAGCTTTAAGTGCAAAAAAAAGTTGTTTAGAAGTTTGAAGCAAATTATAAACATTAAGCGCACAGTGGGCAAATGCATGCATAACGATGGAAAAAAATCAAGGGAGAAATTGTGATCAAAAAAAGTTTTGGATAAAGTTTTGAAATCGGCGGGACACTATTAAGATCCTTATGGAGAGAATTTGATCGTTACATTTTAAGCAGGACGATTTGGAAATAAATTTAAAATATGAAATGGGTAAGTTAGAATTATTTTGGTTTGTGCAGTTCTTTATTTGCTAATTGCGCATAGGATTTAGTAACAGAGCAAGTCTAAAATTGAAACCGGAAGCAGTCCCGACAATAGAAGCCAACGCTATCGCAACTTAAACGCAAACACTACCATATGAATAGCAAACGAAAAAAACAAACACTGACACAAACGAAGACACTTTGCATTTTCATATAAAAATTTAGAAGTTCAAATGTGCATATTGCACTTTATCAACAAGAGGGTAATAACTCAAAATTTGCCTTAGAGGTCTGAAGCCACATAGTAAGCAAATTTAGTTTGGAAATATATTAACATTGTTTTTGAGTTAATTTTGAATAAATGCGCTCTTGTAGATCTTGTCGATTGACTTGTCATTAAATTAAAAACAAAATAAAAATTTTTTTAATAAAATTATTTAAGGGAAAAATTAAGGAATTTCCCCATTGTTATCTTTACACAACTAACAAATGTCTGCATGTTTCGTGACGTCACTTAACCAACATGCGCCGAAGATTCAATTTTTGTGTTCGGGAAGGTGAAATCGGTAGTTCTAACATTCTTGGTGTGTACGATATGCATTTTTGTGTGAATTTTTCTCTCAAATAACAAAGCAAATAAAATATTGTCAAAATGTCAATTTGACTCATTTGAGATTTGTTATAAAAAAAGAATCATAATCATTTGTACAATTGTCTATCGTTTATAACAACAACAAAAATACTTTAAGCCAAGTACTTTTTTTTCAAATATTTAATATATTTTTTTCGAGTATTTAATGAGATGACAAGATGAAAGGAAACAAATCAAAAAAATTCCAGATTTTAATATTAAACTTTTCACTTTCATATTTTACAATTTTTTTTTATTGTATTTTAATCCAACATATAAACCATTTATTCGTAAATATGTTAATTAATGTAAGCAGTTTTGTTTTTATGTTTCATTTAAATTAATGATTTCACGTTTTAATTTTTTTTTCTTATTTTAAAATGTTTAGCATGAATTTTAATATTGTGGTGAAAGTTCTTTTTATTTTTATTTTATATTTTTTTAAATCAAAATATGCAAAAAATTACTGTCAATTTCAGTATTTTATTTGCCATTGTTTTAGACTCTTTTGTATGAATAATAACACTGAATTTATGAATTTTACCAGGTTTTTTTAGAACAAGCGAATTTTTATCAAATCCAAACACACGTTTGTTTTAATATTGTACGTATGAGTACATAATTGCACACACACACAGACACAATTTTTCATTAAGAGCATTTTTTCATAAAATTGTAGTAGCTTTTTTTTTTTTTTTTCTTTGTACATTTATTTTGTTATTTGATTTTATAGGTCGTATTAATTTCTGTATTAAAAACTGTACTTAAAGTCAATAAATTTGGTTGCTCGGACTAAAACATAAATCAACAGCGTTCCAAATTCACTATTTATATGGTTTTTACATTTTTATTAGAATGTAATAATTTCACAGGGATTATTATTAAACTAAAATAAACGACATATGCTACATACTGCACTGTGGCGCCAATGAGAGATTTTTGACATAAAAGATTACAGCAAACAGCGAAATGCTTGAAAAATGTATGCAAATGAGTGAAATATATTGTAATGCTTCCTTTTTGTAGGACCAGAACTCATCCGATGACCCCTTCTTATGCAATGCAACGTGCAAGAATTAAGGGAAGGGGACAGTGCAGAAGAGATACATGTTGAAAATTTAGAAGGTTTAACTCTTTTACAACTCTGCAATTGCGCGTTTTGTTAATATTTTAGCATAATTGCAGCAACTCTGATGATAACTAGACGTATGAAATTTCCTAAGATGTGGGAGCAGGCATTTTATTAACGGCTCTGCCAACCGACGAATGAGGGCACTTTGGTGCACATTTGCTTGGAACAGTATTCAATCGCTGTCCGAAGCGTGTTGTAGTGACTAGTGCGATGCTTTCATCACCTAAATAGTCCGACAACAATTAATACAATACCACACTAATGCATATTAGAGAAATTTATGATGTTGATTGACTTGCCCTGACCAAGGATCGTTCTCAGGCTCTAAGTCACTGCTTGCTTAGAACTCATCGCCCTAACTATCTCAGACAACTCCAACCCCTCAAGAGTATGTAACAAAAATATGTAGACTATAGTTTAATAAATTATTTTATTGGTCTCTGTAATTCTCTTAAATGTCTTTGATCTAGTTCGGGCCACATAGTGTGTGTATTTAAACGAAACCATTCGAGCTGTTTTTACCCCCCTCATAACTTTGCTCCTCTTTCTGCCGTAGGCAACCTGTAAGCTTGGCAAAATTGTTTTGCCTATATAATATGGGAAAGAATTCTTGGAAGAATATTGCCAAGCTTACAGGTTGCCTACAAATGAGATGGAATTGTACCTATCAGGAACTTGGTCCTAATTTTGATCTCAGTACTTTTTAAGGCCGAAATTTTTTGGATAGGAACTTGGCCTTATTTTCACATTTACGTTTTTGTGCGGATAACAATTTTCACTATCCCTCCCACAATAAGTATCTCAGCACCTCAGAAATTTAAAAAAATAACCCAACAGTAGAGATTTCAATATTTCATCAGATTTGGAATAATCCGAGGTTTTCTATAGCACTTGACGTAGATCTCATCTGTTATTCGGGAGTCTCTGAAACCCTTAAGAAAACAGATAACTTCTTTTGAAAGCTTTAAATTTGTTTTGCCATATAAAAGTTGTTACGATAAATACGCGATAAAAACTAAATGAGAAACAATTATTTGTGAAATTTATTGATGACTAAAGTACCCTTAATCGGATGTTTACAGCTCGGAGCTTAAATTCTTAGAAATCTACATGACTCTTTAAACTGATCATATTAAATGCTGATAAATTTTCAAAATGTTTTGATCCTGTCGCAACTGTGAATTGTTTCCGTTTTAAAAAAAGCATTTCTATTAAATTGAGTTTCATTTTCATTTCAGACTTTAAAGTATGTTTTTTTAAATAAATTTGAATATTTAAAAAGCTATTTCTTAAAAAATAATGAAGACTAATTAAAAAAAATATATGAAAAAATTTCATTTTATATTAAAACTGATAATACATATAAATTTTGTGAATGCTGTGTATGTATGTATGTATGGATATGTGATAATAAATTTTATATGGATTTTTATCATTCATTTCAATTAAGTTTTATTTTAATGAAAACACATAAATAAAATTAATTTAATTTTTAAAGCTTTTTGTCTTGTTTTTTTTTTTTTCTTAAATTTCTAGGTTTTTTTTACAAAAGCTAAAACAAATAAATTTATATATAAAATTTAAAAAAACACAAGAATTATAAATAAATAATAAAATTAAATTGGTGGGGTTTTTTAAACTATTAAAATTAATTTACTTACATTTAATGTTGTGGCTAAATTTGCTTAAGGGTTGGCTTGAAAGGCAAACAAAATGCCCCCAAAATGTAACATTAATACTTTTAGTTGCTTAAATAAAAGAAAGGAAAAGGAGGAGAACGGATGGTGCTTGTATTTGTGTTTAAGAAACAATCAAAGAAACAAAAGTTAAATATAAAAAACCAAATGACAGATATGATTCATGTTGACTGATTGATTAATTGATTGTTGGCTATCTGTGTTCATTAATTAAATCAGCGTTATGTTAGTGTCATGAACTTTCACTCATTAACTTTAACATTTATTCGGGCGCATAAATAATTGTGCTCTAACTCTTTACACTGGCCCTCCTTTCTTGATTTCAGTTATTTTAAGTAAAACTTGTTGTTTTAGTCAAATTCATGTAAGTCGAAACTAATCCCGCTTACTAAACTTGTCATTGGTGTTAGAAGTGAAAATAACACCAGTCTTAATGAGACATGGGTACACGGAGAGAATAAAAGTGTAAGGACGATACATGCTGGAATTGTGTGTTAGCAACAAGACTGAATTTTAATCTATTTATTTATTAAAGGTTTCTTTAATGAAGTAGAGCAGGGTAGAGGGATGGTAATGGAATTTCTGAAAATATCGTTGGGTATTATGTGAACAGACCCATTATCTCATTTCACATTAAGAATTTAGAATATTTACAGCAATTATAAAAGAATAATATAGTTTATTTATTTTTCGAATATTACGATTTTGCAGCAGGTACGAGGTTAACGTGAAGATCTGAGAATGAAATTTGTCAAAAAATAAAACGATTAGTACAAGAACGATTTGAGCCTAGAACGTCAAAATAATTGACATCTTTACGAATTTTGTATGCCGCCAACCCCACATTGTTTAGAACATTTGGTATAATGATACGACTTAATTAAAATAATATATTTAAAATCATTCTTATTGTAGCTGTTGCCATCAATGTCAGCATAATGTACAGATCAACACTAATTAGTTTTGCAAGAATATTGAAGCTTGTTTCTAATAAATCAGATAAATCTGTTTTTTTTAACTGTCTGCGCTATCAAAACTAAAAAGTAACTGATTTTACCACGAGTTTCGTAGTTTCAAAAAACGATTTCTCATCAGACTTCCTTAATTTAAAATCATGAAAATTTATTTCCACTATATTTACCATAATGTGTTTATGAATTATTCTTCTAAGGCCACTGACTTCATTTCGATTTCGTAATAGAATAAACCGACTCGATTGGATAGATGTCAACTAAATATTTTTCTAGAAAAATTTGAAGCATCTGGAATAATAAAATCAAAAATAGGGTTAGCTTTTAAACTTATCTAATGTCAAAAAATTTTTAAAATCAATAAAATAAAAAGCTTCAAAAGTACCAATTTGTACCGTTTTCATGCCTTAAAAGGTACCCTATATTTTAAGGTGGGTCATCAAATTTCATTCAAATCAATTTAGCGGTTTTCGAGTTGTATTGGAACAAACATCAAAACCAGTGTAGCCAGATGTGAAAATTTGTGCCCATTTTATGCTACTATGATGTTACGAATACTCGTATTCGTATTCGATTATTCGACTATTCGCCTATTTAAAGATATAGGTATTCGTATTCGCCAAATTCAAGCGAATATTTCTCGAATAATTTGCACATACATTTTCCCAAAAAAAAAAATCATACAAAAAGTTTAAAAATGTACATAAAATGTAAAAAAATATAATAATTTATAATTATTTTTATTTAAAAAAAGAAAGCCCTTTATCTTTGACGCAAGATATTAATCTTTTTAAAAAACTGACGAAAATTATATTTCGTAACTATCATTTAAAAGGTAAAGTCTTATATGTAAATTCATATCATGTTAAGTTAGTAATAAATTCTCAGTAGAGGAATGCTGGACTTCAAAAATGGAAGAGCTAAAATTTAATATGTGAAAGTCCACCGAGTCATGTGGTTCTCCGCAATCTGCGAAAATATGTTCTCCCAAACAACACTGAATTACTAATTCAAATCGCAAGCAGAGGTAAAATAATTTAAATATGTTCAGTAGTGGTCTTCAAATTCGGCATCTTAATGTCATAAAAATGTTAAATACCTATAGTAGTGTGACAGTTTTTTTTTATTTATTGTTACTGACGCAAAGGGAGGGATTTTTTCCAATTAAATTTTAAATATTATGTGGCTCTAAATCTTAAAAGTAATATTCGTTATCGTATTCGTATTCGGCGAATATCTTTTCAAATATTCGGATTCGTATTCGCGAATACTAAAAATTGATATTCGTAACATCACTAGTATATATACTATGTAAGTATATATGTATGTATGTATGTAATAAAATTCGTTATATTATTCGTATATATTATAAATTACTTGTTTCAATTAATGATGCTGCTCTATATAAATAAATAAATGTTGGTTGGGAATAAAAATCGGGGAAATTTCAGTTTTCATTGGGGAATTTCGGGGATACCACACTTTTACTTAGGGACATGAGGAAATATTTACCTGGCCACACTGATCCAAACTTCCACACATACAAACATTCACATTTAAATATTAGTAGGATTTAAATCTTTACCTTAATATATAAAGGCCCTATATCACTATATTTTTCCAATCGCATATTTATCATATTTCGATAGGTAACACTCTAAGTTATCGATATAAGCACAAAAAAAAACGATTTTAAAAAAAATTGAGTTAGGGCCTCTCTATATTACGCTAACTATATGTAGTTTTAAATTGAAAAAAAATTTAATATATAAAAATTTATCAAAACGTATCTTGATAAAAGTCCAAACATGTTCATACACAAACTACGTACGTACGATATTCCATATAATTTGCCAACACAGGGGCTGTTCACGTATTTCGTAACGCTTCAAAGTATTTGTGACGGATTCGGTTTTTTTTACCGAAAATTGTGTAAAAAGCTTTAAGGAAACCCCCATAAAACTTCATTATAAAAATTACGAAAACAGCGTAACGTAATATGTAAATGGCCCTTTAGCAGAAAAAACCTTTAATTTTTATTCAAAGTTTCGCAAAGCGTAATAAAAATGTTAATAAATTTCATTTCATAGAAGCTATTAAATCTGTTCTTTTTTTATTTGTTTTTTTTTTATTTTTAACGAGCACTTAACATTATTAACAACAACAAATTGTAAAAACTTTAAGGCATTTTTAATAGAGGTTTTCGAAAATGCAAAAGCACTCACATTTACCAAAGCAATTCGTTCGCCTTGACCCATGAGCTAAATCAGCACAAACAGAAAAAAGAATAAAAACTTAAATGATTAACACATGTTCCATTTAATAATAATTATTGTTGTTGAAAACAATACATAAAGATTATTGTTGTTGCTGTTGTTAATCTGAGAAAATAAAATGCAAATATTTAAAATCAAATTCATTTACAGACGAGAAAGCATTCAATCATCAACATTATTTCACTGACGTTAAATGGGCTTAAAGAAACAGTTAAAACTTTTGCTCTCAATGCAAACAACAACAACAACAACAAAATAATATTAAAAATAAAACTCTAATTCAAAGCGCACAAAATCAGGACAAGAGTATGCAACAAACTAAATGAAAAAGAAATGCAGCAACAACAACAACAACAACTTAATACAAACTGGTGCAATAAACGTTTATTCAACATGGTTTACATTATAGTTTGCGAGCGAACTAAAATACGAGTTAAAAACTTCAACCGACTTAATCGGTGAGAAATAAAAATGTTGTTAAAGTTTATTTCACTTAAAACCAATACACTTGCATGCACTTAGAAAATTGTTTGTATGTGTCAAGGAGTTTTTGGAAAACATTCAAAATAAAGCTAGAAAAAAGTGCCTGGAAAATATTTTCCAAAATAGCTTAAGCTTTTTAGAGTAACATTTTAAAAGCAGTTGTCGGCCTAACACTTATTTTACTAATAGGAGTATGTACATAAGCATGGCCAATATTCGAACACTGCTCACAGAAATGTGGAAGGGTATATGGGGTGCACAGCTGTTTAAAACTTTGTTTTATTTATAATGTGGTACTTTTAACAAGGCCTTTTTTGCCAATGCAATAAGGATATTTACAGAAAAACAACAAATAAATTAGAGTCTCAGTAATTGTTTTATAATTCTATAAAATTACAGAGAACGAAATTGTTAGTGTATTAAATTCAATATTATTTAATATATGTATAGATTTATAAGGGTCGCAAATAAAAGTTTTATGTACCGGTACTAATCTAATGAAAGTACATTTTTCTTTATAAGGTACTCTAATTAGCTAAGTGTATAATTGTTTTAAGAGGCATTTGTTTTAAACGGTTGCTATTTTTTAAAACGTAATTGCTTTAAAAAAACTGCTTTAAAATATATTTTTTTAATGTTACTTTAAAAAAAACATCACTCTTTTTTGAAAGGTGCTTTTTTAAAAAATTGCCATTTTTAAAATTTCACATTTTTTACATTTGCTATTTGTGATGGTGCTATTTTAATAAAAAAATTTTTTTGTAACGTTTATTGTTTTTTCTAAATTGTGTTTTGAAAAGTAATTTTTTTTTTTTGGTTCTTTTTAAATCTTTTTTTTTCAGAAATTAACTTTTTAAAGATACCATTTTAAGAATAACTTTTTAAAAAACTTTAGGTACATTTTTTTAAAATACTTTTATTGAACTGATATTTTTTTCTTGTTTTTCTAATATTTTTTGCTAAAAGTTATTTTTTAACAGAAAGTTCATTGAGGGTTTTTTGTAATTTTCAAAGAGCTATATTTCTTAACATTTACTTTTGTAAAACATTAGCTTTATCTATTTTATAAAAAGTACTTAATTAAAAAAAGGTACTTTTTTATAACGGTGCCTCTTAACCAGGAACTTTTTATGACGATTTTCTTTGCAATGTACAATTTTCAAAAATGTCAAATTACTTATAAAAATTAACTTTTTAAAAAGGTACTTTTTACGAAATAAATATTTAAAAAATTTGTTTTTTAAAAAAGAGTTTTGAAAAAATAACCTTTTTAAAAAAAAAAAACTATGTAATTGTTTCAACAAAAATTTTTTTAAATGTTTTTACTTTTTTTTCAATGCAAATTTGTAAAAATATTTAGAAAATAGAGATAAAAGACTTCTTCAAAAAGTTTCTTTACTTCTTTTTTAAAGTTTTTTACACACTTTGTTTTTTTTTTAAACGGTCTTTCTAAAAGAAGTATTTATTTATTTTGATTTTCGTCAACAGGGAATTGTTAAAAAATTATTACTTGTTTTACAGGTACTCCTTTCTAAAATTCGTTTTTTTAAATAAATATATTTTTTTAACGATCTGCGTTAACGACTTTTTAAACAATTTTTTTTTTAAATGTTTTTTTTTCAACTTTTTTAAAAGGGTATTTATTATAAAGGTTTTTAAATTTATAGGTACTATAATTAGTATGGCTGATAGACACTTTTTTAAAACGTACTCCTTAAAAAAAAACTACTTTTTTATGGAAACATTTTGCTTAACGATCTGCTGAAAACCAGCTTAAATACTCTTTTATGGTAAAAGTTTCATATTCTCTACCTGGCACACCTTATGAGTACAGTCTGTTACCCAATAATTAAAAAACTCTTTACATATTTTTTAAAAATTTATGTAAAAGTATTTCTATTGAAATTAAAATCGCATAAGTTGCAAATTATGATGCAGTAAAGTTCATTTGCCTTTAACTCTTTACACAAACCAATTAAAGAAAAATAAATATGTATCTCTGAAGAACTAGACTAGATAAATAAGAAAATTTTTGGAAATTATAACAAGAAAGCCTAAAGAAATACGTACTTGAATTTAGAGATTTCTATTTTAAATAAAATACATTTTACAATAAATTGCTAAAAATACTTTATAATATAAAGAGAAGAAGACTATCTGAATAAAAAGTTACACTGCAGCATGCTTAAAACGATCTTTTTTCATTTCGCTATTTTGATTTTTTTTAGTATACAAAGAAAAAATCCTGCTAAAGCGTAGAAATTGTATTGTACATTAATGTTTTTTATGTTTCCCCGTATTTATATCTTTTCCATGGAAATCCTCTCTTCAGCATTTCTTTAACTTTATTCTTCCAAATGCTGACAAATTGCCAACAGCTGGTGTAGTGTTGAATGTACGTATGTGTCTATGCAAATACGTTCGTTTATGTTGCTGCTACTCGTACTATTATATGTTCCACATTCCTGTCATTGCAAAAAGTGTGTAAAATTCTTCATATTTTTCTCTCCCATTTTTCCCCCTTTAGGCTGTGTGGCAGCAACTTTTTCTCACTCGTCAATTGTGATGATGTTGAAACAAACTCACACACTGTCTCAAACAACTCGGTAAATGGATTTAAAAAAAATACATACATAAAAAAATTTGTTTAAATTTATTTTTGGCCATTTTTATTTTTAAAGCAAAATCTTTTGCAATTTTAAAGGCAGGCAGGCAGGAAAGTCGGCCGGCAGGCTGGCTGTCTGGTTAATTTTATGATGCTTAAAGTAAACGAAGAATAACAAATGTGATTTTTTTTCAAATAGACTGCAGCAGGATTTTTTCCAAATATATTTTTACACTTGCAATAATTTATTTTATTTTATTTTTTCTTTTTGATATACTAAAAGATAACTTGCCACCAGAAGTGTGGCTACAGTTGTTGCAAAGTTTTCATTTCAATACAAATTTGTTGCATATTTTTGTGAAAAAACAAAAAAATGTTCCAACGCAGTGCAATTTGAAACTTGTCATGAATATGTGCAACAGCAAATTTTTAAAATATTGGACAGGAAATACATTTTTGTTTCATTTGTTAGATAAGTCCTGTTGTTTCATGTAATCTTTTGTTTCTTCTTTGTTTTTGCAACTCTCATCGCCGTCATATTTAAACTATTCCGCTAGAGTTTTCTATTCTGATGTTGATATAACCTGCACACACATTGTTGCTAGTTTAAGTTTTTAAGTGAGTTTGTGTATAAGAGTTATTGTGTGTGTGTATGTGCGGCAATTCCTGTTATAGCTGGGGTTGTTGTGCATGGAATACAAATCGTTGGGGAACAACATGTGTTGGTTCAATTCACTTCAATTAAACAAATGAAACAAATACAGTTGCAAAAGTCTCTTTGGTGCAGTAAACAATTCTTTACATTTTTGCCTGGTTTTGAAAGTAAAAGTTTTTAACTATTTACAGCATAAATTACTTTGAAAAACTGCTCTAATCTATAAAAGTAATTTTTAAAAATTTTTTGTAAAAAACTAAATGTATTTCGGCAAGTTTGCCATTTACCAAATTAAAAATGATGTCTAAGGCCCTAAAGGGAGAGCAATTTATTTGTCAAAAAAGAAAAACTTTAAAGGGAAACTGCGGCATCTCAACTGTTCTTAAGAAATTAATTTACCTTTTTAAACCCCAATTAAAATTTCCATTCTAAATCATGCTTAATTGTCAAAACTTAATTCAAATTTATGGGTTTTTATTTTACAGCTTGCTGACCTCATAACTACAATTTCATTTCATTTAAAACACAAATGTTGTGTTATTTTTGATTTTTTTGCTACTTCCAAGCTAAGAAAATTTTATTATTTTATTATTTAACTTAAGACATTTGTATAAATTTTCATATTCTTGGGATATATTTCTTGCAATACCCAAAGCTAAGCACTTAAAAAGTTAAAATTCGTTTATTTTTCCAAAAAAAAAAATTGCAAAGTTCTATTGTATCTATAAAGTTATAAGTTTTCAGTTATTCTTTGCAAAGTTTTGTTTGTATTACTCATATGTCATGCTCGGCAGGAAACTAAAAATAAATATATTTTATTAACAATATGACTTAAGCTAATATGTGTATAGCATACATGCACACATAAATATATACATACATACCATACATATATCCTTAGGAAAAAAAGGTCATATATTGTCATTAGATATAAAATTACACAATAAATAAGGCAGCAGCAGCAACAACCTTGAAAAAACTTTTTGTATCCTGTGTGCTGAATTTTGAATTTATAGATTTGCGTAATTTGAATAAATTACAAGCGAGGCTGAATAAAATTTTAAAGCAATTAATTAAATAGAAAAATTATATACAAAAAAAATATATATAAAATTTTTTTATTATCTTTGTTTTTTTTCCAAAAAAGAAACCTTAAAAAAAATGTGTGTGAAGAAAAATACATATGGCGAGTTAAATATTTTTCGATGTAAGGACTTACATTACAGGATATTTTGATGTGAAATTAAATATACTTTCACGTAACGTTACATTAATGAAGAAGAGATATTTGAAAAACACGTACAATGGCGAGTGTTAATGTTACTATTTATGTACGTAAATATTTTGTGTCGGTTAAAGATCGTAGGGAAATTAAAGAGCACACTCTTTTACAGCACACAAATTTTACAAAAATATTATGCTTAATGCTGGGAACACAATTGGAACGAACGACGAATTTTTCGTTGCGAATATTCGTCGTCAAAAATAGAACACATGTATGCATATGAAAGTGAACACAACACCGAGGTCACCGAAACTCGTCGTGCGTGACGAATTCTCTGATAGATTTACTTCTATTTCATACGCCGACGAACGACGAACAAATCAGTACAGAGTTACCTTGTTTTTTTAAGTTTTCAAATATATTAATAAATAATTTTAATAAGTGCTTGTTTTTAAGATATAGAGCTTTTTAGTTAAAAATACATAATTATTAATGATTAATTTTGTTTTTGATGTATTTTTTTTTTTTTAATTTTATAAAGGAATTATGTTCTTTATGCGGTACCACTATCGCTGTTATGTTTGTATGTATATAAAAACAAATTCGTAATAAGAAATACACATAATTTTTTGGATTATTGTGACAGCAGTTATTTGTTCGTCCCAATTGTGCGCCACACGACGAATTTACGCAACGAACTTTTATTAACGAATTCGTCGTGCTAGACGAAATTCGTCGTTCGTCCCAATTGTGATCCCAGCATAAAATATATATCCTATTTTCCAAATAGAAATAGGAGGTCTAAGCAAATAAAGGGGCCATTTCTGTAATCTTTGCGACTTAATAATGTTCGCAACTGTTATAACGCTATTGTTATCTGTATTATTACTAGGCAAGAACACTTTTTGTGATGAACTTCAAAGCGACATTATTCAACCGATTTTGACAAAACTTATAACAAATGAAAGCTATTTATTCACAAAAGTGAATGAGGTATTGTGGGCTTAGGAATTTGGGAACTATAAGCGTTTAAAAAGCTACTAATCCATGCACAGAGATTGCACGTACATGAAAGTTAAAAAAAAAATTAAGTAAACATACATGTTTTTTTCTCCAATTGGTTTTGCAAAAAAAGTAAAAACCATAATAAATTTGTTTTATGTTAGGGATGCATTTAGATGTGCAAAGTTGACTTTGCAATGTCATGAGTTTTTAGGAGAAAGGAGGCAAGAGAGTTCCGAACAGTACGGACTTTGAAATACCCCCAAACTTTCGCTTTGAATCTCTTTCGTCGAACACAGTTGTAAATATTTATATATGTATTTATGTTCGTATGTATAGAGAAATCATAAAACACAAAAGAACAGAGAAAGGAAACAAAATTTATTAAACAAATCTTTGTGTGTCTTAACACCAAACAAATTTTAAAAGAAAACTGAAAAACCTTTGTTAAGTAAACTTTTTCGTGTCTCAATTAGCTCCTAGACGTGGGAGAATTGTAGGAATGTTATGAGAACAAAAAAAATTCTAAAGGATTTGTTTGATCCAAAGCAGGCTTTTCTTTAAATTTGTTAACATGAAAAAGTCGCAAGAGTGTAAGTCTCGGAAATCTGCTTAATTAATGGATTTTTGCCATAGTGCATATAAACGATTGGGTCATTTCTCTTTGTATATTGAATAGATTCAAAAACTCTGAGAAATATTCTAAAGTAACCGTTTTAAGAGAAAGCCTATAGCCCTTACTTCACTGGCCGATCCAGCTAAGTATTCGAAGAAATCCACTTTTTTACTACGTCTGGAATGACGACATGTCTTAAGCGACCAGAACCAGGGTGTTCCCAAACAACAAACTACAAATAAATTTTTTCAAAGTCCTCATTGTATTTATCAAGGCTTTCAGTAGTGTCAGTGATCATTTTTTTTAACCCAAAAATAATTTTAAATAATCACGCGAAAGTAAATTATTGAAATTTTTCTCAAAATTAAGAAGTTCTTGTTATTTAATCTCTGTCAAAAGAAAACTAATTGACGGCAGTGTTTTCAAATTTTGATAGTATTCTACTATTTTGCTATTATGGATATGTAAAAAATCCAGAAATTATCAAACTAAACTCGTTTCTCAATTTAAGATTTGTGCCTCATAAAAAATAATTATTATAATTAAACAGTTTAAGTGTTGTAGATGGTATAAATGTTTTTGTTAATTTGCACACAAACATTTGCTGAGAAACATGTACAGATATCACCATCCAACATTTATACAACAGCTTTTGAATAGGTCAAATGGAACAAAAAAAGAAATAAAATTAAACACAAAATTCATTAGCAGCATTTTAAATTATTTGTTCCACATATACGAGTATTTATTCATTTCATAGCAGCAATTATTTTTTTTCTCATTTTTTTATTACATTTGTTACAAACAAATTAATACAAATATTTTTCAAGCAATTTTATAGTGAAACTTATAATGAAATTCTGAAATTTTTCATTAAGGATATATAAGGAAAATAAACATAAACGCATACATACATACAAACGCATAATACATACTTATAGTATTTGTCCTACTTTTGAAATATTTCGCACAAACGTATGTGAATATGTAAACATGTATTGGTTCTATGTGATTCGAAAAGATTTTGCTCTGTTTTTTTTGTGTTATTTTCAAAGAACAACAACGGACGGAACTGTAACAAACTGAAATTTTAGGGTCATTTTGGGATCAATTTGAAAAATGAATGTTTTCAGTTTCTTAAGTTGTTTGTATACACTCACAGACACACACACAACAACACACAATAAAAACACACATATATGTATAAGTTTAAGTCATTTGACATAAAAAATACATACATACAAATGAACAAGTTTCTAGTAATAATTTCTTTATTTGTATTTCTACGTCTGTATGTAACTTTATGTGTGTTTTATACGCTCCCCCATGTCCTGGGTAATAGTTGTTAGTAAATACAACAACAATAATAATGACTAATGATACAAATAATAATCACTAAAGAAAATAAGTTGCACGAAATAAGTTAACGAAATAGAAATGATTGTATGTGAATTTCAAATTTTGTCAATAGCAAACGTTTCTTTCACTTCTGAAGATACATCTTAAAAATATTTAACAAAATAAGTTTAAAAAGCATTTTTGGTAATTTTAATATGAAATTAAATTTAATGGAAAGAATTTTAAATTTAACAAAAAAAAAAAAAAATTCACAAAGACAGAAATAAGTCAAGGACATCAAGGATGTAGTGTAGTTTTCTATCTCTTATTCTACTTCTCTAACTTAACACATACAGATGTACATACATTGTATATTATATCATCAAATATTTGCCAGCTATGTAGTGCCTTATATGACCTTAAGGGTGTTTTTGCCTCCTTTTGTTTTTGCTAATCAAATTCCTTGCTTTTGTTATTTTAACAAATGCCTGTATATTTTAAAGATGATTTTCATATATCTCTTTTAATAAATAAATATATCTGGAATAATTTAAAAACGATTGTTTACAGAAATAAATACGAATTATGTACATAAATATAAGGGTCAGCATAAATAAGATTGTGAATTAAATTGACTGGCAAATGGGATTATGTGAAGGATTCTTTCAAGGATCTCTGTAAATAGAATTAAGCGAAAACAACGAATCTTTCAGAAAAGCTCACAAAATATACAAACGATAACCGAAATAAATTTGCATTCAAGAAACTGATAGTGAGTTTTATGGACAATACTAATGTTTGGTGAATTAATAAAGGCATAATGCCTTAGATCTTGGGTTTGAGCTTAGGATGAGACACATTATCACTATTATGAATTTTTCCCATTTGTATGATGATGCTAACTTTCGAGAAGATATTCTTGTATTTGTTATCTCATGATACTGACATTTTTCTCAGTATTTCTTCATATTTTTAAATGCGTTAACACGCAAACCCCTAAATATCTCGATTTAAAAACAAAGTGACTTATGTCACTTTTAAAATAAACGGCCCTTTTCATCGCGTGATTCTCTAGCACGAACTGAGATAATAAGGCCAAGTGACTGGCGTACTAATATTTTTGTGTATCAGTAATTGGGGTGAGAGTCCACTAGTGAATATCGGGCACAAACTGGATTCAAACCTTTCGTATTTGGAAAAAGCAGCGTTCCAACTCTTGTTTTACTAATACAAAATTACAACGTGTTAATAAATGCTGATAGAAAACACTAAATGTGTGTGTGTCATCCTACTAGTGTTGTCCTATCTTGAAGTATGATTATATCTGTCGTAGATTAGTGTGCCTTCATTAGTGGTTCTCGAGCACGAAGTATCGGTTAGGGCAGAGAATAGTTGTTGGCCTCCTGCTAGAGATTTTCGAGCACAACACAGGAAGATAACAAAGCTGCAGAGAAAGAGACGAACAGCGGAAAAGTTTTGTGACGTAGCGGCAACCTGTAAGCAAGACGGCAAGGCAAAGATCAGAGGAAGACCACGGAAGCAAACAAAAATTTATATAAAATACCTTTTTTTTATTAATTAACTTTGTATAAAAATTTAAATAAGTATTAAGAAAAAAAAATAATAAACAAAGGAAACAGTGTTCAATTTTCTCGCAACACACCCCCAGGATAAGGCTAAGTGTGTAGCGCAGCTAAAATGAGTCATTACAATATCATTGTGTTACTTATTGTACAACTATTTAATAGAAGCAAAATTAATACTACTGACACCCACTATAATGACCATCTATTAATTTCCATTACAGCGAAGTCAAATAGCAGCTTAAAATGTCTACTAAACGCCAGAGATAATGCAACACTACTCAAAAAATCTTAATAAAACTTGTAATATCAATGATGGGAAAAATTCTATAAAGTCTTAAAGTCTTTAGTCGTTCACAATTCGCTATAATTCTTTTTATTTTAGCTTTCACTCTATTGTGTTAGTGTTGCAACAGATTTAAATTTAATTTGGAAATTTGAAAAGCCGCAATATATTTTCAAAAAACATTGTCTACAAACTTTTAAATGACACTAAAAAGTTTGATTATTTTTCTACTCTGGAAATTGTTTGCCAAAACATGACTGCAAACTTTTGCAAAGATGTGTAGTAAAGTGTTAAACTTTAAATACAACAATGTTGAATTTTATTGAATAAATAACAATTTAAAGTTAAAAACAGTCAGTGAATTATTATGCGGAATATAATATATTAAAACATATTAATTGGATTTACTAAAGCATCATAAATTTGACAATTATTGTTCAGCTCAATCAACAATTATTTTCATAGTTTCATTGTCAGAGACACAAATTAACATCTGTAAACGTTTTTTAAATTGTATTTTTATTTCTGAATATTACTAACGAAAGTCTATTGAAAGAATTTTCATATTGATTCGTTTATAATTAAAACATTTTATTGGTCTGTTTATCAGGCGATTGTATCTATAAGTGGATATATTATTGTCCTGGTTATTAATATTATTATTGTTTTTTTTTTTTTAATTTGCACAGAGAATTATATTAAATGTGGAAAATATTAAATAAAAATTCAATTATTGCGACAGCACTAAAGTATGTTAATATTTTTGTTAAAAAAAAATTGTATATGAAAGTAATTGAGAGGATTTTTTTTAAGTATTAATCCTTTAAAATGTTAATAACAGTTCAGTAAAACCGTTTAAATTGCGAATAAATGTAATTAACAAGAATGAGAAGAAAGTATTATCCGCACAAAAATATAAATGTGAAAATAAGGCCAAGTTCCTATCCAAAAAATTTCGGCCGTAAAAAGTACTGAGATCAAAATAAGGACCAAGTTCTTGATAGGAACAATTCCATCTCATTTCTAGGCAACCTATAAGCTTGGCAATATTTTTCCAAGAATTCTTTCCTACATTATAAAGGCAAAAATATTTTCAGCCAGGCCGTAAGGACATGATAACATCTCATTTCTTAAGTATATTTTAACTGCATTTATAACTAGAATGCACTAAGAGCATTTCTGGTGTGAGTTTTGTTTGATTAGGTGCAAGGACATGTCTACCTCCCGCATATCTTTTTCCTCAAAACCTAAATTTTTCCTGTTTTTATAATTAAAATGCACGAATAATCTATAATAAATTATTAAATAATTTTTTGTTGCTCATTCATAAGATTCGTTTACCACTTCTACCCTTTTTAGCATACGATGTAGAAAAAATTTATTTATATCATGATGAACTGGATCGTGATTGAAAAGACTCCTCAGGAATTTTAATATGATTCAACACATATCAGAAATGTAAACGAGTATACATCAGCTTTCAATTAAATTTAATTGTTAAGAGTTCAATAACTTCGGACAAATGCATGTATTTAGAAACTTTTGTTTGGGAATAATTTTAAAGCATTTCTGCTTAAATAAAAAAGAATTTATCAATTAAAAAAACTGTTGCCGAATTGATGTCCTGCTGGAAATATATTATTATATATTTTTCTTATTCGCCAATTCTGTTTGATCCTTTCAGCAAATTATATTTTATTCATACACATTTACTATTTAATTGTACATTGTTTTAAATAATGTATTTTTAGCTTTGTGTATATGAATAATTTATAACAAAATAAACAAATAGCTTTATATATATTTCCAATCTTATTTGTACTCTTTCTGATAAATGTGATTTTTTTTCGTTAATAGATCAATTAAACATTAAACTGCTATTTAAATTTACCAATAATATGTTATTGTTCAAATATTTAAACGTAAATAATTACGACAATAAACAATACATACGATTAAATGGATTTTGTCATGCATACAACGAACCAATAGAAGTTTAATAATTCCAAATCGCTTTGGGTTAAATTATCGCTAAAATCAAACCAAATTACCTAGAAAACAAAAAGAAAGAGAAAGAGAAACAGTTAAATTTCCATTTGCAAATCATTTTGTTAAAAATAAATTCTTTTTCAAGTTTTTTTTATCAAAAATATTTGTTGTATATTTTTAAGGAAAAATGTCAACTAGTGTTTAAAATAACAATAGTTTGAGTCCTAATCATTGATACATATATGTATGTCTAAAAGAGTCTTAAAAGATATTTGTTATTTAAAATTAGAAAGCTAAATTGTAATTACCCACACTTCTTGTTATTAAAAAAAATTCTTAAAAGCCATTTTCTTTAATATCCTTTTATTTGATATCTTTTTTTTTTTGTAATATGCTTTTATAGTTCCCCCTTTAAAATAATTTATTAAACGACTTTTTATTATATGTATATAGTTTTTTTTTTGCACTTCATTATGCCAACCCCTCCCACAATACCCATTTAAAATCCTTAGACCATACCGACAGAATAATATTATTTAGAGGTATTTAAGGTTTTAATTTATGAACTTACAACGTTTTATAGTTAAAAATTATGATTAATGCATGGTTTGTTATAAAAAAAACACACCCTCGTAACACCAACACATAAATAATAAAGAAAACATATGTACAGTATGGATATGAGCTATAAAAGTGATAAGGTTGATTTCATAACAACGCCTTTAAGCATGTGCAGGGTGTTTTAGTGGTAGTGAGTGTTTTCGAGTTTTTTATGTTCTAGTAATCGTATACGTTTTATATGGGTTTCCATAATTTTTTGTAGCTTATACGCACCAGTACACCGGAAATAATGACACATACTTACAAAGGAAAACTTTCCTCTTACGTTTTAAGCCAAATTCTTTTTTAGTTTTTTAAAGCTTTAAAAAAATACTATATCGCAATTATTTCTTTTTTCTTACTGGTTTTTTTATATGTCGGAATTCCAATTATTTGCACTGGCACCAGCATATTTTTTAATTTTATTGTGCGTCTCAAACAAACAAATAAAACTCTAATAATTCGATTCTATTTATGAAAAGGTACACCAAAAGTCACCATATCACTATAACGTGCGCCTTAGAAAACATAATTTTATTATTGTTGTTGTTGTTGTTGTATCTCACGTATAAGAGTGTTTGTGATAAATAATGGCTGGTTCATTAAAAGATGAGATTGCATAATAAATTTGTTAAACAACATGATAATTTTGAACACTTTCAAGGATAAATAGAAACACAGACACAGACGGGCAAATATTTTGCCACACACATAACTATAAACAAAAAAGAATGACGCCTTCAAATAAAAAAACCGCCACATCTACGCAGCGAGAAAACTCAGAAGCCCTGCTAACTTTAGGCCTTATTAAACGCCTTCTTAGGAATGTTTTTGAATCAATTTACTTTTTTTTAACACATTTCAAATTAGCTTCTCTGAGAAGGGAGAAGAGAGAAAGAGAAAAAGAGAGATTTTAATTTTTTTTTTTGTTATACACATTCCAAAGTAACGGGAAAGCCATTAATTATAAGGCCTTTCAGAATCACTCTCGAAATCAACGAATGCGGAAGGGCTTCTTCGCAATGGTATCGTGTGTAAAAAATATATGAGTAAGGAATGGGGCGAGAAGGAAGCGAGAATGCCTTGCGCATCCAAAAGAAGGGGTGGAGAGGCCTTCTAGAAGGTCTTCGTAATCCTTCTTTTTCCCGCTGGGTATATACATACGTATATGTAGAATAAACAAACACATATGTATACATTTTTTATGTGTATATGTGTAATTGCATGTGTGAAATGTCGGAATTAATGTTCATTTGTATTGTTGTGTATTGGTGTCAATGTCAAATGCCGGTGTTGTTAATGCTGTTGTTGCTGTTTTTGGTTTTCATTGTCGGCCGTCTAATGTGTTTCTTAAATTTTCGAATGGTGGACAAGGCAACAGCTTTATATATTCTTATCGATACAAATTAATCCTTCAAGAAAAATTCTCTTCAGTCTATTAAAGCAAGCAAAAGCTTGAGGTGGAGCTCGTGAAGTCAATATTGTAAAAATGTTTAAGCAATAAAAGAAAAAGTGAAAAAAGATTATATGAATAGTTTCATTATACCGATCGCTCGCAGATGAACGTATTTCACAGGTATCCTTTAAAGAAATAAATTACTTTTGGTTTAGATGTTTGTACAAACAATCCACCGAAAAAATTGAATTTCACTCAAAATTGTGTGAAGAATCACGGCAAAGCAAAATTAACGATCACTAATACTACTTTGATTATTATCGGGGAAATTGCATATATGCCATTGCATGTTTTTCCCTGTGCAACGATTGTAGTCTCAAATAAAATATTTATACGTTTCAGACAATAATTTCTTAGTGCATATTTTTGCATATTTTACTCTTTACAGCTTAATTTTGCTTATTTTGCACTGCAACATTTATTTAAGGCTTTACGCACTACTTTAATAACTTTTATTCAATTTTAGAAACATTTTTGAGCAAATACTAATTTTTTTCAAATTGTTTCGCTTATTTTCAAATAAAAACACAATAATCAAGTTTTACGAATATTAAAAATATTTATATGTAAGAGTCTGAAGACAATGTTTGTGATGCGGTGCGATTTCTCGTTGCGGGAGAGAAAATTAAACATAACACAACGGAAGATGGCGAAGGCAATACTTGTCATTGTTTGTTTACATTTTTCTTAATTTATTTATGCATACTTCAAAATCGTATGAAAAACCGCACCGCAATAAATCATCGCTACATTGTGTTTAGACTCTAATCGATCATTTATAGAAAAAAATATATAACAAACATGTGCGATTTATTTGATAAAATTTTAGTCAATAAATTATTTTAAAATCTTGGTGTCCATTTTTTTATGTTCCAATAGGTGGAAAAACGGGCTATCTCTGTTTAATCGAGTTCCATGAACATATCAAGCCAAATTTCATTTTCGTGGAGTCCGAAGTGAATATAATGATTTTTAGAATTTTGTAAGCATCATTTAAAATTTTGGCTGCATATTTTAATGAGTATAAAACACAGATTTAAAAGCTCCTATCCGATTTTCCTGGTTAGCATTCATTGTGGCTAAGTACGCTACACTGTGATGCATTACCGCCCAAAGAGTATAAATGAGCTACTGTGAAAGAAAAAGCATGTCTAAACACCTAAGGAGAAATTTTTAAATTTTATTCCTTTAACCCTAGATTGGTATACATTCGTCGAATCGACGAACACCTTTTTTATTTACGTGTTATCTTTTGTCTCTTAACACGTAATACTCTGATTTTCTCTGTAGCGCTAGTCAACAGTCTGCTTTTGTAGTGTGTGGTCATGCGTTGTTGATCGTTGCTTATATGTAAGTTTTTTTATTAAATTTCTGAAATCCACTTCGTCGTTTCGACGAAGTATACCATTAAAATTTGTACTATGAAGTTAAATTCAAGTTCTTTTTATAACCATACCTGTAAAACAAACCAAAATTTTATGTTAGTTTTTAATTACCAATAAATTAAATAAATAAAAGAAAAATTTAAAAAAATATTTTTAATTATCATTTAAAACATCTTAAAGAATACAATAAAATTGTCTCTATTAACAAAATGTGCACAGTTACATAATTATGTAGAGGTAAATATGATATTCGTCGACTCGACGAAGTTTACCAATACAGGGGTAAATTTAAGTATACCAATCTAGGGTTAAAAACTGCCTATAAATTTCATCATTTCCAACACACACCATATTACAATTACGCCAGCGACTGTGAATTCTCTACGAAAAAAACAAACAGAAGACAACGGCTTTCCATATGAAGATAAATACATTTTTCATTACATTAAGATTCCGCAAGAACAATGAGAAACTCTTAACAACTAAAGACAAAAGAAAAAGAAAATTCAACATTTTTCACACCCTTTTGATACGGCGAAAATGTGGAAATACATTTCACATACATACAGATGAATACAAAACACATTTCATTTTAAACGGGGCTGATAATTTATTTGTCTTTCATAAATATTTCTTGTAAAATATGTTTCTTTTACTTTTAAATGTGATAAGTTATTTTCCAGTTTGGTCCATTAAAAATTAATGGAAAAGTTAAACGAAAAATATTATAAGAAAAATTAAATAAAATTTGATATATTGTCCCTTCACTAAACGGACGAGTTCTCTGTTTGCAGACACAAAAAGTTCTTTAAATATTTATACAAACATACATATGTACATATGTATATATCTATGTATGTAGATGTAATTTTATTGAGTTGGAGTTTATTTAAAAGCTGTTTCTATGTATATCTGTATGTGTGTGTATATGTGCGGATCTGTGTATGTGTTTGAATGGTTGTATTCATCGTGTGGTGTGCATTTGACAAGTCAATTTTATGACAAGTTATTTTTTTTAAATGTATTATTTAGTTGATAAGTGTCTGCTGTCTTTTTTTACAAAAAGGTTTAGTTTAGATTTTGATGATTCAAATCATTTTCTTTGTTGTTTTCTAAATCCCTTATATCAAGTTCCTTTTATTGTCTGTGGGTTTTTTTTTTGTTCGCCGTCAAAATGTTGGTAAACTTAAAGTTTTTCTTTGAAGTGGATAAAATTTCAATTTATTCATTAGTGGTGGGGAAACAATTTGATTTTGGCGCCAAAAATATCGTAGTGTAATGTGTGGATGTATATTTAATAGGTTATTCAGGGGTTTTTAAAATAGACCTGCCTATTAGGGTGCCGGCGCTTAAGAACGCCACTGGCCTAAATATATTTAAGGCAGTTGGATGCCTGTTTAGAAAGAAGCAGTTTAATGCTCCCAGAGATAAAGCCGATTTTAAGGCTAAATAATGATTGATTTATTTTCTAAAAATTTGTTCCTTATATACTAAAATAACAGTACCTTAAAACTACAAAAATTCCTTATTCAATAATATAATTTGTGGTATACACCAACAATGTGATGTATAATAAAAGTAGCAAAAGTTGTTGTGTAAAATAACAATTAAAATAAGGTATACTAGTTGTTGTATTTTTACATTACAGGAATTTGCTTAATTTTAGCATAGCATTGTTGTTGTGTATTGTTAATAAAGGAATTTACTTAAAACTAAGGTTACGAGGGCAGTTCTAAAATTACAAAGATAATAATCAAAGTAAGATTCACTACAGTAGTAAGTAGTAAGCCTAGAAATAAATGAACGTAAAGTGTTTACAACGCAAAATCAATTGTGTATAAAACTTTACTGTTTCTGTCCAAACAAAGAAATAATATTTTTTTTTCTTGGAATATTGAACTGTAGTGTACCTTACATAGAAACATACAATGCATACTCAGTAATTGTAGCGAACATTAATAATTAATAACACATGCTGATCAATCAGAATATTTGAGCGAAAAACATTTAAGTGTCAAATATAAATGCAACTAATTCCGATTGGTAAATACAAATGTTTAATAGGACCTTGTTATCTTATTTTCACAGCACTAAAAGAGAAAGTAGATATGTATTAAAAAAAATATGTTAGAAAGGGTAGTATATAAGCAGAGCAAAATTTAAATAAACTTAGACTTGAATCAGTATGAGATCCATACTCTTTAACACATTCCAAACTTCAGGTGTATCCAGAAATTTATGAAGCACGACCTGGATCTGATCGATGAATACAAAGGCTATTGCACGAAGGATACTGAACACCAACTGCAGCATTTTATGAATATAAACAATAAAATTAGGACCCAACAGTTTCTGAAATCGACATTTTTTTCTGCTCTTGAAACTGAATAATGTCGATCTTTCCCTTGTTCCTTGAACACTAAATGATAATCATAAGCTCACCCTGAATAACAACATAATTTCATCAAAAATTCGGAATTAATTAAACATAAATAAATTCATAGATTTGTAAATCGATTAAAAGATTAAAAGCAATTAAAATTTCTATCATATTTGGGCATAGTTGAAATCATTTAAATTAAATTTTAATTTTCAAATAATCTCTGGATGAACAAAAAACAAAAAATACAAATATAATTGTAAAACATTTAGGACTTCAAAGGGAATTTGTTTTAGTTAAACAAACATATTAATTAAAGTTTTGTTAAGACATGCTGGCATTGAAAACTACACACACACATAAGATTAAAAACAAAACCCTTTTCTATAGAAATATGAGAAAATTTTCACAAATACGCTCATACAGACCAAAAGGATTAAATGGAAAAACCTAAGATACGAGTACAGTAAAATATTTAATTCCTTAAACAATTTTAAAATATAAGGGTTCTAAGTGGGCAGCAGAATGAATGAATTCAAAATAAAAATAAAAAATTTAAACATTCTGAGAGGAGGAGTATCAGCTCATAACATACCATAGAAAGGATTTTGTCTCTCAAGAATTTTTTTTAACATTCCAATATTTTATTGCATTTTCTGCTGTTTAAAACAAAAAGTCTGATCTTGCTGATTTTTCTAGGTTTACTGAAATCAAATTAAACAAAAAATATTGGGCTTTTGGCTGAGGTCTCTTTCTCTCTTTATTTATTCTCAAAACGAAAATCCATAATCATGTTGTTACACGAAGTATTTTGAAGCAGGCGGTACAAGAACAAACATAAATTACCCGTGGCCTACCTCTTTCATGCGACAGTATTTCTTTGCTGGTATGGTTCTACCGGTGTCACATAGGCAGGTCTTACTGTTTTAAAATGAAGAACTACACAAAAATATTTTAATGCCAAAAACACAAGTTTAAAATGTCTTAAAATTTAATTACAAAGAATTTTACAAAAAAAAATAAATAAAAAAAAAACATGCAGAAAACAGTACATTTTAATGGCTTCACAGCACGTAAGACAGAATTGTAATGACAGAAAGATGAAAAGAAATAAAGAAAAAGTCCTTTGCTTTTGGCATTTGATATCTTAAGCAATTATTGCATAAGATTACAAAAGTACTTTTTTTTGGTATGATGAAAACAAAATGTAATTCCAGTTTTTTTTTTTTATAATTTTTATATTTAAAATGTATTTAAAAAATTAAAGCTGCTGCAGGGCAAATGTTATCAAAAATTTATAACGATTTAGATCTGTTCAAATTAAGAAAATTCGATAATTATATTATTTTCTAACCCAGCCAACAAATTTTACATTTGCTTACTACTCCGCAAAAGCTACTGCTTCATTAGAGGCCGGTTAGTAAAAAGCAATTGCTTGTTGTTGTTGTCACTCCTGCTTGCAAAAACTCATCGAACATCAATAACCAAATATCACGTACTATCATTAAAAATTTCATAATTATCTTGTTAAAATAAAATTGTTTGAATAATTTTTCAGAAACAAAAAAACAACCCAAAATAAATCCTCACAGGCACAAAAACTATCACTGTGAAGTTTATGTAAAATGTTAAATGTACTCGTGTACATGTTTAGTGTTGGTGTTTGTGTTGCTTTATGTTAATATTGAAAATTTTAATAATTTTTGGCTCTCAATTTGCAATAAACCACTTAAGGTAGAATTAGTTTTGACTTTCTGTTCTGTTCCGTATCAGCTGTTCGTTTTTTGTTTATGGAAAACATGTATTTTCAATTAGTTGTTCCGTTGTGTTACGAACCATTCTGTTGAAAACAGAATTTTACTTACAGTTCTAAATGACAGCAAGAGACAGCTGCTTGTTTCAGTGAACCAAGCCGATGCCGCGTAACGCTGATAAATTTTTGTTATAACCGCCGTCATCGACTTAAAGCACATTAAAAACAAAACGATTTTTTATATAAAAAAATTATATTCATGAAAAATTTTTAGTGAGTAGAGGTTTTTTAATTAAATAACGTTTTTAACTTAATTTCTTTAAAATTATTCAACCTGTTAATTAAGACGAAGCGCCGTTTTAAATTTGTGAACACCGCCGCCGCCGCCGATAATATATGTATATTCGGCTATGTATATTTTTGCAAGAAACAGCTGATACGTTTTTACAGAACTTATAACTACAAAAATTCAACAACAGAACGGCACAGAACAGAACAGAAAGTAAAAGTCAAGACTAAGGAGGCCTTTAATATTAATTTTGTACGAGTAGTCGTAGACATGTTTTTAAGGCACGAGAGAGAGAGAAAGGCACTGTCTATAATAAAATTCTTGATAATAGAAAGTGCATAATGATGCAAACTTGAAATGGGTAACAACAAATTTTACACAACCACTTGCTTCAGTGAATGTCAGTGTATATGCCAAATAAACACATTATTGTTTATTGGTCACGCATACATCCATGCATACGCGAACACATTGGCATGCACTAAATTTTTTTAACAAATCTACGAGTATAACAAAAGCTTTAAACAGATAGTAATGTGCGTGTGTGTATGTGAGGAAAATGTATGCATGTCCTTGCTTTTATCACAGTAATAGTAAAACGGAAGTAATGAAACGATAAACCAGCTATTGATGGAATCTGTATGTTAATCCTAACAATTGTGCCTACAAAATGAACAATTATTCTAAATCTTCTAAAGATTTCAACGGAAATCGTTAATTTTATTGATTTTCGCAAATGTTTAAATATTTTTCTGCCATACATTTGCTTATCGCTACAATATTGGGAGTTTAACGACTGTTAGAAAATGCCAAATATTAATCTGCGGTGTAAATTTTATACGATAATTCTTTAAATCGTATTCGAGTTACTTATGAAATAGCAATAGAACAAATGGTCGTATATTGTTTTATCTCACCATAATGAGACAAAAATATTTTTCCATACTTTCAATCTATTCCCTAAGCCCTGAAAATAATTCTCATGGTGCTTCACATAATAACTAAAGACATCTTATAGCTTAATTATAAGATTTAAAAATATTTCCTATACAGATTTACTAAGAAGATTCAAAATGAGACAAAGTTTATATTATTTTAAAGTGCAATACAGTTATATAACGTTACCTAAATATAGAAAGGTCCTAACTCACTATTTTTTTAAATCGCGTATTTATTATTTATCGATAGGGTTAATTATTGATATGAGCCAAAAAACTATTTAAAAAATATATAACTTAGGCTCTTTCTATATTATTGCTGTGATGCAAAATTGTATTTTTTTTTTTTTTTTTGTATTACACAGTGTATTTTTGTATGTGTATGGTATAGTGCTGTCAAAGCATTAAATAATTATTACCGAGTATCAAGTAATCAATAATTTCAGAGTTATATTTTTATGCATAAATTCTCTGAACATTAAACGGTCGATTTGCAAATCTGTAATAAATTTTCTACAATTTTGCTTTAAACACATAGACCACAGCAGACTTCATAACAGCAGTCTTCAGCAGGCTACTGAATTATTTTGGAAACGACAGCAGCTGCCAAATGAATTTGAAGTTTCGATATTATTTTTCAATACATCTTTTACTACATATTTCAGAGCTACCACATAAATATTTCACAAGAATAAAAGTGAAATTACCAGCTCAAAACGTTATAATATCGATTAAAAATATAAAAGCACATCAATTTATTTATTTATTTTAATTTTGTTATGTTATTTTCGGTTAAATAACTCAAAATATTTTAAGCTCTCATTGCCGTAACATATATATTATATTGGCAGCTTTGTATCAGCTTATTGCTGCTTATGAAAATAGAAATTAGTCTAATTTGGCAGCAACATCAAAAGTAGAATAGACAACTACCTGCCTTGCTGTCGTCAAAATAATCAACTTCATATAATCTAGTGTATTTTATTTTTGAAACATTGCTACCTGCTACTCGCTGCGGTCTATGTGTTTATAACTTAACTTTAAAAAGTACCCAGTTGTATTGAGTACTCAAACGAAAAGCATTGAGTAGTATTGAAAAATTAAAAGTAATAGAAATTGCCAGCAAAACAATGTTATGCTTCTGCCAATTAAAATACTTTATAAGAAACATTTCTCAAATATCAACAAAAATATTTTAATAGATTTAAAATCACACAGAATAACAACCAAATAACGCAACAGTTGAAATTATAAACATGTTTGTAAAACACTGCTACAAATATTATTATTTTATATCTTATGATTGGATAAAGGACATAGATGTAGGACTTCTGATCGTTGAATTATTTACAATAGCAACACGTCTGAAATAAATAATGTTGTGAAAACATTTTACTAAGCTTCACTCTTGTATATTGTTTACATACTCGTATATGAATACATTTGAATTTCATTAGAGAAACCCATAGTGCCATATTAGTTGACTTTGTTTCTTTTTTCTCTTTCGAACTCATTTCCAAAAAATAAAAACTTGCTTTTGTTTTTATTGGTAATTTATGCGAAGAATGAGCACAAATTTCATGTTGCTTAAAACATCAATCAAAATCAAAAATAAAAGCACTTTTGACATTAATTTATTCAAAACGACTTGGAAGTATCTACGACTACTTACACAAATACAAACGACAATACATACTTACTTTGGAACAGCATCTCTTTGTTTAATAAAAAAAAAAAATACATAGCAGACACTATTGGAATACATATGTATAACGACGTCATACGCATATATGTATTTTATACTCATGCATAAATTCATAAAAACGACAACACAAACACAACATACTGGTCACCGAAAACAAACCTCAAACAAAAGAATCTGTAGAAAAATTAAACAACCTTGTCGAAATATTCGTTCGTTCGTTCATTCGTTCGTATGTACATCATAGCTGCCAGATTTGACGATTTATCGTCATTTTGACGATTTTTGGTCCTAAAAATTACATAGTGACGATGGGACGATTTATATCCTAATTTTGACGATTTTAAATAATTCAAGTTTGCAACATTTATTTGTACTATTAAAGCAACCTTGAAATGCTGAAAATTGTCATGAGAAACTTTTTAAAAACTAGTTTGCTTAAAACTGAAAACTTTTATTTAATTGATTATAAAAGCAAAAGCTATTTTTTTTAAATTTTGAAGACATACATATATATAGGAATATTTGCCAGAGACGTTTTGGAAGAAGCATAAATAAATGCAAAAGAAAAATATGATATTAGTAATAATTGTGTTATTTTTTATATAGAGCTTTGTGATCAGATATTATCAAGATTTGATTTTGAAAATATATATATAAAGCTCTTCGCCAAATTAATACATTTAATATTATTAATGAAGAAAACAGTTGGTTTTCTGAAATTATAAAAGAATTTGTATATTTTATAGAAGATAGTGAAAGCCAAGAGCTAGAAACTGAGTTCAGACAATTAAAATTATTTTCCTGATGAAAACATATACATAACTATTGGATTAAAAAAAAATATCAGAGATGCAATCTAGATTGGGATTCTAGTCTTTTGTTTCCGGTTTTGACTAAATTTGTTACAAAAATCCTATTTTTACCACATTCTTCAGCAAATGTGGAAATAACATTTAGTCAGGTAAACATAAATAAGAATAAAGTAAGAAATTCATTGAAAAAGTCGTCTTTGGAAGCATAAACAAAAGATTATTTAAAGCTAAGCAAATGTAGCTGCTATGATCTAGCAGTTTTACCTGAATTAATCAATATGGTTACTTGCAATATATATTTATAAAATATATTGAGCCTTACTATGGTTCTCGAATCGACTTCGACTGTTGTAATAGATTAAAAGAACTCGTAGTAATGTTTCATTAATCTATTACAGCGGTCGAAGTCGATTCGAGAATCGTAATAAGGCCCATTATACATATCGTACTTGATCAACAAGAAGGTATTAACTCGAAACTTTTAAAATTTCATTTTTTTGCAAGAAATTGATGTACAGTGGTCATATCTACCCACTGTAAAAATATTACACCATTTTTCAAAAAAAAAAAAAAAATATACAGTTGCATCTCTCTTTATAATATAATAAGTTTTTTGTCTCTACTGAAAATTTTAAAATTTTGAGTTTTTTACATTTTTAGAAAAAGTGTTTCCAAAAATGAAATTTAAAATGCAGATTTTCCTAAATTGGAAAAAAATATATTAAGGATTGAATTTTTTTTATTTTTTTTCATACAACGTAAGTATATATATATATGTATATATATGTATACACCTAATTCTCTTTTTACACGAATTATTTTTACACGAATTTTCATTTAACACGAGTTAAAAAGTTAACATTTTTCTCTTTTTACACGAATTGTTTTGTTTTAACACGATTTTAAATATTCTACAAAGACGTTTAATTGCTGTAAAGTTAGTGCTCGTACAAATTTATCAACTCAATAACAGGTAAGTTTTAAATAATTTCCAAATCGCTGCATTATTAATTGAAAATCAGAATTGTGTTTAATTATAACTATTTCTTAACTATTGTATATTGGTAGCCCGGTCACAATGTCACATAAATCACCTGTAATATTATTTATGTAATATTAATTATTATTAATTTATTATACTTTTACGTTATTTTTTAGGTCTGGAACCAATCTACTATTTTCATCTTTGGCTAGTATCTTTTTTTACACGAATTTTTTTTACACGAATTTATTGGGAACGTATCTATCGTGTAAAAAGAGAATTGGGTGTATATTTAAAAGTATTGAAAAACATGCAACATATATACATGTGATTTTATTGTGTATTCTAATTGTAGTATCTGATCTCTGTATTTAAAAGAATGCTGTTTTATTGATAAGATTTGTTGATTTAACAGTTTTGTTATGTTTTGCCTCTGATAAAATATGTTTTGTTGGTAAAAAAGCGGGGTTTTTCATTTGACCTTTTTATGACGATTTCAATAAGCTATATTGACGATAATGACGATTTTTTTCCAAAAATATGACGATATTACCTCAAAAAATCTGGCAGCTATGATGTACATATGTGTATGTGTATATGTATGTGTGCAAGCTAACGTAATTTAACTTTGAAGCTAGAGGGAGCTTAATAACCATTGGTTTGATAGGACATTTAGTACTATATTGTTTGGTCGCAAACAACAACAATAATAACTGTAATGGCAGCAACAAAAACAACAAGAGCCACAATACGATTCTTATGAGAAACCCAAAAAAAAACATCAACAATAAAACTTCTCATCAAATTTGAATATTTCCCATTTGCATACAATCTAATGAGTGGTAGAAGTTGTAAGTGTACTTTGTTGTTGCAGTTGTAAGTGGTAAACAAACATGCTTCGTTGCAGGTAGTCATCATTCGTAGCAATTTATGTACATTTCACAAACAGTCTGAAACAAGTAAATGTTTTTCTTTACTGTATTGCACCGATTAATGTGCAAGAAATTTTATTGAAATTGATTTTGGTTCTTTTGTTCCTGTTGTTGTTGTTGTTGTTGTCTAGTTTCTCTTTGGAAATCAAATATAACGATGTATTTCATAGATATGATAAATGATATTCTGACGTTTATTGGCCATTTAGGGATTTAACCAGAAAACATGAATTAATTAAAACTTTTAGCTTCCATTCATCTCATGCAATAATAAAATTGTGAAAAATATTTTTAAAAAAATCTTTTACACCGAAATGACGAAATATATATAAGTTTCATTAGATCTCAAAAATATAAAACTTAAATGCAACTATTTTAAGATTTTTTTATAGCTTCGATATCTTCATACAATTCCATTTAGTTCGTGTGTGTGTGTGTATTTTGGGAAATGTCATACACAATAAAGTGCAAACCCAGATATAAATGCATTTGAAAAATATTTAGGCGCTCAGTAGTGCGCCAGGCCATACGAGCTGTTTTTACCCTCTCATAACTTTGTTCCTCTCGATCATAAAATTAATGAAACTGGAAACATAAGGTCTCCCCACAGAGGTGACCGCACAGGTTAAATTTTAAAGTTCTACCGTAAAAGCTTCCCGAGATATTAAGGTGTAAAAAAAGTCCAAGTCTCACTGACTCACTCATTGACTCATAAATATTATTGGGCACTTCCAGTATAGCTAGAGAGCTGAATCTCGGTGGCACTTTCCTCCCGGGGAGACTAGGGTGCCCCTTCTTTGTATGGGGCACTTCCAGTAGAGCTAGAAAGCTGAAATTTGGTACACAGGTAGGTCCTGATGAGAACTTAACGAAAGAAATTTTTAAACGGGTTCTTTTCATCTGAGGGAACATCATGCCCCTTCTTTGTATGGGGCACTTCCAGTGTAGCTAGAAAGCTCAAATTTCGTACACAGGTAGGTCCTGATGAAAAATTAACGAAAATGATTTTTTAACGAGCTCTTTTCATCTGGGGAGACTATGGTGCACCTTCTTTGTATAGGGCACTTCCAGTATAGCTAGAAAATTTAAATTTCGTACACAGGTAGGGGTAGATAAGCAATACATATAAATATTTATCCAAAAACAACTTAGCAAAAAGAAGTGAGATCCTATTGGAATATAGATACCTATCCAGAACTTGGTCCTTATTTTGATCTCAGTACTTTTTACGGCCGAAGTATTTTGGATAGGAACTTGGCCTTATTTTCACATTTTTTGTTTTTGTGTGGATTATATATCAATAGAGATGGGAAAAGGATAAATAACGAGGCAGTTAGCGAACATTTTTAATGTTTAAAAAAATAAAGGACAAATCACATCGCTTTTTAAGGACATTAAAAATCTAAAACTTTTTAATTTTTTTAATATATTTAATTTTTGTCTTACCTAAGCAATACGGGGCAACAGGAACATTAAAAATTTTTTTTCTCAGCTTATGCATGTCTTATTGCTTATTTTGCGTTTTTCAATTTAGACTAACTTTTGCAAGAATTCTTTATTTATAATCAAACCCAAAGCGTAGCTGATATTTGTATAACTCCATAATACCGTAAAAGATATCATAAGATTAAGGAATAAAAGAAAACCATAGAAATCACATTGGTATTAATTTTTTTTTTAATTTTATTACTAATACGCCTTCAAATCACTTCATGTCCAGGATAATATTAAAATGAATGGTTTAAATTGGTTTGGTTTCCTAAAGGTACGGTCACATCTGTCAAACATTTGTCCAAAAAAGCGTAACCACTAAATACGAATGAAAACACTTTTGATTTAGATACCTGTTTATTACGTTAAACAGTTTCCTACATAATTTATAGAAAATGTAATAGAATCTTATCTTATTAGATGCTGTTCAACTTAATAAATAAATGCATAAATTAAAAAGTTTTTCATTCGTATTTAGTGGTTACGCTTTTTTGGACAAATGTTTGACAGATGTGACCGTACCTTTAGGAAAACAAAATTTCATCACTTAGATAAGAAAAAACAAAAATAAGCAAAACAATAGCAAAAATAAATACACAAGGACAAGAATTAAAATCACTCCCATAGACAAGGGAACATAAAATTTGATTTTCTGGGATTTAAATTGAAAATATGAAAACTACACGTGCATGTGAAAACTCATACTTTTGATCCTTGACTGGTCAACGTATTGTACAATAATCCATTTAATGTCATAACAAAGATTTCAAATACATACATACATGCGTTATATAGGAGAATGTAAGCATATTGGTAAGAGTGGGTGTTTACGTAACGATTTGTGTGTGGGTGTGTGAATATGTTTTTTAGCCTGTTTATCTTTCTGTTTCTGTATTGTACGTACGTGCAGCAGTGTGGTCTGCACACGATTATTGTGAAAACAAAAAACGTTTGATAATTTAGTCTCATACATATGCAAGCATACATAAAAACCCTTACAACTACAATGTCAAAGTTTTAACTGTAAGAGCCGAAACTGGACTTTCTTTGCCAAAAGAAAAACAGTTAAAATCATTTAACTTTTTCATCTCCTTAAGGAAACGCGCATTTTTTGAACAACGTATTTTTTTTTTGGGCTTAGAGTGCGTGATAATTAAAAAACCCATTCATGGTAGTTTGTTTTGGTTTTTTTTTTTATGGTTATATTTTAAAGATGCTGGTGTTTAGATCATTTAACTTTTATTTATGCTGGACAATAATTGTTTAATGTATTTTATATATTTGCTGTCGTGCACATAAATTAATTAACTTTCAAATTATTCCAGTACAACTGCCGGCGTAACCAAAAATTATCATTTTTATTTTTAATGTAATTAATTACTGCAAATATTTTCTTAATTTAATTTAAATACCAGGCCTGGTATGCAGGGAATACGAAAAAAATATTTAATTTATTGGCATTAGGCGAGCGATGGAAAGTAAATTAAGATATTAAAATTTATATAAATTTTTATAGTCTAACTAAAATGGTTTTTATTTGAACTGTCTTCTTTTGTGCATTGAAAGTATGGGAAAAAGTTATGAATCATAATAATATAAATTATTAGTGTAATAAAAATTATCATAATTGGTTTTACTTTTTTAGTGTAAAACAGTTTTTTTGGGGGTTAAAACGAAATAAAAAAAAAATAATATGCAGGGAAACCGAAAAACCTCCCCAGAAAAATTTCTAAATTTCGCAACAATATTTAATTTTTTTTAAACAAATCTGTTTATTTTTGTGCTATCTTTTTGTATTAGAGGATGTTTAAATTACAAAAAAAAAAATCTGTAAAAAATACGCAGGATAAAAATCACAGTGTATATGTTATCGAAAATAAGGATAAAAAGGAATTAACAAATTAATCTCGACATAAATAAAAGAAATATGGGCAGTTTTATAAAAAAGAAATCGAAAATTTTTTAACTAAAAATTGATTCGTTTGGTTTCTTTTTGTAAAAGTAAATATTAACATCTAAATAAACATTTTAAATATGCTTGAAAAATAAACAAAAATGCCACAAATTTTTTATATATGCGATTTAGTCGTATACATGAAAATATATGCCTGTAAAGACCAATATAGGAAAAAATATGCCCTAACAAATTCACATGAGCCGTTTATTTTGAAATTGGCATAAATCACTTTTTTTATAAAATTGGGTTATTGGCAACACTATATAAAATTGAACGATATCTTTTCATTTGTAAAAAATTTGCAATAAAAAAAGTGACTTATGCCACTTTCAAAATAAACGGCTCATATGTATTATTTTGGCTTAAGTTAATTTAAATTATTATTATTGAGGATGAGAGAACTAATGAGAACAATGAGACTAAGAGAACATATTATAATAATTTCAAGGCCAGTAAACCAATAATCAGCTTGCGTACTTTTAAATTCGAACGATTTGAATAAAGAATAAACGTAAAAATATGTTTGACTGGTATTAAAATAAATCTTCCATTTAATGCTGCTACAAACTGCAAAATTTCTCTTTTCTATCCAAAATGATCATAGGATGATCATAGGCCCAACAACAACAAGAACAACAACAAAATAGAAGATAAACAAAGGCATTAATATAAATAAGCAAATATTTAAATACAGTTCTAAGTGGCTTTACAACAACAGCTTCTTCATGTATCAAAACAACTTAAATTGGGTTCAACATTATCAGACGATTTATTTTTAATAGTGTGCGTTGCAAATGTATACGTGTATGAGGATTTTGAATCTGATTGCATTTACGTAAGTTTATAGGCATGAACTCAACACAATTATTGCAAATATTAGTTTAATTTCAACACACATAAGTTGGCGAAATAGTAAAATAGTGATACACTTGGAAATAAAAAGTTATTAAACATCATTATTGTAGAATAAATTCCAAAATATGTACATATCGTGCCTTTGCTGCAATAGAGTCACAACTCAAGAAACGTGATTTTTGAGTTAATGATGCAGCATTAAATTTCATATCGTGCCTCAGAATGTGTAAAAATTTCATTAAAATATCTTGCATACTAAATTTTTAAAACAAATATTAAATTTTCGTTTACCATTAAGTTGTTAGCGAATTCGCAACTTTAAACTCGTTTTCTGCAAAACAACTTTTTTGATGTATGACTCTATTGCAGCAAAAGCTCGATATGTGCTTTGTGGAGGGCGAAATTAGAACAATAAATCAAACTGGCCTCGATCGACGTAAAATATAGATTTTACTGTAAAATAACTTAAGAAAATTAAACTATGAAAGAAAGTTTGGTAAAAAAAAAATATATATAAAAATTTCCTTTCTTTTCACGAAATTCAAAAACAAAATTACTAGCTTGTGTAAGTTAACAACCATTTCTATTTTGACAAATTAATAAAGAGAAAATGAGAATTACAAAAAGTGTGAACTTGAATAAAAATACATAGAAAAAAGTAAAAACAGGAATCAATTAGGAAATTTATTAGTTCTTAACTCAAAAATCGCAGTATTAAAGCACTAAAACTGATTGAAAAGATTTTAAATTGTTTAACTAAAAGTAATCGTATCTTAATTAAAAATTTAATTGACATATATGTATTAATAAAAAACAATTCATTTCCATTAAATGAATGTAACAAATTCAGAGCAATCAAGCAATTAACATATACATGTAGAGATATTTAAATATATTTCTTTACCTCTAAATACTCCATAGAGTTTCTTCAGGACCAGACGTCTTGTTGCAACCAATCACAAATTTTTAACATGTATTTAGAACTTTAAATATAATTAATTACTTTAATTAAATATATTTAGTTTTGATTAAAAATGTATATTTAATTTATTTGATTTTCGAATGACTTGTTTTACAATTTCATTAATATTAATTTATCAGAAATAGTTTTCATGACAGTTCCTTTGTAACAACACAACACATAAGCACAGAATGAATGAATAAATGAATGAATGTTTAATGCCGTAATGAAAATGAATAATTAATTCCTTTTTTTTTTTTTTTTGTATTTGTTTGTATTTACTTTCTTATGGATTTGTTACTGGGCCATTTGTGGTTTTATTTTCCAATTGCTAAGAATCCTATAAGAAGAGTTATTCTTTGCTGGATATGTCAAGAGCATAAAAAAGACAACCCACAAATATGTTTGGTTTTTTCTTTCTCATTATGTTGAACATAGAAAAGGAGGTTTATATTAAATTTTTTTCGTAGTTTACAGTTTGCAACAAAAAACTTATGTTTATTTAATCAATTGTGTATTTGCTTTTTACTCCTTTTTACTTAACTAAGTACTTCAAATAAAATGGTACGTTAGAGGAAACAGCGATATTTAAAATATGTTGTGACAGGATGATGGTATTGTATTTTTTCCTTTACGATCATCATCGGATGAAAATGGTAAATGAATAAGAGTTTTTTTATTCCCTTTAAAAATCATATCATAAAGCTTTTACCTGTGATAATGGAGGCATAATCTGTTCGTATAGCAAATAAATCGAAAAAAAAGTACCAAAAGCAAAAAGTACCTGCTCTTGCTTATTTAACCCGTTAGAAATTACACTGCATATAATTATTAAAATAAATTTGTAAAAAAATAAAACGTACTAAAAGTAGCTATGTTTTTCGTTTTTACACCCAAAAAAAAGTACACTCTATTTTATCTGAGTCACATTCTATCTAAAACATTTAGGAGATTTTTTAAGAAAAATAGTATCTAGCAAAAGTTAAATAGAATCGAAATTAAAAACGTACCATAAGCAAAAAGTACCAAAAGTATTAGTTTTCTTTCTTATTTCAGTCCCCAGAAGATATGTTAGTTTAGAAAAACGTTATAAGATATTATTAGTACAAAAATGTAAAGTACCAATTTGACCCTTTTTTTAAGTTCACTACGAATGTAGACATTCGTGCATAAGAAATTTAGGCCGAAGCACATACAAGTATTCTTATGAGCGTCTTGTTCCATTCGGTACGTATCCATTAATTCGAAGGACAGGAGTTGAACAAATTTTACATATTTTTTTTTTTGTGTGACAGTAAATATTAACAGTGTTATTCATAAATTACTCTTATTGTAGAGATTATGTACACATTAGTTAAAAATCACTTTTTATCTTATTAGCCGGTAATAAGAAACATTATTCACAAACGTTTAATAAAGCCAAATTAACTATTGTGTGATTTTTTCAGTTTTGTTATTCTGTGTTAACAACATTGTTTCGTTTTAATTGTCAAGTTATAATTAGTGTTGTGTACAATAACATACTCGATAAGCAAGTAGTCTCTAATGGTTTGAAAATGTGAAATTAATGTCATATAAATTTTATTTAAACAAATTAGATTAATAGAATATTGCTTATAATATTCAAAAAAAAATATATACATTTTTTAAGAGGTGTTGTAGTGACATTGCGAACAAAGTGTTTTCATAAGTTATTGCAAAAGTATTCAAATACCGAGTACGTTGCATTTGTTTAAACACCACTAATTTGTTTGCTTTATTTATTTGGAAATGCTTTTAATCTTTTTGTGGTTGATGAACAAACATATGTATGTATGTACATATTCACATACATTCATATGTATGTATTGTTCTTGAATTTTCTTATTTTACGTACATATCGCACTTGTTCCTCAAAAGCGTAACAACTCAAAATTTTCAAATTTTCACTTTTTGCAAAAAACCAAACCACAGTGGTCATATCTACCCACTGTTAAAATTTTACACCATTTTCTCCACTCTTTCACCAAAATAATACAGTTGTATCTCACTTTGTGATGGAAGAGTAGTATTAAAAAAAAGTTTTTGGCCGCTACTGAAAATTGATGAATTTTGAGTTGTTATCGCTAAGTGCGATATGTAAACATTGCAGAAGGGCTGGAAGAATCGGGCGAATTGAAGTATATTATCTGTAGAATATTTAATTTAATAAAAAAAAATTACAGTTATTTATATATTTATTTGTTTATTTGTCTATGGAGAATATCCTTACAGACATATTTAAAGAAAATAAAATATAATGATGCTAATACAACAATATTAAATTTAACAAAGAGTTGAGACACAATTATGTACATACATTAACATGCTATTTGTTTAGAAAAATGATAATTAAAGTTTTTAGAACATTAATATTTGAAGAATTTTCAATAAATCTATAAAATTGATTAAAATTATTGCACATCCTTCTAAGTGGGTCAGCATCAGGCTAGTTAGCTGTGAGAAATATGACAGATAGTGGTATAAAGTAATGTGATGGTCGCTGGGGAATATTAAAAGAAATTTCATTTATTAAAAATCCACAGCATAAGTCTCCTCTAATAACATTCGTAATAAATGACACGTTCAGCATAGTTCTACGGCTCTTTAGAGTGGGCAGCTTGATAAGATCAAGTCTAGCTGAGTATGATGGTAAGTTGAGAGGGTTAAAACGTAGTCCACGCAGACAAAACAGAAACTGCTTTTGAACTGACTCAATCGCATTTGAATGAATTTGATAATTATGTACAGAGAGAAAAGCAGTGGGCCAAGGTGACCTTGTGGTACACCTGAAGTAACATGTATACTTTTTGATAATATGTTATTGAAACAAACAGTTTGTGTCCTGTTTGATAAATATGATTGAATAGCAGAATATGATTGATAGCAGGTTCTGTAAACCCCAACAAACATAGTTTCTTCAAAAGTAGTAAATGATTTACCTTATCAAAGGCCTTGCTGAAGTCTGTATATACGACATCTGTTTGATTTCTATGAAAAATTCCACGATTAATTATGGTTGCATAGTGGAGCAAGTTTGTAGAAGTAGAGCATCCCTTTTGAAATCCGTGTTGAGAAGGAGAAATTATATTTGAGGTTTGGTAATATAAATGCACCGTAATTAGTTTTTCTAAAAGTTTAGGTATAGAGGTTAACATTGCTATAAATCTATAATTTTCAACATCACCTTTTTTACCAGATTTAAGCAGTGGAACTATATATGATTCTTTCCAAATTTGCGGTAGGAATCCATATTTAATTGATGTGTTGAACATAATTGTTAAAGGGATGGCTAATGCTTCAGCACAGTTAATTAATATATGTATGTATATTTTGTATAATACAAACGAATGTCGAAATTGTATTAATTACAATCATTACTTTATTTGAGTATTTTTTTATTTTTCATACTTTTTGAAGTAAATACGAGTGGTGATTTTTTTACTTTAAAAAATGCAAATGTCAACTTATTAAACGGCTAATAAAATACCTACCTAAGATACCTACAATAAAATTTGCGAGTTTATTAGCGTGTAATAACCGCCTCATAGTGCTATTAAGCGTTTGTGAATACTACTTTAGCGGATTTTGCTTACATATTAGCATCTAGTAAAACATTTGTGAATAACACTGTAAATATATAACGTGGACAAAAAAATAAATTTATTTAAAAATTATTCCGGCTTAAGTTCGTATAATTTAGCTTTCTTGATAAAATTATTGTTTATTAGAAATAAAACTCAATAAGCTCATAATAATTGAATAGACAAATAGAATTATTACAGCTCCTTCTAAATAAAATAAAACACAGAGATAAACTTTTGAAACGCCGATATAAAACTTTTTGCTTGCTTGATTTTGTAGCGCACTATAATTGGTAGTTTTACCAAAAATAAAAGTTTTAGTTCAACTAATTTTATAAATTTATTGATTAAAAATTTAGAGAAATGTTTCTTAAGCTACGTTCATATATGTATATCAAACGGGTGTCCGCCGGGAAGGTATACTTCTTTGTTTTGTCGCCATTTTGGTAAACATTAGTCTTGAAAGTTCATTTTTGGCAGTCGTGAAGTAGACACGTCGCTAATTTATTATGGAAAAATATTCGATAAACCAACGTGTTTTAAAGGATGTTACAGCTCGCCCATGACAACCCCGATTTTTATGCAAAAATCATAATTATTGACGAGGCACATTTTCATTTGAATGGATATGTTAATAAACAGAATAGTCGGTTCTGGGCAATGGAAAACTCTCAAATTATTCATCAGTCACCTTTGCATCTATTAAAACTGACAGTCTGGTCTGCAATTTAGTCAGATGGAATCATTGGACCTTACTTCTTTGAAAATGAAAACTGTGAATGGGGAGCGATATCTTGATATGATTGAAAAGTTTTTTACGCCACAACTGCATGCTTTGGACTTGATTAACATGTGGTATCAACAAGACGGTGCAGCATCGCATACAGCCGGGAGGGATTATAATGGAATTACTGCGAGTAGCATACCTTCCCGGCGGACACCCGTTATTTAATAAATGTGAACGAAGCCTTAACCTCGCTCGTACGTCAAAATGTATGTATGTGCCTTAAAACCGACATATATATTTTTTTAATTTATATTTGTTCTATTTTCACTTTAATTTCAATCAAATCAAATTACAATCGTCAGGCAAACAAAGTAGAAACAAGAGAGTCCCACAAGACCACAGAAAAAACGTATACATACACACAAACATACACACACGCATATAACAACCAACAACAAAAAAATGGATATCCTTAGAAAACATCCAAAGGAAATGTGAAATAATGCAGCAGTATTATTTTCCATTGAACATAACATTTATTGTTCATTTTTTTTTCTTCTCATATTCTTATTTGCAACATTCTTTTCTAGTAGTTTCAATTTGCAACAGCAACAAAATTGTGAAAATAATATACCAAAAAGAGCTTGAGAATTTGGTTTTTATGACTTGCAATTGTAAAACTGTGTTTATATCTGTAGTATGTGTTTTTGTGTTTGTGTGCTAGATCGTGTACGTTTGCGTCTGTATCTGATACTATAAATGGTGTTTGTGTGCTTGTATAGATGTTTGCATTTCGGTTGCTGTTTAATTTTTCTTCTCATTTTTCTAACTCTTGAGTTATTTTTTTAAGGTTCTTGTAGCGTAATAAGTTCTTTTCTTTCTACTGGTTTGATGTTCATTAAACCCAAATAAAAATAAAATTGTATACGACAATTGCAACCCAGAAAGGCATACTTTGTTTGTATATGTATTGCATTGTGTGTACGTGTGAGCTGTGTATGCATGACTATGTTTGGTGACAGACAGCAGCAGTATAATCAGTAAGTACTATTTAGGGATGCAATACAGAATAATAATGCTGGTAACTTGGTTTTTGTATATGAATGTATGTATGAGTGTATGCAATTATGTAAAAATTGCATTAATACAATTGAGGATTAAAACGAAATTTTTATTTAAAATTTTTGCATTAAAAAGTTAAACAAAATTTTCGCAAGAAAAAGATATGTGTAAATGTTTTATGCAATTTTCGTCAGCATTGTGTTATAGTTTTGTAACACTAAATCGCGTCTATACTTAAAGTCAGAAGATTAAGAGATCTCAGACCGCGGTTGAAAACAGTTAATTTAAAAAACTACTTTAATAAAGGCAGATTTGTTTTATGAGTTAGTAAAATGCTAGTTAATGCATATCTGCTATGTCTTAATTGTTTGTCTTTGCTAAGTAGTGCATATCTGTGCTAAAGTGATGTGTGACAGTGTGCTATATGTGAACGATACTCTAATATATACTGCTATCTCTCTCTCTTTCGTACTCTATTTTTATCTCTCTATCTCTGTGTGATTATTCTTCTAGAATCATCCAAGCTGAAAGTAGCAAAAAATTTCCTCTAAAATAATCATTTTGGGTGGGGTGAGGTAACAACTTTCCTGGATTTTCAAAAAGAAAAAAAAAATATGGAAACCAACATCAAGTAAACCATTTCGAACAAAACCAGAATTTGTAAAATCAGTACATATGTAAATGATAGAATTATGGAGGTTCAAACACAACAGAAAACATGACTTGAAATTGCTACCAATCAATCATAGTGACACCCATGAAATAAGTCAAAATATAATTAATTTCCTTTAGGAAGTAAAGTAATTACATCTCCTATTTTTAACAGTCGTGAAAAGAGTTCTTGCTGACAACTTTCACAAAAATTTCCGTTTAATAACTTTCAGTTTAATTAAAGCATTAATTAATTATATTATTTAACATCATTCACAATATATATAATTATGCCAATTTAAAATAAACAATTCATGTTCAATTGAATTTGTAATTTATTTATTTACCACTTGTAAATATAATTACAAGTTTTACAAGTTTTTTTTTTATCCCAAGAACAGTAACAGATAAGTTAATTTGTAATTCAAAACTGTAACATAAATAGATAGATTTAACTTAAAAAAAAATCCTTTAATTACAGCCAGTTTGTATAAAATTTCCCTTAAATATTATAAACATTATAAATATTGCTACAGGGCAATTATTAATAGCAAAAACTAAGAATCAGCAAAACAAAGACTATTTTACAGCATGAAAAATAAAACAACAATACAAATTGATTGCCAATAACATGAACAACTAATTGAAATAATTAGGCTTAAATGATAATCACTGTTTGGCATATAGTTTTTTGCATAAAAGAAATATTATGCTTGTTTTTGTAGCTGATGATGTTCGGTTTTCTTATACACATGTTTTACAATCTACATCCATACGAGTATATCTTTCACTTGAAAAGGCTATTAATGACCATCAATTAAGTTACACAGATAAGCACGCATACATAAAAAAAGCTAGAATTAGATAATTATAGTCGACATAATTTAGACAAAAACTGCATGTATACGAAAAACAGAGCTTTTTTCATGACACATCTACATACATATATTGCATAATTTTAATGGTACTTTTTAAAAAGGTTTATTTTGCTGACAAAAGTACTTTTTAATACTAACAAGCTTTTGCATGTTTCTCAACAAGATGCTTGTCGTTAAAAAGTTAGTTGTTTAACAAGTAATTTTTATTAAAAAGTACTCAATATTAAAGAAAATTATTTTTTATTATAAATTTCTCTTTTTTAAAAGGGGAAAGAATTTTATTGAGGTATGTACTTTTAATTATAAATGGACTTTTTTGTTAAAAATTATTACTTGTTTACAAAATTCACTTTCTATTAAAAATATATATTTTACTAAAATTTTTTTCTTATTAAAAAGGTAATTTTTAATGAAATGGTACATCTTATTATCTTCCTTTTAAAAAGGTGCACTTTAGTGAGGTACTTTTAATTAAAAAGCGACTATAAAAAGAGGTACTTTTTATTAAAAAATGGTACTTTTTATTAAAAAATATATTAGTTGTTTTCAAAATTTAAAAGGTATCTTTTGATTAAAAAGTTGACTTTTTTTTTTAGAAAAGGTAGCTTTTGCTAGAAGAGCACTTTACATTAAGAAGATTATATACTTCATATTTATTAGTAACACATTTTTTACTAAAATCAAACGCTTTATTGGTGTACTTTTTATTAAAAATTAATGTTGATGGTATATATATACATAGTTTTTATCTAAAATATACATCTTACTAAAACCGTAATTTTTATTTAAAATGTACTTTATTATATCAGAAATGGGAAATTTCCTACTAACCAAAAATTGTTTCAACATGTAAAAATGGCATAAAAAGGAATTATTCTATTTGCCGCTACACCTCTCATCAGCGTACAATTGTCCCTCTTTACAATTTTCGTAAAGTGGATACTAATTGAGAAGAATATCAACTATTTAACCAGTTTTCAAGAGAAATAGAATATGAGAATTAATTTTTAATTCATTTTTTTATTCTACCTTATAACAGTGCTGGTTAATACGAAATTCCCTCATTACTGTTTGGAAAGTACTAATAATCCACAAAAACTCATAGTCCGTTATCATCGAACCAGCACTGTTTCAATGTAGAATAAAAATTGAAAATTGAAAAATTAATTCTCATATTCTATTTCTATTGGAAACTGGTTATATAGTTGATATTCTTCTCAATTAGTATCCACTTTACGAAAATTGTAAAGATGGACAATTGAACGCTGATGAGAGGTGTAGCGGCCTTGAAATCAGTACTGATACGTTCTGCTAAAAACTGATTGGATATAAATAATAATATTTTCCAACATAAAAATAACTCTTAGTAATTTTGAATTTTCATTAATTCAATAAAACTGAACTTGAGCCTGATAATATTACTTTTCATATATACATCAATATAAGTTCAAATAATAATTACGTTTATTCGTAATAATAATAATATAAAAATATAAAAAAAATTACTTTATATTAAAAATATACTTTCTTATTTAAAAAGGTGTGTCTAGTTTGTTAAAAATTCTACTTTTTATATAAAAAAGTTTCAAATAAAATAAATTTTACAATTTTACATTCCATAAGAGAGAGAGAGAGATAAAAGAATGATAAAAGTGATCTTATAATTATAAGCAGCGTTGTTTTAGACTTAAAACTTATTTTATGTATTTATGCACTTAAGAACGCAACATGATACTTACAATTTCAAGTGGGTGTAATAATCTATTTAAGTTTTAGAATAAAAAAAAGTGGCAAATTATAATGATAAAACAAGATAGAGTGATAATTAGTAAAACATATCTTTCATATTCGATAAGAGTTGAAAACATTAATTAAATTTTCTTATTGTTGGTCGGCTATCGAGCTTATTTGTTGCATTTGCAATACTCATCTACTCATCTACAATGAACACATTCCACTTATGTTCAAGCGTTGGAGGTTCGATTGAAAACTAAGTGCGGTGTAGAAAATCTGATAAATAAACAACTAAAAAACAAACAAAAATGCTAAGTGCAGCAGCATGAGCTTTTTGCTGATGATGAATGTGATTGAAATATGTTTGTTTTTTTTTTATTTAACATACATGGAATTATAATGACTGTAATTTAAATTAATTAAGATAAAAGTGGAAAAAAGTAGAAGCAAGTACAAGTAGAAGAGAAGACTTGACAATTACTTCTGTTTACATATAAAGAGATATCGTGGGTTCAGTGTGTTTTAAAGTGGAATCTAAAACTGACTTGAAATATTTTTTATATGCGTATAAGGCTGAAATTTATTATAATTATGTTTTGCTTTCCAAGAAATTATTTAAATATTTAGCAGCAAAAGCAGTGTGTTCGGCGCAACTATATTTATATTGAATTTTTATTTATTCTAATACAACCGGATGATAGCCATGCTAGCCCCTTAATCGATTTATGACCTGTGGATTAGTGATATTACGAATATCAATTTTTAGTATTCGCGAATACGAATACGAATATTTGAAACAGTATTCGCCGAATACGAATATTACTTTTAAGGTTTAGAGCAACTTAATATTTCAAATTTAATTAGAAAAAATTCCTCCCTTTGCGTCAGTAACAATAAATGGAAAAAAACTGCCCAACTACTTTAGGCATATATTATTAATATGGCGTTGTTTGTGTTGCCGAATTTGAAGACCACTACTGAACATCTTTAAATTATATTACCTAAATATTTTCATACTTCGTTTTTCTTACTCTGTTTACACTTTTAATTAGTAATTCCATTCTGTTTGGGATGACATATTTTCGCAGATGGCCCAACCACCTGTGTCGGTGGAAATTCACATATTAAATTTTAGTTTTCCATTTTTGAAGTCCATCATTTCTCTACTGAGAAATAATTACTGACTTAACATAATATGAATTTACATATAAGACTTTAACTTTTAAATGATAGTTACGAAATAGAATTTTCGTTAGTTTTTTCAGAAGATTATTATCTTGCGTAAAAGATAAAGGGCTTTCTTTCTTTAATTAAAAATTATTAAAAATTAATATATTCTTGTACATTTTATGTACTTTTTTAAACTTTTTGTATGATTTTTTTTTTTTTTTTTTTTTGGGAAAATGTATGGGAAAATTATTCGAGAAAAATTCGTTTGAATTTGGCGAATACGAATACGAATATCTTAAAATAAGCGAATAGTTGAATAATCGAATACGAGTACTCGTAACATCACTACTATGGATTACTGTATAAAGAAATATATACAAAATTTCCCTTCAGCAATAATATAAAATATTATAAAAGTTTTTTCATTTAAATGACAATTTTTTTTAGTGTATCTCAGAAAATTAGAATAAATTACTATCTCCTGATTTTAAAATTTCAGACACGCATACAAAATAATATATAAACTTATTTCCATATCTATTTTTTCTTTGTTTTTGTAAAATTATTACTACAGTTGAATATACTTAAAGCCACCTAAACAGTGCTGCTAGATCTACAATTTCAAGAAAATCTTTAATTTGCCTTTTTCCCCTCGCCACTTTTTAATGAAATTTTATTTTATACAATATAAATTTCTTACAGAAATAATCTTTTGATATAAATAAATCATACCTAAGATGACAAATAATGCCTATAAAAATGTTAATTTCACTTAATACGAATATTTTCACAAAAAAATGTTTCAGTTAAAACTCCTAATATTTTGCTGAGCTTGACAAGCAGTGTAGTCTTTAATTTTGTACTTTAAATCGCTGTTATAAAGATGTCCGGATAAACCAGACACAGCCATGATGTTGGAAATAAAGAAAGATTCTGCTTAAAATATTTTAGCATAAATTTAACCAAAAAAAAAAAAAAAACAAAACACACAACAGCAAAAAAAAAGCACTGAAACTTTATTAGAATTACAAATACAAGGAGTATTGAAAATTCACCATCAATGCCGTACCGCACGTTTACTTTTTTGAATTTAATTTTTAACGCAGACACGAATTGAACATTCAGAATGAATTTTATATGGATATTTTTCCTTGCAGCTAAACTACAAGTATAAAACTAAATAAAATTCATAAAATCAAAAAACCAAAAGAAACAAAAAAAAAATACGTTAAAAAGAAATATAAAAAAATAGCTTTTTGAAAAGTATAGAGTTCATTAAAAAATCATGTATATGATTTCAGCAGAAAGAAGTTTCTTTTTCTGTCTCTATTTTATTTATAAAAGAAATTTATTTTCTCTTGTTCCGCATTGTTAGAATGTTTTTTTACAACTAAAATAGAAAAAACTAAAAATGTAACCAGAAAAAAGGGAATACAAGAAAGGAAAACATGTAAATATATAATATATGTATATCTATTGAAATTCTCCATAAAAAATACTCCATCATTGGCCTAAAGATCGATGTTATTGATGATTATGAGAAGATGATGATGATAGTGATGGCAATACTCATTTATACATGCCGTTATCCATACCCATATATATTTTTAGTCTTAGCGACTTGGATGGGTAATAGGGTGGTACTTTTTACTGCGAAAGTTAAACTAATAATTTAAAACATTGGTGCCCAGGCCCTATGCTCTTCATGCTCATTTGTTTTTGTAATACTCTTAGCTATAGGCTGTGTGTTTTAATATACTCATACAGCACTCAGCAACCTCAATGCGAAATACACAAACAACTTTGTCTTATTAGTTTTTTTTTTGTCGTTCTTCACTGTATACACGCAAGAGCAAAGCAACAACACCATCGTATGATTTTCTGGTAAACATTGACGACAGCGATCATCAATGTACATTTTGTTTTTGTTTAACGTATGAAATGAAATAAATATATGAAATATATTTTTTGTGTTTTCTTTGCATGTATTTGTTTTTACAACAAAAAATTTTGAATTAAAATTTGTTTTTCTTTAAAGGTATTGGTGTTTGCTCTTCCATAAGGAACTTGTGGGCACCGCAGATTTAAAATGTGAAGAAAGATAAGGGCAGTTGTGTTTGTGGACATTCGATTGAAAATTTCTCTGAAAGACCTCTACCGGAAGATTATTCCACTATTCGGCTAAAGAATAAATTTGTCCTTCTCTTAATATCAAAGATATTTTTTGTGAGTCAATAACGTTAGCTGTCCGATGATGGACTCCGACTAGTTTTTTTATACGCAGTCCAACAAAGACTTTGAAGCAGCCGCCAATACGTAGCTATATTTGGTCGAATCTAGGCGTTATATATCTTAAACATATTTAAAGAAGTGAACAGAAACATTTAAATGGTTCTTTTGAAATTAAATATTTGGAGGTGTCCATCGAACATGAGATTGTAATTTTATACCTAGAAAGTCATTTGCTGAAGAATCAGAATGTTCGATGAAGCATCTAAGCGTAAGCTTACAACACAATGGGTCTTACGAGCATTAATATCAAGCATATATGTTTTACTTATGGTGTTTTCTCTACTACAAAAAAATGGTACATCTCTATGCAGAAAATGTACTCTAGTGTGTGTTTCTTAAAAATGTTTTGCTCCCTAAAAGGGCAGTATGTTTAATTCTAAAAAATCGCCATCACTAATGGTGGAAGGCATTGCACTTGTTTCCCCGTAAAAATCGACAGTGTTGATAGTGCCCTGTAAAACTTAGCTAGCTGTCGGCTGTTGAAAACAGGGCGTTCCACTTTTTCATAAGTTGTGTTCAGTTCTAGTGAAAGACATTTTATATATGTACCTTTGTGTAGAAAAGAAAACACCATTAATTTATAGTTTGTTATATTGGTGAAATGTATTTCTGGAAGTTTTTCTCAATATCAAGTTAAATGCAAAACACAAATTCTCATATTTTATTTTCGAATATCCAATACTTTATATTCGAAAATTTTATATTACAAAATTTTTTATTTAAATATCGAATATGCTTGAATCGAATATCGAATTTTTTCTAATAGAGTATTTTATATTCAAACATTTTGTATTTGAATATTAACGATTCTTTATTCGCATATCGAATATTTTACATAGGAATATTATATTATGGTGCAGCACAGTCAGGGAAAGAGTTATGGTTGTAGTATGATTGCACTAACAATGACATAATTCCCGAAGCAATTCATTGTTGTTTTTATTAAACCTAAATAATTTTATGATAAACAAACATATGATTAGATTTTATCATCACATTATTGGCATGCGTATAAAATCTAAGATAGATAGATTTAACGATTTAATATTTTTAAAGATTTTGACATCAATTATAGTTTTGTAAAAAAAAAACCTTTAGCAAGGTGCATGCTACTTTCATCTAGAGTGTCTATAACCACAATATGATTATAACAGGGGCATGACTGGTTGCTTTTAAAAAGTGCTTTGAGTTCTATCTTTAAGTAAATAATTTTTTGCAAGAAGTTGGTTAGTTTGCTACTGAAAAGTTAAATAATGCTTTAATCACAGAATCAGTGATTTCTAAAAAAAAAATTGCTTTTAATCAAATAATATTGCTCACAAACATGCTATTTTTATACAAAAATATAATGTGATTAGTTTCATTTTATTTCCAACATATTATTGTAACACAGGCCACCAATACTAATATATTACTTTCGATCGGTTAAGAACGTAAATGTAATTGTGTTATAGAATGCCTTGATTCCATTTATATGTGCAATTCAATCATAATAAGTTGCTTTAAATTTTACAATGATTAATTTAACCACGTTCCCTTTTTACGTACTGGATCTTGCAAAAAATAGAAACACTATCGGTTACCACCTTATTATATGCACAACTACATTCTACCTATACAAACAAGAACGTGCTGTGAATTGGTTTGTTTGCATAATAATGCATTAATGAATATAGGGAGAAAATTGATGAGAAAGAAGCATTACACGGACACACTGACACATACACACATGGAAAATATCCTAACAGTAGCTTAAGCACACACATTTGTACACAAAATCTATATTAATGGTTTCATATCAAATATGGATGTGAAAAAGTTTAGAAAAAAAATCTTTGCAATAAGAGTAGAAAAATTGAATAGATAGTTGGCAAATAATCACTCACAAATACACACTCGAGGATATGGACATATATATGTATGTGTAAATATCAAGCGTTTGTTATAGAGGCATAGTTGCATATCTATATGAAGGCATGAATACGTGTGTGTTTAATTCATATGTACGAGTATATATTTAATATGTTTCATATTACCATCGTTTCCACTAACGTGGCAAAATAAAATTAAAAATATCCATGGAATATATGTATGTACACTCACAATATTGTGATAGTAACGGAATGTATTTTAATCAAGAAGTATTCTGTGCGGTCATTTTTAAATGAAAAAACACTTGTAATTCTAAGCAATTTAATTTTTATATGATTCTAACGGTAATTAAAAAGCAGTAAATATGGAGTTTAGTTTGCTTTCAAAATTTTCTATTGTTTGTATTATAGGTATAAGCAAATATTTTGTACGTAAAATTAACTGAAATTGTAACATAAACTGCATGTAACAATATTTTTTTAAGGATGTAATTGAGTTAATTTTATAATGTTTAAAATTAAATGAACTTTTTGTTAAATTTAAATGAACAAGAAGTAGACCGGTTTTGAATTGAACTTTCATTTATTTTATATCACATTTTCAGCTAATTTTACTTACAGAATTTTCTGAGTGTATGTTTGTATTTGTATGTACACATATAAGGCATTATGATGATATAGAGCATCTTGCAATTCTCCCGTGAGGTACACACAAACATACATTCGGAAAGACATTGTATTCCATCTATGTATGCCTGGTTAGCTGGCTGAAAAACTGTTTGCCTGACTGTATTAACACACACTCACATAAATTCAATGTCCTGGGCTGATGCAAACATAAGAAATGTATATAAAATTTAGTTTTATTCTCAGTGGAAAATGCATTTGTATTCCGATAAAGTTGCATATTCAGCAACTAATGGATGTTAAATTTATACCAACCGAAAAGAATGAAAAAACAAAAATAGCAGCAGCATTATTTATATTTTCTTTGCCCCTGCTCTGGCGAAATATACGAAATATATCTACAGCTTTTCCCCCGTAAGCGCAAACCAACAAAAGTTTTAGGTGCAACGTTAAGCAGTGTTGATGGTGGTTGTATGTGTCTTATATTTTGCTTTCTGATACATCCAGATATTGGTTAAGTGGTGAATGTGAATATGTTGGTGTGTACACAAATTTGTTTATTTTCTTCTTTACCTTCTAACACACTTTTACTCAAAGAACCTTGCATTAATTTGTTCGTTTGTTCGTTTGTTCGTTCGTTTATTTATCCAACCATTCATTTATTTGGTTATTTGTTTAGGGGAGCGTAAAGAGTAATCGCGCTTATTATTAAATTGAAATTTGCATCAATAATTGGTAATTTGCAACAAACTAATACATACATAAATGCATGCATTTTTTAAGTGTGAGTACGTGTTGCAAGCACACAAAAAATATGTTCTATAAAGTGTGTGTAAAAACTTGTTTTTTTTTTTATTTTTTTTGTTTGCTGCAGCAGAAGGGATTTAAGTATTTGCAGCTTCAACATTATTTATATTTTTTTTTTTTTTTTTGCAAATTGCTTTTAACACTGTGTTATGGTAACAATTTGTTATGCGTACAAATGTTGCAGTCAAATTGTATGTGAAATAAATTAATGAAAATTCTCTAATATTTTTTTAAGTAGATGTCGATTTGTCGATTTCGCGATGTTCGATAAAGCACAAGATTTTGAATCAATTAAACAGAGTTGCCAAGAAGAGAAATTTAATAATTTTTCGAACAGCACAATTGAGTTTAATAATTGCAGTTTGGTTGAATTAAAACGGCTCAATGACAATTTAAATGGTTGACTTAAAGTTTTTTTCGAAACATGATAGCGACTCCTTCAATTTTTTATTTTTTGTCATCAAAAGTACTTCAGGAAGCCTCAAATAAGTAAATATTCTTTTCAAATATGTAAAGATTTTATTTCCTTGTTAATTAGAGGACTATAATTTATTTTAAGATCTACAAATTTTCACAAGTTTCTGAAGTTTAAGATGTATAAGGTTTTCCAATAGGGATGATATGATTTTGAAGTGACGTTTCGGCCATATGTAATATGTCATGATCTGTCATTTTTTATTTTTTTTTTTCATTGTATTCAGTAGTGTTTACTAATTCATCATGGAGAGATATACGCAAGAACAACGTTTCCAAATTATTCAGTTTTATTATCAAAATAACCGTTCTCCAATTGCAACTTTTCGTGTGCTTTTGCCATTTTATGGTCATAATAATCGACCAAGTGTGCTCGCTATTCGTCGAATTGTTGAAAATTTTGAGCTTCCATTTTCTGTACATAATGTTCAAGAGCCAATAAGACAAAGAACCCCTCGAAGTAATGCAAATATTGCTGCCGTTCAGGCAAGTCTTGCTGAAGACCACAATTTGTCGATTCCAAGACGTTCTTAACAATTGGGACTGTCTCAAACCACAACCTGAAGGATTTTGAGAAAGGATTTGGGTTTCTCACTCAAGAACTGAAGCCATTGGACTACCGCAAAAGTCGTGAATGTCCTGATTTTGCGTTGGAACAAGTTGAAAAGTTTGAAGATTCGATTATTTCAAGAAATTGTGATTTTGAATGGCCTGCAAGAAGTTGCGATTTAACACCATTAGACTATTTCTTGTGAGGTTATTTGAAGACATTGGTCTTCCGAAATAAGCCAGACTCTCTTCCAGCTTTACAAGTCAATATTGATCGTGCCATTCATGACATATGACTTGATTTAGTGTAAAAAGTGCTCAAAATTGGGTTCATCGAATTCGTTCTTGCAGAAGTCGTGGAGGCCATTTCAATGACGTTTTATTTAGAACTTAATTGTATCGATTGTACTTCACATTAAATAAAAAACTTTAGAATTTCCTTAACAATAAGTGTGTATTTTTTTAAAGAAATCATATCACTCTTATTGGAAAACCTTTACATGGCAGCCCCTCTTTATTTCTTTCATTTGCTGTACAATAGAATGAAAATTATTTTGCGCACATTTAATTAGTTTTCGTGAAACAATTAACAAATTTTGGCACGATTTTCGCACGGGACCTGTACTGCAGTTTTATTTGCAGTAAGTGAAGCTCAATTTTTAATTTTGTTTTTCATCGTTCTTCCTTGTTCAGCTTTGTTTTCATTTCGTACTTTTGCAATAACTTTTTTAAGGTACAAAATTAAACTTATACATAATGTATAGAAGAAAAAAAACCAACACTGCTTTTAACTGCAAGCGAAAAAAGTATAAAAGCATAAAAAGGTCAACATTAAACAAATTATGAAGAAGAAGAAAACTTATATACAGTAAATGAGGCAAAATCTTTTGAGCGAAACGATTTAACAATTAATTGCTGCACTTAAGAGCTGTAGAATAATAAAAGTAGAGCAGAATAAATTTGCCAAAAATTTATTATCATTTAAATTTTAAAGAAATTAAATTTTGCTATTTAATTTTCATTTGATTTTTATCAGTTAGAAGGTGTGAGTTTTTAAAAATAAAAGTGAAATTCATTGTTAGCCAGATAACACTTTAGATGTGTTTTCCTTACACTCAAATGTTATTTGTCGCAACTAAAAGTATATGTTTTTTAAACAATGTGAGGAATACTTAAAAATTTTGATCTTGTACAGAGTATTTGAATTTACTTTTATAAGAAAAACATACATATACTGTTTTTAATACACATATCGACACATGAACTTTAAAACCATTTAAGTGAAAAAAAAAATCCCAAATCTGGGCTTTTATTAGTAACTAGCTGATCCCGGTGTACTTCGCTACCCCCCTCGTTATAAAATAAAATTAAAAGTATTTATATATCCTATTGTGACGATCGGTCCAGTAGTTAAGACTATATTACGATTTTTAATTTTAATAAAAAGGAGCGTGGTCCCATCCACTTTTCTCCCGGTACGTATTCCAAATTATGGCAATACCATATGTACCAAATATCATCGACGTAGGTCAAAAAATGCCCAAAATATGGCGATTTCAATTTTTGGGTTATATGGGAGCTGCCACGCCCACTTGTCCGATAACGCCCATTTTTGTCCTGATTACTCACATTAGTAACATATGAACTATTGCAATGTTTCAAAACTCTTGCTATCACAATAGTCAAGATATATGATGTTATTCAATTTATGTGGGAGGGGCTACGCCCACTTGAAATATTAAAAGCCTAAAACCATCCTCTATAAATTCCCTTTTGAATGACACCAGTTTGGGTCAAATCGGTTGGATAGTTTCCGAGTCTATAGCGAACATGGGTACAAACATTTTTTGTATTTTATATATGTATATAGATTATTCATTATATCGAAGTCAATGTCCAGTTATGCTCGGCGTCATTATAAAGAAAAATAAAACACCAAAGCACCTACCACTTATATTATTTTATAACGTTTTTTTATTCTACTGTAAAATTTAAAAATAATAAATTTAGTTGCAAATTTATGTTTTCTAAGACGTTATAAAAAATGTATGTGTGACATTATAAGAGTACAAACAAACACACCCAAAGAAAACAGATTAGTTGTGAATACCGAAGTTGTTGCGGTTGCACCAACTATTATAGAAATCGGTTGCTACAACTACAATTGTAAATTTAGTTGTGACAATTAATCTAATAGTTGAAACAACCAATAAAATTGGTTACCGCCATGGAATCTTAAATGGAAGCTAATCGGCATTATTTACGCACATTTTCATCTTGGAAGACAATTAAATTTATATTTTTTATAGTTAACTAAATTCAATTGTTTTGCTGACTAATTTGAATTTAAAATTTATGTTTGTCCTTTCTTGGTATTGAACATAGAACTCACATGTTTGTAACACATCGCCTTAGATAAATCAGCCATATCAGTATTTTAAAATCGACAAATATTGAGTAATTACTAATTTTACTATAAATCTTTATGACAAACGAATAATATTCATTGACAATTCTTCAGTTGTGACCGACATTTTGGCATTTAGAAGCAACAAAAGAATGCATTCGGTTGACCCAATCAATTTAAGAATTGTCACAACTGTATGTTTGTTACAATTTTGGCATTACGGCTATGATCATGGAATGTTAGTTAGATCCAAGGACAATTGATAGTGGCAGTTGAAATATAGTCCAAGCAACTGATATTCTATTGAGACATCCGTTTTCCGAGCAACCTTTTTTCTAAATTCCTATTCAAAATCATCCATAATTACAAAGTCATATTAGTTTCAGAAAGCAATTTTAAAATTGGTTCCTAAATATTTTATCTTCCACAAATATCAACTGCAAACGTTTTTCAGCTTAATGGATGAGAAACAAATAGAAAAAAAAGAGACAAACATTTAAACAACAATTTTTATGTTGTCTCTACAGAAAAATACTAAACATTTTACGCTTAAAAATTTTAAAAATAATTTGCCCGTCCATGTTCTCTATATTAGTGATATTACGAATACTCGTATTTGTATTCGATTATTCGACTATTTTAAGATATTTGTATTCGTATTCGTATTAGCCAAATTCAAGCGAATATTTCTCGAATAATTTACACATACATTTTCCCAAAGAAAATCATACAAAAAGTTTAAAAAAGTACATAAAATGTACAAAAATATATTCATTTATAATAATTTTTATTTAAAGAAAGAAAGCCCTTTATCTTTGACGCAAGATAATAATCTTCTTAAAAAAACAAACAAAAATTATATTGCGTAACTATCAAAGTTAAAGTCTTCTTTCGCACTTGATCAACAAGAAGGTGTTAACTCAAAATTTTAAAATTTTCAGTAGAGGCAAAAAACTTTTTTTTTACACTATTCTTCTATCACAAAGAGAGATACAACTGCATTTTTTTTTTTTTTTGGCTGAAAGAGTAGAGAAAATGGTGTAAAATTTTTACAATGAATAGATTTGACCACTGTACATCGATTTCTTGCAAAAAACGAAATTTTAAAAATTTTGAGTTACTACCCTCTTGTTGATCAAGTGCGATATGTAAATTCATATCATGTTTAGTTAGTAATAAATTCTCAATAGAGGAATGTTGGACTTCAAAAATGGAAGAACTAAAATTTAATATGTGAAAGTCCACCGAGACATGTGGCTCCGCAATCTGCGAAAATATGTTCTCCCAAACAACACTGAATTACTAATTACAAGCGCAAGCAGAGTAAAAAAAAAGAAATCTCAAAGTATGTAGCACATAAAACTAAGAGAAAAAAAAAGAGCATAAGTGACCTGCTCCACGAAAAGGGAACTCTGCGCCGAAAAAAATTTTTACTTTTTGAGTGATTCTTATAGGAAAAAAAAAACGCTATTTCAAATGCCGCAAACCGCAACTTTCTATGTCTTTTAGTTTTTTTACAAATCACCTGTAAAGATGAACATAATTAATGAAAATCATCGGTGCAGATACGTAGCTCAAAACGAAGCGCTTTTTTTTAACGCGTGTTTCTCAATAACTTCTTTTCGGCGCAGAGGTCCCTTTTCGTGGAGCAGGTCACATATGATGTTAAACTCGTCAGTAAATATCCAACCAAGTAATTGATTGAATCAAGTAAGTAATTGATTGAACTAATCAATACATTCCAATATGTTTAGTTAATAAGTTAATCAATTTTTTTTTTAATTTTTCCTTTTTTAATAAAGAAATTAATTTAATCAATTAAAAACATAATTGAATTCCCATAGTATATCAAACATTAGCGTTAATTAATAAAAAAAACCTATGATAATTTTTTCTGTGTATAATTTAAAATGTTCAGTAGTGGTCTTCAATTTCGGCATCTAAAGGTAATAAAGTACTGTGCCATTTTTTTAACAATTTATTGTTACTGGCGCAAAGGGAGGGATTTTTTCCAATTAAATTTGAAATATTATGTGGCTCTAAACCTTAAAAGTAATATTCGTATTCGGCGAATTGTGTTTCAAATATTCGTATTCGTATTCGCGAATACTAAAAATTTATATTCGTAACATCACTACTCTATATATCGGATTGTTATTTAACACGATTTGTTTTCTTCTTCGTAGTATTTTTTTGCGCCAGAAATGCTGCAGTCAAAAGCTATTCTAAAACAGATAATGGGTTCGTGCTGCTAGAGAAAATTTACAAATTTATTATGTATGTATGTATGGATGTGTTGCATAGCATCATGCCTGCGGTTTTATTTATTTGTTTTAATAAAGTTAGTCTCCAATGTTTTAAATGTTATATCCTTTGCATGTTGGCGTAAGAAATAAAACGTAGTTGCATATTTGTGTGTGTGTGTGTGTGCACTGTTAATTTGTTTTTTAATGTTTTATGTCATGTTTGAGAAAATTTTTGACAAAAATATATGACAAAAAAATATATTCCTTTTTTAAAGCTTTCATAATAATATTATTAGAATACAAACATAAAATTTAATCATAATATGTTAAGCCTACAGTACACGGCATGTCAAAAGCCACATTCGCATGTGGCTCTGACGTCACGAAAATTTGCAGCATTTTGTTTACATATAATAAACATGCAGAAGTGTCTACATGCTTAAAAATTTTGGTAGTACATGAAATGATGTTTTGTCCCAAAATTTATATGTGACAAATGTAGCCGAAGCGTACACATTTGCAATGGCAGCATATGTGTGAACTTTTGATTGGCTACATATGTATTGTCAGTACACCGCATGTAACATACGTACACATTTTTCATATTAACATGTAAAATAGTCACATGTTTATGGCGCTTGTTTAATTTTTAAAATTTTGTGTGAAGTCAAATTTATAAAATGTTGAAGAGAAAGAAGAAATAAAACAACATCTGATAAAAAGTAAAATAAATTCACTTTTATCGTGAAATAATTCCCATGAACAATAAAATGGTGAAAAAAATTAAATAATACTATACTGACAAAAAACAATGCAACAATTGGCGATCACAGTTGTTTTATTAATTATTGAATAAATTTACTATTTATACATGAATTTTTTCATCTTAGCTTTGAAAGTATCTTTTGCATGGTTTAGAACAAGAACGAGAAATAATAACAAAAACCCAAACTAATTAAGCTGTTAATTAAGATATTAATTAATAAAACAAAAACCCCAAAGCAAAGAGATATACAAATAAATGCATGGAAAAGAGAAAATATGATAATTTTTCTACCCTTCTTTTATCTCTACCCCGCTCGTAAACCAAAAAAATTATCATGAATCTCAGTCATCGTGTGATTAATAATAATAAAAAAATTTTTTCGTCATTAAATTCCTACATTTTGTTGGAGAAAATCAACATTGGCAAGAGTGCCATTGGCTACATACTATTGAAAAATGTTGTGTCAAAAATGTTTGCTGTCACATGTTTGGGACTGCTACATGCGCATGTAAAAATATTACAAATGTCAAAATTCAAATGTACCAAGCTAGTACACGACATGTCTAAAATACGCATGTTTGCATGTCTCTACAAATGAACATGTGGCACACATATCAATGTGTGCTGCATGTGAGTGTCACAAAAAGTGGAAGTACACGACATGTTGCCAATTTAGCTTCATGGTGACGTCAAAATTACGTCAGAGCCACATGCGAATGTGGCTTTTGACATGCCGTGTACTGTAAGCTTAAGCTTTACTCTTAATCATGTTTTAGTTTTGCTCGTACATGTTTTACCTGGTATTTAATATTTTGTATTTCTTTCGTCTCATTGCAAAATATTCTTGTTTCAGACTTCAAATAACTGACGGTTAATGGTTCGCATTTTTTTATCAAGATTAGAATCCACTAAAATATAAGTTGTATATACAGTTAAAAGGCATGATCATTCTTTGTTCAGAAAAGAAAATTCCATTAAATATGTTGCATTATGCTGTTGGGGCTAGTGCATAAATTTAAAAGTTCAATTAGTGGTCTGGAAGCCTGCAAGTAATTTCTACATAGTAGGAAATTAATCCAAAATTATCTTCAAATTACATTTGTTAAAAATTATTAGACACCTTGGTGCTACAAATGCTTTATTAGAAATGACTTTGAGGCAGATTTCACACATTGGTTCGATAAAGCAATAACTGCATAAAAAATTCTATTAAGGTCTGTTCGAGGCCGAGCTGAAATTTTGTTTTGTGAAAATGTTTCGATACCATGAATATATTTCATATTAAATTTCACTACCACGACCGAAACCATTTCAAAAAAAATCTCCTAATTATAGCTAATTTTTAACCCTTTTTTAAAAACTTAATGTAAGTAAATAAAGCACAATTTAATTTTTCTATTAACTTAACAAATTGAGGCACTTCAACAGAAATATGGTACGTATTTATATGCAAATAATTTAATTTGATATTTTTCTTCTTTTTACCAAACATAAAATCATTTTGGCCTTCATGGTATATATTCCTTGCAAAGCGACTTTGTTTGAGGGTACTTTCCGCTTAACTATTTCACTACTAAAAGTCTAAAGGGGGTAAAATGTCAAGATCATGTTGCAACAAAAACAAAACATGCATACATTTCACCGAGTTGAGTAACAAATGTATCGAAATAGGTTTCATTATTGTGCCCCCTCAAAAAAAAAAAAAAAAATTTATATATTAGAATTTATTTTTTTACGACAAATTTAGCGCAGCAACACTTCAGCTAACACTGGCATTAGCACAAAAGGAATGCAAAAAGCAACATTAAGCGTAAATTGCACATATGGATACATTTTTAAATGTACATAAAACTAGACACTTACACACACACAAATACTCTGGCACAAAGGACATAAATTTGTTTATAAAAAATGAGCAAAGAAAATATATAAATTTCATTTTAAGTATGAAGAAATTTCTTCGTTTTTTTTCTGAATTTTGTGCAGAAATTTTCTTTTAAAGATTTTCTCACATACGAAAGAGAAAACGAGAAAATTTGTCAGCATTAGCGTGGAATTTTTTATTTTTTTTTTTCTTAAAACTATTTTGAATCAGGGAATTTCTTTAACTATTAATTTTGTATGCCACTATCACATTTAAAGATACTGACACAGGCAAATTTAGACTTTTATGCATGTTTGCTTAACTACAGACTTTGTTGTTCGGAAATTTTTAAGTGTTGGTCTTTACGACAGATATTTTTAAAGAATTTAATATGCAGAAAAAAAATTTATTATATTTCTGATAGTTTTCAATAGAATTATTGATTTAACGAATTCATAGCAGTTGGTCACTTCTGTCTTTCATTTATAATTTTTTTTTTTTGTCTTTTTTCCAAAAAAAAAACACAAGATGGAATTTATATTGAAAATTAAAAGTTTCTTGTTACTCTTGTGTACAAAAGGATCAGAAACATTTTTATCCATTTTGCAGAGGTATTTTTTCGATTCTCAGAAAGTGCCGTAATACTGCAACTTCCCCTACAGAAATGTCCTACAAAAATCTTCGTCCTTGTCTAAGATTTATTACAACAATTCTCATATTTTATTTCCAAATTATGTGGTTAAAAAGAAAAGGAAACATATATTGATATTTAGGACCATACTAATTTTATATCCAAACATTTTATGATTAGTTTTTAACAAACTAAATATTAGATTTTATGACACATCGTATTACATTTACAACAGATTTATTTTCATAATAATAGGATATGACAAATAAATTCAGTAATATTAACTTGCTGTTTGGTTGCCACAACCATGTTTTTAGTTTCAAAGATATCATCCTGTTATGTGCAAAATGTTAGTAAATTTCAACTGCCATTATACGACACAAACACCTACACATATGTGCCTTGTTTTGTGACCTGTAGAAGGATCCATATTTCGAAACCAGTTATTTTAAACCGACAACTTAAGCAATGACAAAATATTTTAGAACATTACAATAAATAAAACCGTTTTAATTTTTGTACTCCTCTTGAAAACAATTTTTCACAAATTGAAAAACCAATCCTCAGAAAATAAATATGTATGTACATACATATGTATGTAAATGGTGTTTTTTATAGAGTGACACAAAATTAAATCATAATAAAACAAGGAAATATATTTTTAATATCAATGAAACGGGCTTTATTAAATATGATGTGGCCATGTGGCCGCCACAGCTGGCGAGTAGAAGGGGCAATCTGGAACACGAATTTTCAACAAATTTTCGCAGCATTTGCTGGCGTATTTCGCCGATAACTCTTTGAATGTTGATTTCCAGGTGTTCAATTGCTTGTGGTTTATCGACGTTGACAAGTGACTTAACATAACCCCAAAGAAAATATTGTAATGGGGTTAGATCACATGATCTTGATGGACAGTTATTTGGGCCATTACGTGAAATTATTTTTTCATCAAAAGTTTCTTTGAGTAAATCAATTGTAGCGCACGCTGCACTATGAGTTCGACGAATAAGACAATAATTTTGATTACAAATTTAAGCAATTTGCACGCGTTGCTCCGGTGTAAGTCGATTCATAATGCTATTTCAAAGCAAACTAAACAATAAGCTGTTAAATGGGTGCTCAAATAAAGCAGTGATGCCAAAGTTGTGTTACGAATACTCGTAATCGTATTCGATTATTCTGTAGCGCGGTCAAACTGCCACTATAAACAACACCACGTAGTGATTGTTTAAAACCAACATTGCCGCATACACATACCGAGTCAAATTGCATTGACAAACAACAACCAAAATATTTCGTGTGTCGGTCACTTGACAACCATTAGTTTGATCAAAGGGCCGTTGCATTAAGCACTTGAATAAATCATATTTTAGTTCCGCCTGCATTTGTTTATAAATATAAACATTAAAAAATATCTGTTACGCCCATGTATGCGCTGGTTTATTTTTATCAATTACTGTTGGGACCTACGCCGCATGTCCACCGTGGGAAACAAGAGGGAATGTTTTATTTAATTTAATTATACATCTTTTCTTTTCCCTCTTATGTTAAGGTAATCCTAAGAATGATTCTCATAGTTAGTATTTATATAAGAAAATGTTTAAGAATTAATTAATAATAAATCACGCCTAGGAGCTACAAGTTAGCTCTAAGTAAAGGTGCTCCTCAGAGAAAACAAAACTAAAATAAATTGTTCAATTACACTAGGCAACAGCCATTTTGTTATTTGTTTTTAGCATACTTTTTCTCATGGATTTGGACCTACTGAACACGAAAATGAATTTTAAAAATTTTTCTGTCGATTGGTTTGCGAGATACAAATTTTTTAATTTTTTTTTTTTAATTTTTGGAGGTACACTTACTATTTTGAGCATATCTTTAGTCTTCTTTGACCTATGTTATCCTACTACTACTCAAATTAAAGACAATTGAGCCGTCTACAACTTATTCTCAGAAAATTTTCAAATCGGGTTAGTAGTTTTGATGTTGGCGGCTTAAAAAGGTTAAAAAACTGCGTTTTTTTAGTAAAAATGTGGCTGAAAAATTCATATAAAAATTCATAGAAAATATAAAACGCGATGTTAACAGCGATTTTAATTTTTTTACGTATAGCTGACACTTTTCCAAAGAAAATAAGCCCTTACTTAACAAAATCTGATGACAAATGGCCGACTTATTATTTTTTTGGTAAACGACCGAAATTCCGCTATTTCACGATTTTTTGATTTTCATTATTTGCACAGCTTACCTACCCAACGCAAACGAATAAATACATTTGAACTTAATTTAAAATAAACAAATTAGTCTTCGTATATTATTTTTTAATTTATTTACAGCACTACATGTGGAAAAACTGCTGACTTCTTCTTTGTTTTTTGTATTCGCTGCAATCGGTCTCACGTATTAGGGTCCAAATATAGTCACCCATCATAGCCGTGTCATAGATGCCCTGATAGCGTCGTTCCATAGCCTTCAATTCCTGATGAAAGCGCTCGCCGTGTTCGTCGCTCACGTCTCCTAAATTCTCAGGGAAAAAATCCAAATGAGAATGAAGAAAGTGTATTTTAAGTGACATGTGCACTCCCATGGCTTCATAGTTCTTTACCAGATCCTCAACTATGTCCTTATAATTCGGGCTTTTGTTGTTTCCTAAAAAGTTTTCCACAACAAGCCTGAAGGAATTCCATGCTGCGGCTTCGATGGGTGATAACAGCTTTGGGAATTTTTCATCTTTCAACATTTTTTTTATCTCGGGTCCTGCGAAGACTCCTTCTTTAATTTTTGGCAGCGAAAGGTAAGGGAAAATTGACCGTAAATAGGCAAAAGCTTCACCTTCTTTGTCTAATTTTTTGACAAAATTTTTAATCAAACCCAATTTTTTGTGCAGCGGCGGAAGTATTATATTTTCACGGTTCTCTATTAGTGGTTTGCGCTGAACATTCGCTTCTCCAACTACAGGTTTCGTTCGTACCGGCCATTTTTTTTTTATATAATGCTGATCATCAGCGCGGCTATTCCAAAGGCACAGAAAACAGCAATGTCGCGTATAGCCTCCTTGGAGTCCACACAGGATGGCCACAACTTTAAGGTCGGCGCATATTTTCCAATTGTATTTCCTATACTCTATGCATTTCAGCAAAATGTCCATAGTTTCATAGTTCTCCTTTGAATGAACCGCATGAGCAATAGGAACAGATGGCTTTTCATTCCCATTATGTAAGAGAACTGCCTTCAAGCTCTCTTTGTTGCTGTCAATAAACAACCTCCATTCGTTGGGGTTGTGAATTTGGTGAAGCTCTTGGAACAAGCCTGAAATGTCGCTGCAAAAACATATTTGGTCTTTCTTTGTATAAAATTTTGCATACTCCTTGTGACGGTTTCTGTACGCTGATACTTTCACTTCTGAAGCCGCAAATCCACACTGTATCATCCGAGACGCAAAAAGTTCGGATTTCTCCTTAGTGAGACCAAAATCGCGCACCCAATCGTTTAGTTCGGCCTGTGACAGTAATTTTCGCTTTGCACCCGGATCAAATTCGCTTGCATTTGACTCGGACTCTTCTTCTGACGATTCTGCTTTTTGAAGAGATGCACCAGGGCACACTGGATATGGCACATCATGCGAATGTGGTACTGGAAGCGCAAACGATCCCACTTGAGCGTAGTTACATTTAAAAAATCTTCCTACGCCACTGTAGGAGGCAATGAGGCAAAAATAACAGTCTGTGGAATGGCATAGCGGCTTTTTCCACATCATTGGTGTATCGAATTTCATATGGCGGCTAAAATTAAAATAAATTACTATATTCGCTATGTATAATGTGTTTAAATAAAAATTCTTACCTTCCGCCAGCTGCCCAGTTGGTTAAGATTATATAGCAAAGATCACACAGCGACTTAGGTGTCCATGGTTCTGTGATATTTGGTGAAATACCAAAATAATTCAAATAGTGCAATTGTACTGCTGGAGTAAACTTGTGTGCGTGATTTTTTTTTATAAACTGGCCACAAACATTGCAGAAATTGTCTGGATCGTTCAAACACTCGAACACACGTAGTCTTTTACTCATTGTCTTCCTTGCGTTTTCTAAATATTAACTTCTTTACACTTTCACAGACAGTTTTGAAATGCAATTGATAACCGTGTCTCCTTATGTTTAAATATGTATGAGCATGTAGTGCTGTAAATAAATTAAAAAATAATATACGAAGACTAATTTGTTTATTTTAAATTAAGTTCAAATGTATTTATTCGTTTGCGTTGGGTAGGTAAGCTGTGCAAATAATGAAAATCAAAAAATCGTGAAATAGCGGAATTTCGGTCGTTTACCAAAAAAATAATAAGTCGGCCATTTGTCATCAGATTTTGTTAAGTAAGGGCTTATTTTCTTTGGAAAAGCGTCAGCTATACGTAAAAAAATTAAAATCGCTGTTAACATCGCGTTTTATATTTTCTATGAATTTTTATATGAATTTTTCAGCCACATTTTTACTAAAAAAACGCAGTTTTTTAACCTTTTTAAGCCGCCAACATCAAAACTACTAACCCGATTTGAAAATTTTCTGAGAATAAGTTGTAGACGGCTCAATTGTCTTTAATTTGAGTAGTAGTAGGATAAAATAGGTCAAAGAAGACTAAAGATATGCTCAAAATAGTAAGTGTACCTCCAAAAATTAAAAAAAAAAAAATAAAAAAATTTGTATCTCGCAAACCAATCGACAGAAAAATTTTTAAAATTCATTTTCGTGTTCAGTAGGTCCAAATAGAAAAAGTATGCTAGAAACAAATAACAGACAAAAGTTTGTTATTTGTGACCTAGTGTTATTTAATCCATTACTATTCGACTCTTCGCCAATTTTAAGATATTCGTATTTGTACTCGGCAAATTCAAGCGAATATTTCTCGAATATTTTGAACATAATTTCCAAAAAAATATTTATGTGTAAAAAATGTTTAAAAAAATAAGTATATAAAATGTACATAAATATATTAATTTTTATTTAAAGAAACCCCTTTGCATTTGACCCAAGATAATAACCATCTAAAAAAACAGACACAAATATATATTTTGCAAGTAGCATTTAAAAATTAAAGCCCTATATATTCATTAAAGATAGTTTCAAACCTTAGTAGAGGAATGTTCAACTTCAATAATAGAAGAACTAAAATTTAATATGTGAAAATCCATCGATACAAGTTCGGCTTGGCAATGTCATAAAAAGGTTAAATACCTAAAGTAGTGTAACAGCTTTTATTTTCAATTTATTGCTACTGACACAAAGGGAGGCTTTTTTTACCAATTAAATTTGAAATATTATCTGGCTCTAAACCTTAAAAATAATATTCGTATGCGACGGATTTTGTTTCAAATATTCGTATTTGCATTCGTATTCGCGAATACTAAAAATTGATATTCGTAACATCACTAGTGTAGGTAAATATTTATTCAACAAAACTCAAATAAAGCAAGCAGGATTTAACAAATAAAAATAATATTATTTTAGAATAATAAACAAATATACTGCATAATTTATATCACGAGAAAATTTTTATTTATTTTTCTACAATGATTTTGACAGGACATCATCATCATCATCGAAAGCCAAAATGAAAAAAAAATAGTTTTCTGAAAAAAGGTAAAACAAAAAATAAGTAAAATTTTCCTTTCATTCATTCACATTCATGTTCGTGCATTGTTTTTTTTTTTTTGCTACAGAATTCAACATAAATTGATGAAAATTTTGTTTAATTAAAATCAAAGCTTTTATATTTAGTATTGTAAAATTTTGTTGCGTTATCAACAGGAAACAATATTCAGTAAAATTCTGTTGCTATAGTATTATTTCATCAATACATTCCGTTGTTGTGGATTAAAGGCCATGGCCATCATGGCCGACAGGAACACAATGCATAGTTGCAATATTACGTGATTTTCAACTAATATCCTTTGACTTCAATAGGGGTTAGTGTCATAGTAATGCTAAGCAAGGTCTTGTTGTTTAAATTTGAGACAGGCATTTGTTTATTATCTCTGCTGTTGTTGTTTAAAACTCCGTAATGATTCTTTTTATTTAGTTTTAACCTTTCTGTTCAATGACAGTTTTATTTGAACGACATTTGCATTTTGTTCGACAAAAATTTCACTCTAACCACCTTAAAACATTCATACTTTTCCATTGTAATTGTTAATCAGAATATGTATGTATACGAGTATGTGTCAGTTTTGTAAGTTTTTGTTAGATACAAAATCAAGTAGACAAAAATCAAAAATGGAAAGTTCGGCATTAATTAAGTTGCTATTGTATAATAAAATCTCATTAGCCCATGTTAACAGCAATAACAATTTATTTGCAATAATGGAAAATTACAAGTCAATAGTTCGAAAAGTTCAGTAAGAGCTACGTAAAATAAATAGAAGGAAGCAAAACTAGGTTAATAGCAATTTTGTTTGGCAGCAACAAAAACAAAAAAAATATGTTTAATTATTGTCTTTGTGTTTACATTCTTGTTTGCTAAAAGCCAACAAAATACCATTCGAACGAAAGCTTTCACAATTGTTAAACTAAAACACAAAAACGTCAATGATGCTACCCCTCCTGTGACAGACAACCTGCTGTAGCAAGAAACTTTTCATCTTCCTGTTATAAACTTTAATTAAAGAAGAGGTTGAAAATAGAATTTGAGCAGAAAATTTCATGTTAGAAAATAATGAAAAAAAAAAATTCCACTAGAAAATTCCAACTTCAAAAGGATAAATTTCTTTCTAATAGTTTACAGACAAAAGAAGCACCATAAACTTTGCAAAGAAATTCTTAGAACCTAAATTATATTATTTTTTTTATAAATGGAAACCATATTTTTTTTTCAATTTAAAAAATTAAAGTAAAAATTTTCTTCACAAATTCTATTCGTTAAAAATTTCATTAAAAATACATTAAACACGTTTCATTAAAATTGTTTCAATTTTATAATGAAAATATTTCTTTATTTTAATGAAAAATGTTACTTCTCCTTGCGAAATTATTTAATTGATTTAATGAAACTAAGAAGGTATTTTTATGAAATTAAATTGATGCATTAAATTCTTTGCACATAAAGTATTAATTTTATTAGTTATAATTAATTTCGTAATGTAAGCAATTAATTAAGCCCAACTCTAATAGAATTTGGTTCCGATCGGTTAAAGTGTCTTAAGTTAAAAGTTTTCTTTTACCATACGAACACACAACACACACATACAAACACAGACATACACTCACATGGATATCATCGTAAAAATATTCAGAACATGGCCTAAAAATTCGAAATCCGATTTTCGAAATTGGCATAAAATCAACAAATTTCTATTTTTAATAGCGTGAAATTGAAAAAAAAATAAAACGGCTCAAGTGTTTCTTATTTTTATCTCTTTAACATGAGCTGTTTCAGCTGATTAATATGAAATACATTCATATGATATGCATTAATATGATATACATACTCCTATACATGCTATATATATTACTTACATATATGTATGTATATATGTAGGTACTTTTCAGTTGTAATGATTTTTATTTTTACTTTTTGACAACTTACGAAATTTGTGAATAAATGGTTTTATATATAAATTATTCTCAAATTCTCAATTCTGTGGCAATAAGGATTAAGTGCTTAAATCATATTTTAAAGATTTGTAGAAAAGCAGTTTAAAATGCTTAAGTGGGTTGATAAAAATTTATTTCAATTGTAGTAAAAGTTTTTTCGATTCTTTTGATTTAATAACACATGGCTATGCGAACTATAACATATGTACATATATACATAATTAATTTCAAATATAATATGATCTAAGCTAAATTATGCCGATATTCTATACGATATAATTAGAAATAATTGCGACAGAACTTCGTTAAAAATTGTTCTGTACAAAAAAAAATTGTCCAGAGATTCTTTTTCTTATAAAGAATACGATGGTGATATTAACTAAAAATTAGCTTATCTCGACTTAAGCACTTTTTCTTTTGTGTTACAGAATTTAATGTAAAACGAACCAACTTTAATGTGTAACTACTACAAGTAATTAATTACATAAATGTAATAACTTTCCTGTAGTGTTAAAAACAAAATTATAGTTAGCCTTTAGGAACTTTTATTATTTAAATTGTGAATTGTCAAAGAAAACAATAAAAACAATATTTTTCTTTATTTATCAAACTTAGGAAGAACAATTTAGTCTATTTTCAATGAGAAGAAAAATATAAAACACTACATACATACATACATACAATACAAAGCATGTTTACAAACGGATAGGATCTGTGATAGCCTTTTCTTGAAGCACGTGGTATTTATTTTTTTTATATTTAAGTTCTAAATTTCAAGCTAACTGGATATTCCCATATATCACAAATTATGCCTTCTAAGACGTTAACATTATTTCTAATACTATGTTCACACGGACAGAAATTATACAGGTTCGCGCTCTCATTCTTGGTTCGCGGGCCAACCTTGATTGAACCTACATGTTTCGCCATACAAAATTTTGAGAGCGAACCTACGTGGTTCATTTTGAACCTTGTTGCGACCCCTTTAATTTACTATCATCTCTAATTTTGATAACAAATTATCGCTAGTTTATCTGAACTATTTGTGCAAAATTATTTTAACAACGAAAAACAATTGATAAGTGCTAAAATTTAATAAAAACATTGAACAAATATAAAGCATATATTTATATTTATGTAAATAATTAAATAAAATGAAAAAGCAATAAATAGTCAATTATATTTTAAACCATAAAAGAATGTCGAAGTACGAATCAACATAGAATATGTCGTGAGAACACATGGGTTCGCCATCGAGGTTCACGGAGCGAACCTAGTGTTTCAGTTTGTCGTGTGAACATAGTATAAGTTACAAAAACCGTGGCTTAAAATGTTTCCCTAACTGAGAAATGTGTACCTGTAGGTAGAGGTGTCAAAATATCGATAGTACTATCGATAATATCGATATTTATTTTTGTTTTGAGACTATCGATATTTTTAGAAACTATCGATACTAACAAAAATAACTTGATGACTGATAATTGATCTCACACGAATTTTGTTAACATTAATATAATATACATATAAAAATTTTATATTAATAATTTTATATATATTTTAATTACACAGGGGAACAATTTTGAAAAAATTTAAAATTCTTTAATAACCACTATATAGATTTGATGCATCATGGATACCTAAGTACAAAAATGGTAAAATTTTTCAATTCTATGGATAAGTTTTTTTAAATTTTTTCTAAAATTTGGGATTTTTGAATGAGCTGATTTACCAATTTTATCATAACTATGGAACGACTTTTTCAATTTTATCACAAAGCATACTAAAAGAATTGAAATGAAATTACCTTCAAGCCATGCTAATATTATTTTTTTATAAACTCAATGGTTTCGGAATTATTTAGACTGCAATGATTAAAAATAATTTTTTTTATGCAAAATTGGTAAATTTTTATTCTTAAAAAATATATAAAAAATCGAAAATGGCAAAAACTTCATATTTTTATTACATGATTAGAAAGGTATGTATATTCCAAATAAAATAAACTCTACTTTATGAAAATCGATGGATAAATGTTGATTTTATTCAGAATACAGTGAAATTAACCGATTTGAGGATTTGAGTACGTTGCAATAAATGTACTATATGTACTCCACCACGTATTAGTTATATTATATTATTATATATATTCTCTGAGAAAAACCACTTCGCTACTATCGCGATAGTATCGTTGATATATCGTTAGTTTGTATATCGATAGTTTGTTTAAGTTTTGATATTTTAGAATCGATATATCGATATACTTTTTTAAACCATCGATAGTTTGACACTTCTACCTGTAGGACACAGCCCTAAGGTCAATTATTTGTTTGTATTATAATAATTTTAAAAAATTCACTCACCTTTTATGCACAATATTACATCCAAATTTGATAGAGATTTTAGAGAAAATTTTTGTCACACTTTAGAAAAATTTAGTTAAAATTGTAAATAACACTTTTTGTATTTCTAATAAAGATTTTCACCAAGTTTGATGCAATTTTTTTCTCCGAAATTTTTAGTTTTTTTTTTTTTTTGCTTTAATTTTTTAATATTCTTTAACTGACAAAACTTTTTCTTTTATTTCTTTTTTAGGATAAAATTTTGTCTTTGCACTTAATTTTAATAAAAGACAATATGCTTCCAGCTGTTATTGGCACGAGTCAGAAAAAATACACTTAATCATGATGTTGTTTTGTTGTTGTTGTTGATGATAATAGAGATGTTGCAGAGAATGCAGCTGTTGATTAAAATGCATTAAAGAGGAACCATCAATTTTTTTTTATCTGCTATTTTATGCTTTTGTAGAAGTTTTATTTTAATCCTAACTAATAGCAATTTAATTTTTATTATTCAATATTCTTAAGAATTTATTTTCTTAATGACAAATTTTTTTTATATTTTATTTTTTTTTTATGATCTAAAAGTGATTAATGATGCTCAAATGCATCAGTATACATTTATGTAGGCATTTACTGCAAACATGCATTTATATGTACATACATATATATGTGCTAATGCATGTATAGACATGTATACAAATTGCTTACAAACATTGTTTAATTTAATTTGTTATTTCTTTTTTTCGACTTTTAATACAAGAAATTCTTTCTAGAATGGTTGCTTTGATTTTTTTCTAAATTTTTTTCTCTTTCTTTTGGGTTACTTCAGTATTTTATTTGGTTATTTTCCCAAGAATTTCTTCTAATCTTTTGTTTTTATTTTTATTAAATTGTATTCTGGTTTATATGCATTGAGTTTTTGTAGGTGTTTGCAGCGGTGGCTAAGATTGGCACAGAATTTTTTCAATCCTTATTTCTATAACTTTTCACATTTTCGTAATTTTGGGCGTAAAAATTAATTTTTTTTAGTATTGCAGTCGGCAATAGAATTTAAAAGACGTAGCGAACGCACGCACTTCTCTTTAAATCATGTATAAAAATAATCACGTACACCTAAATCCATACATTCATATGTACATACATATGTATAAACATATACAATGTGTTTTCAATAAAAAAAAAGTGTGCTTTTTTCTACTCTACTGTGTCACATGCATAACCGCTTATAAATACTCGAATACACACGTGAATATTGCGTTAAATGTCAATCTTTTAGCAGTACTCACACACTACTATGAGGAAGAAACAAAAAAAACACAAACTAACAATAGACCGACCGACCAACCAACCGACCGTCAAAAGGACCGAAGCACCGACACACCGTTTTTACCGTTACTTATAATGGACCATCTTGAAAGACATTTAAACCGCCAAAGGCTTTTGACATCTAAACAGGGCCAAACAGTTTTCTTCTACTCTTTTTGTTGTTACAAAAACTTCTTATAGATGATTTAGAAGATTTCACTTTCTATTTTCCTTTTAATTTTTTTCATTTCATATAAAACTTTTCTTTCGCATTTTCTGTATTGTTTTTTATGTTTTCACTTTTAATTTAGTTGCACTAAATTTAGTTGTTGTTTTTGTTGATTTCAATAATTTTCAAATCTATACACTCACACACACCCGCACGCAATGTCACTCACGTACACGTACACGCACACGCACACGCAATATTATTTTTGTTTCGACGCGACGAAAAATTAAGTTTTGTACGGACCGAGAATGAGTTCGTTTCTGTGCTTAATTTGGACTGATGTTGCTGTAACGACACACGAATATCAACTGAGATAGTAAAATCTTGGAGCAGATACTTTTTGATATCAGTCGCCGCATTTGTTGTGTTTTGTTTGTTGATGGTTGGAATAACAGCAGCAGTACCAGCACCAGCAACAACAAGTCAGTTTTGTGCTGGCTATGGGACACATCGTCGTAGTAGTCGTCATAACTTCGTATTTGGTTGTTTGTTTTTCTATTTCTTGTGATGAGGGAGGGATGATGTTTATATTATATTTTGTTGCTGGCAACATGCGTTTGTTCCTAAACGAATTTATTCTTATTCTTATTATATAAGTAAAGAGAGAATGCCCCACAGTAAATCTATTTAAGAAAGAGAGAAGTAAAAAATAAAAGAGTTTTAGAATGAGGTTAATGAAAAATTTTGTTATTTGTAACAAATGAAGAGAAAATATTAAAAATAGATTGTTGTTGTTGTGTGAACATTGAAATGTGAATGTTTTGTGTCTCTAAATAAGTATATTTTAGTATTCTAACTTTTTTATATGAGGATCTTATAAATTCAAATAGAAACTTAGAATGCATTTGAATTAGTAACATTTTATTAATTCTAATTATTGCACGATTAAAAAAGATTTTATGGCTCAAGAACATAACTTTCTGCCATGTGCGTTAATGTGGTAATGTATTAAATGTTATTCTACATTTTTGAGTGACAGAGTCATAGCTTTGGTCACTAAGAACTTTTCGGATAGCTAATCTGCATCTCAGCGCCTTCTTTCGTCGGTTAGCAGAATTGTCACCGAAGTAAAACAATGAATAAATGGACTGCTCACATCAATTAAGACCGAAGATGCTGTTGGAGCATTTTTATTTAAATCGTGAAGTATATGTAGTTTAAATACTAATCGTTTCTATTACTTGAAGTCGTATATTGCTAAAAGAAAAACATATATCTTTTTCCAATGTCTTTTTCTTATTTCACTTCATTCTGTACTTGTATGTATGTACAGTTTTAGAATACTGTTTTGTATTAAAATAATAACTTGAATAAACCAAAAGTTGGACAGTTGAAGTCATATCGAACACAAGTTGTTTGAATTCAATTTCCTTTGCGAAGTAATATGTATAGAGTCATCTAAATTATCTCTTCATAATCCACAAACCGTACAGATGCTACAACAGCAGAGTTGTATAAGAATTAAGAATTCTTCTACATTTTTGGCGTCTAATATCTTACCCTATTCCTTTCTCCCAACTTCTGGCACAATGCATTGCATAAGTACGGGTCATCCCCTGAATACTGACTCTAAAAACAAAAAATCCTCGTCGTGATTGATATCCAAAACATTATTCTTTAATCCTTATTTTACGATCCCTTATTAACTATTATATGCTTTAAGAAATATATCCTTTCAATAATACTTAGTTTGTGATTGTCATTTTGATTTAAAAATAAAAGAATTTTTTTTTTTGTGCATAAAAAACAAGACTCAATAAAATGAAAAAGATCAAAGAAATTTTAAGAAGTATTGAGAACTAATTTAATTGAATGTTAAAAAAATTTAGTATCCACTTTACATCAATTGTAAAAATAGACAAACGAACGCTGATGAGAGGTGTAGCGGCCTTGACATCGGTATACTGAGAGGTTCTGCTAATCTGATTTCACTTTCTAATGCTTTTCAAAAATAAAAAACTTATAGTAATTTGAATTTCCATTAATTCAATAAAACTGAACTTAAGCCTAACAATAATAATATCTCATTTATTTTATTTTTATATGTATTTAACAAATTTGAACAGAGCACAGTGTAGGGATATACAATATAAAAATGTGTTTTTATTAAATGTAGCGCAACATTGTTGCCATTGGATTATTTCTTTATGACCTTTTTTCAACCCCTTTTCTTTATTACGACGGATGGAGAGTTTCTTTTCTATGTCATATAAAATTTATACAACAATTTTTAATTTCAACTTGGCACAATTTTCATCAATTTCAATTCAGTTTTCCAACAATATTGCTGTGAGTAAAATGCTCCGGCAAGAGCAAGTATGGTCATGAGAGTTTATATAATTTTTCTTTATTTTTGCATTTCTATGTTGTGTATGAATTTTTTTTATGGTTTTTAGCTTTTTGTTTGTTTTTGTATTTTTGTTCTTAGCTTTTTTTTTTTTTTTTTTTTTTTGGTTTTGTTGGAAGAAATGTGTGAGGATGGTTTTTTTATACTTTTGACATCTTCGCGGAGAAAATTATTTTTCTTTTTACTTTTGTTAGTAAAGTCTTTGTATGCATGTATGCTTGTGCGAGCGAGTGTGTGTGTGTGTGTATGTATTTTAATGGATATGATGGCGCCATAACATCCGCTTGTGCCGCGTATGTTAGGAAAAAAAAGGAGGCATAAATGTTCCGGTAACGATGACGATAATAATGATGATGATGATGATGATGACGATGATGATTATAAGTATACTGATGATAGTGATACGAGTACTTGCTTTTCTAAAGTTTAGAAAAACGTACAATATAAGTTTAACTTTGTTTTTCACGTATGCCTAATTAAACTTTCCATTATTGTTTATCATACTCGTCGTGTGTTTCTGCCGCTATTAAAAAAGAAAAAGTTGCTGAAACGTTCGTATGAAAAGCTCATGAATTATGATAATATTATGTGCAACAAATCATATGCTCAATATTTTCTAATTGCTTCTAATTAAATTAAATTAAATGAAATATGTATGTAGATGGAAATGCGTAAATCTATACGAATATGTGTAAAACAAAAATCTCAACTGTCTTTTCTTCAATAAATATGAACGCTTGTGTGCTTCAGCTAGAAGGATGGTATTATTAGGTGTGTTGAATACGTTTTTGATATGATTATGCATTGCCTTTTGGCTATTTCCTTTTTTTCTGTCTATCTTCTGAGAACAATATGTTCGCTTTGCTTGAATTTTATTTTTTTTTTTAATAAAGTTGTTTGTGCCTGAATTCACAGATATTCTTATTTCTTGCTGTAACAACAGTTTTAAAAGGATCCATTATGTTAATGGAAGATCTCTTGTTTGGTAAATTGGCCTCATAATGCCGTACGTATTAAAGATTTTATTGTTTATTTTGCAATTAGCTGCACTGTGGGGTGTTTAAGGAAAGTTTCCAAGAAAAACTATTTTCAACTATTGTCTATTTAAGTTTAATGTCATAAGACTACCTCAAGGAGTTGAAAGTATTTGATGTATATTATTTTCCGATTATTATTTGAAGTATACAATTTTTTTTGTGTTTTTTTTTTTCTTCTCTGGAAAACCGGCTGATAATTATTTTAAGCTTTCCTAGTTTCGAAAATCTTACATGTAAAAATATTTTTTAAACATCCTGATTTTTAAATCAGAACTGAATTTTTACTGCAAACTGTGTTATTTCACAGTGTATCGTTCTATTATCGTGCAGAAAATAATGCTGTATTTACTCCAACAAAACTTTACTATTTCTTCTTATAGGATTTTTATTTCATCAATGATAATTTAGAGATGTTTATTTTAGGTAGATTTAATCATACACATTCATAAGTATGTACGTGTAGGTGCTTTCATCCGTATACTTTGCTGCTTTACTTTCTCTTATACTTTTTACAAAATTCTCCCAAGACTAAATAATTAGAAATATGTTCAGAAATATATACAATAGGAAGTGAAAGTAGAAAATAACAATAACAATCTATATCGAGTTTGAGAAAAATAAAAAAAAAAAACATAAATACGGCTTTTTTGGCAGTGGTTAGTAGTAGATTAGATAAATAAGAAAGAATTGAATCTTTGAAGTGCCAAAGAAAAAATCCCTTGTGTCGAACGGTTTTAGTCTCTGCTTAAGCAAATTTCGTTAATTCTTAATGTGAAATTAAAATAACTTCTGTTATCTTTGCACAAAAATAAGAATAATTTTACTTTTTTGGGGAATTATTCTGTAAGTTGAAAATAAAATTAATCTTGTCTAATTCTTCCTAAATATGACGTTACAAACCATAGTCAATTTAATCCATTCGTAGTAACGATTTACATTAATAACGTCATACGAGAATTGTAATACAGTTCAACGGAAGCAAAACTGCCATATTCTAATTTCTATCAGAATTTTTTTGATGCAATCATAAAAGTTTTACGCCTTCTTAAGTCTCTTGAATGCTTCTTAAGAGACATAAAAATGTATGTGATCAGTGCAACGAACATTACACTAGATTTTCATGCCAAGAACATTAAGAGCTTTTGTTTCTCCAATACTTAAACGTCCTTAATACTGTAGGAAATTCAATTGGACCTACGGGCTTTAAAATACATAGTTTGTTTCATACATTATTAAGACATCGCGATTAAAGGTACGGTCACATCTGTCAAACATTTGCCCAAAAAAGCGTAACCACTAAATACGAATGAAAAACTTTTTAATTTATGCATTTATTTATTAAGTTGAACAGCATCTAATAAGATAAGATTCTATTACATTTTCTATAAATTATGTAGGAAACTGTTTAACGTAATAAACAGGTATCTAAATCAAAAGTGTTTTCATTCGTATTTAGTGGTTACGCTTTTTTGGGCAAATGTTTGACAGATGTGACCGTACCTTAAGTGTATCATTCATCTTTCGCTTAATATTCTCTACATTTGACGGCTTTCGTCTTTCACTGCACGAATACACAGAAAAAATGGAAAATCAACTTTAATTAATAATTTAGTTAGAAATTCGTACTATGAATTAAATCATGTGCTGATTTTCGTCCAATAAAGAAATTGATCACATCAATTAAATAATTTGTAAAAATGAGGTTTTCTTGTAATTCAAATTCAATTTATGGTTTAATTGAAAAAAAAAAATTAAGTTTTAAACAAATAGTTGATTGAATAAATTAAACGAATAATTAATTTGTGTGAACATTTTGAAATAAAATTATTAGTTGAATCAATCAAATATGTTACTGAATTTTATAAATTTAAACAATTAATTTTTTTGTTGTTTGAATTAAAAATTTTGATTGAATTTTATATATTTTTCAATTAAATCAATTAACTGTTGCAATTAAAATATTTAATTGTTTTTCCTGGATGTTCAATTTATTATATTGATTGACATTAAATTTGTGTTGATTCAAATATGAAGTTAATTTAAATAAACCCCCCCATTATTAAAATAATAGTGTTATTTATTTCTTAGTGAGCAAAATGATGTATGTTTAAATAAAATTTTAGTTCAATTATATAATTTACCTACAATTTTCTTAGTCATATATAAAAGTTAGGGATGCCAATCCCAGGATTTTCGGGATCAGTCAATCCCGACATTTAAAGCAAAAGCATTATAGGTATCATCAGAAAATATGTATGTATATACTAACTATAGTTACCAAGCAAAAGAAAACGATACACTCAACTTGTAACTGTACACAATATTTTTTGCACAACGATATAATGGCTCCACATAAGATGTTGACTATAATGAAAACATAGACAGAAAAAAATATATGTATATGTATGTATGTATACAACCACACAAATTGATATTTATATTTTTTCATTAAACAAAGTTAATTGGAACAACTAAAAATTTGATTGAAACTTTAATAACATAGGGTATATGTATATGCAACTATGCAAACATACACACATTTTATGAATTTTTTTTTATATTAAACTGTATACCCGGTGCGCTTCGCTACCCCCTCGTTATAAAATAAAATTTCTATTGTGAAATTTAATGACGATCGGTCCAGTAGTTAAGACTATATTACGATTTTTTATTTTCCTTAAAAGGAGCGTGGTCCCATCCACTTTTCCCTTGGTACGTATTCCAAATTATGCCAATACCATATGTACCAAATATCATCGCCGTAGGTCAAAAAATGCCCAAAATATGGCGATTTAAATTTTTGGGTTATATGGGCGGTGCCACTGCTCTTTGTGCAAACAAAACTTCATATTGCCTGTTATTCCTTTCAGAGTAACATTAACATGCTGTGAAAATTTCAGGAAGATCGGTCCAAGGGTTTGGTTTTCCTAAAAAGGGGCTTGGTCCCACTCACTTTTCTCCTGGTACGTATTCCAAATTATGCCAATACCATCTGTACCAAATATCATCGACGTAGGGAAAAAAATGCCCAAAATATGGCGATTTAAATTTTTGGGTTATATGGGCGGTGCCACGCCTCTTTGTCCAATCAAAACTTCATAAAGCCTATGTCACCCGCTTGAATATTCTGAAGATTCCCTAAAAATTTTATCAAAATCGGCCCAGCCGTTTTGGAGTCCATACGTTACATACATACATGATACTCTGCAGCGCCACCTGGTGGCAAGTGGCATAAATGAGCATATTATACAAACCTTCTCCGTGGAAAAATTCATATATATACCAATTTTCATAATAATCGGTCCAGTAGGTTTTGAGTTCATCGATGACATACAGACAAACATTCATTTTTATATACCTATATAGATTGAAAAATTTAATTAAGAGAATTAAAAAAATTGTTTGAAATAGCAATAATGAACCTAATTGAAAATAAGGCTATGAAAATTTTTTCTGGTTACGAATGCAAGATGCTGCTGTCATCTATAAAACATTAGAAAGGACATCATATTTTTATATTATTATTATTACGAATAAACGTAATTATTATTCGAACTTATATTGATGTACATACATATGAAAAGTAATATTATCAGGCTCAAGTTCAGTTTTATTGAATTGATGAAAATTCAAAATTACTAAGAGTTTTTAATGTTGAAGAATATTATTATTTATATCCAATCAGTTTTTTAGCAGAAAGTATCTTTTCATACTTTTCATTAGAAAGGACTTGAAGTTTGACAGAGAAGTTTAATAAAATTCAACTTTGAATTAAAATTAATTTTGCAACATTTTTGAAGTTTGAGCAGAAATAGCAACACATTTGAATATTATATTATCTGTATATATACATAGGTAAATATGGGTTCACAGGATGTGCATTTATAACAAGATATTTAATTTTTTTAATAAAAATCAACATCTTACACACAAAACTTATAATTATGATAACGTGCAAGAACAAAATATTGTAAAAATTTGATATCCAAAGATTTCTCATGTCATAATGGAAAATGATATAATTAGAAAAATGTCATATGTATTGTACACATGAAAATACACAACGAAGCACATACAGAGTTTTTTTATTAAAAAAAAATTCATATAAAAATATACATAATAAATGTATGTATGTATATGTTTACTACACACATTGCGTAAACAGAAATTTAAAGTTAATTTAAAACCAAATATTATGTATGTATGTATGTATGTACATAATACTTAAATATGTATGTAGTTCGTAAGTATTATAGCAACCGACTTGAGGGGGTATATGGTCGGTTTTGGTCATATCATATCACTGATGGTATACTAAATACATAATAAATGATACATAGCTTCAGCATAAGTACCATAAAAAATAAATATTAAAGAAAGAAAAAAAAGCTTTAACCCTCCGTTACTATCGTATATTTCACTTACTTCGTTACTATCATTGGGTGTTATCCACCCATGCCTTTTAAGTATCTGCGTTTCTGAACAGTCAAATTCAATATACAAATAATGCAATTTTTTAAAGTAATAGGCACTAAAATACCGAATAAATTTAGTTTTATTCGTATATCTATTATTTTATTTCAAATTCTATGTTGTTTATTTACATTTCATTTAAAAAAAATAAATAAAAAGTAATATTGAATGTATTATGTAAAACTAGTGATAATTAAGAAAATTTTTAAGGCAATCCTTATTGATTCGGAAAGCTGACAAACTATAGAAAAAAAAGTTATATAATAATATTTTTTTAAACAAAGTAAAAATTTACGTAAAAATTGAAATTAATATCATCATGGTTTTCGTAAATTTTTGCCAATGCTGAGTTCGTAGAGTGATAGCAATTAGTACATAGTGGGTGGCTATGACTTTTGCAAATAAAAATTTCGCATTTGTAGCATGTTGTTGTTGTTTTTCGGTCCTTTTTATTACCGCATAACTGACAACGACTCTGTTTAGATCTTTTGGCTGGTAGTGATATTTTTTCTATATGATTCTGATTTCTACAAAGTTGTTTAGTAAATTTGAGACAGCTTATTTTGATATTATTTGGCAATGTCATAATTCAAATCTTTGTATTTTACTTGCAGCTTTAATATATATATGTTTGTATATTCCACAACTAGACCCAGAAGTTGAAAAAAAGTTCCCAACTTTCAAATGGCGTTGTAACTTTTTCTAAAGCAGCTGCTAACTTTGGAACACTTGCGAATATATTTTCAGCCGGTGTTCGCGTTCTTAGAAATGGATCTTTTCGCCATGTAGTTCCATCTTTTCCGATGTATTGAATTTAATGATTTCCTTCGTCTTCTTCAAGTTCCTGCTCTGAAACTGACTCAGGATTGCTCACTATTTCTTGGTCACTTTTATCACTACTTTCATCTCCTATACTCAAGTTAATAAATATTTGGGGGGTTACTCTGTATTTCGAATCGAAAGTAAAAGCGTTCGAATTGCAATGTAAATAAGATACAAATTAGAACAGTTTTCTCTTCGAATAGAAATACAGAGTAACCCACCTGATAAAAGCGACATCAGTCGCTCCTGCTCTCTTTCGTTAGAACTCATTTTTTATCTTTTTAACACTATGTGATGCACTTTAATACTGATAATAAAAATTATATTGTAGATTTGTAAGTAAAAAAATCACAAAAAGAAACTGTTCATAAATTTATGTATATGATGCCCATGGAATAACGGTATATCTATTTGTGATCTCACACGTGATCACACAAAATGTGATGTGCAAGGTTACTATGGCTGGGTATAAAACACCCAAAAAAATTAAACGTTAATACTATCGCGGGTGTAAACCACCCAAGCTCTTTTTAAAACAAATTTTATGTTAATATAATAACGGATTAATGTTGTAGAATGTACTTCTAAACATAAACAACCATTCAAAGGTGGATTACATTAGAACAAAAGGACGATTTTCATGAAAAATTATATAGTTTACTCAAAAGTTCAGCCTTCTGGGTGGAATCCACCCAGACGATAGTAACGCAGGGTTAAAGAAACAGAAGAACTTAACCATAAAGATAACACAGAACTGTTTTAGAATTCACAAACATCAGGTTAATAAATTCTTTATTATCACTCGCAGCTGTAAATGAAGAGAACAAAAAAAAAAATGCAACATGTATAATGAGAATTTCCACTGTATACAAATGTTGATAATGCGGAGAGCACAGAATATAAGCAACTTTGTTGCTTTCGTTAAGTTCTTGGAAATAACTAAAGAAATCAAACAATCATAAATCGAAAGATAATGCGCGCTCATCTCGCATTTATGCTGGATGTTAGAGAGTACAACAGATAACAGCAGCCTCTTTAAAGGACACAACCTAACCTAACGTAACCTAAACATATTAATAAAGCAACTACAACAACATCTGAACAAAATAATCTAGTGCAAAAATTCATTCATGGTTTTTTTTATGTGTGTTTTATTATAATTTTTTGTTTAAATAAAATAAAGCTAAAAATACGAGGCTACAGCTGAAAAGGTTTTAAAACTTCTTATTTTGCTTATGTAGATTTGATTGAACAAGTGGTTGCTTTAACTTGTTTAGCCAACAGAGAACATAATATTCCGTGTTCTAGATATAGATAATCCATTTTGATGAACATAAAAAAAGCTATAAAAATATTTACCACACAATGAATATATGTATTGGCCATAATTATAATCACAAAAATAAAATATATGTAAATCCTTTAGAAATATTTATTAAAGTTTACACTTGTTAGATGAATAATTTCGGCCTATTGAAGAGCAATGAATATTTATGTACATAGTTTCACTGTTAAAAATCTGTTTTATGTATAAAAAATTTCTAAATGCACTCAAAAAAAAGACATATACTAAATTTTAGTTAAAAAATATTTCAAAATAGTTTGGAATATTTCTATATTCAATAATAATTTTATTAATGTGAACATACGTATGTTTGTATGTAAAAAACTTTTTTTAATCAAACAAAATTTTCTTTTAATGAAAAAAAAACCAACTATGAGTTTGTGTTGATTATTAGTAATTTCCAAACAGTGATGGGGGAATTTCGTACTAACCAGACTTGTTTCAATATGTAGAATAAAAAAATGAATTAAAACTTAATTCTCGTATTCTTTTTCTGTTGAAAGCTGGTTAAATAATTGATATTCTTCTCTATTAGTATCCACTTTACGAAAATTGTAAAGATGGACAATTGAACGCTGATGAGAGGTGTAGCGGCCTTGAAATCAGTACTGATACGTTCTGCTAAAAACTGAATTTTGAATTTTCATTAATTCAATAAAACTGAACTTGAGAATGATAATATTACTTTTCATATGTACATCAATATAAGTTCGAATAATAATTACGTTTATTCGTAATAAAAATAATATAAAAATATTTAAAGAAAATAATTTTAAGTTCATGACCTACCAATATCTCAAAAATTATTTTTGTTAATTTAAGAAATTACGAATGTTCTACTTCTGTGTACTGGCCGGTAACAGGTACCGAGGTGTATTAGTGAAGTGGTTAGAGTGCATATCTACGAAACCTAAGTTCCTTGGTTCGAGTCCCAAAGGACGCAAGTTTTATAAAATCTACAACTTACAACTAAAGGGTGTTTTTATAGAGTGACACAAGTTTAAATCATAATAAAACAAGGATATGTATATATTTTTAATATCAAAGAAACGGGCTTTATTGGAAAAAAATTTTTTATGAAATTAATGTTTAAATATGATTTCTGCCATGTGGACGCTACAGCTGGCGCGAAAAAGGAACACCAATTTTCTACAAATTTTCGCAGCATTTGCGGCCGTATTTCGCCGATAAATCTTCGAATGTTGATTTTTAAGTGTTCAATTGTTTGTGGTTTAACGACGTAGAATAGTGACTTCACATAACTCCAACGAAAATAATCTAATGAGGTTAAATCACACGTTCTTGGTGGCCAATTAATTGGGCCATTACGTGATATTATTTTGTCATCAAAAGTTTATTTGAGGAAATCAATTGTAGCGCCCGCTGCACGATAAGTTTGACGAATATAACAATTATTTTTATTAAAAATTTGTACGCGTTGCTCTGGTATAAGTCGATTCAAAATGAAATTGCAAGGCAAACTAAACAAAAAGCAATTAAATTGGTGCTCAAATAAAGCAGTGATTGCAACTTAAAGTTGTGACACTCTATTAAAAACACTCTTTACATGTTTTAAATAAGCATTCCGAACGTTCCATCGCTCTGACGACATCAAAAGCTTCGTTGTAGTAGATGGTCTGGTTCAGAAGAAGCTACAACAACGAAATAAAATATGTGCAGCATGATTGCAGATGTGGCGAACATGACGAAATTTTTACTAATTTTATGATAAACACTGAACTTGTTTTTGGTAAATATTTTTCTAGTTTTTAGTAAAAATTTCCTGTTAAAGACGAAATTTGTATTTCCTACCAGCGAGGAAAATTTTAGTGAGTTTCTGTAAAATGCTTCATGGCGCCCTACGACAACCAATTTGAACTCAAATTAAGTAAATTATCAAAAAATTTTAGTATTTTTATATTATTACGAATAAACGTAATTATTATTTGAAATTTTATTAATGTACATATGAAAATTTATAATACCACGCTCAAGTTCAGATTCATTGAAGTAATGAAAATTCAAATTACTAAAAGTTTTTTTTGTTGAAAAACATTCGTAAATCCAATCAGTTTAATCGAACGTATCAGTATACCGATTTCAAGGCCGCTACATCTTTCATCAGCGTTTAATTGTCCATCTTTACAATTTTCGTAAAGTGGATACTTATTGGGAAGAATATCAACTATTTAACCAAGTTTTCAAATGAAATAGAATACGAGAATTGTTATAATTATTTTTATTAAATTTTTACATGTTGAAACAATTTTTGTTTGTACAAAAATTTTTGTTAATATTTTTTTTTTATATATGAAAATAATATAAAAATATTTTTTTTTTGAGTGTGGTTAATCCATAACATCATTTGTACGTATGTGTGCGAAATAATTAAAGTTTTTACAAGTTTAAGTATAAGTAAGCAAAACATGTTCATCACAAAATCTCTTCAAATAATTTTATTCAATTAATTAAACTCATATCACTTTTAGTTCTATGACTTTCCTACACAACAACAACAAATAAGATATAAAGAGTTGTGTTGTATTTGTCTGTTATTATTGATAAAATTAAATAAAAGTTGTGATTAATTCACCACTGCGGATACACGATCTATAATAATTGTATATAACGTATACGTTCTACATGACATTATTATGTACATATGTCTTACGAATACTCGTATTCGTATTCAATTATTCGACTATTCACCTATTTTAAGATATTCGAATTCGTAAATTCAATCGAATGTTTCTCATTTTCCCAAAAAAAAAAAATCATACAAAAAGTTTAAAATATTTTAACAATAATTAAAAATGATTTAAAACAAGAGAAATGAACAGCAGCAAAGCATTCAATCGCGTTGCAAATTTTGCACACCGAAATATAATTATAAAATTTACACAAAAACTTAAAACCGAGACATTTTACTTAAATTGTTAATTTTCTCTTTATTTTATTCTTCGGCAAAATATTTAATTAATATTTTTCTGACTAAAACAATAAAACAAAAACATGTATTAAGTTTTGATTGTAATAAACTGTTTCTAAGCTTTCGAAACTTCAATTAAATAAAATAAAAATCCTTCAATCAATCTCTTAGGTTCAATTTGAAATATATATTTCATTATTTTTTTATTATAAAAGTAGTTCTTACAAATAAAGTGTTTGCCCAAATTTTTTTTCTATAATTCAAATTTATTTCACCTGCATTTTAATTTAATGTTCAATGATCCACACAACTGATGTGTTTTGTTTTTTATATTTCTACATACAAAGGCTTCTAACAGGTGTTTTTTTTTCAGAGACGTACCTTCCTTAAATTTTTATAGTCTTTTTTATGAATTAAACAAACTTAATAATTCTAAAAAACGGCTACAAAAAATGTGTAGCATTCCATTCATTAGCTGTCCACTTTTTTAATCAAAATGTTGTATTGCTCTGGGATTTTAATGTGTGCGTAGAATGTTTTTGAAGAAACGTTTACTTATTAGTTGCTTTGATTGGGAGTGTCAGTGCCCACTTTTTTACATATAAAGTTTCTTAAGAATCGTTAACTTGCAATCAGTAAATAAAGAAACTTTATTTCGTTTGGGCAGACTTTTCTTATCTTAATATTCTATTTCCAAGAAAAAAAGTCATACATATTTGCAACATTTTTTAAAACTCAACTATGTATATATTTAGTTTTTAGATAAATTTTTATATTTATTGGGTGTGGTACTGCCTACTTTTCTAAACATAATGTAATATTGCTAAGAAAACATAATTCCTTTGCGCAAAGGATCATTTACTTAAAATCAGTGAAAGCAGAAACTTTGATTCACATGGGCGTGGCAATGCCCGTATTTTTATCTTAACATATTATTGTGAAGGTAAATCAATGCGTATGGGAGGTTAGATGTTAATTACTCTGACCTCTTAGACCTTAATGGGGTTCCTGCAGAACATGTAAACAACAATCACGGGCTATGGCGCGAATTGAACCTACGACCTCGAAACTGATATTTGAGAATCGCTAGCAATCAACCACAGTAATACCCAAATTACTCTCCTTTCAAATGAAACATTGGGAAAAATCTAAGGGAACAAATATCAAAATAATAACAAAACGAAAGGCTAATCTTCATCTTTCTTGAAGTCTGTGTAAAAGAAGCAGCTGCTGTTTAATTTCATACCAGCTTTTTTCCTAAAAATTATACTACAACTGTAAATTTTGTCGTAAATAAAGAAAAATTATATTTTCCAAAATTCTATTTCAAATTAAAATTCGTCTCTGAAGTGCAAAAAAAGTCACCCAATACATCGACAAATTTATAATGTTAAACATTTGCGCACATCTACATACAGCACAGACTTAAAATTTATAGGCCAAAAATTTATGGTCAATTCTGTTTTTGCATTTGTTTGTATAAAAATGTTTCTACTGCTGTTGCTGCTGTATTTCTCTTGTTGTTTTTCCTTTTGTTTTATTTTGAATGATGCCAACATTTATTCTACGTAATTGAAATTGGCGAAATATTTCAATTATTGTATGTACATACACATATGTATTTGCTAATATAAACAAATGTGTGGATGTGCTGTGTGGATGTGGCTTTTTTTATATTTGTGTATGTGTCAAGTAGTTTTTTTTTGCCAAAAGTTCAGTTGGTTAGCAACAATTAGTGTTATTATTATTTTAAATTTCCTTTTTTTTCGCATCTAAATTGCAATTTATGCATCTAAAACATTTAAAATTATTTTACATGATTTTACAACATTGATAAGAGAGCTAATACCACCGATACAATATATCGTTTGTTTTGTGTATTGAATTAATTTCATGTTCATGTTTAATTTAAATCATGCTTTTAGTGAATTTTTATCATGGCATAAATGGTCTGAAATTAAAATAAATCATAATTTATATAAAAATCGATTGTAAATGAAACAAGATAAATAATGTTCTGCCGCTCTGATGGAATAAACTTTTGGGCAGAGGAGGGGCTTAAGATGTTTTGTGTAAACTATTGAAATTTAATACGATACAAGCACGAGTTTGTATGTATGTATATCTTCATAAATATACTCACAGACATACATACTGTCTACTTGCTTTATGGCTATGCAAGTTTCATCGATTAAATTTATGCATGCAATTGCAGATGTTGAAAAATGTGCATTTTAAATGTTAAACTAGATTTTTGCAATTGATAATTGTTTTGGCCACTTAAATAAAATAAAATATTCTCGTTTAAAAATATTAGAAAAATTATATATCATTAATTATTACAAAATTATCCAGCTTAAACGTAGGAATATGCTGCCTTCATCAAAAGCTTACGTAGTCTTCATTACTTTGCAGCAATTAAATCAGCAGTTAGAAGTAGAAGAAATAAACTAAGTCCACAAAACAAGAGTGAAATAAATTCCCAAACTTTATATGCTTGTTGATTTTGGGGTCAATAACCGGCAATGCTGGCAGTTTTTAATAAGCACCGACGTGTCGGCAAATACAATAATGGAAAATATCCTTAAGCTCGGCCGAAGGATGTATACGCGAAAAATCTTTTGTAAGAAGAATCAAGTATACATATTAAAATTTGTGATTAATTTTCAAATTATGAAGCTGCTTCGTAAATACAAGCCCTGTTGCGGGGCTTAGGAGTTTTCTTCATCATAGTATTTTCCGACACGCACCGCTTACTAAAGATCTTCCGCATTGTATTGGGGTGTTAGGTCACTGTGTGAATTACCTAATGGAAGGCAGAAAATCTTTAGTAGCCAAAATCCTTAAGACCGGCCAACGGCCGCTTATGACTGAAAACCTTAGAAAGTATTGCCAATATCAATTTTTGACTTAGCACCATTTTCTTTTAAGCTTATCCCGATTGAAAAACTAAAACTGTCTCCAAAATGAAAATTTTAAATTGAAAAATTCTTTCAAAATATAAGAAAAATTATCCGAATTTCGTTTTGTTGTTTTCAAAACAACAACAAGAACTTTTGGAGTCATATTCCATTTTTTGATACAATTTCTAATTTTTGAGTTTGCGGCCAATTCTAATTTTTTTATTTGAAAAATGGCTTAGAAACTTTTTGCAAAAGATATTTTTATAAATTTTTTTTGGTTTTTTTTTCAAAATTATTTATTATTATGGGATAGAAGTTTTTTGTAAAATACACCATTTTAAGTAGGTGGTGTTTTGAAAATTTATTTTTTTTTTTCAGTTCAGGACTTGAACTCTTAATGAAGGACTACAGTTAAATATTTTAGCAATTAATTAAAATTATTTAAATTTCCTTGATAATGGTTATCGATGATAGCCGAAATATTGGATTGATTTAAAATAAAAACTTAAAACATTTCTTTGGTTTTTATTTTTATTTCTTCTTAATGAGACCTTTCAGCCGACTTAATAAAAACAATTTTGCTCAAAAAAATTTATTTTTTGTTTAAAATACTTTCTAAAAAAGGCACTTAATTTGTAAAGTCAATTTGGAAAGTTAGAACGTTTTTTAAAATGCGTTTTCACGCAAAAGAGTTTTTCTTAAAATAATGGTTCAGGATGAAGTGATTTATATGAACAAGTTACTCTGCAGAATAGTTGACTTTCGGAAAAGCTATGCAAAAAATTGTACTTTTTTAAAGAACCACTGCCTTTCGAAAATTCAGTTTTTAAAATTCAAAACTAAACAGAAAAACAAATTTGCTTAATTTCAATAAGATCCTTCAGATCCACAAGTTTTTATTTAAAATTTACAACATTTATCCTGATAATTTCTACAAGATTTTAAATAAGCCTGTTTCTGCAAAAGGTTCTTTCTTTTGATGTCTACTCATTCGGCAGCTTAAAACTTTTCCTCCTGAATTTTTATAATTATTTGTATATTAGGGTTGTTTTAAAAAAGTACCAGTATAAAACTGTTTTAAATATTTTTCTTGTGAAACTCAATCTTTGGCTGGTATTATTTCACCGCAATATTGATTTAACAAAATTAAAAAAATCCTCTGGGACTTGCCACATCTTATTAAGAAAAAGAATAATTTAATAAACGCCACCATCAACAGCTATCAAGCAAAAAAACAATAAGAACAGCAGTAGTAGTAGCAGCAGCAGCAGGAGCAAAACCACGAGTAGGATCAGCTGCAGCACCTACTCAAATATGTATGAAGATTGGCAACGATGAAATGAATAAATAAATGCAAATGAAAATAAAGAACGTCCCCACTGTTCGTCATAAAATACACTTGATAACCTAGACCTAAACATTTCTTCCTTGTGTTTCTATTGTACTTTTTGTTGTTGTTATTGTTGTTGTGTGTTACAGAATTTGTTAGCAATTGCAAAAAAGCACAACAAGCTTTTTTATATCCCTGACTGCCTTTTTCCCTTTCTTTCTTTATTTTTTTTCAGCTTTTTCATTCCTAAATGCTCAAGTTGCTGTTTTTGTTGTTGCAATCATCGTGCTAAACATCAGTTGGGGTTTCAACTCCTACCCCTCTATGGTAAGTTCAGGCATTAAAGAGGTATATAGGTATATTGGTACATTGGTGCATAGGTGCACAGGTGCATGAGTGAGTTAGTGAATGAGAGACAGTGAACAAGAAGAGTTTATAAAAATAAGAATTACAAAAACAAAAAACAAAAACAAAATATGTACATAAAGAAGAATAGTATAACTGAAATAGAAAGAAACCAACAAAGAAGGCCTCTTGTTAATGTTGTCGTTGATTTTTTGTGTACTTGTTGCTGTTTTACCATTGTTGTAGCATTGAGTTGAGCTGCCGTTGTTGCATGCTGTGATTGTTGTGTTTTCTATATAACGATTTATGTTTATCCTTGCTCCGATTTTTTTCCTATCTACAATTTTAGTTTAAGTTTATTTGCAGTTGGCTTTATTTTGTTGCAAAAGCACTCTGTTGCTGTTGCTGTTGTTGCTGTTGTTCCATACTGTTGTATTTTATTTATTTCTTACTGCTCTATATTTTTGTTATTAGTGTTGTTGCTATTGCTTTTTGTTTTCACTTTCAAACATTGTTTAGTGGTGCTAGTTGCAGTAGTAGTTGTAGATACGGCTATTTTACATGAACTAGCATGTAGCATACAATTGAGGGCACAGTGGCTCTGAATTGCCAATTTTAGTATGTTGAAAATTCTTATTATTTTCACAATTGTTGAGACAAAATAAATATTAAATTAGCTTAAACGATAACAAATAAATATTTTTTTGTTAGTATAAATTCAGGTAAATGTATTAAATTGTTGTTCCTCATAAATAAGCCGTATTCACATATTACGTAACGTTGCATGATTACAAATTTTGTACCGACAATTGTGTCAATCCCTGTACTACTTTAGTATGTGAATGGTCGTTTGTTTGTACTCTTCTCACTGTTCGAGAACATATTGTGCCACTCCCATTTTTACCAATGACAAATACCTTGGAGACAGATGACGAATGAAATCATCTACACATGAGCTATGAAAAGCTTACATGCATTCTCAAAATAAAGACATGTACTAAATTTGCAAAAACCATTTAAGTTTTTTTTATTATTGTAGAAAATTCTATTTAAAACAATTATAATTTCCAAAGCAAAAGTCAAATATGTATTTAATGTCCTTGAAAATAGTTAGTAGTGTTATTCCAAAAAAAATTCCTACTATCACGGAAATGTTAATTTAATTTAAGAATTTTTTTTTTACTAACTTTAAGGCCATTTTGCCATACTCATGAAATTTTTGTTTTTATATTTAATAAAACTTCTAAGGAAATGACTTACTTCTGAACAGGTTATACAACTTAGCATACTACTACAAACCGAAAACTGTTGTCGTCATCTTAAGTTCATAATTCTTCTTAAATTGAAAAATTTTCCAATGAATAAAAGACAAAATTTACAAACTATGTTTAGTTCTTGTATGAAATAAAGTAGGAAGCAGTAGTAGTGTGGTTTGTAGAGTGCCAATATACGAGGCCGAAGTATTCCGATTCGAATTCTAATAAACGAAACACAATTTCGTCAATTAAATGAACGTTCAAGAAGTGCTCAGCAATATCACCAACCACATAGCAAGAAACAGCACCACAACACAATTATATGAAGTACTCTTTTTATAATCAAAAGTTTCATGTAACAGACAAAATTTGTATTTCCTAATATTAAGTAAATATTTTACACAATTTCTGTAGAATACGAAAGCCATCTCATTTTGTATTCGAATTAAGTTTTTTCACACAAACACACACATGCTCATACGGAGTATCTTCTTAAGAACCTCAAATTATCAAATAGGCTTTTTCAAAAGTAGAAAAAACAAATACTTAAATACATTCTCTTTTTTTCGTGTATTTGTTTTATTATACCCTCTCTTTACTATACCTTCTTCTGTTTTCTATTATAAGAAACAAACACAATAAATAGTGTTTCTGTACGAAATAAATACAGCAAGTATTAAAGCATGTAAGAACTAAGCATAATAAGAACCAAGCACATTAAGTAAAGACAACCACTACTTAAACTATTTACTAAAATACTCGAGTATTTTTGTAAGTTTTATTTGGTTTGTATGAAATTTCTCTTTTATTTAATTTGATGTTAAGATCAAATTATCAACATGTCAATAGTTGTATATACTTAGATAGGTATGTACATATGTATATTCCATAAAATTAACTGCTAAATTAATGCTAAAAATAAAAACCAAGAAAATGCTTAAAATACCCACATGGTAAAATAAGAACCTTGCAAAATACTTACAGAATATTAGCAAAAAAAATGTTTACTTTACTCTACTTATAGTGAATAAGAATGAGTAAATACAAATACTCTGAGCGTATAAAGAGAATAAATGTTGTGTTTGTTTTTTTTTCGTTTTGTATTTACTTGCTTTGATCCCCTTTTGTACTTGGATTAACTCTGAGAATTTTTAAAAAAGCAAATGTTTTTGAATTTAAATGTACTTAGTGCAAAAGCCTATTATCAAAGGATATAAAGGATGGTTGAAAGAAATAATCTAAAGTTTTCAATATCAGAGTGGTTTTCAAACGTCTACACAACTTCTTTAACTTCAATATTAATAAAAAAAAAAAAATACTTTCAAAATCCTGATATGTCCAGCTAAAGTACGAATCACATATTTCGCTGAACTCTGTCTTTTCTAGTCTTTTTATTTTCGTTGAGAATAAAAAAAATATAAGGCAGCCAATTCATTTCCAAATTTTCCCACTGTGTCTGTCGGTGGAAATGCAAGTGTTCATGTTTATTTAAAAGGAAATGTTGGGGGAAAAATGTGTTGAGCAAAAGTTCAAGTATGTTTAAAGCGGGTGCACGAGCAAGTGAGCGAGTGTTCACAGAGGTGCAAATATATTTTTTATTGAACATTGTTCTTGATGTATTTGTTTTTTTTTTTGTTTTTTTCGTATAATTTTACTGCTCGGCTAAGGTTGAAGTGCACGATATTTTTTATTGTTTTTTTTTTTTTTTGTTGCCAAGCTTTCCAGTGGTTGCAAATATTGTTTTGCTAAATTAAATACACATTGTTCGGATTAGTTTATTTTAATATTTTTGGATTTTATTTATTTTGCTTGATATTTTTTTTATAAATTTTTCGTTATTTTTTTAGCAAATATATGAACTATTCTGTTTGAAATTGCCTTTTTTATTTAATTTATTTTAAGTATGTATTTTCTAAATTAATTTCAGAAAAATTGTTATTAAATTATATTAAATTGTTAATATATGTTTTTGTGATGCCTTTTTTATAAATATTTTATCTAAACTAATATTACGAGTATAAAGAGGAAAGGTTTGATTTTTTGTTTGTTTGTTTGTTTGTTTGAAATGAATAGGCTCCGAAACTACTGGACCGATTTTGATGAAATTTTCAGGGAATCTTCAGAATATAGGCTATATGAAGTTTTGATTGGACAAAGAGGCGTGGCACCGCCCATATAACCCAAAACTTTAAATCGCCATATTTTGGGCATTTTTTGACCTACGTCCATGATATTTGGTACATATGGTATTGGTATAATTTGAAATACGTACCAGGAGAAAAGTGGGTGCGACCACGCCCCTTTTTAGGAAAACCAAACCCTTGGACCGATCTTTCTGAAATTTTCACAGCATGTTACTGTGACTCTGGAAGGAATAATAGTGAAGTTTTGATTGAACAAAGAGGCGTGGCACCGCCCATATAACCCAAAAATTTAAATCGATATATTTTGGGCATTTTTTGACCTACGTCCATGATATTTGGTACATATGGTATTGGTATAATTTGAAATACGTACCAGGAGAAAAGTGGGTGCGACCACACCCCTTTTTAGGAAAACCAAACCCTTGGACCGATCTTCCTGAAATTTTCACACCACATTACTGTGACTCTGGAAGGAATAATAGGCTTTATGAAGTTTTGATTGGACAAAGAGGTGTGGCACCGTCCATATAACCCAAAAATTTAAATCGCCATATTTTGGGCATTTTTTTACCTACGTCGATGATATGTGGTTCATATGGTATTGGCATAATTTGGAATACGTACCAGGGGAAAAGTGGGTGGGACCACGCCCCTTTTTAGGAAATTGAAAAATCGTAATATAGTCTTAACTACTGAACCGATCGTCATTAAATTTTCACAATAGGAATTTTATTTTATAACGAGGGGGTAGCGAAGCGCATTATAATTTAACATATTTAAATTTTTTCTTAAAGAGTTTGAATACTGGAAGAACGGTTTACCATGTTATGCTTTTCAATCGCTTATCTTTAAGTAATTTGTAGTGGTGCAGTTCCTCGAAATGTGGTTTGTGATCTTGCTGAGCACTTCTTATTGCCGTGTTTTACCTTAAGATGGCGCTTCCTGAACGTCCGTATAATTGACGATAGCGTTTTTGATATCAGGAGAGCACTGGAACGACGCTGGGCTGGTTCTTTAAATGTAGATGTATTGTGTGTAACGAGAGTGTCAAATTAAAACTTTGAATTCTATTTGCGATTCGAACAATGAACATTTCCTAGAAAGTACGTTTTTTTCGGAATAACATTAGAAACTATTTATGTTTAAAATTTTATTTATTTGTTGCGGGTTAGCAATATCTAGATATATATTTCGTTGGTAGCTATACCAATTCATCAGTAGATGTTTCACCCTTTATGTTTAAAAAATTCCAAAGCTCATCTATTTATACAAAAACTCACAAGCATATTTTTGTGAATTACAAAGCATAAAAAAAGCCTTTAAAAAAATTTTTCAAACACACACAACAATAATTTTCCATTATGAATGTGTTTACTTTTCTACACCTATACAATTAGACAACCGCTGGTTGCCATTAAAAGTATTTTATAAGGCAAAAATGAAAAGCAAATCTCCCCGTTACAAAATTTTACATTTATTTGAGCATGTACTCAAGTATTTATGTTTAAAATTTTATTTATTTGTTTCATTGATTATAAAATATTTAATCGCTGTAACCGCAAAATTTCCGAAATCATTTGATATTATCAATTAATTTATTCAAATCTGCTAAAAATAAACGCAATGTTTTAGTCACTAAATGATTTTATGGTTTCATGTGCAAGCGAATTTTATATTAAATTTTATAAAAAAAAAAAAATAAATAAATTTACCAAACATTCGTGCAAAAGCCTGCAGCACAATTATTTTGCAAATAATGTTAAATTTACTTCAGAAATATGCCTGTCATTATTAAAAGACTTAAATTATTTAAAACTTTCAATGGATTATGCAAAATATATGCTTTACGTTTTTCTATGTGCAAAAATTTTATTAATTTATTAATGAATCTGCCATTTACCAAAACAAAAATTTTTTTTTATTTATTTGAAATGAAGGCCAACTGCCTTTTGAAACACCATTAAACTTGTAGCGTATTAAATCATTTACAATTTTAAATTTTGTTTCTGTTTTCGTTGTCGTTGTTGCATTAATCTGCTCAAATTAGTGTTGTTTGATTCAACAATATTCGATCATTTAACACTAATGTCCTTTACGAACATAAGCTTATCGAATTTTTCTAGCTGACCTGTTAAATCGATTTTTAAGGTAGTAAAACAAACACATACAAACATTGTCCAAAATATAATCGTCTGACCTGGTAAAAAAAGTAACAAGACAGAAAATGAAAATTCTCACAGCATATCAGCGACACAGTCAACGTCTACAGGAAGGACTCTGCTCCACAGGAGTGAGCGATACAAAACATGATGGTATAATTTTCTTCCCATTTTTATTCTGATAATTAAAATGTAAACATTCGACTATTTAATACAGACATCACAAGTAAAGTTGCAAAATTTCAAAGACCAACTCTTAAAGAGATAAACTTTAAAAAGAACTCTGAAAATTAATTATTTATGAATATTTTTTACTTAAAAATTTAGTCACAAAATTAACTCTATCCCCAAAATGATTAGCATTTTCGAAAATTGCCAGGACTAAGAAATTATCCCCAGAAAGGGAATAAAATTATTTTTGACCGATTAACAAAACTTCTATTAACTAAGCCGACATACTAATTTTTCAAGCGATTAACTAATCGAGAAACTTTCTTGCGAACAATCAACAAATCGAGTAATTAACTAATCGGACGACTAGCGGAATGAGTGATTTACTAATCAAGCGATTACGATATTAAAACAGAGCTCCGATTAATTGAATACCACCTATTCACTCGAATAATATTGGCTCGCTTAAGTTCGAAATGCAAGTGAAGTAATTTTCGATCAATTACAACTCCCTAATATTGAGGGTGGTGTTGCCTGGTGCAAGTTAGGGCGTTGCCTACAAAGTAAAGAATGACTAAGGATCTGGGTTCGATTACTGTTCCGGGCATGTGAATCAGTATCATGAATTTTTCTAATGTACATTAATACGGTGTTGTATTAATTGTTGTTAGACTTCATCAACAATTTCATCATCTATCTTTTCTAACCTATCCCTTTCTCCAGTAGGTCAGTCACAATGCGTTTCATAAGTATGGGTCATCCCTTGAGAGCTGATTCTCAAAAATAAAAAAAAAAAAGTTTTATGTTGGACACAACACACAAAATATTTCCATTATGGAACAACTATTTAAGTCAAAAACTGTATTTTCCGAGTAAATAATTTACAGGAGTAACTTTCGTTAAAAAAAAATTGATTATTCTCTTTTCTAGTTATTGCATCCAGTGAGAGAATAGAAAAATTTTAATCGAAATTACAAAAACTCTTAGTTATAAAATTTTTAAAAAAGTAATGTTTTTTTACTTTAATTTGCACAAATAAGTTAACTATTTATTTACTACTATTTTCAATTAAGTTATGAGTTTTGATTCCAACTAAATAGTGTTTAATCCAAAGAAAACTTATTTATTCAGGCTGAAGTTCGTATTATCATGATGACAGTTCAATCGACTGTGCAGTCTAAATTTTCTTTGTTGAATTGTTAAAAGCGTCTGGAGTTTTCTTCAAAATAAAAATATAAATTTAATACAACATTAAATGAATAATTAAAACGTGTTTTGTTCCTTATAAAGGAAATAGAGTACCAACAAGGACCTTTTTAGTACCCAAATATATAAAGCACAAATTGCCATATTTTGCTTTACTTAATTATAATCTACTAGAATAACGACTAGTGGCCGGTAACCAAAGTTGTTTTCAATGTATAAAAATAGAATAAAAAATTAATTAAATTAATTCTCGTATTCTATTTCTGTTGAAAACTTGGTTAAATACAGTGAAAGTTCGATATATCGAATTCCAAGGGGATCCGAAAATACTTCGTTATAGCTATTGCTTCGCTATAAATATAATCAACAATGCCTTGATATAACGAAATTTGGAGAAATACGAAAAAAATTCGTTATAACTATAGTTTTCTTTATTAAAATATATTTAACATGAGATTGCTAATAAAAGCTTATATTTCATGAGGTAAATAAGAAATAAAACACATTTTTGTTATTCAGGTAATTTTATTAGGTTTTAATAAAATATTGTGTTAATTTTGTTTGTTTTCGTAAGTTCCAAATACAGTTATCAATAGTTTTTCCGAAAAAAGCTTAGCAATCGAACGATCTAGGGCCTCAATTATAGAATTTTTTTCTCGAATAGATATTGATTTACGTTTCACTTTACTCATTTTGACAAGAATCAAGTCAATACTGATTACATACGTTTCCAATGCATTACATTTGCACAAACATTAAGAATTCGATCTTTTGATAACGGCACTTTACCATTTTGATTTTAATTTTATTTTTACTTCGTTGTATAGAGGCTTTTGTACGAGTACTTCGTTGTATAGATCCCTTACAAATACGCTTATAAATACATTTAGACTTCGCAGTTCTTATAACGGGTATTTACCATATAGGATTTATTCTGATTCTGATTTCGTTATATTAAGGCATTTAAATAATATTTTGCTATATAGAGGCTTTTTTGCTCAGAATTTATTCGTTATAGCTATAGTGAAATTTTGTATGAAAAACTTTGCAATAAAGAGGTTTTCTCAAGGGACTCAATAAAACATACGTTATATTGAGTTTTTCGTTATAACGAAGTTCGTTATATCGAAGTTTCACTGTAGTTGATATCCTTCCCAATTGGTATCCTTGGTATTTTACGAAAACTGTAAAGATGGACAATTGAACGCTGATGAGAAGTGTAGCGGCCTTGATACATTCTGCTAAACTGCTTGGATATAATAATAATATTTTGCAACATAAAAAAATAACTCTTAGTAATTTGAATTTTCATTTATTCAATAAAACTGTACTTGAGCCTGCTAAAATTACTTTTCATATGTACATTATATACTTACGGCATTTAATTAACTGTTGCCAAATGCTGCAAAGAAAAAATGCGTTACTTCAGTTTATATTTATATAAACATAAATATTAGACATTTGAAATATCAAAAATTTTTTAATAATCATCAAAACATTATAACAACAGCAACAACTACACATCAGATTGCTTAAGGCTAATTAATGGTAAATTAGCAAATAACTAAACAAACTTTAAACGTAAAACCCCAAAAATTTGTTTCTTCACGCTTTATAATAAAGCAAAAATCAAACAAAAAGAAATTTATCTTCATAGAAAATTAGAAAAACTAAATATTACTGAAATTTAAACCAACTACACAAATACAATACTAAAAATTCAAACCCGTATCACAAATCCTTATTAAAATGATGGAAAAGTTTTAATAGCACAATCAGATTTTTAGCTACATGATGATGGTGCTGATGATGAGAATGATGATAATGACGAGAATGACTGTGCTATTGCTGGCTGCATCATTCAAGCATGCTTGATATGTGGTAAACTTAGAAATCATGTGTTAAACCTGAGTGCCCCCTTTGGGGACCAATGGAAGAACACGTAGCAAAAATAATTTACCAATGTTTTCATTTTATTGTTTTTAAGGGTGCAGCAATTCTTAAACAAAACATTCAATATTGTGATTCCCAAATTGCTTTTTATAATGTGACCTAACGATTAAAAGGTAAAATAAATCGTAAAAAGTTGCAAAAAGATAACAAGCAGCAATAAATCGTTACAAGGGCAGAAACGACAAATTAAAATAAACTAGAAAATCGCTCAAACAAGAAAAAAAAGAGTTGAATCAAAAAAATCGCTTGTCTAGAAGTAATTTCTTAAGAAACAACAATAAGTTATATCAAAAAAGGTCGATAAATCACATAAAAATCGCGCAACACTCACCAAAGAGAAAGAAATGCAACAATCTTAACAAAAAATTGCCCAAATGAGGAAGTCGCCGATTTAAAAAATTATTACGAAGGAAAATATTTTCCAAAAAATTACCAAAACTAAAAACGTCAAACAAACAACCTCTAAAAAAACACTAAAAATAAAAATAACACGAAACAAAATAAATGACCAAACTTTAAAACATCTTCAAATCGAAAAAGGCTGCCAAATCAAGAAAAAAACAACATCAACAAAAAAACATCAACCAAAAAACGCTAAAACGAACCAAAAAAACGCAAAAAATTCGTGAAAGCAAAAAATCAATGAAATACTTCGCATCTGTAGAAAACTTTATCTAATTTTTAATCACGCTATCATATATTTTATACATTCCATTATTATTAAGTTAATAAAGGATTATAGCCAAACTCTATAATACAGAAGTAGTTGTCTACAACACTTAAAAGTTTGTGCACCTCTGATGAAATGCAACAACAGACAAACACGTTTCAAATTTAAAATCTCCAGATTAAAACATTTGAAATACACACACGATTTACAAATGTAGTTAAGAGTTGAACAACTCATTCACTTATGCTTCAGTTTGCATACTTACGTATTTATATATTCAACAATTGCTCTATATTATTGTTGAAATGAATTTAGAATTTAGCAAAATATTAAAATAGCGGAAAGAACTAAATTCGCATTAAATCATCTTTATTTTTTCAGTTTAACGAGAGTCGCAAGAAGACTGCGATATATTTTGCAATATTGCTTGTGACAGCATTAAGTAATGGATGGGTCGGTCATTCACTAGCAAGAATTTCCGTTAAGAGTTCTGAAAAGAAGTATATGCCTGCCTGCATATTGTAGGAGACTTATTGAAGTTAATTCTGATGAATTTTATATCGGTAATAATGTTGGCTTTGTACTACACCGTTTTACAATGTTAATTTAATTGAAACCGACTTTGTTCCATGGTGCAAAGTTTGAGGAAATCAAAAGAGACTCTTCCTCATTTTATTTCCTCCAGATACTTGTCATGTCAATAAATTTGTATTTACTTATTAATACAACAATTATATTTAAGTATTCGTTAGCCTCTCGTATTTATTAAAATCTCATGGACCGACAATTTTGGTTTCCCTTCGATATGAAACCTATGAAAATATTTGTTTAAAATAATTTTTATGCTATTACCCCAAAGCACTTCACTGTCTGCATATGAAATAGAGCTTTACAAACTCTAAAATTTATTTTCTTGTGTATTTAAATTAATTCCGAGTGTTGTATGAATATAAAATCATCAAATCATTAAACTGCTGCTTGAACAGTGCTTTAGACTCGAAACTAATCTGACTTTATTTATAGTACCAATAGCATATCTTGATTCTTCAGTCATAATGCACTTTTCCCTTAACAACTGCCAATTAAAAATGTTTTTAATTTAATTAAATGAAACACATGTAACATACGAGTATAATTTTCTAAATAAAATTAAATTTAAACATCCATGTACAACCCTCGTGCAGAGAATAGATGTGCATTTGTTTCATTAAGCGTGTTAAGAGAGCTAAGGATGGGTTGTAAAACACAAATCATTTTTTTTTTTTGTATGTTCTTGTTTTAGAAATAAATTTGCTATTGTTTTGTGGCAGCTATGGATAATGATCGATGAAATCTTTCATTAATTTAAATAAACAAACACACATCAATCCACTAAAGCCGATAGAAAACAGCAGGCAATATTCCCAAGAGCTAATTGAATGTAAAAATGGTTGGAATTAAAATGAGGAGAGAAATGAAGTGTTTTAAAAGTATTTAAAACAGACATTGATATCATCTACTTATACACCCATGTTTAGTAACAAATTAAGGGGATAGTTTCATTTAAATGTGAAGTGTTTTGTAGTGATGATGATGATGATGATGATATTTCTATGTTGCATAAATTAATATGTGTCACTTATTAATTGCCTAAGGCAATATGGCTTTCATTGAGGGTGGGGAGAAAGTGAATTTTTATCTCTTTTATATACTTAAATCTGACATAGTGATCTCAAAACTAGTAGTCAGGCCCTTTAAAAGCATTCGTTATGTAATGGACAAATAATTGCAAAGGTATTTTAATTAAGGACATAAAACTTTTCACATTCCGTAGACATTTATATTAAAGGAAACAAAATAAAACAGATTTCTTATATTTTTTGCATCATGTTGCCACTCTAATTTTTGTGACGCAACAAAATTCTCTAAGTTAATTTTAGAAGGACCAACACCAAAAGCAACATACATACTTTTACTCCAATCCAATAAAATATTTTATATGTGTTTTTATGTACAATAAATAAATCTCATAAGTCCCTTAAGAATTTTACTCAATATATACTTATGTAGTACATATGTTGCTGTAAGTATTATAATTTCGATTATGCTACAAAATTAACGCACGCACTATTTCTTGATATATAACAAACACAACACAAGAGAAATGAAGTATCTAATACAAAAAAAAAAAAAAAACTTACACCAAATAAGTCGAATTCAGACCAACAACAAGAAGAAGATGAGAAAACAGAATAGGAAGTGATTTATTACTGAGAATATAAAGCCATTTTTGGTCGCTTTAATCTACCAGAGAATTGGGAATCAACAGCAGCGACAACATTCGGTATAGCCGTCATAATCAAATACTAAAGCATTTTTGTTAACAGTATATAATTTACACTATGCGACAGCAAAGAAATTCTTTAAAGAAAAGTTAATTCGTTAATATTTATACAGGCTAAAGTTGGTAAATGTTTATAATCAGAGAAATATTAGGTAGACATTGTTAACATATTTCGACCAACAAAGGAAAAATTTAATATTTATACATCCCTTTTGTAGATTTTTCAACAGCACTGGCTGAATACAAAAAACGTTGTTTTCGGTAGAAGCCACTAAACCTCGTCAGTATTCATGTGTAAATGCTTTTACTACTTGTTAGGTAGCTTCGTTGAACGTCATTACATATTCTATTTATACATAATTACAAATACAAATAGAATGCGCAACTTATCGCTAATAATGGATGCTAGCTGATGAATTTTTGTTTTTATATATTATCATATATTAAACATTACAGTGCTGCCAGTGAATTCGTTGAATTCAAAGTTGGCAAAATATAAAATGTAAAACACTCAGTGAGACCTTTATTTTTGTTCTGCAGTTTTCCCAAAATCGCAAATTATCGATTAAAAAAATTCAAGAAAATCGGTAAATATTTAACAAAGTCAAACTTTGTAGTACCCATGAAAATAATTTCTTTATCGATAATTTTCCATTTTGAAGGTGTATAAAATTTTCCAAGTATCATAATTATTTTCTCAGTTTCGCCTCTTAGTGCTTCTGCACACCAGTCAACTTTTGCTGCACTAGTCAGCTTTTCAGTTAGTCGATGAGAGAGCAAAGAGGATTGGAAAAAGTGTGGACACGAATGCAACTCCATAAGAAAATTTAAGAATATATTAGAAACAAAAGGTAACAAAAGGATTTGGAAAAAAACCCTTTTGCTCAATTATGGCAATCAAACTTTAGTTGCTTTGTAACTGAAAGTACCTGAAAGCTTGTGGTTGCCTGACAACCCTAACTAGCAACTGAAATTGGCAGCACTCAGTTGCCAGTTGCCAGTTGTCATTCGTAATACAATTTTCAATAACTGGCACAACCGACTATTAATTTTTAAGAAAGACGCAGCAAAAATTTTCAAGTTTGTCGAACAGTGTTTGTTAGTGAAAATACCAAAGTGTAAAAAACATAACTATTAAAAAGGTCATAAACGTAGACGGTCCGTTTTTAGGGTAATATGGATAAGGGTGATTTGGTCTCTCCATAAAATTTCACTATTTCCTTGGTCGCCTCCAAATGTCCGAATAGAAATATTAAAACTTTTATAATAAATTAATATATTAGTGTTCCCATAGAAATATTATTCAGTTACTCACATGACAAAAAGAAAAAAGAAAACAAAACTAAGAAGAAATAAGGAAAATCAGTTTGAATATTTTTACAACATTCAAGAACACTTTAGGGACACAATTTGAAAAATCAATAGGAAAAAATATTCATTTGTTAAAGTTATTTGCAATGATTTTGTTAAATTACTTTTAGTACGAAACAAACCCAGATCTTGTTTTGTAATATTTTCATATTTTATATATGTACATGTGGGTGTGTGTATGTAAAACGTATTTATGCGTGTTACGTCAAGGCGCCAACATGAATTTTGGGGATGTGTAACAAACATGTTGCGGTGTGATGATAGGATAATGGTAACATATGATATGCTTTATTTTACAGATAATAAAATATTTTATTTTTCAAACATTGCAATGTACCATCAAACGTACCTATTTTCAATTGATTTGAATTTATGCATGCGTGCACATGAAACGCCTGTTAAAACACCTATCACGTACAAACATGCTCATCTACACTTTCTGCTTAAAGTCCTTTAAAAAAATATATATACATACATATAAAAAAACAGACACATTTGTTCAATATTACGCACATGTTATTCCCTGGAGTAACTGTACGTTTCGATAAGAAAATATATGAGAAAGGATTTATAAGGTGAGAGTTGTTGTTTTTTTTACTATCATATTACTTTTTCCTGTTTTGATGTTTTCTTTCTAGTTCTTTGGTTTTAACTCCATATCTTAGATTATGATATATTGCACACAAGCATAAAAATTTTGTAACAACAGTGTGACTAAGACTAAGTAAGACATTTTTAGAGTTTTACTATGTTCCTGTTTAAGTTTACAATTAATGAAAGATTGCTTGTCAATGTTAAATTTTTTGCAAGCAAGAAAGAGCACAGAAAACTATTTTGCCGAATATTAAACATTCTTAAACGTTTAAATATTCACTTTTATAGTCAACAAACGACACAATCGTCCGTATTCTAGATGCAAAAAGAGTAATTTTTGAAACGTCATAAAAATTCTATTAAAAAAAAAAAACAGTCACAGAATATGACTTTCCTATTGGCGATTGGTAATCAATTGCAATAGTCTCTAAGAAACGTTCAACACTTTTATTTCATAAAAAATATACATATGTTCGTTTACCCTGCCGTGTCATAGATTTGTGCTATCGAAAGCATTGATCTCCAACAAAAGTACTACAATCTGCGGTCTTTTACTGTAGAAAATTCTTAAAGCTAAGATGGACGATTTCATAATATTTTAAGGTTATTCATTATGACTAATCGTAGGTCCGGTAAAGTTTGCAGGAACAAAAATCGAATTTAGATTTAGCATATTTTTACTTTTTTGAACTTGAAGATTTCTTTAAATCATTTCATTACATTAAATGTACTTTATGTTGTTCATTTATTTTTGGTCACTCTATATTTCCTAGAAGTTATTTAATGATGATTGTTTGCATATATTATTACATGCCTTTATGTATGTTTTTATGTATGTGCATGTCAGCATTCCTTACAATTACCAAATATAGATTGTATTTGGCATTACAGCTCCCTTATCAAATATAATAAGGAGTGTCGAAAAATGTACGACCTTATGAAAAGTCATTGACAGCTAAGGGAAACATAACTATTAACACTAGTGTTGTTTCACAATACACTAGAAAACTTGTGGCTTATGAAGTGGCTACAAACTAAATGCCAACATACCACATCAGTTTCCACTTAATACTTTTTCCTGTTATCCTGTTGTTGTGGGCGAATGTGTTGCCAAAAAAAAAAACCAAAAATAAATCAAATAGTTAACAACAAAAAAAGGTGTTAAAGATTTAAACAATGTGAAAGTGAAAGTGTTAATGTCGAATAAACAGACCATACAAACATTTATTAAACTTATTAAAACTGTGTGATTTAATTAGCTTAAGGTTACATTAGATGGTTGGCAGTATTTTAAAGCCACTGTGGGATATATAAAAAAATAAAGTTAATACACAAAACGAAAAGTGTTAACGATAATCAGACATGACTGGTAAAGAATTTTAATTGTCAGAAGAGTTAAAGAAAATGTTAATTCTTTGGTTATTGTTTTATTTTGTTTAACCATTTTGTACACACACATTTTTTTACCTTAAAAAATAATTACAAAGTGGGACACTGGCTAAATTATTTGCTTTCATTTATAGAGAATATAACTCCGTACCCCGGTTAAGAACAAGGACTTGTTTTAAATTCCTTTCTTTTTTTTTTTTGGTAAATTTTACACATTTTACCAAAATTTTTTTAAATATTCCATATAATAATAATTTTTTTGATTAGTTTCACACAAACATACATGAGAGAGAGCCACGTCCTTCGAAAACAGTTTTCTGGCGTTTGTAAGAGTTCGTGATCAATTCTTTTGAAATAAAATTTTAAGAACTTTTTTTAAGGACTATCGCTCAGGTTACGATCCCAACTTATGCAATTAATTGTGCCAGAAATAGTAATAGATCAAAAAGGATATATGGGGAAAAATGTAGAAGAATTCTTGATTCTTTTACAACTCTGCTTTTGCGTGTTTTGTTAATTTGTACAGCAGTATTTCAGCGCCTTTAATGTTAAGTAGATGACTTAACTTTCTTTGGCTGCATCACCAGGCCGTTTATTAATTGTTTTTCTTCGCCAACCGTTCCGCTAACCGGCAAATGAAGGCGATTTGGTGTAATATACATTGAAACAGTATTAATCGCCACAACAGTTTCAGAGACCAGTAGTGCTATGCCTTCTTCACTTACAGAGATCAGCGATCGATAACTGGTTTGCTTTTTAGTAAACGCTCTAACCACTTCAGCCAATACTACCCAACACAAATTGTTATTTAAAGTCAGCTGCAGATACAAAATAATAATTTTGTTAAATCCAAGTCCTTTTTTTTAAATAAAAAAAAATTAATTTCGACAACATAAAATCACTTTTCTTATATTAATTTTAGTATCATTCAATCTGAAATCCTTTTGTTAAATATTATATTTCATATCTCAAAAATACAAAACAAAAAAAAAAACAAAAATCAATCCAAACCTCCCATTAAATCTATTATTATTAAATTTGAAACACATTTTTTTCAATAGATTTTATATTTATTTAAATGCCTGATATCTTTCTACAATCTGTTACCATCAATAAGATTTTACTGTTACTCATCTAAAAATATTGTTAATTTCATTGACCTTTTATTGTTCCGTTTGTGTTGTATGCTTTTCTTTTTTCTCAGAAATAATACATTATTCCAAATCGGCCTAAAGGTAAGGATATAAAAATACATACATATGTACATACACATGTAGTCGTTAATATGTATCTTGTGTGTTATGTTTTCTTTTTCAGTTTGCACAATACACATCACGTATGGTTGGCAGAGAACTATTGTTATTGTTACCACATGTAAATGAGTGGATGTGTATGAACGTATTTTAGAAGTGTGGCAAGTAATACATGTATATGTAATTGATGTATAAAAACTTTTAAAGACATTAAAACTTTTAAGAATTTTGCAATTTCGATATAAATCGGTCGGAATATTTCGTTATTGAAATTTTTAAATCTATTATTTTCGTCACATTATGTTGATTTTTTTAGCGCCATGCTCTTGTAATTAGCGGAAAGATCCACTGGTGGCCCAAAAGATCCAGCCTTAAATTATATTTTAGCTTATGGTCACACATTTAAATATCATTTGAGAATTACAGAAAAATAAGAGTAGTTAGTTCAAAAGCACAAATATTATATCATATAAATCCGATTTGTTTTTCTTCCTCCAATATATTAAAAAAGTAAACGACTGATTGTATTTTTTGTACAAATGTCTCTGCGAAACATTAAAATTTATCCGAACATAGAGAAAACAGTAAAAACACGAATCAATTGAAAAGAAATATTAATTGTCAAAATTTTAGTATTAAAGCACCTGAATCAATTGTAAATATTTTGAAATCATTCCATTTAACACAAATTAATTAAAAATTTAATTGACATCGGTACGTATTGAGGGCGGTGTTGCCTGATGGTGGTAATCGAGTTGAGTGCTAAGTAAAATATAACTTAGGGCCTGGGTTCGATCCCTGGTCAGGGCAAGTCATCAACATCATAAATTTTTCTAATGCACATTTGCATGGCGTTGTATTAATCGTCGTTACGAAAAACTTACTCCAGCGATTGATACAGTTACCAGCTAATGTAAACAACTTTCGTTGGTTAGCAGAAGCGTCGGCTGCTCATGCAGCATAAGAACGTTAAGGCGACTACCTTACACTTGAGGCGCTGCATCAACGCTCTAAAAACTAACAACACAGCAATAGCAGAGTTCTAAAAGAATTAAGCATTTCTACATTCTCAACAACTAAGCGTTCTACCCTATCCGTTTTCCTAAGTTGAGGCACAATGCATTGCAGAAGTAGGGGTCATCCCTTGAGAGTTGGTCCTATAAAAATAAAATAATATGTCGCATATGGCCAACCTGCACAAATGCAAATGCAAACCAAAATTTTACATGCCTTTATTTCAATTCTTTGGATAACATTGTGTTCAATTGAAAAAGTTTATTGATTCAATTAAAATATTAATTAAAATTGAATTTATTTCTGAGTATGTGTTCTTTTCGCAAGAGACATTCAAATTTTTTGTGCATTTGATACTCTAAAGTTCTCACAATTTATATGATTTTTCAATTTCGAAAAGAAAGAAGTCAGAGTTTTATTCGTCGGCTCGCAAAATATGCTAAAGTGGACTTGTGATAAAATGAAATGTTTTTGATTGAAGATACTGTAAAGCATTTAAAACGTCCGCATGGAACCCAGGAAAAGAAGTGCGTGGTCTTCTTTAGTTCCTGCTATACAACACATGCTCACAAATTTGTTTGTCACAACGAACATTTTTTTTTTTTTTGTGGGTTTAAAAGATAAAATCTAAACATATCGAAAAATGGATATTTAAGATGGAAATTTCTTTGATTTCACTCCTTTTGTTGGCATTAGTCATCAAACTGTCAATACAGATGTATGTTTTCTTACACACATTTCAACACAATAGCGAAAATAACTTCAGGTTGAGTACATGATGATTCTTCTGTTTTTTTTTTTTTTTTTTTTTTTTTTTTTTTTTTGTTGCCACAATCTGAACAGGTCTCGTTTGACTAGGAGACAATGCTAACAACCTCTTCAATAAACTTTGGTTTTTAACATTTCTGTGGATTAAACTTATGAATTTTTCTTGTTTTTATTTCTTGTGCTGGATTTTAAAGGATTATTTATTTAAGCACATGAATATGAAGTTTGAAGTAAATATTTAGTATTCAATGGATATGGAAACATAATCTATTGTTCGAATATCAAATTTTAAAAATAAGTTTTTCTCTCTTGTTTGCTCACACAAGTGTAGTATGTTGTATATTTGTATTCGTATAAAAAAGACTATATATATGATAAGTTAAAGTTGAGTTATGATTTATACATTTGGTGTAGATGAAACATGTGTACTTCTGTGTATAATTGTATTGTGATAGCAGTGTGTAAATCTTTTTTTTTTTTTCTTTATTGTCCCCTACCCCTTGTTTAAATCTCAACACAAAACTGTATAAATTTTGACATACATATATTTTGTTTAGATTTCCAAAGACAAAAACAAACAAAGAAATACAAATGGATTTATAAAAATATAAGTAAGAGGAGAGATGTTTAATAAAAAATCAAACATGTTTTATTTTTAGCCAAGGGATTATTATAAATTAAATTAAAGAATTGCTTAAGGTATTTAATAATATTAAAGAACTTTAAAAATATGAATGTTATTTCTTTTAAAGGGGGACAGAATGAGTAACAATATTCTTTTGAGGTTATTAAAAAAGGATTACCTCAAAATAAATTCCTTTTCTTTAAATTTTAAATTTTTACGTTATAAATAAGCCTGTATTTTTCTTTAATATGACTTTTATTTGAATTAATTTTTTTTTCTGCTGTAAGGAATGCAAACAGCAAATCCATATTATCGCAATTTCATAGGTCGCAGCACGCTCTCATTAGACTCCATCGTGTTTGTCGATTAGCAGAATCAACGGCGAACTAAAACAAATAAATAACTGTTTTTAAATTTAATAAATCTGTCGGTGTTCGTGTGTACTCCCGCCGACGTAAAAAGCCAGTTGACGTATAAAGCTTTGAATTTTTTCATTGGTGACCTTCATAGCCTCCAAACTAGAATACAAATAAACACAAATTCATTCTTATAGATCTGTATAGAGATAGAAGGCCATATACTGACATGAATATGGCCGTTTATTCTAACAAATATTTTAATTTTATACTTCTATTATCACACTGAAGTTTTCACCGTTGAAATTATTGGTTTTTCTGCTCATTTTAGCCCTGAGTGACAACAACTGGCTGGTCGGTCGGTCGGTCGGTCGGTCGGTCGGTCGGTCGTTTAACAATGATGTTGGTTTCCAAACATAATAGAAAATAATAGGGAATCTTATATACATACACACAATGTTGAACAACAAATACATACGAGTGCATACATAAATATATTTGAGACCATTATCAGACCTTTCATCTATTCTTACATACAAACTGATGTACATTTATTTTATCTACTGTTTTTTTATATTTTTTCTATTTTTATTGAAATTTTGTATGCATGTACATATATTCATATGTATGTATGTGTCCAACAGCTTATTTTATGTTACAAAATATCCCTTGTTTTATTTTAAATACAACGTAACGCTAATTAGTACCCTGCAGCCCCGTATTAGCTAATTAGTGATAACTGATCAGTTAAAAACATATTTACAGCCATAACAAAAACAATACTGACTTACCCACTTATGCACATAAAAAGGAACACACACATGCACACACACACTTTCACAAATTCGAACTCAATTAGACAAAAAAAAAACAATTTACTGTCGTACAAAAGAACAAACAACAAAAAGGAATGAAGAAATCTATATGATACAACGAACGAAAAAAGATGAAATAAATTAAATTTTAAATAATGCTTCATTATAAAACTTTTAACTAAGTCAAAATGTCAATGTAAATGGCTCTGAAACATTGCATGGTGGGGTTGACCGCACAAATAAGTGATAATAAACATGGCAATTGTATAATCGACGGCAAGTGGCGCTGGAACATTGATATAAAAAAACTTAACATAATGCGCAATAGCGGAGTTGTAAAACTGTTGAGCTTTCTACTTTTTCAACTTTTCTACAATTGTGGCACAATTCATTCCATAAGTAGGGGTCAAGCACTGAGTGTTAGAGCTACAAAAAAAAAAACCAAGATGTGTTGTACACATGTCCTTTATAATTTCTCAAAAATGTATTTTAGCGCGTGCTTTTTTAATCACTGTGCAACGACACCTAAACAAAAGCACACCTTGTTAAAAACAGCAATGTAATACGGAACCCCATTGTTGACCAGTTTGAGAACATGGATTACTTAAATTACATTAATGGCCATTTCAAGTTTGAAGCAAAAATAGAAACCATTTAGTCAAAGATGGGATCGTGTTACAACACTACTCTTTATCCTACATAACACACTTTTATATCTATCATTAAATCGCCCTTAAAAAAATTCAATTTAAATTTTATATTCTTATTAATATATTTTTTGTTTGTTTTTGGAAATAAAACTCTATCCTTTTTCTTGTAAACAGCATGGTTTTTTACCCTTCAATATCTTCCTGTTTTCCCATTTTATTTATGGTATTTTTTATTATTAGTAAAAACAAAGTAGGTGTGAGATGTTATTAATTCTGTTAGTGATACTTCTAACTGGTTAACATTTTGATAACTAACTGGAAACATCTATGAATTAGATAATTTATTGAAGTAACAAATCGCTAAACGACCATATGGAAGTATGCTTGTTGAGTTGTTTTTCTGCTTCGTATGACTTCCTGTTTCAAACATGAAAATGTAAAATGTAATGATGTTTGTATGTTTAAAAGTATCCTTGTATGCGTGCATGATTGTTCATACACATGTTATTTCAGGATGCAAGCAATTTTTGAAGGCTTAACAAATGATTATAAAACAAGAGAAAATAAAATTTATGAAAAACTAAACAACACACACATGAATAGAATTATATACAAAGTAAAAGCTTTCAACACTTTTCTATTTTTAGCGAAGCAAAGAAATAACAACAGCAAAGGAGTAATAATATAACTGCAGGACAATAAATTAAATGATGAAGAAGCCTTTGTAAATTTATTTATTTTTATATTTTAAACATCCTTTATTTTTCTACGCAATTTATTTAGTACTGTCATAAATTTGAATAAAATATATTTCATTTTATTCTTTTTTTTTTGTTTTTATTGCATTGCAAATTTTTATACGGTGAGACGACCTTCAGTTGTGCCATAAATTTTTTTGAACAAAGAATTTAATGTGTACACAGAGTAAAGTGACAACCAAAATTTATTGTTAGCCAAATGTTACGGATGTAACAATCCAAAATATTTAAGTTGGAAAACATGCAGTAAAGTTGTTCCGCCCGCATCATTCTGTAATGATTTGTCGACATTATGTCAAGCCAATAGCAAAATTTGGACACTTGGCAACGGCAATCGAATACATTTAGCAGCCTCTTAGTTATTTTTTTACGCATTAGAGGTTTTTTTTAGGCGATTTAAGCGGTTCTTTTGGTACTTTTCGAATTGTTGTACTTTTTCTCTTTTCGATACACCCAGGAAAAATGATTGGTTGAAAATCGGTTGTATTAATTTATTTTAATATAAATTAATAGAATATTTCAGCTACCACTTTCAATATTCTATGGATCTAACTAACCTTCTATGATCATAAGTATAATACCAACATTTTAACAAAGATACGGTTGTGACAATTCTCAAATTGATTGCGTCCACCGAAGGCATTCTTTTTCTGCTACTAAATGCCAAAATGGCAAGCACAACTGAATAATTGGCAATGAATATGATTTGGTTGATATGTACTCCTAACCGATTTTTCAGTTGGCATAACATATTATAGTAAAAGTAGTACTTACTCAATATATGTCGATTTTAAAATACACATGTGGCTGAGTTGTCTAAGGCGATGTGTTACAAATATGTGAGTTCTATGTTCAATACCAAGAATGGACAAGAATAAATTTTAAATTGAAATGAGTGAGTAAAACAATTTCATTTATTTAAGTATTAAAAATATCAATTCAATTGAGTTCCAAGATAAAAATGAGCGTAAATAACACCGATTAACTTTCATTTTATATTCATTGGTGTCAACCAATTTTATTGGTTGTCGCAACCGAAAATTCAGTGTTACTACAGGAAAATTGTAGTTGTAGCATTAAACTTATTTTTCTCTCCATGTAAAGGTTTTTCCTATTTTCCTTTGAACAATGTCACAATTAAAAAATAATATCAAGAACTCTTGTTATCAGAATTATTTGTTGTAGTATCTATAGATAAAATCTCGAAAATTGTAAATTTACATGCTAAGATAATATGTAAATCAAGATGAAATTTATAAACCGCCATAATTCGGTTGCCACAACTAATCTGTTTTATCTGTGTATACAGATCACTGATAACCTACATTAAAAGTGTATAAAATCATGTAATATGTATATACAGCCATGTCAACGAACTCAATTGCGGTCGAATGTATTCCAATTGCGAAAGTTGAGTCTATGGAAAACGAAGATTTTGTTTGTACTCGTAGTTAAACCATTTTTAAAATTTCAAAATCGACTTAACAATAAATTTTTCTATTAACTTCATTTATAGTAAAAATTAAAAAAAAAGTTCAGACTTTTAGGAGCGGCTGAAAAATAAGCTTATAATCAATCTTAATAAAAAAAGAGATTAATTTGAACTTTACAAAAATTCCTTTGGGTATAAAGGAAATATTATCACTCGAAATACAAAATAAATGGAATCTGAAGAGTGTAAATGAAAAACAATCGAAACTATTCTGATCATAAATGATCAGATACTTGTTAAAATACGAAAAGGAAATTGCAATGTCGATTTTTCTGTAATCATAAACTAAACTGGCCTTCGAAATATGTTGGCCATCTGTACCTTAAACACTCAGTGTTTGGTGCAAATTGTCTTGAGAAAGTGCAAATGCTTTTAGATCAAATTCGAGCAAAACACATAAAGGTGTCATTAGATCTTGTAAAAATTCTAAAATATTTTGCATTTGTACATTCGCAAGACAATTTGCACCACCACTGAATACTGTCAATATCATTGGCATGGTGCAAGTTTTAAATAGGACAGCTTTCAATCAAATCTAAAATTCTTCTTTTTACTATTCATTTATATTCAAAGAAAACAAATAATAGATTAATGTTGCAGAGAACATAACATAATTAGTTGTAATCATTTGCGTTTACTATTTGCGTTTTGTAGTAAAAGTAGGCAAATATTTAATTTAAATAGTTTTATAGTTATTTTCAATATATTAGACCATATGTCATACCCTACCTACCCATTGCGACAGTATTTTTAAGGCTGAAATTTTTATCATCCCCCTTTATGGTTTTATAAGGAAATTTTTGACCTTTTTGATTTAATTAAAATAATCGCAGACAAACACATTTTAATTAATTACATGCACACAATTAGAAAATTGTTCAACATCCAGGTATTAAAATTATTTCTATTTGAATTAAATAATAAAACAAAACATTTTTTTTGTAGAAATAATTATCTAATGATTTATGGGAGGAAATTCTGTAACAATTATTCGTTTGTAGGCAGTTTTTCAATGCGAATAATAAACGTTAATGACTTTGAATAAATAGTGAAGGACGAAAGAAATGTTTATCTCTTTTATTGTTGACATATTTAATGGTCTTTTTCATAATAACGACAGTCAAACACATTTCTGTGTGCATATCTAAGGTACATACATACAATCATATACACAGTAGTGGCTGTACTTGGAAGTGGGCAGATAGTCTGATGTATGGTACGTGTGTATTAGATTTCGTTTGTAGTACCATCTTTTGTAACAAAGATATTCTAATAAATGTGTGAGGCCGTCCAGTCAAAATAAACAATAGTGGACACATAATTAGACAGATACCAGAGGGCGTGTGTTTGTTCAAACGCACAACCCAGCTGGAGATCATTAGACTGCTCACATGTAGTCATCTAATCTAGCCAGCTGCTTAATAAAATAATAGTTGAGTACATACTGGTAATGTTGTGTGCTTGTTTAACTATTTATGGATTTGTTAGTTTTCAGAAATGTTCAACTTGAGTCAAGTTTTTAATTACAGAAAATGCATGCAACCACAGAGGCACATTACACACATACACACATGCACTCCAATATCTTATGTTCAACTTGTGCTGTAGGGGCCAGTATGAATTCATGACAAGGACTACAATTAAATTTGGTAAATGTTTATGGCTGTGTATGTGTAATTCTGTGTGTGTATTATGATTATAATCTTTGAATAACTGCTGTTAGTAGTTTTATTTTTAAGATTTTATCTTCAAAACATAAATCTCATTTATGTTATCATCTTCCTTATTGCGATTAAATGGTACGTATGTACATACATATGTACTTGCCCTCATGAAAAATATGGGAAATGCATTGTTGAAAACAATAAGTGTAATTATACAGAAAATTTTATGCGTATCATTGAATTTATAGATTTCAAGGCAAGTCGTTGCTGGTATTAAATATTAATAAGATAAAATTTATATTAATTAAGTTGGATCTCTATAAATGTACATACAGACATACATAAAAATTATTAAGCGAATAATACAAAGAAATATTGATTTGATAGCAAACTATCCCAGTGAAAAAAAATAGGACTCTTTAAAGAAGTCAATGTGATCTTGTCATTGTAAGAAGTCCTTTTGTTTGATTTATCTTCAAGAAATTTTATGTCATGTTTACAATATTGACAGCAACTATAAATTTTATTTAAGTTCATGGGCAACATTTTATTTGGCTGTTCAATTATTTATTATGGGGCTTTAGAAATTTCTAATAAAAACCATAAATAAATTACAAAAAAATAAATAAGAATCGGCTAAAAATTCATAAGCTAAAAAGCAAATTATATATGAACTGACAGCATTTCTCTAGTCTCACAGTGAAAAAAAGACAATTTCAAAGCCAAGCAAAACAAAAACATATATGCAAAAAAAAAAAAACTAATGACCGCTTTTATTCTCTTTTATGTGGTTTTCATTATTACTTATGGTGGTCTTTATGGTGTGGCCTAATAAAACTGAGTGTTTTCATTCTGTCAAAGCTAAAAAATTGTATACAAACGAGTAATTCTTAATTTTTTTTAGTATACATATTTCATCTACAATACTGACCGCAATTGCTCGGCATTTTCTTCCTTTAAGCAATTAAATGTACTTAACTAATTAAAAGCCGCCATTATAACCGACACTTTGACCGCAAACTTATTATATTCTAAAACAAAATATTTTACTGTCAGCAGTTATCCAAAACCGCAACAAACGTAAATATGAGTTGGGAAATGCAAAGACAATCCAACAAACAAACATGCAACAATATATAAAAGGCTTTGTTGAAAAAAGCAAAAAAAAAGTAGTAAATAAAAAAATAAACAAAATCACAATCGCTCAAAATAAAAATGAAAAAAAAATGCAGAAAAAAAGAAGCGCATAAAAAATTTAATAGACCAAAAGTGGATAAAAGGACAGAAACCAAAAATTAGGGACAAATAAAATAAATAGGAAATGTTTTTTGGTCAAAACCGAAATAAAGCTTTCAGTTTTCCATTGCCTTTTGCCAGTTTGTTAGTCACTACACTGTTCAGTGACGCATAAAAGAGCAATTAGAAATGGACTACAGCAGTATTTGCAGTCAGCAATAGCAAAGTGACAATAACTCCAACAATAAAGCTAAATATTCAAATGGTAAATGGAACTGATCAACCTTATGTCTATTTTAAACATGTCTTGATGCACTAAATAGTTATTTTTATCACACTACTTTTAAGGTCTTATGCGTTCAAATCACTATCTCTCTCTTTTCCCTCATCTCTCTCTCTCTCTTTCAATCTCTGACACTTTACTTTTTTAAGTTTTGCAAAAGTGCATGTTTAGCATCTGTGAATTTCTAATTGTTTGTAGATAGACGCAATGTTGGGTGTGTTTCATTGTTCTATCGCTACTACAATGGAATGTGTTCCAATGAAATCAGGGAACTTGTTCCCCAAACCCATCACTTCTCACGTACAACACGCTCTTCATCAAGAGCACATCCCTTTGTGGTCGATATGTCAGTGAACCGCACCACGCATTACAGAGAGAATTCGTACTTTGGCCGTACTGTTCGCATGTGGAATAAATTCCCCGCAGAGGTCTTTCCTGCCACTTTCAATGTGTCAGGGTTCAAATCGAATGTCCACAAACACTACTCCCTTTATCCTCCTTCCCAAAACCTATTTTCTATGCTTTGCATACGTAGGGGTCATCCCCTGAGTGAAAAAGTTTGCTTATTTTGCTAAGACAGGGGGAGATTTCTTCCCCTTAAATATTGAATATAGTTTTTTGGACAAACTTCTGCATTTATGGACCAAGTTTCATAATGTCTTTTTTTTTTGTTTAGACAAGTGTGCTTGCAGTTTGGCCCCATTAAATTTTTTTTTGGAGAAACGGGTCCATATGTTCTCCCCCAACCACCTAAATATTTTATATCTTTTAAATTTCTTAGCCGATTCTAAAAATTATTTTTTTGCTGGAAGGGCTTTACATGCAGTTTGCCCTATCGGAGAGGTAAGTTGTCCCGCCGAAATATTGGTCCCCGATATATGTTTAACATATCAACCTGTAATTTATTAGTTCCATATTTTTTCCGAAAATTGGTTCTAAATTTTTTTCGCTCTCCCGAAATATTGTTTTTTTTATATACTCGTATATGTTTGTTTGCAGTTTGTGACCATAATTTTTCCAAAATTTGTTGCGAATTGCCGTCCTGAAAAATTGATTATCGGCTGACACCTGCATTGATGAGACGATTCTTTATAATTTTTTTTTCATAATGTTTGCTTACTGTCTTGAGCCCAAATACTAAATTTCAATTTCGTTGATCTTTAATTATTCAAAAAAATTTAACCTAGACTAAATAGTTTGATATTTAAAAAGATCACAAGCATTAAAATATTTTTTTTTTATTTAAAAATGGTTTACTGGTTCGTTTACGGAACGATAGAAGGAGTTAATTATATAAGCAAATATGAATCGGGATTTGCTTCCATACGTGCCGCCGTGGCTGATAGGTAGCAATGCTAGCCTAGTAGTCCGGATGTTCTCGGTTCCGGATTCCGGCCAGAGATCCTGGGTGTTTTCTGCAAACAAGCTAATCGCTTTGGGGGTTATTTTTTTTTTAATAAAATTTTTCAGCAACATAATTAACAAATTTAAATATGGCATGCAAAAAGTTTTAGCCATTAATTAAACTATTTGCCTAAAATTATCAATAGCAAAGTTACTATATTCAAAATAGTCACTAGAAGTACATGTACGGCTGAAGATCATAGAAAAAAAGAAAGTTTCAATCTCCCTTTTAAACTGTGGAGATTTGCCTCATATCCAAATCATCGTACATGTATTTATGTCTCAATGTAAATTTTGGCGCCACACACACACACACACACCCACATGCACACAAATACAATAAGAATGCAAATAAATTAATTTTCCTGGCATACATCCAACAAAAGTATGACTTTAATAAGGAAATGATATACAGTCAACGCTCGGTATAACAAATACTCATTATAACGAATTCGCGATATAACGAATGAGTTTTCTCTAAGTACTAAGTACCTTATATAACGAATGTTTTGAAATTTTTACCCCCAGTATAACGAATGATTGAAAAAATAAACACAGTAAACATTGTTTGTTTGTTTTAATAGAAAAGCAAAAACAAAAAAGAAGAATATTCGTGATGAATCTTGTATGATTGCACTTTCCTGGAGAAACATTGATCAACATTCGTTAGCTAAATGCTGGAGCAAAGTTTTAATTTACAAAGATTCAGAATTTGATGAGGAGGATGACATACCTTTGGCAAGAATTTTATAAGGAGATGAATTCGTTTCTATTCGACGTGGTGTTAGGCTTTTGAGCATAGTTTTTCCAAATGTAAGAAAATGTAGCACATAGTTTTAGTTACTTTCTATTTACATACATACGAATGTCTTGTTTTACTAGATCCCTTTTAATGCAGAAGATTTAAATGTTTGGAACCAAAATTGTAATTTTATGTCAGCCGAAGAAAACGACTAGAATGGAGAAAATAGTGTAGAAATTGTAGTTCCAGTGGCCGATAATGAAACAAAAATAAAACATGCTGAAGTCATTAAATGTTTGTACATATGCTTACAATGGAGTCAGCAAAATAATATTTCTTTTTCGAAATCATTAGTTTTAAGAGAATTACAAGAAGAAGTTGTTCAAAAAAGTTTGCAAATAGAGCAGAAACAAACAACTTTGAATAATATTTTCAAATTTGTTTAGTTTTAACATTGCATAAAAGTTTTTTTAAAAATTCAATTTAAATAAATATATGTATATAAAATAAATAAATAAAATAAAAAACTTTGCTATATAACGAATTTTTCACTATAACGAATGGGTTTGACATTATATCATTCGCTATACCGGGCTTCGACTGTACAAGCAACTTGTAGAAGCTCTCAGCAAAAACGACAATTCATTATTATTAATGCATCAGCAACACATACACAAACAGTACGTTTTGTAAACATTTTTTTACAACTTTTTTATTTTTTTATTTTATTTTTTTTTAGTGGCCTTTCAGCTAAGTTTGTTTGTTTTTTTATTTGCTAAAAACTTTTGTTAAGTTATCTCTCTCTCTATCTGTCTCTCTCTCTCCCTATCAGGAATAAATAACTTCGTATAAATGGCTTTTTGTCTTTTGTGCATTGTTTTCATTGCTGCTACTAAATTTAAATGATGTTAGAAAATCTTGTTGTTGTTGCTGCTGCGGTGCAACAGTGACTGCCACAAGATGTTTTTTCATTTGCATACATTTGTAACATTTAGTAGTGGCTGAGGGTGGCCAAACTTTTTCCATTTAAATAATTTTTTTTTTTTATTATTTATACTTAACAATAGAACATTTAAATTGTTAATGCTGATATTGTAAATTCTCATAACTAGACAAAAGAATTTATATGTAAAACGCAAAAAAAAAGAGTTACAATATGAATTTGTTGAGTGCAAAGAATTTCAATCAATTAAACAGTGTTTGTCTAGTTGATCTAAATTAAAGAAAATACAATGAAATATTAATGCAATTTTCAAACTCAACCGTGAACTCGGAATTCTTAAAATAACAATGCATGCATCCCCATTGATGGGGTTTTAATTCTGCACCTGCATTCCAGTCCTCTTTTTTGTGCACTTTGGATTCGTTAATTTTATGGTTTAAGTTTGATTTAACTTTTTTTTGTCTGTGTAGTATTCTCTCATGTTTCCCATTAAACAAATAAGACTCTTCGCTATTCAACATTCACTTATAAATCATTTTTCGCAAATATGCACATAAAAACATAAAAATTAATATTTAAGTTATTAAAAGTTTACACCAAAATCTTAAAAAAATATTATGCAGAAACTCTTTTATTTGTTTATTGGCCCACAAAAATTAAAACAGCCATAAAACTTCTTTTAGTTCGGTTGATTTTCTACTTCACATTAATATTTTATTCAATTTCAATAAAAAAAATTGTTTCCAATGCAATTGTTATGCGTTTATACCGCAAAGTTTTGCATTTAAACAAATTTAAAACAATCTAAAAAAAAATAGTTTGATAACAAAAATTTTCCACATGTGCAAGTATGTGAAAGTGAATGCATCTGTCTCTAGCTCTCTCACTCTCTCTGTCTATCTCATTCTGTTCCTACCCGCTAAATAGAAATAAACCATAAACATACAATCAACAACAACAGCCAAAATAAATAAATAAATGCAGAGAAATTTTGCACAACGACAAAATTCACGAAAATAAAAAATTAAAAAAAAAACGGATGTTTAATACATATAAAATTTGATGGGTGCGGAAACGGAAGGAACTGCTGCACAAACAACTTTGTGTTCAAAAGATAAATAAACATAAAAAAAAACCTATTAAAGCAACAACCAAATTTTACCAACAACTTTGTTTTTATTTTTTTTATCACTTAATAGTAGAAACAATAGCGAAATTTTATGATGACAACCTGCAAAGTAGTTTTTGCGCCAAAAATACAAAAAAATAAAGTACGCTGCTAAATTTACCATAAAGTGACAATTATAGCAAAAGAAAGATTGTACAACAGAGTGTGTAAAAATTACAAAAATACTGACATAATTTTTAAAAATATTTGTCAATGGTTATTGTTATGATAACAACAATAACAACAACCAAAATCAATGGGGGAAAAATGTTTGTTTCAAATATAAAGAACAATTGATTAAATTATTCGTAAGCTAACGACAAATCGTGGTTATAAATAAATTGAATCAAATGTAGCAAGTAGAGGGCAAATCTTCCAAATTTTCCCATTTATAGGTTTCCGTAAGTCAAAGATGAAAGAAAACTCGATTGATTTCTCTGTACGGTCACTATAATCATTTTAAAAGTTTATGAAAGTTAACAACAAAAGGGTCGACTAAAGTGAATAACGCAAAATGTGGAAATTTTAATGTCTGTATTTATGTATTTACATATACAAGGTTTATCAACACATACATACTCAACTATCAACGAGATACAAATCTACAGGGTATTCTATCAATTAATGTAATTATGATAATGAGTGTGTTTCTTGAACAATGCAAGAAAACTAGTTGTTATATTAATTTTTGTTTCAGCTAAAATTGGGTAGTTGAGAAACAAAGTCTTCATGGAAGGTAAACGTGTCCTTCCAAATAATCAGACAAAATTTTTACCAAAAACAAGACGTATAATTTATAATAAAAATCTTAATTACTTGTTGGTGTGTGTTTCAATCATAAATTCAATTAAAATTGATTATTTGACAAAAATGAATATGTGACAGGTAATCAGGTTCATCCGCCGAATTCATCAAAAAATATAAAATTTAAGAAAATTTCATTAAGTTTTAGTACCAATTTTTGTTGCATTATTACTCAGCGGCGAACTTGGAGTCCTTCATTTATAAGGCCTTCTGTAAGGCCTTCCTAGAGCTTCTTTTAGAACCAGTACTCATGCTCGCTTGCCTTCTCAGGAAGGCCTTATAGAACCCCTAACTACTGCTTTCTAAAAGTTTTGTTTTTATTATGTGTATGCATACATCAATAAATAAATAAATTGTTAACAATAACATGTCATCAAATGTAAAGAAAACCCTGAAATTGAACATAATACAATAATCAGTATTTTGTAGAGTTGATATTTTGGCACTTTCATGGGTTTTTACTAAGTTTTGTATTTCAAAAGGTAATTCAAAAATAAATTTGTGACTGAATAAGGCCTTCTTCTACCAGGGCTGTGTAAGAAGCAAACGAGGACATCGTTTTTAAAAATGTATGAGTATGGAATGGGGCATGAAGCCTTTGTGTCTGCCAAAGTGCTTCTTTCCGCCGCTGGGTAAAAAAGATAACTTAAACTAATATTTAAAATTATAAACTTCACGTGGTATGACAAATAGAAGTGTCATTGAATATGTATTGATGTTTGGTTTTACACTTATTCCCAATTAGTCACAATTGGCTGCAAAATGTCTCACAAAACCAATTTAAGAAGATGTTGAAAATACCTTTCGGACAATTTCACTACAATTCACCTACACAAAATAAATCTTTAGATATAGATATTGTGAATTTATGCCAACATTTATTTATTACATTTCGTTTTTCTCTACATAATCATCATATAATTTCTGCTACGGTAAATTGGTTTGCCACGTTCTGTTGCTAACGGATGCGATGCATGATGTTCAAGTATTCCAAAAACTCAACAGATCAAATTTAAATAAGTTTATTTAATCACTACTATTTGATTAATTACCATAAAGCTCCGCTATGAACATATCAATCGTATGATGGAAAATATTGTCGGGATTCATTATAATTCTGTGGACCCTAGACAAAAACGCTCAAGTCGAGTAAAAAAAAATTTTACAAACAAAAAACAAACAAAACATGTAAAGAATTTAAGTTTGTGAAAATTCAATTTACTAGTGAGTTGGTACTAGCAACCAATGTAATGCAGCATATAAATTAATTTAATTTAAATTTAAATTACATTTAAAAATATATATGCATATTTTCATATAGAATACGGTCAATTTTGTCGTTAATTGGGTAAAACTTTAAATTTTCCTCAATCGCATAAATAAAAAGTTTTAGTTCACTTTTTAGACGTTTACTTAAGTAGTTTTGTCAAAATTCCACACAATTATTTATAATAATGCGTTCTCATTTCAATTTTTGTTGATGTAGCAAACGTCATAAAACGACTTGATGTATGTAATCTTTTGGATGAACTAAGAATGCTATCTAAAAGGCTGTACTAAATAAAGATCGTCGTTAAAGTTTGAGAACTGATCTTGTATGAATTTTGTAGTTATGTAGTACGCCAGTCAGCCACTTAAAAATCTTCCTGAAAACATTATGACAGTTTGCGGCGATTTCTAACATTTTATATCCCACAGTGACACGGTTACGGCTCCTACAATAACGACAATTTCAACTCATTCAGATGGCAAGTGCTTAATTAAACGAACGATGGTGACCAAAATACTTCCATATTCGGATAAAGTATTTAATAATATGCTGTGCTGGTGATGTACTTAAATTAAATAACTTTTAATTGATAAGAAATTAATATACAAGTGAAAATTAAAATTTATCAGGCGTAAAAATTTACCTGCGGATACTCGTACAAGTAAATTCTAGTGGTTTACTAAAAGCATAAGCAACTAATAATTTTCTTACGATTTAACTTCAATTCAAATGTCTGTTTAAACATCTTAAAAGACATTCAAGTAGATTTACTAGTCATCAGAATATAAAAAGTTTGCAAGCATCATTACGTAACTATAAATGGCTTTGGCCAATTGTACAAACGTATTCATAGACAAGGGCATAATATTACCGACAGTCAATTGTAGTGGGCTTTGTGACTTGCGTAACATCAAAAGAACCAATTTCTGTTCTGGTATGGTCATATCATACCATAGGATTTCCCCGTAGACCATATCAATAACGTCATCATTCTAAAAACCGGTCAGAAATTTAGAAATTTAAAGCAAACTAATCGTTTCAAATAAATAAATTAAGATGCTTACCGCATAGTCTACCATATTTCCGAGTACACAATACATAAATAACATGGTCACACTATAGGATAAATAAATAAAGGCAGCTGGCCAACTTTTTATTAGAATACAAAATATGGTACAGCATATGTTCACCACTGAGGTAAAAACTTGCGTAAATATTGCCATATGACACGTATCTTCAGTTCGCTGAGAAAATCTGTTGTGAATGAAAAAACAAGGTTCTCAATTACTGAGAATGTCAGAAATACATTGATACTAACTTACATAATGTACTGTTGGTGAAACTCCACAATATCCTTTAAAAGAGTCATCGTTTCTTTTAAATCCTCTTTACTTTCAATTACTCTGTTTAGTTTCTTACATTTGATTCTCAATATATCCGTATATAAGGGTATATGAGTTATCGACAGAAAAATAAAAATATCGCCAGCAAAGTTTCCAAATACACCCAATGTTAAAACGAAGCAGTGACAACAATAATAATACCAATATGATGTATTGAGGTCTAGGCCGGGCAGAAGAAATTGCATAACAAGATGTTTTTCATGATAGAATTTATTATATACTAAAGGATAACCACCAATACCAAATAAGACCATAGTATATAAACCAACATTCACTAGTAACATTTTTCTAGCCAAATCCATGCGTGATTTAAGAACATCGAAAAACTCTACGTCGGGTTCAAAATCCCTATATAAATGGTCAAGTTTTTCCTCCATAAATCTAACATCTTCTTTTCTAGATATTGCGCTTAAGAACTTGCTGTATCCCTACAAAGGAATCGCTCGTTTAAACGAATGTTACATTATTAAGTGAAAAGAATTGCTCACCTGCATGGCACTTCCTACCATACAAAGGGCCTGCAGCATCGCTTTCCAATCATTATCTACAGCAAGTGCAACGTAAACTGTATAACCTGACAGCACAAAAAAAACATTGATTGTAAGTCCCACAAAAATAGTATAAGCACCCACTTTATACTTTGGGTCGAATATATTCGCGCCCAGCAATATGGCAATTATTTCTGTCATACGTATAATTCTCTTATAACGTTCATGGCAAGTTAACGCCATTTTTTTTTTCTGATGTTTTCACTGATATTAACCTTTTAGCAATAAAAATTTATACATTAAACAATTAGAATTTATATGGGATTGATTTCAAAAGAATTTACACTGTAAGAAAGTACGAGTACTTTACGTGGTTTTAATTAAATTAGCTGAAACGTGAATGAAACACTGATACGATAATCGAATGAAGAATAATTTGTTAGAAATCGGTAGAACCAAAATAATTTGCTCCTATTCGGGAACGGGAAAATATATCGACTTCAGCTAAACAGTAGTTCCGCTTAAAATTTATATGTAGAATATTAAAAAAAATGTTTGCTCTGAATTTGAAATTAAACTTTTTTAAACAAACGAGGGAGGGCGCTAAGCCGTGATGTACACTAGCTTGGAAAAGTATCAATCACTAGCGGAATAACTTTTAATGACCAGTGCTAAGTACATACTCTTATATTCAATTAATACAATAAATGCTCCACTAATGTAAAATTACTGAAATTTATGATGGCGAGTGACTTATTCTCCTTAGAGGGGCCAATGCAACGATTATAGCGATCATATAGTTTAGCCTAAAAAATAGACCTAATGGTCTTTTCATACAGGAAGTGTAATTTGCTGTTCGTTTCTTAAAAATGTTTTGCTCTGTAAAAGGGTAGTGTATTTGATTCTGAAAAAGTCGCCCTTACCAATGGTGAAAGGCATCGCTTTCGACAGTCTTGATTGTGCCCTGTAATACTTAGCTGTCAGCTGTTAAAAACAGGGCGTTCCACTTTTTCATAAGTTGTGTTTTATTGTAGTGAAATAACAAGCTGCATTATTACAAGGCTGGCAAGACATTTTATACATGTTCCTTTCAACAAGGTGCCATTTTATGTGCAGAAAAGAAAACACCATTAGTTTCGGCGACTATTTCTTCATGAGTTTAATCAGAAAAAGCCGCCGAAGGACAGATCTAGAGAATATGGTCGATGAGAAAGTAATTCCAAGCTTACTACGTACTGATTTTCATTGATTAGTAACACATACATTTGGCATGAAGAACTTAGTTGATTGCTTATAAAAGTAATTTTAGTTAAAATTTAATTAAAATACAAAGCGTACTTACTGATTGTGCCTTTAGCTTAACCTTTGCCCAGTAGGCGCCACTGTCTTAATTGAAACATGATTAGTAGACTACAAAATTATATGGAAATACATTTATAAAAAAAGAAAATCTTTTAGTGTATTTCTGTGACACTTTTGTAATAATGAAGAAGAGAATATTACTTTATTAGATGTGTTTTAAAAGACATTATGTCTATATTATGAAAAATTCATTTAAAAATTGTACTGCCAAAAACGCGTCCGAGTATCAAGACTGGACGAAATCTACAAACGATTTGTGAAAGTTTGCTTTTATAAAAACATTTTTGGAGAGAAAAACTAAAACAGAAATTAGCGAAACACTTAAAACTAAATAATTCAGAACATACATATTTTCATTAATCCTAAAAATTAAGAAAATGACTTGGCATATTTATGTATATACTCATCATAATACCAACCATTAAGATGTATGGCATGACAACTTAATAGTTTCGCAATTAACAAGAGAATTATCGAACACTTTTATAAGTTAATTAAAAATAATTCACTAGAATATTATTTAAAATATTAAACTTACTCACTCGCACGTGTTCTTATCGATTTTTTTCTTCTAATAAATGTATTTTTACTATAGTTTTTAGAAGTCCTGTAGGCTAAAGTAATGAAAGTGATGACGGCATATCAGCGATCACTAAACAGCACCATTATTCAGTGTTAAATTAAATCATTTTTACGCAAATCTCCTCTGAAATAGATAAAGTTTGTAATAACAGAGTTGGTAATGCGCTAAGTTTTCTTTTAAATTTTACTTTGAAATTCTTCTCTTAACAGCAAAAAAAAAAAATTTGGTGGGACTGAACTGTTTTCATAAAGTAAAACAGAACTGAAAAAGTTTTCCAATAGGGATGATATGATTTTTAAGTGACGTTTCGGCCATTTGTAATATGTCATGATCTGTCATTTGTTTTTCATTGTATTCACTAGTGTTTACGATTTCATCATGTATTGATATATGCAAGGACAACGTTTACAAATTATTCAGTTTTTTTTTTATCATAATCGTTTTCCAATTGCAACTTTTTGTGCGCTTTTGCCATTTTATGGTCGTAATAATCATCCAAGTGTGCTCGCTATTCGTCGAATTGTTAAAAATGTTGAGCTTACATTTTCTTTACATAATTTTCAAGTGCCAATAAGGCAAAGAATCCCTCGAAGTGATGCAAATATTGCTGCCGTTCAGGCAAGTGTTGCTGAAGAGCGCAATTTGTCGATTCAAAGACGTTAGAGCGGTATAGGTCGATGATAACCAACTTTTTATGGCCGAAATTGGAAGAAGTTGATCTTGACAACATTTGGTTCCAACAAGCAAGGAGCTTCGTGCCACACAGCCAATGCAACAATTGAATTATTGAATTATTATTATTGAAATTTTAATATTAAATGGCCTCCAAGAAGTTGTGATTAAACACCATTACAATATTTCTTGTGGGGTTATTTGAAGCCATTGCTGTTTTCAAATAAACCAGACTCTCTTCAAGCTTTACAATTCAATATTGAACGTGCTATTCATGACATACGACTTGATTTAGTGTAAAAAGTGCTCAAAATTGGGTTCATTGAATTCGTTCTTGCAGAGGTCGTGGAGGCCATTTGAATGACGTTTTATTTAGAACTTAATTGTATCGATTGTACTTCACATTAAATAAAAAACTTTTGAATTTCCTTAACAGTAAGTGAGTTTTTTTTTTAAAGAAATTATATCACTCTTATTGGAAAACCTTGTATTAATTATTTCTCTCGATTTTATATACCTCTCTTTTCTTTCTACAAACATAAATAAATGTGCAAATTAAGTCAAGATCGGTTTAAAACAAAAATTGTTATTTTAAAAGTACTGCTATCAGAAAGTGGACTAAGTTTGCGATAGGTAAAATATCATCCCATTACATTTCTGAGGTACCTGTATAGAATATTTAATGTTTAAAGTTTCATAGTTGCGTGTAGTTTCACATAATATTCACACTGTGTTGTCTTATAAAAGTTTCGGTTTCGGAACAGTTTGAACTGTTCTCGACAATTTGATGTATAATTTCATTTACTAAAATTCTATTTAGATCAAAATAAAAATTGTGTAGTCTATTCTAACTGTTGGATTTCTAAATTGCCCTTTAATTATTCCTTGACTAATTAGCTTTTCATTTATAATTACAGCTGCGTTGTGCGCAGGTTTCTAAAAAAAAAATTGTCTGTAACTGTTTCATAACTTATAAGTGCCCAACAGAAAACTTTCTGATTTCTGGTAATGTGTTACATAGTAATGAGCGGATGCTTATTTATCTGGGGTTTTTCTATGTACAATAAGGTCTTGGCCGTAATATGTAAAATAATGCTAATTTTTGGACTTTATCGTATAAATAGTCAGATTAGATCCAACGGCCTCAAAATGTCAAGATGTGATCAAATACTGATGTTCAAAAATGTGGAGATGGGAGATACCAGATACCAGAAGAGATGGGAGATACTAAAAAAATCAATGTTACAGCATCTTCACGAGTGCGGAAGAAATATAGATATAACGAATCACGAAAATACATACACAGGGGAATGTTATTAAACTGTGAATTAATTTTGTCTGCATAAGTTATTCTCACAAATAATAAAACGTTTTCATCCACTAACGTTTTTATAAACAGGAAAGGATCAAAAAATAACTACTCCCCGCTAATGATATGAATATATACTTAATTTATATATTACAAGAAAATTCTTAATAAAAAAATAGAATATAACCAGTTGAATAGGCATCGCTCATTACTATGTAAGGCATTAAAAATCTTCAAACCATTACCACAATTGATAAGTTTTTGCTGGGCAATTACAAGTTTGTGAACAGTTACAAATTATATATTTTACAAACCTGCGCATAACGCAGCTGTAATTATTGATGAATAGTTGACAATATTTTATTTTAAGGGTTAAATGCAGTTTTAGAAATCTTTCAGTTAGAATATATGTAATAATAATTTTCTAGATAAGTTATTTATAACAGAATTGCATATATTTTCTGCAAAACACTTGTTCAGATCGAAATTTTTTTATAGCGATTTTAAAAAAATTAATAAAATTGTATGGCACATTTCTTTTTTCACTGCCACTTTTGGCATATAATATGAAAACTTTCCTCATAAATTTTAAAGTTTGAACTCTCTATACACTGTATATCTGTCTGATCTGAATTCTTTTTTTTTGTTTTTTTTTTAATAGGGACCAACACTCAGGGGGGCCCCTACGTATGCAGTGCATTGTGGCGGAATTCAGTGAGAGGGATAGGGTAGAGAAGATAGATGTTGAAAATTTAGAAGGCTTAACTCTTTTAGAACTCTGCTTTGCGCGTTATGTTAATTTTTACAGCAGTTTTGAGGTGCCTCCGGATTTACGTCGACGCATTAACTTTGTTAATCTGTATTGACAGGTATTTTATTATACTACGTTCACATGGAACATGCTTCACTCTCTATTCATGCTTCACACCCCAATCATGAGCGAAGCAACATGCTTCGCCATACAAAATTTTGAGAGCGAAGCATGTAGATTCATATTGAAGATAAAACAACAACGGAAACAAAAAATATGTTTGTGCATTTTTTAAAATGTGTAATAATTTTAACTTATTTTTTTTTTGTCCATTTTAGATTTTATTTGTTATTAAAAAGAGAACTGCCAAATCGAAGCAAGTACATGAGTCGTGTGAACAGCTAGATTCATAAACATGCTACAGAAAGCGAAGCAACTGCTTCATCTTCTCGTGTGAACATAGTATTAATTGTTTTACTTCTCCGATGTTTCTGCTAACCGACGAAGGAGGGAATTGTTATGTACATTAGCTTGGATAGAATCAATCGCTGTCGGAACAGTTTTTTAGTGCCCAGTGCTATGCCCTCATCACTTAAATAGTCCGACAACAATTAATACAATGTCTCACTAATGTACATTAGAGAAATTAATGATGTTGATTGACTTGCTCTGGCCAGGTTTTGAACCAAGGTCCCAGGTCCCAAGTCATTGTTTGCTTAGTAGTCAACGCGCTAACCACTTCAGCCAACACCACTCTCTATTAAGACCCAACATTTCTTAGCTACTATCTTGACCTTATTTTTCTATTCAGCTCCTATTTATGAACGCAGGATCAGCATTATATTTAAATAGCAAAAATGTTTAGTGATGCATACAATGTAACAGTGTCATTCAGAAAAAAAAATTTAATATCGGTATCATCTGCAAATTAGTATATTTGTGATTTGCGCTTAATAAATGGTTATTAAAATTTCTTACTTAAAGACCTTTTTTCAATTAAGACTGGCAACAGCACTTCATTTGCATGCCACTTAAGATCTAATGGTGTAACAGGGGTGAATACTTTGTTTATTAGTAACCGCAACTGGTCAGTTGTTTTGCTTATAAAATAATATGAAAGGTTTTTTAATAAGAAAATATTTTGCATAAGTCTATTACCAAAAGATTTTGAAATAAAAAATAGCAAATTTTTTTTGCTAAAATAATCATATACATACATGTATGTATGTATTGCCACGCACTAAGAAAAATTAAACAGCCGAAAAGAACTCATAATCTTCTTTTTATTTGTTTATGTATTTACCCAAATAAAGTACTCGATAAATTTGCTGCAGTTGGTAATCATGGATTACTTATATAACACACCCACACAAAATGATTACTTTTTGTGCCAAAAGAATTAATTTTATTAATTTAATCTAAATTTTATTGTTGATTTTTTTTGTATATCTTATTCCAGATTTAAATAAACTGGTAATAACAAAATTACGTTGTTTTTTTATGTAAATTTCAGAAAAGCCCCCGATTATTTCCTTTTTACTGTCGATTTTTTGTAATCGATTTTATTAATGGTAAACATCGATTTTTAATAAACCGATTATAAGAATTACACATTTTAAATGAAAAAATGTTAGTGATGTAGTTTGTATTTTAATTTTGAGACTAAAAAATTTTTATTTTTTCTCTTATTGTTTTTTACTATTTTGACTGTTATAAAATTTTTAAGAGTATTAAATACTTGTATATGTGAAGAATTCGAATCTGAATTGATAAAATTTAAAAATCGTCCATTTGGTTAATTTTTTATACTTTTTTTCACTTGAATAAAATATTCATAAGATAATTTTCACTAATACATCGAATAGGTACTTTTCGTATAAACAATCGAAGTGTGAACAGAAATCGATTATTTTTTTTAGAACCGATTTTTCACAAATCGATTTTTCTCTAAACAAAAAAAAAATCGATTATTAAGTACTCGCGACTCGAGGTCACATCCCTACCCCTAACCGTAATGCTGGATTCAAGCCTGTCTGCAGGACTATAAATTATTTTTTTTAACTTTTCATTGATTATGCGAAAAATTTGAAATTCAAATAAACTGTCAAAATCAGTTGAAAATTTAAAATAATTATCTAAAAATTTGCCAGCTGGCACCACAACATGTAAAGTAAAATAAAATAAAAAAAAAAGAATTAAGCGAAAAAAATTAATAATAAAAGAAGCCTAAGAAAATATTAGAATAAAATATGCATGTATGTAGTATGTATATATTTTCGTAAGAGAGCTTGTCATTAAAAAGTTAAATTAATTTTAGTCGCTAAACTGTGACTCAAAAAAAAATGCGAAACATTGAACGCTGGAAATTATCAACCACCCCCATCGTTCTTGTGTTATTTCCAACACTAACATTTCCATTTGCATGTATGTATATGTGCGTGCCAGTGTGCTGGATCCGGCTGTAGGGTGTCACATTATAAATGCATGCATGTGTATAAATGTGAGTTACAGAGCTCCATGCATGCATACATACATACAAACATACATAAACGTGTATGTGTGGGTACATCTGTCTGTTTGTTGATGTTTGTTTTTATTTTTGGTAAATTTTTTTTTTACACAAAAACTTAAGGACAATTTTAAACTTTTTAAAAGTTTGTTTTCTTACTTTAGTCTCAATTGCATTAAAAATACAAACAGACATATTTGAAAACACACACACGCACACAATAAACAAGTTTGTTTAATATTTAAACATAACTGGATGTTGGCGTGTGTGTATGTGTGTGTCTTTCAACATAAAATAAAGAAAAAACAAAGAACACTTATCTACATACTCGCATGTATGACCTATTTTATAGAGTATATTTTTATATAATTTTATCCCTAACTCACCCCACCACTCCCCTTCCTTTATACATTTACTTTTACCCCATCATATTGTCGGGTAAAAAATATTAAGCACATTTTTCAATTGCAGCCCTTAGAGATACAAACTGTAACAAACTTTTTATTCGCACCAGCCAGCCCTTTACAATTTCACACTTATTTTCTTCTTTCACACCTGGTATACCAACCAGTCAGCCAGCTATTCTAGTGAGATAAAAATGTAGTGGGATAGCGGGTGGAGATGTACGAGTACATAACAGTTCAATTTAAATTGACTTGAGTCAAACAAATTCTAGCATTAATAACATCGGAAATAACTAAAAATGTTTTTGATTGTAATGGAGCAGAACTAAAAAGAAAGAAATGTGTAGGCGACATTAGAAAGAAAGGGAAGCTGGCAATCAAACAGGCAGACAGGCAGGCAGGCATACTTTCAGCTTTATCGTAATTTTAGCTTTACATATATTTTTCATTGTTTTGTCTGTCATTTCAATTAAGTTGAAATTTTTATTGAACTCTACAACACGAATGCTACTTGTCGCCGGTGCATATCATCTCATTGAATGAAAATTCTTTGAACTTGGCATAGCAAGCGCAGATCATAACACATAATCTCTCGTTCGCCTGCATTGAAAAGTGCATTTATTTATAAAGTTGCAAGTTTGTGTTTGGCACAAAATTTCCATAAACGAAAACAACAACAACAACACTCAACTTTCAGAGACAATTTAGCAAAAGTTGTCTCACTTAATAGATATAAAAAGTTTTGGAATATAAAAAAAAATAACAAAAACACAATAAATAACTGTTCATTTATGTGTGGATGTATTTAAAAGTTTTCTGTTGATTTATTCATTCATACACATATTAGCGATTTAGAAGGAGTTTCCAGGGAATTTTGTGAAATTTTCAATCACACCTTCGATACACATACTCGTATACATACATACATATTTAATAATCTTTGTTGTCCAGTGTAAGACTTGAATTTCCAAGATTCCCGAAGATATTTTATCGATTGGGCAGGAAATAAAAAATTCTAAGAAACGAAAAACTCTAACACATTTGCCGCCTACAAGTTTATGCACTGCTTCTTTGCATGCATGTTGCATGTTGCCATTGAAATCATTTCTATTATATTCCAAATTTTCTGATCTTTCGAATGCTGCAACTTTCACTGCCTTACGGTGTCTATTTACGGAGTTACGATTACTCCTTCCACGATTTGTCCACATACATATATAAAATTGAAATAAAATTAATTTCTTTGTGAAGTTTTTATTCGAACTGAGTGATGTTTAATCAAAGAAATTTTTTAATTTTTCAGGCTTAAGTTCGTTTTCTCTAAATTTAATTTTATTATAAATTAAATTATTATTTAAATTAGAAAGAAAGACAAATCTAGTGGCTCTTAATACTTGAAACAGACAAAGAAAAAGTTTTTTGACTGCGCGGAGGGTTGAACTGACATCGATGTTTCGAGACTAACCACAGTCTCATCATCAGAGTTGTCTACCGCTTAGACCTCACTGCCACCACGGCAGCTGCAATCAGACCAGTTAAAGATCCTCTACATTAATTAAATCTGCTGAATTACATGTAAGTTTTACACTACAGCTTTTTATAATTTTTAATGGGTGGTGGCAGTGAGGTCTAAGCGGTAGACAACTCTGATGATGAGACTGTGGTTAGTCTCGAAACATCGATGTCAGTTCAACCCTCCGCGCAGTCAAAAAACTTTTTCTTTGTCTGTTTCAAGTATTAAGAGCCACTAGATTTGTCTTTCTTTCTAATTTAAATAATAATTTAATTTATAATAAAATTAAATTTAGAGAAAACGAACTTAAGCCTGAAAAATTAAAAAATTTCTTTGATTACAATTAATTTCCTTAAGAATGTGAGCTAAATTTCATTTTCATTTCTTAAAGATTATCATTGTTTGTTTGCAACATAAATTGAGTTAAATGAAATGTTTTTTAATAAAAAATATTCACTGGAAATTTCAATAAGCTTAAAAAGTTTTTCATATCAGCTCCGCCACGCAACTAGACTTTACTCCTCACACTATAATAATATTATAAGGAATCTTTAAATTTTTAATTGTTAGCCAAGATTATAATAATTTGACTCTCATGACATCGCCTTGCTTAAGCTACGTTCACATTTATCAAATATTTGTCGAAAAAAACGTAACCAAGAAAAAAACTAATAATTTATTTCCTTTAATTCCTATATTTTTGTAATTATGGGTTCGAATTTTTTAAAAACTGTATAAAAATACTCTTTTGGAGAAGAATTAATTTTATTTTGTAATATAAAAATCGTGTTAAATGAAACTATCCCTATGCAAAACTATTGGTTACGTTTTTTTGGGCAAATATTTGATAAATGTGAACGTAGCTTTAAGTAATTTCTTAGATGTCATCCTGGATGTAGTGCTAGATCTAAGGTAGGTTTATTGGTCTCAATTTTGAAATTGTATTCCGATCGTTTTTAATTTAAAGTCTTCAGATTCCGTTTATTTCGTGTTTCGATTTTACAGTGATTTTTTCTTCCTCTAAGCCGTTTATTTAAATTATTTTACTTTAGGGATTTAGCTCACATTAACATGCAAAGTTTATTTTAACGACGCTCCTAAAAGTGTGCATGCTTTTTATTGTTTACTAGAAATAAAGTTAGTAGAAATGAGAAGCCGCAGAACAAAACGTACATTTTCACATTTTTTGACAAATTGCTTTGGTCTTTTTAGCAAATTTGGATTGAAATCTTCCAGAAAAAATATAATTGGCATAATATATATATATTTTTTTACTAGAAAATGGGTTCTACAAAAATTTCTGCACAACAAAACGTAGTTTTTTATTTATTTTTTAACAAAACGTGCCCTTTTTCATAGTCTTTGCCATTTTTCGTGCAGTTGCACTTTAAGATTTAATGAAATATGCAAGCCTACAATTAAAGTCAAGTTTAACAGATGTCAAACCAAGTTAAACTCCACTTTTTTGTTTTTTTTAATTTCATATTTTTTTTAATAACAACTCTTAATATTCTCAATTGATAGACGTTTTTTGAATACATTCATTCTATTTTCGTTTAAATTAACTCTTAAATTATAATTGATAAAACACAAGTATTGTTTGATGACTGAGTGTTTTAAAAAAAAAACATTTAATGATATATTTTTAAAATATTTAATTTATTTGTTGTGGGTTAGCAAAACTATATGCACTTCGTTGGTTGCTAAATACCAACTCATCAGTAGATCTTTACCATTATGGTTTGAACAGTTCCAAAATATTTAATAATATAATTAAAACATGGAAACATTACAGGATGCCGTAAAAATTTAAATGTGGGATCTTGTAAAAAGCAAAATGTGAAAATGTTCAAAAAAACAAAAATATTTCCAGTTTTATAGCAATTAACTTTACTTAGATTACTTTTAGAGTATAATTTTGAGAAAAGTGTTGTGTTTTTAGATGACTGAAAAATATATATTTGATTTCACCGTATAATTTTTTTACATCGGATCAGGTTCAAAAACAATTAGTCGAAAGAATCGAGTTAAAAAAGGCAGACCAAAACGTGCTGTTTTTCTTTTGTTTAGCAAAACGTACTTTTTCCAATATAAAAGTGGTTTGATATCAAACACCCTTAACGATTAATGTGATGACTTTTGGAAGTTTGATGGATCTATTGATAAGTAAAAAACTTGTTACCATTTCCAGGTTCATGCAGTTTTTTAACACATCTCGCGCCAAGCTCCAAAATCGCAATTCATACATTTGGGTGAAATTTTTTTTTCCTGAAAATATTCTGTTTAGGTCTCTTTATTGTATATTTGACATCAGAAAGTGAAAACTTTCACTTCTTCCATGGTTTTTCACCAATTTTTCGTGTGATCACCGGTGCACATTTAACATTTTTTTCTTTCTTTATTGTTTTAGACGAATTAATTCAGGTAATTGAAAAAGAAATAAAAGATGTCAAAGAAAAAACTCACTGATAAAGAGATAAATGAAACTTTGAATTCTGATCTCTCTGATCTGTCAGATTATGTTGACTCAGAAGATAATGATGATGTTGATGGAGACAGGGATTGTAATCCTTCTAGTAGTTCTGATGAAGAGCCAGATGTAACTGTTCCGTCCACTTCAAAGAGTGTGTACCAAATAATATGCATCACAGTACCACCTCCAGCTACGTGCATCGATTCTGAAGAAATACTAGACAATCTGGAAACAGCAACATCTCGTTCAAGCAACATCCCTACACCAGATTTCATCTCAAGACCATCAACATCTTGTTCATTCAACATCCTTCGACCGAATTTTAGTTCAACGCCATCAACATATCGTGTTCCTGAGGAGCAAGTGGATGACCCGGACTATATATTTGAGGAAAATAATATAAATCCGGATGTACCAGAAACAGTTATTGAGTCAATATGGCAGTCAGTAGAAGGGGAAGAACGACATTTCCAGATGTAATACTTGGAAACACCGGAGTTACACCTGATATCTACACGAAATTACAACAGAAAGGGCCCATTGAATGCTTCAATCATTTATTGGACCTGTTCTCAATTAACCAAATAACCCTATATTTTTCCCGCCCCTGACGCATTATGGGTATGCAAAACGCTCGGGCCAAGCACAAACCCACGTTCTCCCGGGGCCACAGATTCATTCCATGTATATAAACCCTACGTAAATCATGTGCACTATGCCACTTTCACCGGTGCCGCACATGGCGCTAAATGTGTTAAGGAAACGAAATAAATAAACAGCAATTTCCAAAAAAAATGTAAATGAGGGAAAAAGTACGCTTTGTTATGCGACTCATCAAATATTCTTTGTCCATCAATTCCATTTTAAAAATTTAAAAGTGATTTGATCACCAACATAATTTTCGTTTTCCAAAGACTCAACTTTTGGACTTGAGTTCTGTAGCATGGCTGTAAATTTCAATTCTGTGCTAAAAAGCAAGAAATTCCAAATACTTTCAATTTGTTATTGGCAAATAACGCGATATGTTAAATAAATGAGCGCAAATAAAACACAGCTGCAACGCTTGAATTTCGTAGCGTATTAACAAACGACAACAATAATTTCAAATGACATACAAGAACATATAAAAATTTTAACAATATTCTTGCGCCTCATTGTCATTTGGAGTTCACTTAAAACAACAAGGAAACAAAACAAGACAAACGAAGGAAAGAAAAAAAATTCAATATTTTAAAACACTTAAATAATCTTTTATACACCCATAAACGAGTATAAGAGTCAGTTATTACAATAAAGATGAAGGCGTCAAATCTCCAAAAAGCAAAGAAAATAATTCATACATTTGCAGCAAAAATAAAAAAAAAATATAAATAAAACTCATCTTAATTTTCCAGAAAGCTTGCAAATTTTCTTGACTGTAAAATATTCCTTTTTTTTAAATGATATTTTTTTTTTCTTCATTTCACTTCTTTATGCCATACGAGGCCATAAATGTGTTCTTGGTTGTATTCTTATTGTCATTGTAAACATGTTTATTGCATGTCTGATATGTACAACACATTTTTGTACAAATGCTTTCATTTATAAAATATGTATGTATGCATTTATGCATCAAGGGAAATTTTGTGCGAAAAAATACTAATGCATGTATGTATGTATGTTGTATGCATTGTATGTGTGGTAGCAAAAATTTCATAAAGTTCTTGTGTTAATACTATGTGAGTGGTAGTACTTAAAAAACTAAAAGTTAAAATCTACAATTGTTTATTACCGCCTCACAGTAACCGATTTTTAAATAAGGTTAAAGGTTTAAATGATCAAATGTATGAGAAAATGCCAACATAGGACGTAGCAGGATATCCATCCGCGAACATGGCGGGCTAAAAATAAATAACATCGACAGCTTGCTGGTTGCGTGAAGTAAAAACAATGAATACACACTAATTTTTTAAACATAAAACACAGAAAATGCTGAAGTAGAAAACTAAGTTGGAAAATCAACATAACTGACATGTGTCGTTTATTAAAAAACTGAAAAAATTTTATTATTTTTAAATCATTTGTCCCAAGTTTATTCATATCTTGTCGACATACTCTTTGCAGAGCTCTAACAGCAACAGCAAAAGCAGCCAAGACAACAACCTGTCTTGCTGTCATTAAATAATCTTATTTTTAAGGAAATATTTATTTAATTTGAGAGAACATAATCAACAGAAAGAATTCTTTTTTATTTAGTTTAAGGACATTTTGTCATACGAATGAAATTATATTATTTTAGACTGAATAGTTTATAGAAATTTTCATATACTTAATCGAGAACATAAAACGGTTGTCCTCAATTTAAATTGATGATTTTTTTTCTAAACTTTGGAAAATTTTACAAAAATATTTAATTATTTTTAGCTCAGGTAAGAAATTACGAAATTAACACTTACACTCCAGTTCCAGGAGGTTGTGACGATATAAAGGGCTTAGTTGTATCAGATGGACGTTTCCCAAGAAGAGAAAACGCAGAAATGGGAAGTGCTTAGCTAGACGAACAACCACATAGCAAGGATATGAACCACTAAAAAATTGCGTTTAAAATGTGATCCTAGCCACAGCAGATAGCGTCCATGACGACAGTTTTACTATTTTTGAATAAACTCTGAACTATTTTTTAGTAATTATGAAAAATTTCCTGTGAAATTAAGTAAAAATTTTTCAAATTTTAGATCTTTCTGTTTTTTTTTTTAGCGTACTTTTTCCATCATTTACATTTTTTGGGAAATTGATGTTTATTTATTTCGTTTCCTTAAAAAACTGCTTGAACCTGGAAATGGTAACAAGTTTTTTACTTATCAATAGAACCATTAAACTTCCAAAAGTTATCACATTAATCGTTAAGGATGTTTGATATCAAACCACTTTTATATTGGAAAAACTACGTTTTGTTAAAAACAAATAAAAAAGAAAAGCAGCACGTTTTGGTCTGTATTTTTTTACGGGAGTCTTTCGACTAATTGTTTTTAAACTTGATACAATATAAAAAAATTATACATTGAAATCAAATATATATTTTTTAGTCATCTAAAAACACAACAATTTTCTCAAAAATTATACTCCAAAAGTAATCTAATGGTGTTTTCTTTTCCAGACACAAAATGGCACCTTGTTGAAAGGTACATGTATAAAATGTCTTGCCAGCCTTGTAATAATGCAGCTTGCTATATCACTAAAACAAAACACAACTTATGAAAAAGTGGAACGCCCTGTTTTTAACAGCTGCCAGCTAAGTTTTACAGGGTACAATCAACACTGTCGATTTTTACGTGGCCTTCCAGCATTAGTGTGGGCGATTTTTTTAGAATCTGACATACTGCCCTTTTAGGGAGCAAAACATTTTTAGGAAACGAACAGCAAAGTGTTCGTGTAGATGTATGCCATTTATACAAATGTATTATTAAATAATTGTAGTTTTAGTTGTTGTGCGAATGTTTTACAAGAGATTATTGATGATTTTTCTTTCTATGACAACATGACATTTATATATTCTGTAAATTATTTTGAAAAAATAAATCTTTGGAAAAATAAATCTGAATCCATCCTGCCGCATTACTTTCGTTTAATTTTTATAATATTTTTTTTTAACTGTTTTATCAATTTTTTGCATTTTGGCGATATTTTTTCCATTTAAGCGTTTTTCTTCTGTTGGCCATTCATTTTTGCTTTCTATTCATGTCCATTTGTTTCTTTTAAGAAATATTTTCCAAATTGTGAAATTGTTTTTTATATTTTAGCGATTACAGTTTTATTCGTTCTGCCAGTTTCCACCTTTTTTACGACATATTTTGTCATTTTGTTCTTTTTAATTTTAGTGTCCTTTTTTTTAATTTTCTGACGATATTTTGCCCGTTTTATCGACTTATTTTTCCCTTTTCCATCAAATCTTATGAGATTTAATTTCTATTTTGTGCATTTTAGACGTTTTCGTACATATTTTTATCGTTTTGTCCTTTTAAATTCTTTTAAGGATTTTTTTTTCTCATTTTTTAGAAACAGTAGATGGTGGTTTTTCGATATATGAAACTCTCACTCAGTCTTTAGATGTCAGATTCAGTCTTTTACTAAACTCTGTGCATGCATGCGTATTTGTATGCATATGTGTGTGTATGTAATATATGCGGTTGCATTAAATGGAAAAATTTTTCGTGCGCAATTCTACAAGACAATCGAAGCTATTTAACGACAAAAAGAGTGAAAAGTTTTACAAAAATATTTTTAATACTTTAGCCTTAAGGATGATATCCTTATAATACTACATTTAAACTTATAGGAAATCAATGATATCGCGTTTAAGAACAACTTTCCCCAAAATAATAAAAATTAAAATTCGCAACAATTATTGAAAATGTGTTTTCTTTTCTATAAAAAAAAAATAATACTACATATAAATTCTGGCAAATATTCATTCTTTTGTGCATTAGCACTGCATTAAATAACTGAATAATTTTTATTTTTAGAAAGCTTAGGTCGTGATTAAGAAACCACTACATTTACAAATATCTGAAATTCAAATTACAAGCAAGAAGCTTAGCGCGCACAAGCAAACATGCGAAGATGCTGTCACAACACTTAAGGACACTTAGTAATAAAAGAGATGAAAATATGTATTACTTCCGGCCGTAGCGAAAAGAAACACTTATTAACAGTTAACAGACAAACAACAAACGAAAATACCAACAACAAGGAGTTGAAAGAGAAAGTCACGAAAATGCAAACAAACAAACAAAAATTACAACGGAAGCTGCAAAAGTATAACGTGAAGTGTTGAAGAAGTGCTTCTCTTATATTTTTATTTCGTGCAAATAAATATAAAAATTAAGAAAAACCCTCAAAAATTCATTGCAAAAAAAATTGAAGGGTACACATAAAACTGCCGTTTGCTGTACGTTCCGTTTTGCTGGAGTTTATTTTATTTTATGATTTTACATTGCAAGCAATTTAGCCAGCAAGCGATTGGAACGATACGACTTAAGCGGGTTCTTGCTGATGCAACATTTACCGCGAATCCTGATTTATGACTCACTGAGTGCAGTAGTGTTGTTAGTAGGGATTTTCTTACTGATTAATTGCATGAATTAATTTTAAATGTAAAGAATTGTTGTTTTAGCATCGTTTAAAATGTTGAGAAAAAAGTGTACAAATAAAAATGAAATAAAAGCCGCAGTCACTAACCGCATAAACCGCAAAAGTATATCAGCAAAACAATAGTAACTTAAAATGCACCCAATGAAGCAAACTACTTTTCTTTAACATAAAAAGAAAATACTTTTCATATGCAAACACATGTACTCAGGAAAATTTGGCATTAAGATTATAGGACATCGAAAAAATCACATATATATGTAAATCATTTGCTTTAATGGACTGTTGAAATTTAAAATCGGTTTGATTATCAAAAATCAAAAGGTGTAGAATCGAGCTTGTGTGCTGCTGTATTTTAGCATAATAAACACATTGCTAGAAAGTAGTCTCAGGAATTAATCAGTTTTTTAATATATGGCATGAATGGAGCATGATAGTTTTTCCACATCTTTATTTAGTCAAAATAAAATTTTTACGAGATAAAACGCAGAATGTTATAAATGTTTTTTTTTTATTTGAAGTACATTTTCATCATAAATGCAGCTAAGATTTAATATATGCGAAAAAGGATATACGTGAGGTAGCCATGTTCTTCCTACTTTTAGTTAAAAAACATCGAAAAGCTTTTGTTACCTCGAGTTTTTCTTGAAATACCCAAGATTTTACAGTTAAAAGCTTTTATTATCTGGAACTTTCTTCCTTCCCTAAATACTTCTTCCAAGGCGAATTTGTTACTTTGTGAACTTGCTAATATAGCAAAGACGAAAACCAAATGCATTTCATTGCTGTAAATACAATTGCGCTGTCAACTATACATAAATGAATTCGCCTTACTAAGTGCGCATGTTCTTTATATTAAGCAGTAATCTCTTTCATTCCCTCTACTAAACATTAACCATCATCCTTCACCGTTAATCTGAAAAAGGCAACAACAATTTTGGACTGAAATCTTTCAGGCAAACAACAACAACGTCAAGGGAAAAGAAAAACAAATGATAAATTAAATACATAAAAAGATACCCAAAATTTCGCGGCTCTTCTCCGGCCAACAGGCATTCGAATCAGCATTTTCAATAAAAATATCACCAAAAAGTACAACAATAATTTGTAAATACATAATTTAAATAATTCAACACAAACACACAATACATATATTAATCGCAATTTATGACAAAAAAAAACTCGAACAATGACCAAAGCAGGTAAAACGTCTTAACTATTCCGCGACAACCCAATGACTGATTATTGAAAGCGAATTTATGCGTTGAAATGGCTACGGGTTCTTTTATTGTGGCTCGCTGCTGTTTCCATTACCTCGTTTCTGTAACTTGTGAAAAGTTCTCTCATCGAGAAAATATGTGAGTTTATATTTGTCACCCAATCTTTTGTAGGATGAGTCATATAATATTAGTCGGATTTTTATTTGAGCCACCCTGCAAACCAAATAAAAATATATTTTTCTTCTCACTCATCCTGTTTTTCACAGAATGATAATAAATTTTTCGATGCGAGAAACTCCCACATTCGTTACAGAAACGAGGCACATATCTCCTATTTTTAATGGAGCTATTTTCCCAAAAATTCCCACTAATTTAAGGTTTGAAAAGTTGACGAAAATTTGCCTAGTATTATTCGATGCAACAACCAAAATGTTGTGTATTGAATTAAAATTTTTATATACATTAGTACACCCATAATGATAGCAGAGTATCAAGTTTAATAACTTGGCAGGATTCTTTTTCAACTTAATCACAATAACATTGCGGCAGTGGTTGTGTCTCTACTAAAGTGTACTATAATCACAGTAGCGCTGATAAGGATAACTTCTGTTGAATTTGCTAAGTTATTTATCATAAAATATGTACAAGGATATGACACGCTACGCAAGATATGTATACATAAATGATATTAGGAATATCAATATTTGCAACAATATTCGCCGAATACGATTATTACTTTAAAGGTTTATAGTCACATAATATTTTAAATTTAATTTGAAAAATCGTTCCCTTAAAAGTAATATTCGTATTCGTATTCGGCGAATATTGTTGCAGATATTCGTATTCGCGAATACTAAAAATTGATATTCGAAACGTCACTAGTATCCCTACAAAAATTATTGGAGTACATTTTCCATTTTCGATAAAAGAAGTAGTCGTGGACCATTTCATTTGTAAACACATTTATAGTTAAATACCATTTGGCAACACTAAAAATGTTTGAAGTTAAATTGAAACTGGCAGCTCCCCTGTTAAACTTAAAACAAATTCATGGAAGCTTAAAGAAACACAAGATAGCTCGTTTTTTTCAATTTCTGAATTTTATTTTGAATATTTATATAAATGTAATGGAAGGGCTAATTTCACACATTTGTATGTACTTAAAATATCATTCAATTATATTAGTGACAGAGATATGTATATAGATATGTATGTATGTATGTATACATTTTTACCGGAGTTCGCCTGTGGGTACTCCATGGAATAGCAAATTAGAGTAGTTTCGAAACTAGTCCCTGTGGGTACTCCTTGGATTAGTAAGATGGAGTAGTTTTTGGGTTACGTGGGCATCGCAATGTAAATTGGACCATGTTTTTTTCATACACTTTGGCTACATTTGGAGTACTCATACTCCATTGTGGCGTAGTCCATACACGCATGTATAGAGTACACTCATTTTTGTAGGGATATAAGTACCTACATACTAGAGTTGGGTTATTCACAGCGTTGTCAACTTTGAAATTTCAAAAGGCACCAAAATGGAGAAAAAAACGCACCATTTAACAAAAAACGCACCAAGTTCAGAATTTTTTTTTTTATTGAAAATTTTTATTGAAATAATTATGCGTCTTTACAACATTTAACTTTAGTCCAAAATTCTAATGATGATACAATATTGTGCCATTGCATGAAGTGAATCATTCTCCACCCTTTTTCAATACTAGATAATGTTTCGACATCGTATTCCAATTGTACTTCTAATAGTATGACATCATATTTGTAATGGGATAAAACATTTAGTACAATGTTGCTTCTTGATGTCGTTTGTAGCTAAATGGGCTTAAAGCTGCAATATGTTTCCGTGTTCCAGCATGCCGAACAAGGTTGGATATTTAGGCGTGATATCGCATTTGCAATAAAAAACATCTTGCTTTTGTGTTATTATTTGGTCAAGGCCGAATCCGTTGCATAAAGTCACATTGTCATTTGCAAATCGTTTTGTATTTCGCTTATGATCTCCTTTTTTAGACTCCATTATTGACACTAACATTAAATATTTCTTTTAGCAAATAGAAATTTTATTAATTTTAGTGTTACAACACTTTATGTAAACGCATTTTTTATGCATTTTATAAAAATCAAACATTGATCGCTAGTCTCGAGAATACTTTGTTTTTGCTAAGCTCTTTAACAGACTTGACAGCAACTTTTACGACAACAAACAATTATGTACTCTGAAAATCTAAAAGGGACAACAAATTTCTTATAATGAAATGTTACAAATTATCTGTAACAACAAGACGGTTTAACGGTTTTTGTGAATGCGTTTTGGTACCTCTTAAACATCATTAATGGTTGCTATTATTATGGTCTGTAAAATTGAATGTAAAAATTGTACACAATTGAATTAAATGGTATTGAAACAGTTGTATTTTTTGTACAAAATTCTTTTTTCTCATACTGAAACAAAAAACTGTGTTTAATATGATTTGGAGCCACCCAAAATTAAAAAAACGCACCAAAATTAAAAAAAAAGCGCACCACGCACCAACTCAGATATTTTTCGCACAAAAAATTTAGAAAAGCACCAAAAAAGGTGCGAAACGCACCAAGTTGACAACGCTGGTTATTCAGCTCAGTTGAGTGAGCGCTCTTTTCCGCTCAGCTCAGTTAACTGAGCTAGTTCGCTCTTTTAGTTCAATAGCTCACTTTAGTTCAGTAAAATACAACAAAGCGAAAACAAAAAATGTTTCTGCTATATCAGCGTTACCATAACGTTTTTATTTTTAAACTACTAATTTGGAAAACAACTTAATTTTAATTATATAAAAATAAGCTACAATATACAGCTAATTTCATATATTTTTTTATTAAGACATAGCCTAACATCTGTAGGTGTCACACGATCAAGATTTGCTATCAATTTTTTTAACACATATTGCTCGTAAAAATTCACAAAAATTGATAGCTGTGTCGTAGACTGCAAGCAATTTGAAAGCAATTTGCTTTCAAGATGTAATCAAGAAAACAACTTAAAATGGTTGCTGTTTACTTGGGTGTCACACGATCAAGTTTTCATTCAATTTTTGTTTCTAGATTCAATCCTCTCTCATTTTTTTTACCAATACACTCACACTTTTAAAATTTGCTGAGAATTTGCTTTCAAATTTTCGTTCAATTGAGTGTTTCAAATTGCTTTCAAGAAAGCAGCTGATTGCCATTTTGATTTTAAACTCTCGTTAGTTTTCATATATATACATAAGTACATATATTCTGCCGCCATAATTTTTTGTGTTCTTGAAAGCAAATTGCTTTGAAATTACGTGAACCTTACGTCACAGCTTTCAATTTTTGTGAATTTTGACAAGCAGTTTGTGTAAATTTCTTGAAAGAGAATTGAATAAATAATTGAACGTCTGACTGCAGTGTTACTTGAATGAAAAATTGAAACAAAACTTGAAAGCAAAATTTATATCAAATTGATAGTCAATTTTTCAATGTGTGAGTGTTTAGTAAATTGAAACAAATCTTGATCGAGTGACACCCATGTAAAAAACAAATATAAGAAAAATTCAAAATAATTAATTTATATAAAAAATTGTGAATAAATATTCATGCATCAAGAAGTTTTAAAAATTAGTAATTTTTTTGGAAAATTGCTTAAATATTTTCATTTGCCCCAAACATATTTTTAAGTTTCTATTATTTGAGAATAATGATACTAAATTTAAAATTGTTCATATAATTGGTATTCCAATAATTCTGTTCCCAAAACTTATCAATAAAATTTTTTTTTTTAATAATTCGTTAAACCTAATGAGTATCAGTCATCATCATCTGTTTCATGATTTACGTTTGGCATTAAATGACATAATTCAAGAATACTTTGGTTGTTATTCTTCCCAATATTAGCAGGTATAAAGAAGTAAGATTAAACCTTAGCACTGTGATATAAGGAAAATGGGGCAGGAATAATAGGTTCAGAAATTGGAATTAATATAACAAAATTCAGACCAATACGATAAAATATAAATCCTGCAGTCTGCTGTATTTATATATATAATGTTTTAAATAAAATATTTTAAAATTGATCAATGCTTAGAAAAACTACAAAGTAAAGATAAATTAGCTCATTTGGCAACGCTGGATATCAAAATCAACCCTTATTTAATACAATACTGTAGATACTATCGCAAAAGTATTGTATTGTGCCAAATGTCATATTCCATACGAAATAAAAGCTCTTTAGGGTACGTAAAATCCAATTGTCATAATACATGAAATTGAATTGATTGATTGAAAAGAGCTCTCACTTACTGAGCTAAAAACGTTCAATTTTTTGGGGCTTATTTCATTTTTCGATTTGGGGCTTATTTCGTGCCACCAAAGTTTTTTATTTATATATTTTTCAGTTTTTCTAAGCATTGGGGATTTTTATAGGTTTTTACTCGAACTGAATGCTGTTTAATCAAAAAACTTTTGAAGTGAAAACTTCTATTGGCGCGGTACGAAGGTTTTGGATGAGACAAAACCTCATAACCAGCGTTGTCAACTTTGAAATTTCAAAAGGCACCAAAATGGAGAAAAAAACGCGCCATTTAACAAAAAACGCACCAAGTTCAGATTTTTTTTTTTGTATTGAAAATTTTTATTGAATTAATTTTGCGTCTTTACAACATTTAAGTTTAGTCCAAAATTCTAATGTTGATACAATATTGTGCCATTGCATGAAGTGAATCATTCACCCTTTTTCAATACTAGATAATGTTTCGACATCGGATTCAAATGGTACTTCTAATGGCATGACAACATATTTGTAATGGGATAAAACATTTTGTACAATGTTGATTCTTGATGTCGTTTATAGCTAAATGGGCTTAAAGCTGTAATATGTTTCCGTGTTCCAGCATGCCGAACAAGGTTGGATATTTAGGCGTGATATCGCATTTGCAATAAAAAACATCTTGCTTTTGTGTTATTATTTGGTCAAGGCCGAATCCGTTGCATAAAGTCACATTGTCATTTGCAAATCGTTTTGTATTTCGCTTATGATCTCCTTTTTTAGACTCCATTATTGACACTAACATTAAATATTTCTTTTAGCAAATAGAAATTTTATTAATTTTAGTGTTACAACACTTTATGTAAACGCATTTTTTATGCATTTTATAAAAATCAAACATTGATCGCTAGTCTCGAGAATACTTTGTTTTTGCTAAGCTCTTTAACAGACTTGACAGCAACTTTTACGACAACAAACAATTATGTACTCTGAAAATCTAAAAGGGACAACAAATTTCTTATAATGAAATGTTACAAATTATCTGTAACAACAAGACGGTTTAACGGTTTTTGTGAATGCGTTTTGGTACCTCTTAAACATCATTAATGGTTGCTATTATTATGGTCTGTAAAATTGAATGTAAAAATTGTACACAATTGAATTAAATGGTATTGAAACAGTTGTATTTTTTGTACAAAATTCTTTTTTCTCATACTGAAACAAAAAACTGTGTTTAATATGATTTGGAGCCACCCAAAATTAAAAAAACGCACCAAAATTAAAAAAAAAGCGCACCACGCACCAACTCAGATATTTTTCGCACAAAAAATTTAGAAAAGCACCAAAAAAGGTGCGAAACGCACCAAGTTGACAACGCTGGTTATTCAGCTCAGTTGAGTGAGCGCTCTTTTCCGCTCAGCTCAGTTAACTGAGCTAGTTCGCTCTTTTAGTTCAATAGCTCACTTTAGTTCAGTAAAATACAACAAAGCGAAAACAAAAAATGTTTCTGCTATATCAGCGTTACCATAACGTGTTTATTTTTAAACTACTAATTTGGAAAACAACTTAATTTTAATTATATAAAAATAAGCTACAATATACAGCTAATTTCATATATTTTTTTATTAAGACATAGCCTAACATCTGTAGGTGTCACACGATCAAGATTTGCTATCAATTTTTTTAACACATATTGCTCGTAAAAATTCACAAAAATTGATAGCTGTGTCGTAGACTGCAAGCAATTTGAAAGCAATTTGCTTTCAAGATGTAATCAAGAAAACAACTTAAAATGGTTGCTGTTTACTTGGGTGTCACACGATCAAGTTTTCATTCAATTTTTGTTTCTAGATTCAATCCTCTCTCATTTTTTTTACCAATACACTCACACTTTTAAAATTTGCTGAGAATTTGCTTTCAAATTTTCGTTCAATTGAGTGTTTCAAATTGCTTTCAAGAAAGCAGCTGATTGCCATTTTGATTTTAAACTCTCGTTAGTTTTCATATATATACATAAGTACATATATTCTGCCGCCATAATTTTTTGTGTTCTTGAAAGCAAATTGCTTTGAAATTACGTGAACCTTACGTCACAGCTTTCAATTTTTGTGAATTTTGACAAGCAGTTTGTGTAAATTTCTTGAAAGAGAATTGAATAAATAATTGAACGTCTGACTGCAGTGTTACTTGAATGAAAAATTGAAACAAAACTTGAAAGCAAAATTTATATCAAATTGATAGTCAATTTTTCAATGTGTGAGTGTTTAGTAAATTGAAACAAATCTTGATCGAGTGACACCCATGTAAAAAACAAATATAAGAAAAATTCAAAATAATTAATTTATATAAAAAATTGTGAATAAATATTCATGCATCAAGAAGTTTTAAAAATTAGTAATTTTTTTGGAAAATTGCTTAAATATTTTCATTTGCCCCAAACATATTTTTAAGTTTCTATTATTTGAGAATAATGATACTAAATTTAAAATTGTTCATATAATTGGTATTCCAATAATTCTGTTCCCAAAACTTATCAATAAAATTTTTTTTTTTAATAATTCGTTAAACCTAATGAGTATCAGTCATCATCATCTGTTTCATGATTTACGTTTGGCATTAAATGACATAATTCAAGAATACTTTGGTTGTTATTCTTCCCAATATTAGCAGGTATAAAGAAGTAAGATTAAACCTTAGCACTGTGATATAAGGAAAATGGGGCAGGAATAATAGGTTCAGAAATTGGAATTAATATAACAAAATTCAGACCAATACGATAAAATATAAATCCTGCAGTCTGCTGTATTTATATATATAATGTTTTAAATAAAATATTTTAAAATTGATCAATGCTTAGAAAAACTACAAAGTAAAGATAAATTAGCTCATTTGGCAACGCTGGATATCAAAATCAACCCTTATTTAATACAATACTGTAGATACTATCGCAAAAGTATTGTATTGTGCCAAATGTCATATTCCATACGAAATAAAAGCTCTTTAGGGTACGTAAAATCCAATTGTCATAATACATGAAATTGAATTGATTGATTGAAAAGAGCTCTCACTTACTGAGCTAAAAACGTTCAATTTTTTGGGGCTTATTTCATTTTTCGATTTGGGGCTTATTTCGTGCCACCAAAGTTTTTTATTTATATATTTTTCAGTTTTTCTAAGCATTGGGGATTTTTATAGGTTTTTACTCGAACTGAATGCTGTTTAATCAAAAAACTTTTGAAGTGAAAACTTCTATTGGCGCGGTACGAAGGTTTTGGATGAGACAAAACCTCATAACCAGCGTTGTCAACTTTGAAATTTCAAAAGGCACCAAAATGGAGAAAAAAACGCGCCATTTAACAAAAAACGCACCAAGTTCAGATTTTTTTTTTTGTATTGAAAATTTTTATTGAATTAATTTTGCGTCTTTACAACATTTAAGTTTAGTCCAAAATTCTAATGTTGATACAATATTGTGCCATTGCATGAAGTGAATCATTCACCCTTTTTCAATACTAGATAATGTTTCGACATCGTATTCCAATTGTACTTCTAATAGTATGACATCATATTTGTAATGGGATAAAACATTTAGTACAATGTTGCTTCTTGATGTCGTTTGTAGCTAAATGGGCTTAAAGCTGCAATATGTTTCCGTGTTCCAGCATGCCGAACAAGGTTGGATATTTAGGCGTGATATCGCATTTGCAATAAAAAACATCTTGCTTTTGTGTTATTATTTGGTCAAGGCCGAATCCGTTGCTTAAACTCACATTGTGATTCCCAAATCTTTTTGTATTTCGCTTATGATCTCCTTTTTTAGATTCCATTATTGACACTAACTTTAAATATTTCTTTTAGTAAATAGAAATTTTATTAATTTTAGTGTTACAACACTTTATATAAACGCATTTTTTATGCATTTTATAAAAATCAAACATTGATCGCTAGTTTCGGGAATACTTTGTTTTTGCTAAGCTCTTTAACATAATTCACAGCAACTTTTACGACAACAAACAATTACATACATATGTATGTATGTATGTACTCTGAAAATCTAAAAGGGAAAACAAATTTCTTATAATGAAATGTTACAAATTATCTATAACAACAAGACGGTATAACGGTTTTCGTGAATGTGTTTTGGTACCTCTTAAACATCATTAATGGTTGCTATTATTATGGTCTGTAAAATTGAATGTAAAACTTGTACACAATTGAATGAAATGGTATTGAAACAGTTGTATTTTTTGTACAAAATTCTTTTTTCTCATACTGAAACAAAAACCTGTGTTTAATATGATTTGGAGCCACCCAAAATTAAAAAAACGCACCAAAATTGAAAAAAAAGCGCACCACGCACCAACTCAGATATTTTTCGCACAAAAAATTTAGAAAAGCACCAAAAAAGGTGCGAAACGCACCAAGTTGACAACGCTGCTCATAACTCGCGACACCGTCACGCTTGTAGCATCTCTGTTTGTGCGAATGCCTAGTCGGAGTGAAGTTAACAACCGTACAGATATTTTTGTTTATTACGGTTCTCGATTCGACTTCGACTGCTGTAATAGAAAAATGTTGTGTATTTCTTTAATCTAGTACAACAGTCTAAGTCGATTCCAGAACCGTAGTAAGGCCCAACGCCTAATTTTTTTCGCTCAAAATGAAGAGAGCGCCCTCTCTTGTGGGTGATGTTGCTATATATAAGAACAACACTCATTTTTTGATGCACCAAAGAGGGAGCACTCCTCAATTTGAGCGAAACTGATTAAGAAGAGTACACAAAAATGGCGCTTTCTTCATTTTGAGTGAAAAAAATTTAGGTTGTTAACTTCTCGGGCGCAGTTGCATTTGCGTTTACAATAAGTGGCATGGCAAAACTAGCAGGTATGCGCAGTTCGACAACAAGTACAACAATCCAAAAACACCATGTATTTTGTTGGTAAAAAGCACTCGCTTCATATCGAAACACACAAAAAATTAAAAGCATTTTAATACGTATGAGTACCAAACTGTAACCATTCTTTATGTACTCTCTTCAAACTATATCAGTTTGTATGAAAATTTGCTATAAAGCGAGCTCAGCCAGTTGTGCTAGTAAGCTCACCTGTTGCATACGCCTTGATAAGTGGTTATATTTGTTGCATGCATTTATATAATTGTTTATATCTACCCATAATTTGTTTGGCAATAGCACGTAATAAAAAAATGCACGTAGCAAATTATGTAAAAATTTAAAAATGTTGTTTTATTCTTAAATAATAGAAGCAGAATATTTATTTGTTTTGCAATTTATTTTTAATGATTTATTTTGCTTTTTATTATATTTATTTTGTTTTTGTGATATATTTTAATAAAAATTATATATAATATTCATTATATATAATTGCAGTTTTATCAATTGTTAATCAGATTTCATTTTAAAAATAATATGGCAACGATGAATGTTGGAAATACTCAAAGCGGCCATGGTGAAATTAATAAGGTGCGCTTATCAACGCAACAACAAAAAACGACATGCATTTTGTTTGTGTAAAAATTAGCCAATGTTGTAAAAAAAAAGCTGTATACATAACATACATAGTGGTTATGCAAAAACAAAAAGCATAACGTAAACAAAAATATTCATAATGGCGGCCAAAAATGTAAACAACTTTTGACAAGACCGAATTAACTTACCATATATTTGCAGATTATTTAACAGTCAAAACACAACCCTACAAAAAACCATATTCCTTCTTGCGCACACCTGATTATTCCACCATGGGTGTATCCAACACGTGAGCTTACTAGCACAGCTGACTGAGCTCGCTTTACAGCAAATTTTCATACAAACTGATATAGTTTGTTGAAAGTACATAAAAAATGGTTACAGTTTGGTACTCATTCGTAAGAATCAGCTTTAAATTTGGTTGTGTATTTTAATATGAAGCAAATGCTATATGCCAAAAACAATACATGTTGTTTTTGGATTTTTGTACTTGCTGTCGAACTGCGCATACCTGTTAGTTTTGGCATGCACAGTTGTGAAATGTAAACAAAATTTCAGCAGTCTTTTCAAAACCTCCGGTCGTGCAAGTTGTTGTTGTCGAAAGTTGCGGTGTTAAATACATACATACATACGTAAATACTGTTAAATGTTTTATTGATAAAGATACAAAATTTTGGTTTAAACTTTAAAGATTATTCTTGCTGTTTGAATAATTAAAAACATAAATTACGTATGTATGTATATAATTGCAAAATATTTTGTAGAAGACAATTGTGGCTGAAACAATTTAAAAGCAAATTAGAAACTAAAGTTGTCTATAAGAAAACCATAACAAATACATTTTATTGGAAATAATAACAAGAGAAGATTGATGATGTGATTGCATCTTTGCACAAAAAAACTTTCATACATACATATGTATGTATGTACATACTTAAATATGTACACAAGAAATTATATACATTCATACGTATGTATACAATAAATTTGTATAAACCAGTTTTTATTCAATCCACTTCTTTATTAAAATTCGTTTGGCCTGATCAAGTTTTCAAGAAAGTTTTGTTTACATTTTTTTTATACAATCTTTTCTTGTGTATCTTTAGATTTTTATAAAGAATGTGAAGTTGCTAGGAAATTACTATAAAAACAAATATTGCAAAAAAATTTCAATCCACTTTCCAGCCTTGACATGATTCTTTTTTATTCAATAGCGGAAAAAAACGATAATGATTTATTAGATCATTTGCTTCAATTCTACGAAATACTTGTTTTCTTTTTTTAAATAGTTGTGAGACGTCTAAGTTACTAAAGGTAAGTCTAAGTTATTTACAAATAAAGAAACTTTTCCATATAAAATGTTAATGATTCCTCAATTATTTTTATGAATACTTCAGTAATTTGGAATACGGATCATTATAGAAATGTATCAAATTGCACTTAAGATTTTATTTCTTGTATACATACATACATACAAGTTTACGAGGTTAAAATCTTATCAAATATTGTAACTCACGGTCTAAATGCCGGCATAAAGATCAGATTAATAAATTTATTCTTATTGCATTTACTATTACAAAGTCGTTACTATTACAAAGTCGTTATTATTATATAAATTTTAAAAATTTCGAGTTAATACCCTCTTGCTGATCAAGTGCGATGCGTAAATTGAAAAACGTCATTAATTCGTAATTTATTTTTAATTGAACCACAAATCGAAATCTCATTAAATCAAAACCATCTTGTTATATGTAGGTACCTATATCCTAAAATAAATACGTATTTATCTTTTGCTGTTAAAAATTGTCAGGACTCTGTTGAAAATGCCAGCCACACATACCGATCGGCAAGCAGTATGGTTTTAACTCCATTTACAGTCAGATTTCACTTATTTTGTATTTCACAGTAATAAATTTTTTTATGCATATAGGCGTTTGTTTAAATTGTTTTTACTGGCCGAACTCACATCAAGCTTTTTTTCATGCAAATCTTATGGTAAAATATTTTACTGACGCTCCTAGAAGTATGCATGTTTTTTTTTATTAATTTTCAATTTCATTTTTAATTTTAAAAATGGCTCGTTTTCTTCTCAAGGCTCAACTGTCAGAATTTAAAAGCACTTCTGATCGGAATTGAGATCTGTTTTCGTAGATTTCATACCCGCTCCCTTTGCTAACGCTTTTTACATATTTTTCATTGCAAAAATTTCCAATCCATAACTAATCTCCTCTCGCCCCCTTTGGAGCGCTACGTAATGTGTGCACAACCCTTATTAAAAAATATATACTAATCGCACCCTAAATACAAAAGGGTCACAACTCAAAATTTACCAAAACTGACATTTTCTCCATAAATTAATTCAGAGTACACATCTCTAACTACTGAAAAAATTTCTTTCACATCACTATCTTCTTTAACTGGAAAAATACAGTTATGTCTATTTTTATGTTAAGTGTGTTGCTTCTGCACGAAAACAGTTTTTTGTCTCTCCTGAAAATTTTAGTATTTTGAGTTGTGACCCTTTTGTATTTAGGGTGCGATATGTAAAATTGATATTTTAACATATGTAGGTATTTTATGATTAAAAGTATGTGGTACTATTGTGCTACATTATCCATTCCTCATTTGAATTCAACTAAAATATACATTCCGTATTCTTCCATCCAATATCATCTCTTTCAAGATCTCCTAATGACACTGTGCAACAAAGCAACATACATAAATATTGTGATTCAAATATGTAATGTGATCGTATAGTTGTTACATACATATTTTGTTCGCATTAAAACCTAACATTTTTACTGTGGCTGTTTTATAACTTGAAAATACTAGGTGAAATATTAGATTTTGTATATTTTTATATTTTTATTAGATGACCCGGCAAACGTTGTTTTACCATACAAAGTATTTCTAGTGCATATTTTGGGTGTTATATAAAAAATAGCGAATGTAATGTGACGATGACCGCCGATGAAAAAAAATACCATAAATAAATGTTCTGTTTGAAATACGAACGAAGAGGATTCTCCTGCATGAGGCGGACGTAGCACCATCTGTCATTCTACAACAAAAATAATTATAAGGCGGACAAAGCGCCATCTGTTGGGTTAATAGTTTTGGAAATACAAAAATTGCCCCCTTCCTCCACCCCTCATGACCCTATCGGTTTGAAAAATAGATAGTAGCCGATTCTCAGACTTACTTAATATGCATAAAAAATTTCATAAGAATCGGTCAAGCCGTTTCGGAAATACAGAAATTGCCCCGTCCCTCCCCTCTTCTACCATTAGCGGTTTCAAAAATAGATAGTAGCCGATTCTCAGACTTACTGAATATGCATAAAAAATTTCATAAGAATCGGTCAAGCCTTTTCGGAAATACAGAAATTCCCCCTCCCTCCCCTCCTTGTGCCCCTAACGGTTTGAAAAATAGATAGTAGCCGATTCTCAGACTTACTAAATATGCATAAAAAATTTCATAAGAATCGGTCAAGCCGTTTCGGAAATACAGAAATTGCCCCGTCCCTCCCCTCTTCTACCATTAGCGGTTTGAAAAATAGATAGTAGCCGATTCTCAGACTTACTGAATATGCATAAAAAATTTCATAAGAATCGGTCAAGCCGTTTCGGAAATACAGAAATTGCCCCCTCCCTCTTCTCCTTGTGCCCCTAACGGTTTGAAAAATAGATAGTAGCCGATTCTCAGACTTACTAAATATGCATAAAAAATTTCATCAAAATCGGCCGAGCCGTTTCGGAGGAGTTCGATAACAAACATCGTGACACGAGAATTTTATATATTAGATATTATTACGAAAAAACGTAATTATTATTTGAACTTATAATTTCCATATGTGCATATTAGATTTTGTTTAACAAAACAATCCCGTTTCCGATGAGTTAAAATTATGGTTTGTGTCTTTGCTTAGCTAAAGCATAGATATCTGAGTGCATACTAATAAAAATTGCATCTAAATACAATTTCCTTAATTGTACTAGAGAAGGATACATTTTTATAAAATGGCATAAGTAAGAGTTGCTACGTTGTTTTCTTTTTCGTTATAATTACGCCCAAGCGTGACAGTAAAAGTCTAAACATTTTCAGAGGTATAATGTTGGTACACTTAACGTAATTTTAACAAAGTAACAAATCTTTAATCGTCTCCCCCTCTAAGATCGTTACTTAAGATTAACTTTTCTAGAGTCCCAAAATCTGTAACATAAACAAAGCATGTTGTGACTTACTAAAAACGTGCATCGTTGACTTTGTAAATTGAAATTAATCTAAAGAAACTAGATTTCTACGTTGCAAACGTGAAAATGTTTGCAATAAAACATCAATGCCGGACAGCATTGCTTGCATACGTTTTTACTAATCAAACGCTTAAAGTTAAATTATAGTGAGAAGTATAACTTTTTAATGGAATTAATTTTCTTCTGTTTAGTTGTTACTCTGTGTATTTTTTCTCTATGCCGTTCTCTGCTATTGAAAATAAACAAATTTTGTAAAAGATTTTTTTTTATTTTTATGTAAGACATTTCATCATATTTATGTACATTTGTATGAAGAAGAGTGTTTATTATTTTTCTTTTTATTGCTGTTCCTGTTTGTTGGCTTCGTTGTTTCATATCCCAATTTACGATATAAAATAAAGATCTTCTTGTTATTCACACTTTTCTTCACACATATTGAGTCACGCATGTTACAAATCTATACTTATATTTGTATACATGTATGTATGGATGTAGTACCTACCCTGCAGACGGCGTAGCTAGCGATTGACTAGCTATTTCGCTAACAACCAGTCGTTACCACTAACTGCTAGCAATGCACTCGACTGACGATCTTAACATGGGGATGATAATGACGGTAGTCAATTGACACGATCAGACCGGTGAAATCTCTAGTCAGCAAAACCCAACTATTTCGCTAGTCAAAATGTACCAGTTATATCACTAATGATATTTCCTTTATGAAAATACGTACTGCAGAAATTTAAATTTTTTTGGATTTTTGTTTATTTATCAAATTTCTTTTTCAATATTTATAAAATTTTTTAATTAATTGTTCTTTTTCTTTTTATGCAACTGTTTAAAAAAAAAAAAAAGACATGTGGCACTCGGGGACTGCCGCGGTAAAGCTATTGCATAGCATTTTTTATCAACTTATGCAATTATATTATTTCGTTTTGTTTAATAACTCCGTCGTTTTTGTGGCAATACTGTATTTTAATGAAATCAATATCAATAGCATTCTTTAGGGGTTAACATACATTGGGCGATTTAAATACTTAAAAAAACAAAAGACTTAAGAAACAAACTTAGTCTCAGGTTTTTTCGTTTCGAAAACAAAAGTCCAAACGTTTCAAAATTTTTTGATTCGGTCGCCTCAAAGCCCGCGATAGAAGCTATGCAATAGCTTAAAAAACTTTTTTTTATAAAAATTTAACATTCACTGCCCACGAAATTCCAATTTTACGCCAACACAAAATCATAACACTTTCATAAAATCTTTTTTATTTTTTTGTTGATTTTCTTTGGAATAAGGGCATAGTTTTTTTCAACTCGTAAAAAAAATTGAGGTTGAAGGCATTAACATTTATGCATGCACTGAGTAGGTGTACATGTATATGAGTGAGAGAGTCAAAAGGCGAACTTGTAGCTAGTGAAGTAGTTAGTCCATTTTTCGTTAGTGAAATACCTAAAGACTTCGAGTCAATTTCTACTTTTAAAACTGGAGGGTATGTATAACCAGCGAGAATGTCAGATAATGTTCGAAAAATAAAATAAATTTTTAATTATCTGGTAAAGAAGCTTCAGTTTTTTTTCGACGCCAGACATATCACTGCAATGTGAACATCACTGGGTGTGTAAATTTTTGTAATTGCCCCCTATAGAAAAAAATTACACACACACAAAGTATATTTATTAATTTATTGTTTTTTGTTGTTAATTTTCGCCCTTCTTCTGCAACAGTCAGTTTTTCTACTTTTTACTTTTTGTGACGCACTCAACAGGCACAATGAATAGTCAAAAATTTTAATTACAGTGAAAGCTGTTGTAATTGGATTGAAAATATGTACTGAAAATGTATGTAAATAAAAAACCACTCGTACTTAAATTAAGTATTTTGAAATTACCATGAGTACGAGTTTTGATTGAAAATTTTAATCCGAAAACAACTTGAATCAATCCCAATAGGGACTAAAAACTTTTTCAGCTTCCTCTGTTCAATAATCAATTTTTTTATACTTGATTCAAGAAAATTCGTACTTATCGTATTTTTGACATCGTTTAGAATTGATTTGAGTACGTTTGATATTATTTTTTTTTCTGTGTACATCCATATTTGTACATTCATTTATTTCTATACGTATAGGTATGTATGGATGTAAATATATATACATACATATGTACTTAAATGGTTACATATACATAGAATCAAGTAGTTAAAACAATTACGGGTTAAATGCATATTCTGACTCTAAAAAGTTAATTTATATTAATTAATTATGTGGATCATAAATCATTTAAATACATATGTACATATGCATGTATTTACATAGATGAACATATGTTTGCGAACCAATTAAAAAAAATTTTAAAGTTCATTCTATTTAACAATAAAAAGTTTAATTAATTAGAGGTCAACATACATTTCTTCTTTTATTCCATAAATTTTACATAATTATGCATACATAGCTAGATGATGAAAAAACAAAATATATACAGTATTGATCTCCTAAGTGCGTGCTGCACCTAAAAAAAAGTCGTGCAAAATTTTTCTGTTATGCATACGTCTGAAAAATGGTCCCTTTTACTTGATGCTTTTTCAAAATTACTCCAATAACTTGCGTATCGCATTCTTGAAATTAATATTTATTTAAGAAACATTAAATACACATTGATACTATCTTGTCTGTCCACTTATTCATCACTTTATGAAAAGCGACATATTCAAATTTAATTGGAAAAAATTGCAAATTATTTTTTTTTACTCATCCAGTATTTGTTTCTTTGTTTACTCAGCCGTATTTGGACTTCATCCGGTATCTACAGCTGTAAAATATTAAAAACTTGTCAAAAGTTTTATTATGTTACAGTCCAGGCAAATAAAGATTTTTTAATGTTTCGATCTTTTATTTGTACTCTCAAATACATGCATACATTTTTGTTTACACAAAGTTTTGCTTTTGAAGTGGTTTATAAAAAAAGAATCCATTACAAATCCATATTAAATACTAACCATGAACTATGCATGTATTAGATAAAGTATAATTAAAAAATATACTGCCTTATTCATAAACGAATTAATATAAATATTTTTTTAAACAAACACAACCCGCAGAGCGATTAGCTTTTGTGCTGAAATCAGCGTTTGAACGGCTACTCTAAAAGTAGCCGAAGCGACGAAAAAAAGCCTACTTTTTAGGGTACAAATTTGTTAAAAAATAGTAGCCAATATACCTATACATCTACTTCTACTACTACATTCACATTTAAACAGCAAACCATTGCATAGGGCTACAGCTCCAACTTTTTCAAGTAGAAGTAGCGGTAGACGATGTATTATTCCGAAGCATTTATATTTTTTAGCTACAGCTAGTTTTCAAAATAATAAAATTCCCGTAGAGCTCATCAAAATTTACACAATTTTAATTTTAAAAATTTTATAGAAAACTTTTCAAATACAATTGAGAAATCGGAATTACATAGTATATAAGTTTGGCCGATTGGCTTTCATTTCCCATTGGTCCAAATGAGTGACAAACGGAAATGTGCCCACAAATGGCCAAATTCCTGTAGAGATCATACAAAGTTATATTAGATAAGATACATTTATATCAACTAGCAAAGATGTAAACCAAAGAGTTCCACCGAGCTTTGTTGCCAATGTCCCGACTAAACATATTTAACTTTTAAATATGTCATGACGTAAACTCTTTCGTAAAACATATTTAACTCGGCATATTTATCTTCACACACATCAATCGCTTGCAGTAAGATAGAGGAATGCCAACGAAGTAACATATCATCGAGTTGCTCAATGATGCGCCCTATTTGGAAATTTCGTCCGCAATATCGTTATCAGTGCACTCTGAGTGCCCTGGAATCCAGACTAGTGTTACTCTTGAATGTCTCGCTATCTCGTTTAAAGATTTTCGGAATTCGTTTACCACCGTCGATGTAGTGTATACACCATTGATAGCAGCAATGGCCGCTTTGCTGTCGGTAAAAATAAGGATGTGTTCCGATATCCTATAATACCTAAGCCATCTTGGCGTACACTTCAGCTTGCAGGAATGGAACCTTTACTTAAAGTTTTCCACATAGAAACCTCCCCCAGGTGCTTACGCCTCTTTTGCAGCCATCAGTGAACACTCTGGTGACTCCTTCGTTGGCAGGGGGTAAGGAGCGATATTCCCTGTTGGGAACAATAGATTGAAATAGCCCGCCAAAATAAGGTTCCGGTGCGCAGTAGTCGGTAAAGTCATGGAGCGCTTGATGCTGCCTAAGAATCCTGGAATGACCAAGATCATGTAGCGTTCAGTCTGATCGCCGCGAAAGTAAAGTTAATTATTTTGAATTTTTTTAAAATTTATTTTGTTCAGAATAACTTATTCGATAAATACTTACGTATCTACAAATAAAATTATTTATCAGGAATATATTTTGTGTTTTTTTGTGTGTGCATTCTAATTTTTTCTAACCAAAACGTAAAATTTTTTACATTTACCGGAATAAAACATTTTTATAGCCACCATAGTGCGCTCAAATTTCGGAGCAGTTGCAAGCATACTATGGTAATGCAATGAGATTATTTGAGAGTGAGTGAGATTTATAAGGACTATCTACATAGAAACTAGAATAAATCCTTAATCTGAATATTAATGATAATTTGATGGTTTCATGCAAGTTATTTTTTTGCGTGTATTTACATACGCATACATCATACTAATATTATAAATGTTAATGTAAGTTTGTTTGTTGCGCTTTCACGCAAAAACTACTAAACCGATCATCATTAAACTTTGTACTCATATTCTTGGAGCTATTAGAAGTAACATAGAATACTTTTTATTAAAAAAAAATTTTATTTCTTGCGAAAGATAAAAAAATTGTTTGTTAAAACAACGCCATCTAGCATTAGAGTAATAAAGCTCCAACCATGAGTACTGTAATAGGGACGCTTTGTATTACCGACAGTCACGTCAATATCCAATCCAATTTACTATACATAGTATGGCTTCAATGCGAGCGAAGCCGCGGGTAAAAGCTAGTATGTATAATTGTATCAATGTGTGTTTGTCGGTGCACGTATTTAAGTTTTTTTTTATATGTATCTTCATTGGCGCTACCCTCATTTTAGTAGCAACTTTATAGGTACATATTCCCAATATGCACGTTTATTTTTTGACCCCCAATTATTCTAGTTTATATGAAACTAGCCTATCCCGGTGTGCTTTGCTACCCCCTCGTTATAAAATAAAATTAAGAGTATTTATATATCCTATTGTGAATATTTAATGACGATCGGTCCAGTAGTTAAGACTATATTACAATTTTTAATTTTCCTAAAAAAGTGGCATGGTCCCACCCACTTTTCTCCTGGTACGTATTCCAAATTATGTCAATACTATATGTACCAAATATCATCGGCGTAGGTAAAAAAATGCCCAAAATATGGCGATTTCAATTTTTGGGTTATATGGGAGCTGCCACGCCCACTTGTCCGATAACGCCCATTTTTGTCCTGATTACTCACATTAGTAACATATGAACTATTGCAATGTTTCAAAACTCTTGCTATCACAATAGTCAAGATATATGATGTTATTAAATTTATGTGGGAGGGGCTACGCCCACTTGAAATATTAAAAGCCTAAAACCATCCTCTATAAATTCCCTTTTGAATGACACCAGTTTGGACCAAATCGGTTGGATAGTTTCCGAGTCTATAGCGAACATGGGTACAAACATTTTTTGTATTTTATATATGTATATAGATTTAATAAATAATTTTTAAGTTAATAAATTTAAGTCACCTTTAGAATAAGTTTCTGTCAAAATAAAATTTATTTGTGCATCAATACAAACAACTCATTTTATGATATTTCTTAAAATGGGAGGCCACATAAGATACGCCCTAAACCCATGTAAAGACAAATCGTAAGGTCTGTCTGTCTGTCTCATTCATTCTTACATTTTTTAAAGCACTTTGTTTTGTTCTAAAGTTAAAGTGAATGACTTACTGAGTGAAGAACCGGGTGAAGAAATAAATAAACAAATGGGTTGCCGTAAATAGTTCCCTATTTTGATATTTTAACATCCGTTGCCTTTATTTATGTCTTCTCTATGGTATTCGAATGTGCGACATTGATGACAAGTATGTCTGTGGCGGTTTTGTTTTTTCATTGTTCAGTTCAGTTGAGTTCTCTTGACAAACGGCACCAGCAGTCAGACTTTCTATAAATTTTGTTTGTCTGTTTTTTTTTTAATTCTCAACAATAATTAATATGGACATTAACTGTTTTTTATATTTATTTTTTTTTATTTTTATGATTTTATGTTCCATTTTTTACCAACAAAAACACTTACATGCACGCAATAAAATACATACTAATGCATGAACGTGCATACACATTTTGATTCTAGTTGTCATATTAAATGGCTGCCTGCGTCGTACACGTTGAAAAATACTGAAATTTATGAACACAATAAGATTTTCCTTAATGGCATCTACAATCATAATAACATAAAAAAAACATTTCTAAATTCGAACTTGTCCCCAACTAAAAATATTTTCTTTGAAAAACTTTAATAAATGTAAATATAATCTTAATTAGCACACAAAAATTTCCTTGTAACATTTAGTTAATTAAACAAATTTACAACACATTAAAAGTTTTATAAATTCCCCGAAAATTATACTGATTTTTGTTATTTATTTTATAAGACTATACAACAGAAAACAAAATAATGCTGCCAAAAATAAACCGACTTTAATACAAAACAAATTTAAAATCGGCCCATAAATAGTGGCTTGATATATTAAACAATATTTCAGAGACAAATTGTCTCTGATAAAAAAAATTATGCGACCAAACAACAGCAAAAAAAAAAATTTAAATTGGGCAGAAAAAATTTTTTTCTAATTGAAGGGGACGTTACAATTTGTCCCGATAAAAAAAAAATAAATTTATGGGATCGAACTTTAAGTACAAACATTAAAAAGTTTTAAAAATCTGTCAATTCTTTTGGGGTGGGAACAAATGGCTCCGATTTTAAGAATTTATAGGACCAAATTGCAAGCAAACTAGTGCAATCAAAAAATTTTTTGAAAATTTTTCAAATCGGTCTATAAATGGAGGAGTTATTAGAAAGTCAATATTTTCAAAAGTTCCCACCGAAATTAAAAAAAAGAATATGGGACCATATTTTCTTAAATTAATTTTTGAAAATCCGCCGTTTTGAAAAGTCGGTTAAAAAATTACAGGATAAAATATATATACATTAATTTTTCTTTTGCGTATTGTTACAATCGGACATTAGAACTTATTATTGTGCATTGTAATTGAAGACAATAAATTTATGGCACAAAGAAAAAGTACCAATAGTAAAAAAGTACCAGCTTTTTCTCATTTTACCACCTGGAAAATACGCTGTATGTTAGATAATGTATAAAAATTTTGTAAGAAACTTAAAGTATTTTCATTTACATATGAAAAGTAATATTATCAGGCTCAAGTTCAGTTTTATTGAATTAATGAAAATTCAAAATTACTAAGAGTTTTTTTGTGTTGGAAAATATTATTATTTATATCCAATCAGTTTTTAGCAGAACGTATCAGTACTGATTTCAAGGCCGCTACACCTCTCATCAGCGTTCAATTGTCCATCTTTACAATTTTCGTAAAGTGGATACTAATTGAGAAGAATATCAACTATTTAACCAGTTTTCAAGAGAACATAAAAAAACTCTTAGTAATTTTGAGTTTTCATTAATTCAATAAAACTGAACTTGAGCCTGATAATATTACTTTTCATATGTAAATCAATATAAGTTCAAATAATTATTACGTTTATTCGTAATAATAATGATATAAAAATATTAAAGAATTTTCGTTGCTGCCCCGTAAATCGTATACTTTGCATACCCTATATATGTATATTATACTATGCTGTATGTAACTTTTAGTATTTACCAAAATATATAGTTTTTACATTAAATTTCTCTCGGTGTTTTTCACGCGTTTATCTTCCATGTACGTAGTAGACATAATATTTTAATTCATTCACTTAACTAATTCATTCTCGTACATAATCAATGTAGTGTTTCCGGTTTGGATTATTATATACATACTCGTACATACGTGCATGTGTATATAAATGCATGTGTATGTAAAAACAATTGTAAGAGCAGAGGTAAAAGTGCGAAGGTAAAAGAAATAATTACTTTTGCAAAATCACAAACGTAAAGTTTTGTCTGGTTTTTAAGAATAAAACAAATAAATCTTTTAAAACCATAAAACACAAAAAATTACGTCAAGTTTCTTTTTTATTTTTTTCTTAAAAAAGAACAACACAATTGTTAATTATTATTTAGCTACACTTCATAATAAATTTCAATGGTCTTAATTAATTCTGGAACGTATTTGTTTTATTTCTTACAACTTTTATAAAAGAGAAATTCCAACAGAGCAGCGCTTAATTATAAGAGGAAATTTTCTAGAATCGAGGCCTTTGGACATCTTCTAAAGTAATGATGACTCTTCACAAATTTCTTACTATTGCGACTAATGTCTGCTAACCGGCTACATCATTGTCAGTGCTTCAGTGACAAATTTGATGTATTTTTTTAGAAAACTATTTATTAAATTTCTTCACAAAAAGTTATTTAAATTTATACAAAGTTTTTTTGAATTTTGAGAAACTGGATTTTGGTTTTCAATATTATTCAGGTCCGTATGTGCGACAGATATATACATATTAATATATTTTGTTGTTTTGCAGTTTTATTTTGATAGATGAATCTCTAATCTATCAAAGGTGTAAAAAAATTCAAGTCAAGGCGTTTCTACATTATTTCGATCGCAATGTTTTCAATTCCGTACTTGTATTTCAATTATTTTAGATACACATTCTTCAGATTCATAGAATACCATTCCGATCGAAAGTGTTTTCAATTTCATTAGTAGATTCTTCAGAAAATAAAGAAACGGAAATTTTATTTGTAATCATCAAAATATTTTTTAAATTTCCAATGGAATATGTAAAAATTTGCAGTAAAGGCTAAAAAACCAGGAATGCAATTAGAATCGTCAGTAAAAAAATGTTGTCACAATCTTTGCATGTTATTTAAAATCTTAATGTAAAAAGCCTAAATGTAGGTATGAAAAACTTTATAACTCTAAAATAAAAATAATGGAAAATACAAGCAAGGATTTCAAACCATTACGATCGGTATGCGTGATATGCCCGTCACATCCTTTATATGTATGTATTGGCAAAGCTCACATTAAGCTTTTTGTTAACATGGAAAGTTTATCTTAAGATATATGTATATCTGTAAAATCCTAAAAGTATGCAAACTTTCTAGTCTGTACTGCTCAGTGATGGAAAATGCTGCACTTGTGTACTATTTTCAGTACTTTTTCACAACAATAATATCACAGTACCCCTACGTCATATTTAGTACTAGTTTTTTGTTTTGCTTTGTTCCCTGTTTAGAAATCCGCGTTATTTTTATAATAATTGACGACATTGGCTTCAAAACAAGAACATAAGGAATGCACAAATTCGTTATTCATGTTGTTGTTAGTGTGTGTTTTTTGCAAACGTTGTTAATGTTATTGGTCCAATTCGCACAACTTTTGTTCTTTCGAATACACACGAGACTAATTAATCTGGCATAAAATTGTATACATATACAAAGCTTTTCATATCAAAATGATTTAATTTTTAGTTTGTTGTTAAAAAAGTTTTGTATTTTTTATATTAAACTTAATAAATTTTTAGTTACATACATATATGTTTCATAAAAGGTACCACAATGTTGAAAAAAGTACTCTTTTTGTTGACGGACAGGACCATTTCAATTTTTCATTTTTCCATCACTGGTACTGCTGCAACACAGCTTGTCACAAATTTCATACAAAATGTTGTACGTACACGTTGGAAATCTTCATTTCTCCATGCTCACAATGGTTGTTGAGTCATGTATTTATATCGTGTAGTATACGTAACACGTATAATATGAATTTCGCATTATATGTATATCTTCTTCATATATGTAGGTATAGTGTAGGATATTTAAAATTATCATACAGTTTGTGGAAAACTTTTAAATTCTTATTTTTAGAGCTAAAGATCAATGTATTTTATAAAAATTAACAATTATTTTTTATTCCGATATTTCGCTACCAACAATGGGTAGCCTCTTCAGGGATTTAAAAAAAAAAAGTTTGTGGAGAACTACAATTTAAATGGATTTGTACGTGTATAAATATGGTGGAATATTAAGAAAAGTGACATCATTTAACCCTAAACACTCAAGTGCATAATTTATTCCATGTCAGTTTCAATTCAATTCCATTCTATCACATACTTACACACATACACACACACACTCACACACACACACACTTAATTGTGAACTTAAAAAATATTATTCATTTTTATTTTTTGTTGAAGACGATGACAATAATTGTACAAATGCAATTTAATTTTAAAGTACTGTTTTCCTACTAAAATAACAATGGTCGGATGGACGCATGCATACACACTTTGTTGAATAAAGAAAACAATGCCTGTTCGTAATAGTTTTATAAATGAATAAAACAAAACTTCATAACCTAAAAGAGTTTTGTGGGGAGAACCGTGATGACTTATGAGTTGTTAATAAATTCCGGATTATAATTTTAATTTAAATCAATTTATTTTATATTCAATTAAATGTATGAATTTATTATGATGATGCGTTTCGGTGTTTGCATGCATCTATGTATGTATGTACGAGTAACTTGAAAACATAAAAACTTTTAAACGTGAATAAAATTCATAATTATAAATATTTTGTTAAAAATTTATTTTTGTGGTGAAATTTTGGCTTCATGCACCAAAAACGTCTGCCAATAAATTTTGTTTTCAAGGTTTATTTTGCACTTCTTTTGATAGATGGTTTTAGTTTGTGTTTATATAATGTTGCACCACACACACACGCACACACATACACATTCTCGTGCAGTTATGTTTTTACACTTGTACATTGAATTTTTTAAAAATATGTATGTAATATAAAAAAATGCATACATACATACATTCGCATATGTATGTATGTACAAACTAAAACTGCTAGTTGACGAAAAATTATGTTTTACTTTACCACCTAATGGTATTTTCATTGTAGGTTTTGTTTTTTTTTTTAATTATATCTTGTCACAAATATAATAGAGAAACCTGTAAGAAATTTACTTAATTGTTTTATACATACATACCTATTTGATGAAATATGTAAGTGTTGAAAGAGTATCCGGTAATATTTACAACGTTTTACTAATGTTTTTATATTGTATTTATGAATGTTGTAATTACAAAGAAAGTAGGTATGTATTTATGAATGTATCTGGTGTAGAAAGTATTTTTTTTATATTTTACAAATGCGTACTTCAACCTCTTTTTAATGCGTATTTGTAATAATTTGTGCTAAAAAAATTCAACGTGACTTCGTTCACACTATATTTTAATATGTACATAAGCACTAAATTATCTATACCTACCATATCGAAAAGGGGAAAAGTGGCAAAACTGAAAATGGTACAGTTGAAAAAAGTACCAAAAGTATCGGCTTTTTCCCATTTCTCCTGTGGATTAAATTAAATTAATTTACGAATTGTGATTGTTAAACACTTTTTGCTGTGCTCTTTAAATTAAATATTTTAAATTCGTTGTTAATAACTGCGTCACGAAGCAAAAATTTTAAATTAACTCTAAAGGGATATCGGTCCAACAGCTGAATCTGAAAGTACCTGTTGGCTCCCATATTTAATAAAGATTTTTTAAATCGGGTTATAAATGTCAAAGTTATGAGGGAACAAATGTCGAAAGGCCAACACTCTTCTTCACTAAGAGCACATATATTTGTGATCTATTCGCAAGTGAACTGTGGCATTACCTTGGATTGGATATAATAATAATATTTTGCAACATAAAAAAATAACTCTTAGTAATATGAATTTTCATTAATTCAATAAAACTGAACTTGAGCCTGATAAAATTACTTTTCATATGTAAAATTTAGAATTTCTTTAAACCAATTAAAATTTCGTTAATATAATAAAAAATGCAAATGTTCATAATGTTACTCCAAAAAAAAACGTACTTTCAAGGAAATGTTCGTTTAATTTGAGAGCGAATGGCAATTATTTTATTTGTTGTCATGTTTTACTAGTTTAAAATAACTAACTTTGTTAAAGTAAAAAATTACGAAATTAGTAATTATGTATGTAAACTGGTAAGTATAAAGTAGATGGCGCCCTAAGACGAAATTTTTACTAATTATTTGGCTAAATACTGAACTAGTTTTTAGTAAATAAATTTTTTTTTGTTATCAAAAATTTCATGTCGAAGAGAACTTGTATTTTCTGGCATCAAATAAATTTCTACTGAATTTCTTTAAAAAAACGATAAATTTTAGTTAAGTTTTTAAGTTTTTCTGAGTGTAGGTATCGTCAATCATCTTTAGTGTAGAAACGTTCAAATCAAATGTCCACAAATGTTATACTCTCGATCCCACTTGCTAGTTCCAGCATAATGCCGGAACTGCAAGAAACTGCAGATTCTTCTTTGGACCATTTCCTATTTTAGGCAGCTTAAATATGTTTAAAACAAGAATATGAGCTTACTCCCTGTAGGTAATAATAAATATAATGGATCCCCAGAAATATGCTTTAAAAAAATTTATTACCTATTTTATTTCTATAAAAGAGATAATTCTCTAATGAAATAACAATAGAACCGTTATGCTTTGATGCGACTTATGACTGTTAAGCTTTCAGTTTGTTGGGTTTTTTTTTTTAATTTTTATAATGTGTACGTTATGAGCTTATTAATTGATTAATGGTTTAGTTTGTACCTCTGTTTAGTGGTACTTTAGTATTTCTTTCCTCCACTTTTCGATAATCTCCTTTCACACCCTCTCACCAACCCCCCAAAAAAAAGACGCAAAACGTTTGTTGTACAAATCACTCCCACAAAAAAAAAATTTCTTATAAATTTTAAAGCAAAAATAAATGGAGCTGTCAGAATGATATGAACTAAACAAGGCAAAATTTATAAATAAATTGAGAGTTGCATTCACGCTAAAAGGATTAAATAACTGACACTTCCTATAAATTTTCTTAGATCAAAGATGATTGAAAATAAAAGAAATCTTATGTTGTTTCCTGTCTTTGAGAAATTGTATCCATTAAACAACCAACCCCTTTCTTAATTATAGTATTTTTGAGTATTTTATATGCAGACGAAAATTTTGCAAAAATAAACAAAAAAAGAAATTTATTTTAAAGTATAAAAGATTTTTGCACATGTGTTCACTTTGCCGATTTTATGTTGGGTACAATTTTATGTACATACATACATACATACATACATATGTATGTATGATTTTAACCACCAAAAAAAAAAAATAGAGAAAAAGTGCCAACCATATGGTGGCTGGATCTTTGCACGGTGCATGTTGTAGCCTACAAACAAATACAAATTAATTTCTCCGATTTTCAATAGACTTTTTATTTATTCTCCTGCAAATTCATAAATGTGCAGTTTTAAATTGAAATAAATATAGAAATGTTGAATGCATACAACATGTGAGCCACACTACACTTAGCCTAAGTCCAATATACATACTATAATATCTGCCATGTCGTTCGTTCTGTCTGTCTATAAAACACATTGCAGCCATATGAAAAAATGCGTTTTTTATCTTGTTTAATGTTCATTTGTATGAGTGTGTGTTTTTGTGCGGCGTAAAGAATAGATATCTACGTTTGTGTTCAACGACCTTCTTTTTCACAAAAAAGACAAATATTTTATTTGCCCGCTTTGTGCACTGCTCTTAAAACTGCAACTCGAATGCTTGTGGAGGGTTGTTTTACGTACACCTTTATTAAAAAAAAATTATAGTACGTGCATTAATGCGCATGCGTGCAGCACAACCATTTTTTTCTAACTTGACAAAATTCTTTGTATCTACTTTGTGTGTACGAGTATATGTATATGGTTTTTTTGTTTGTTTTTGGAATGAGTCATGCTGGTAAACGTTTATCCCATTTTTTCGTATAAAATTAATTATTTAACATTTGTATTGTTTTCTACAGCATCATTAAGAATAACTAAAAATTTTGTATAACACAAATAATCAAAAAAAAAAAAAAAATAAACAAAAGAAAAACAAAAATAGTTTAAGTGCGTGTCAGTGCCTTCTTTTATTCTTATTCGTATAAATCGTAGGTATTCTTATTTTCTTTTAACAAGTAAGGAAATTTAAAAATGGTCAACGGAAAACTAAGTAGGTGAGCGACAGAGTACACAATTATATCTACTGTATTTGCTGTCCCGCTCGAAATAAGTCGGTAATTTGGCATTATTGTTTTCTTAAGTGTAAGTTCTAGTTATATAGTCTATGCCACTTGCATGATCTAGCAGCCCTATCGGACTGCGCTCGAAACGGGTCGGTTTGATACTGAACCGAATAGAGATTTGTGGATGAGTTTTCACATCTCTTCATACCTACCTCCGCTTCGGGTAACATAAAGAGACCTCTTAGGACTTAAGTGAGCAAGCGTTGCATCTATAATTTTGCGCAACCCAACCTACATTCATTCACATCGTGTAATATCATGTATATACTTACATATGTATGTAGTATGTAATTAACAGGCAATATCATTTTTTTGTGATGGACTTTATGGCCACATTATTTAACCAATTTTGACAAAACTTTTACCAATTAAAACTATTTGTTCACAGAATTGAACAAGTTATTGTGAGCTATTGTTAGTTCAGCATTTTGAGAACTATAATTATTTAAATTTGCTACAAATATGTACATACATATATGCTTGTTTTGATCAATAATGTAATTTAAAAAAATAAACTACTCTTCAACTGGTTTTGCAAAAAAGTAAAAACATAAGAAATTTTTTTCTATGATTAAATTTATTTTTGCATTTAAATGTTCTGTTTCATTTTTAATATAGGTACATACATATGTACATAAATACATACATACTATGTTCATATGGATGTACATGTATTTCGCACAAGTGCATTATTATACATGTTGTACATACATATGTATGTACATAATTGCTGTTGTATGACTGTTTTTAAAGATACATATGTATTTATTGATAATTTCTCGAAAAATAAACAAATTTATTTACATCTATGTAGCTTAAATACACATACATATGTATGTATGCATGTATGGACATATGTATGTATGCACATTGATACATATATATACATAAATATATATACATATATATATATATGTATGTATATATATAAATATATATATATATGTATATATGTACATAGAATCATATATACTGAGGACTAATTTGGGAAAAACTTATTTTGTTTAATTCATACTTTTACTGTCAAGTTCTGTTGTTGTACATATGTATATATATATTATATATAATATATATATGTATATGTATATATAAATATATTTCTCAATAATTATTTTTAAAGATCTCTCAACCTGAAACAAATGACACGCACTCTATGTTCGTTTGACCCTTAAAAAGACGAAACCAAAAACAATTTTTTACAATACATACATATCTTACTTCTGGCTCTGTTTTTCAAAGAAAAAATAAACTTGTGCTGCTGCTGAGCAATAATTTTCATTAATGCCGAGTTGGAAAATTCAGTATTATCATATTTAAATATGAATATTATGTAAATATGTAGTTTAATTGCCTGTACATACATATGTATATTACGTAACGCTACGGAGGGTGCTTAAAGATATTTTTATGTATTAGATGGAGGGGGTTATAAAATCTTTGAAAATATTGTACCTTAATATGTGAATGACCCCTAAAAACGAAATTGTGGTGAACAACAAAAGCGCATCACAAATTTCACGTAAAATTTTCTCCCCGATAATGTTCACCACTTCACTCTCAATAGAAATCATTAATATTTATATTGAAAACTTGTGCTTCTATTTAAAAAATCATATTTTTGCGTAAAATTGCCGTTATGTAACGCTGTAACTAATAAAAAAAATACCGTCACCCTTACACCTGCCACATACTCTTCTAAGTTAATCATGACAAAGTTATTGGAGACCAAGTACTTGCCACATTGATTTACAAATAACAACTTAATATTTAAAACATTTAGAAATTATTAAAATATTCAAAAGATAATAAACATTAACATTTTCTGCTTACTACTGAACACGTGCCAAATGTTTTTCTACTCACTGGTGTACTCAACTATTATTTCTTTAATGTCATAAAATTTGTTATTAAAAACTTGGACACAAATAAAAAAAATTCTGTGTGCTTCGCCAGGAGTTAAACTTCTGAACGTTGGAATAGTGATTAGTGTAGGCACTTTGTAGACGGTATGTAGTTTCTGGTTGGAAAGTATAGTGTTGTGTAATTTTAACATAAAGCTAAGGAAGAATGTCAAAACATCTAGATCTGATAAAAACCTAGTAAGTTTCCATTTCTTAATGGCGGAAAAAATTCCCAATATTATTTTTTAAATGCTGCTTACAAATCACGTTCGGCTATTTATTTTCTCCATTTGAAAACCACTCTACTCTCCTTAATAACATTTTTTGTAATATTTTTAGTAGAAATTCCTGAATCATTGCAGATTATTATTTCACTATATACTGTCAACATTGTTATATAATTTAAATATAGACTACCCCCAAAACTAAAAATATATCGCTCCTTTATTGCAACATAGTCATATCTCATATGAAAAATGATATGTAGATATGACTATGTTGCAATAAAGGAGCGATATGTAAAAAATACTTTTTATGTCAAGTTTAAGTTTTAAATTCTTAACTTTCCATATCTGCATCCATACAACGCTATCAGCTGTTTCTTTTTTGCGCTTGCATGCTTCATGCATGCTTGTATGTACTATGTGTGGGTATCGTATCTGTGTATGTGCATCAGTGAGTATCTGTGTTTAAAAAAAATGAATTCATGTTCGCGTTCTTCATCATTCAGTCAATCAGCCTCTAGATAACGTAATTTTCATTCATTCTGACAATCAGTTGCTTAGTTTACGTCATTAATTACATTTCGTTTCGTTCGTTCTGTACCGGCGCAAGTTTAAATTAAATTGAAATAACGTAGAGTTTATTATTTCAATTCAGAACGAAAGTTTTTTTAAAAATGCGAAAGTATGTACATACTTACATATGTAAATGTGTGACGGTTTCAAATGCAGCGGAGCATTAAAATTTACAAAAAAAAAAAAAAAAAAAAACTGTTTTTGGAAACAGAACATAAAAATTTAACTTTATTGTTATACTTATTTTAATTGCGTGTTAAATTAAATTTAATTGTTTAGTTAAAAATACCATCAAATTTAAAATTTAAATGATATAAAAAAAGCCAACCAATATGGTTGTAATTTAATAATAAATAATTTCTTCTTTCAAATTATTTTCATATACAAAATTTCATCATAGTATAAAAATTTATTTTTACAAAAAAGTAGCATTTGCCAAAATATTTTCTTCTTAAAAAAATTACATAAAAAAGAAATACATATTATGAAAAAACATACATACATATGACACAGATATTTTCACGATCACTTTTTTGTTTGTAATTTGCTTTTTTTTTTAAATACATACCTATTTGTTTGTTTTCATACATGAAATATGTACTTATGTTGTGCATCGTTTAATGAGATTCGTGAAAAGATCGTAACAGATTGGTTAAGTTTGTTTTTAGTGCATTCATATCGTCATCAAAAACCCAAAAGGTGCTAACTAACACAAAACTCAAAATTTATATTTTCTTAGGAAATTGTGTAATTAACAAGAATACTTCCTTCCTTGAAGTTTTACTTGCATACATGTTCAGAAATAACAATTTTATTAACAGAATTTAAATGTGTAATTAGATACAAATATGTAGTTCTCAATTTATAAAGTATTTTACTTTGCCTAATAAGAAATGCAGTTACGGCCTTCTGGATTTTAGATTTATGCATTGCACATGCATATGTTTGTGTTTTATTTACAGTTTCAATTAACTGAAATATTTTTTCATTATTAATTAATGAATTGTTCGTCAATTGATAAGATAATAAAAAAAAGTGTTGAATTAAATTGAATTTTTGAAATACACATGTATGTATGTATGTACACACATATATACATATTTGCCAAAGCTGGGAAAATAAAAAACATAATTCGTAAGTTTCCTTATTATGTATCAATAAATATTATTACCTACGTACTTAAATTGTTTACTGGATTTTCTTTTCCTGACGTACAGAGTGCAACTTTTTATATTTCAACTTTTAACTAATTTTTAGAAGGCATGACATTTGCATCTAATAAATTCCTTTTTCTGTGGTCACTTTCCTCAAAAAGAGTAAGGCTAAAATTCAGAGTCTTTATAGTTAAATATCATTGGTTAAAGTATAGACATTAGTGAACTAAAAACTCCCAATTTGCACCTAAAATATGATGCATGGTCTAATTTTTAAATGTGAAGATTTGTTCTTTTTTACTCTTTAAGTAATTCTCGTATCCAGCAGGTGAGCCTATTGACTGACTCTGCCCACTATTTGTCAAATGTTCACAATAACTGATACAGTTTCAAAAGGATACATAAAGAATTGTTACAGTTTGAAGTACAACTCAGAACCATTTCTTCCATTGCGTCTAAGCATATAACGTAACGTAAGATTTTTTATATATTTGCTCGTTTTGCAAACAATATCTGGACTAACTGTATATTGTGAGTATGCTCGCAATAATTTAGTTATTTATGCTTTATTATCTGACAGAACCGCTGATTCCTTTTTTATTAGGACATTTTCTTTTTGATGTCTTATTCCATATGTTGCAAGGCAGTTACACAGTATAAAAAAAATAACAGAACAGAAATAATCGTAAAAAAATCTAAAGTTTTTATTAAGTGCCTGCTCGCGGATATCGGAGAAGTTCTTTCTTTTGAACAATAACATTTAAATTTAGTCCACACAAAAACATAAATGTGAAAATAAGGCCAAGTTCGTATCCAAAAAGTTTCGGCCGTAAAAAGTACTGAGATCAAAATAAGGACCAAGTTCTTGATAGGTACAATTCCATCTCATTTCTAGGCAACCTGTAAGCTTGGCAAAATTTGTTTGCTTTTCTAATATGAAAAAGAATTCTGGGAAAAATATTGCCAAGCTTATAGGTTGCCTAGAAATGATATGGAATTGTCAGTGAGTCAGTGAATATGTACTAAAATATGGACTTTTCACACCTTAATATCTCGGGAAGCTTTAATGGTAGAACTTTCAAATTTAACCTGTGAGGTCATCTCTGTGGGAAGACCTTATGTTTCAAGTTTCATTATATTATGATCAGGAAGAGCAAAGTTATGATGGGGGTAAAAACAGCTCGAATGGTTTCGTCTGAATATACACACTGTGTGGCCGAACTTGGCGTGGCGCACTACCGTGCGCCTAGATTGTTAACATTTAACATTTAATTTAAGTGTTCACACGCTCAATAATGTGCAACTTTTATTTGGATTTTAAAAAATTCGAATCGTTTTTCATTAATTACATTCCCGCAGAATTTTTGGTTGAAAAAAAATATATAAATATATATTCTCGGATCATGCGTGATCATGCACGATTCATACCAATCAATAGAGTAGTGAACACATCTACTATATTTCCATGTTAATTATATATGTATGTACATATATATATATAATAATAATAATAATAATATATAAAAAATGTTTTTTTAATTTTTCAAAAAATTTGAAATATAATAAATGAAGAATTTACAAATATATTTATGTCCAGCAGAAATTCATTCATGATAAACTGAATGCTTCTTTCTCTTCTGTTTTTATTAAAATAAATTACTGCTATGTTTTTTTTTAATTAAAAAAAAAATACGTTAAACACCAACACGTGGCATTAATCTTTGTCTAATACAACCATTTACAACATAAATCAATTGAACAGCGGAAATCGTAATGCTCTCAAAGATTGAAATATTTTCCAAACTTTTAAAAATAAAACCATAAGAAGGAGACAAAATAGTAAAATTATTTAAAGTAGAAAGTTTAAACAAAGGGCTATAATTTAATGTCAAAAATACATCATTATTAAAGCGGTGGTAGTCGAAAACAAGCGACTCCAATGTAATACATATGGCAAGCAATGCCCCAATAAGGCTTTCTGTGTTGCAAGGCAAATAATTTTAAATAATAATACAATTTTTTTAATATATATTTATAACATGCATGTATTGCTAATAAAATATCCAAAAATATGCAATTTTAAATAAATATCACATAAAATTTAATACATAACTCGAATAGAAAATGTTTCAATAAATACCACATTATGTCTCATTATTTCATAAAAAAAAGTCGGGATGTGTTGATTATAAATTTCTTTTCAATCTAAAGTGGTTCTTAGACATGATTAATATCGAACGGAAAGATTTAAAATTAAAATAAATTAAATTGTCACCCTACACGGTGGAATACATCAACTTTGTTTTTCGCTGGTCGCCAACACTTTCATCACTAGTTAGTGGTTGGCTTGGTTTGACATGCGCACAGTTCATATATACATAAACCTTCTTCTTCTTCTGTGGGCGTGGCAAAAAATTAAATTATGTTTTACTGTAAAGTCGTTAGCGAATTCAAAACTTTAAACTCGTTTTCTGCAAAACTGTGTTGTTTGAGTTGTGACACTCTTACAACAAAGACGAGAAAAAAAATTCAAAGAATAAACATGAGAAAGCCTACATTATATTTATAATATGTAATTAAAAAAAACATCATATTTCATATATGTACATATGTATGTATATATGTACATATATACATATACGTGTATGCATATTAAATATGCACGTTTATGAAAAACGTGTTAACTTTAAAAAAATACATTTAAAGTTCTGATATAGAATAATTCTTAGAAAAGGCACAAATAATTTAAAAAACTTACATTTTTGAGTTACACCAGTCTTTAAGTAAATGAGCGAAAAATGAAACGAATAATAAAAAATTTTTAAATACCCATATAATTTTTTTTTCTTTTCTACTTTCAGATGTCGTTGACAAAAAAAGATCCGTCATTTTGTGTGGCAGCAAACGATCCTCACCTGGTTAGTTTGGGTGGTGGACGTTTGAGTACAGCTGTAACAATACACAACATACCAATAGGTAAGTGAGTACCTTAATCAAAATCTATTTTTAGGAACTTCTGTTATTGTGTTTTAAAATGAAAAGAGAGAAGAAAAAAAAGTAACAACAAATTAAAACAAATATTATATTACAAATACACATTTCTATTGCTAAGAGTGGTGGTTACTTTATAAAGAAAAGTGAAAAATTATAAATTATATATATACATATGTATGTATGTATGTATATACATACCACTACATTTTTGATTCCGAATTGATAAAGAGGGCTGGAAACATATTTTTTCTACTTTTTACATATCCCACACTAAAATCACAAATAGACCAGTCAAACTATTTTAAAATGCTACAAAGTCGACAGATCAAACATCTAAAGATTATGAAAATTGAGTTAACTTTATTGCACTCTTTAACTGAAAAAAATAGCCTAATATCTCTTTAATTTTCGCTTGCAATACTTGCTTTACCATTAACTAACGGTCGGTCTGTCCTAAACATTTGTGATTTATCGCTTGTGCTGTTTATGATTAAGTCTGCGATATACGAATATAGAAAATGCATAGGGAGATAAAATGTTACTATAGGTACTTTATCTATAAATTTATTTATGTATGTATGTATGTATGTATAAAATAATGAATAATTCATCGTTGCGCCTACAAAAAGACATATGTATATATGTATTCATAATTATTTACACGATCGTTTAAGAAAAACTTTAAAATTGCTGTTCCAATTTGATTTAATTTTATGAATTTAATTTTTCTTTCTGTAAAACTGTAAAGACCCACAATATATAAATTTATGCTTCTGATTTTTATAAAAATTTTGAATTTCTTTGCTGATCATTGCGTGTGAAATTTACACAATATTCGTAGGAGACCCATAAAGTATTGACGGTTACTCTACATACAAATGAACTATTAGTTTTCGTATACATATGTAAAGGGTGTTTTTTATAGAGTGCCACAACTTTGAGTTGGCATCACTACTTTATTTGGGCACCCATTTAACAGCTGATAGTTACTTTTTGTTTAGTTTTCTTTGGAATTTCATTACGAATCGACTTACAGCAAATTTTTAATTAAAAAGACTTACATATTCTATTCGTCAAACTCATCGTGCAGCACACGCTACAATTGATTTGCTCAAAGAAATTTTGATAAAAAATTATTTCACGTAATGGCGCAAATAATTGGCCACCAAGATCGTGTGATTTAACTACATTGGGGTTATGTTAAGGCTTGTCTTGTCTACGTCGATAAACCACAAACAATTGAACATCTGGAAATCACCATTCGAAGAGTTATCGGCTAAATACGGCCGCAAATGCTGAGAAAAGTTGTTGAAAATTGGTGTTCCAGATCGCGTCTTCCACGCGCCAGCCGTGGCGGACACATGGCCACATCATATTTAAACATAATTTCATAAAATTTTCTTTCCAATAAAGCCCGTTTCATTGATATTAAAAATATATTTCCTTGTTTTATTATGATTTAAACTTATGTCACTCTATAAAAACACCCTTTATATGCTCAACTATAGTATTATAGAAATATTTTTGCTGATTACTCTAAGATTTACAGCAACACATTGGTGGTAAAAGAGGTAAAAGTAATTATTAAATTTTAAAGCAAAAACCTGAAAATACTTGTGTACCTCTCTGATTACGATTCTGCAATTTAGTGCTGACAATTTTTGCTGCTTGTAAATACTTAAGATACGGTCACATCTGGCAAACATTTGCCCAAAAAGCGTAATCTAATAAGATAAGATTCTATTACATTTTCTATAAATTATATAGGAAACTGTTTAACGTAATAAACAGGTATCTAAATCAAAAGTTTTTTCATTAGTATTTAGTGGTTATGCTTTTTTGGGCAAATATTTGCCAGATATGACCGTACCTTTAATAATACTCAATATTTTTAAATTGTAAGCTTTCAGGCAAAATTGTAGATAATGATCGTTAAATTTGCAGTGGATTTAGTTATAAAAATACAACTCTTAAAGTATTGAGTATTTACTTTTGCGTATTAAGAACCCAATAAAAAAGCAAATGTGTACTCGGTTCCCGTTAATCAATACTTTGCCACCACTAATGCAATTCACTTCCTAGTTTCACTTAATAATAACCCCATATCGAAACTATATGTCTCATAAGATCACTAAATAATTACATATTAATTGCAGATCTGAAACTAATATTTCAAATCAGTTTCAATTATTTTCTCTTTCCCTGTTGTGATTAATTTTGTTATTGAATTTATAGGTTCATTTGAAATTAGATAAGGTGAAAGAAATGTGCTGTAGAGCCTAAGGGTAAAACAAAAAAAAAAAAAACAAAGCTTTGAATGAACGTATTTCGAAATCATTAAATATGAATTTAAAAAAAATATCTGTACATATGTTGCTGCTATTTGCATTGGCGTTTGTTTGCTTAAGAGACAGACATAAAAAAAACCAACATGCATACATATACTTATGAGGTAAATATTTCATTAATATTATTTAATTTTTTTTCACTATGGAATGCTTGTTATTTGATAAGAAATGAAGCATGAAATATTATTGTGCTGTTTTTGTTGTTATGATTGGCTCAGTTTCATATAATCATGCTGGCTAATGTGTGAGACACTTTATTTTTAAAGCTTTTACTTTGAATGCTTTTATTTTTCTCTAAATTTGCAAACTCCCAACGCCAACACTGAAATCAGTTCTAATTAGAAATTCAACAAAGCGGTGGCTTTGTTACAGTGAGACACACAACTGTCATAAATTCAAGTGTATAATATATTATTTTTGCGATTCCTACGAATTTGCTGAAGTTGGATAATTTGCTCAAATCATCATTGAATATAAATGAAAACAAAGTAAATAATAGCAAGAATTAAATTTATGGTCCCATAATTGCAAGAGTGTCATAACTCAAAAAATATGATTTACGAGTAATTACAGATTATTAATATTACAGAGATGATCACCATATTGTTCTTTATATTGTGCTTAAATTTTATACAAATTATTTGTTATGATTATCTTTCTGTTACCAATAAATTGTTAGTAAATTCAAAACTTTAAATTCGTTTTTTGTAAAATAAAGTTTTTTATTTTTGAGTTGTAACTATTTTTCAACAAAGGTTTGATATCACTAAATAATGTACTTATATGGAAATTTATGTTACTAAAACGAAAACAATTTTTGTATTGAATAAAAAAGGTCGTTAGTTCTCGGCTAACAAGGCCGTAAAAAATTGCTTATTTTTGTTTGTGTCGAATCTTAAATCAACTCATACAAACTAGAGAAACACTTTATTTTAAGATTCTAAAGGATGTCATATCGATAATACCACTAATACCATAAATGTGAATGTTTGTATGTTTAGATGTTTGCTTCACTAAAAAAATGTGGATGAAATTTGGTAGATGGATGACATGTAATCCAGATTAAAATATAGATCATTTTTGAAAGGGTGAAAACGAGACAAATCAGTAATTTTAGTTCTTTTAAGAATTTTTTTTTTTTACAACACACATTCTACTTTTTTGGAGGTGTCATACCACACCCACGAATGGATAGTTCCTTAAAAATCACATTAACATTTTTTGTGATTTTTACAAAAGTAAACTTTTTTGTTTTACTGGATTATTGATAAATAATTGGTTCTTAATATATAATATCTTTTTTTTTTTTGCAAAGCGAAAGTTAATATTTCATCTCAAGTTCATTCAGTATTTAAATTTACAAATAATTTTTTTAATAGAAATTTTATGATAAACTTTGTTAAATTTTCCACTAGCGAGCTGCATGTGACCAAGAATTTCCATTATTTAAATAATTTTTTTTTTAATAAATACAGTACTATAGTTTAATAATTATAAAATAAATTTTTGGTAGTAAAAAATTTACCATTCTAATGATAGTTTTGAGATGGAAAATCAAAACCGATACGATTTTTTTTTTTACATTTTGTGAAAACTTTTCGATTTTCGTAAATTATTTACTATTGTTTCGATTTATCGACATTTCGATTTCTCAGAATTTTCTATTCAATAGAAATTTAAAGAAGTTATATGCTTTTAGAAATTTAATTTTGTACAGTTTTCGGATTTTACATGATTTGCAATTTCTTTTAAGAAATTTTTATTTTGGATTCAAATTTTCGATTATTTCGGAAAGTTCGTTTTTTATGAAATATTTCTTAATGATTTTCAAACTTTTTTATATACTATGTACATTAGGGTGGGTCAATTTGTTCGGGACCGAAAAACATGATAAAGCGTATAGCAAGGTCGTAATCTACGGAAAATTCTAAGAACTTTTGCCAAAGAAACCATGGTTCTAAAATCAAAATCGAGCTTCCGGTTTTTAAAAATAGCATTATTTTCGAATTTTTTCGGAAATATTTATTGCAATTCATTGCAATTGGTGAATAGTTGACCTGTAACGCTGGAAGAGGGCTTATTTTAAAGGAAATTTTCTCAGCTTTCCACATCTGTCCTCATTTATAGAAAATTATTTACCCAAATAATGGTTATGGAGGTTTATGTTAAAATTACAATAGTCCTGAGCACCAAATTTTCTCTTAAAAAACCGGAAGCTCGATTTTGATTTTAGAACCATGGTTTCTTTGGAAAAAGTTCTTAGAATTTCCCGTATATTACGGTTTTGCTATACGCTTAGTAGGCAAAAAAATTGACCCACCCTAATGTACATGCTCATTAAATTGAATAAAATACACTCATAGCGATAATTATTAAAAATTTTCCGTAAATGTGTAAATTTTTAGGTGATACCACAATCGGTTGCTCGACCCGCTGCAGCATTTCCCTTAATGGAACTGGTATACGGCCCCTTCATTGCACTATTTATCGCAGCGAGGTGAACGAAGTCACCTTAGTTCCCGAACGTGATGCTCGAATACTAATCGATGGTCAGAAAATAATTGATGAAATCAATTTAACGCAAGGTGCCATGATAACAGTGGGAAAATCCTACTATTTACGTTTCAATAATCCAGCCGAAGCACAACAAATACGCACTGCTATGGGATCGAATGAAAGAATCTCAATGCCTCAAATAGATTTTGGACCCGAAAGACAAAGGCTTTCGGCAAAAAGTTGCAATAGTACTGGTACTTCTTCAAGTGGTGATGTGGGAGCATATGAAATTAATTCTTTTTATGAAACAACCATCCAGCCCCCAGTCGGTGATGAGGAAAGCCATGGCAATAATTATGTTAAAACAACAGTGAATGCTTATAATAATTTGACACCTATCGATATAAATGGTTTGCAGTGTCCGAAAGTATTTACGGCCGATTTGGTGACAGTAAATATGCCTGCCAAAGATGTTTTGGGGCAAAAGTATACGAAATTTGCAAAAAATTTCGCCGAATATCATCGCAACGATAAGAATCTAAATAATGCTTGGCATAATAGTCAAAATCAATTGCACAATAGTCGAGGTAATGGCAACATATATGACAATGTTCCACAGCCTAAAACCAACAATCAAGAGACAAGTTCCAGGAATGCAGAATACTTGACGAAATTGAAGCATGCCAATGAATCACATAAACAGGCGGTAACTGCTTACGACCGCTATCCTAAATTGGGCAATATGCAAATTTTTCCCATGACCAACGTAAACAACGAAATTAATATACAAAGTCCAAGCAAAATGCATCTTAATTCCCCCACCTGCCATTTCAATGAAAACAAAGAGCCAAATGGCAATTTAACTTTAGATGAAAAAGAACATTTAGATGATATGTTGAAAATTTGCTCAGAATATACTGATAGACAAAATCAAAATGCCAGCAATTGTGGCAGCTTGTCTTCCTCATCACCCATCGTGCAAAATCGAATTAAAACCAATGGTTCACTGCCGCGTGACAAGAAGTCTCCATTTCAAAATGATCTGCACAGCGGAGCACCCATGCAGCAGCAGTCGTTGGAAGGCAGCTTTAATAATCTGTCTGGAGGAAAAACGGAAATGCCCGTTAGTCCCATTTATTCCAGTGGTTATGAAAATGTGCGCTTAGTTGGTCAAAATCGTGTTGAAATCAATGGTCAATTAGTGTCCTCCCCTAAATCGAGTTATGAAAATGTTGTGATTGGTAAATATGTGCCACAATCCCCTCGCACAAAAATACGCACCAACTGTATGTCACCCAAAAAAGAACAAAGTTTTGCCAGTATATTTTCACCGCAAAAAGCCGAATCGCAAACTATTAAAAATACTAATGCCAGTAAGCAACAGGAATATGACGAGTTGTTAAAAACATTTGGCGAAAAACTACAACAGGAAATTCAAAATATTGAGGAATGCAGTCGTTATCAACCGCCTAAGCCCTGCTCGAATGGATCGTCTAAGCACGGCACCAACAAAAACATTAACAATTTGAAACTTAACCTTAAGCCACCCAGTTCTTTGCAAAATTCTCCTAAACCTACAAAGAAACCAGCACCAGCTCCCCGGACTTTGTTTAAATCTGCCAACAATGTCACAGGTGGCAGTTTACCACATCTGGCTGGTGGGAGTAATCAGGCATTTGTCAGACTGGAAGAAAAAAAAAATATGCAAAAGGTAAAGTGAAGTGTTTTACCAGAGATTTCCTAAATAAATACCCACTCTCTTTTTAATATTTTCAGACTGATTTGGATTCCCTAAGTCTATCGAAACAGGAATTGGAGAACATATTAGATATGTTGCAAGATAAAACACATCGCTTAGAAGCTCAGCGTAATGCAACAAGAGTTATGGAAGAAAATCAACAGGCTAAATTAAAACAATCCATAGAAATGAAAATGGATCAAATTAAAAAGTAAATAAAATCTTAAATAATTAATACAGTTGATCCTGCGAACCATTCCATTCCTGGATATCAATGACGATGTCTCGGAAACGAATTGATCGATTTTAATTAGACTTCTTGATAATTTTTTTTTTACTTTAAAAATTTGATAAGATTTAGGATTTAATCGGTATTAAATTTAACTTTATCTATAATCTCGTACTAAAAACCCACTATACGCCACTATTTAAATTTAATCCAAATTCTATTTAGCTATTAACCTCAAAAGAAAGATTTCTCAAAACTTTTTTACTGTCTGTTAAATAATGTTGAGAGAATTGTTTCTTTGGCTCAATTGCATTTGAATAAAAAAATATATGTATAAAAATGCTTCTTGTTTTAAATGTAACTGGACGCAGAAAAGAACTATTTTCTTTTAAGTACAAATAGAACAATTTTACTAAATTAGTCTTACTCTCTGTTTGCCCTCCTACAGACTTAAAGACATGCTCAAACAGAAACCCAACAACGAATGCCTTAAAGAAGAATTAACAAATATTAGTGAATCCCTCGATAATGATCGTAAACATTTTGAGGATTTGGAATTTCAATATTTAGAAGAAGAATCCGATTGGCATGCTTATCATGAGGAACTAAAAACGGAAGAGAAAATATTGATACAACAAATAGAGGATAAAGATAAAGAAATGCAAATTCTACAAAGTCCTTCAAACATATCCCCAACCATTTGCAATAATGAGAGTGAAGCCAGTGTATGCAAAAACGGTAATTCTAAAAAATCTGGAAATCTTAACAACACTTTACCACACGAGCGTCGGCTGAATAAGCCCTATGACGTCGGAGAAGCTATTGGCATAATGTCCCAATCTTTGTTTGGTTCGGCAGAAATCTTGTGTCCGAAACGCAGCAGTGACAACGAAATAATGTCAAAAAGTGTTAATGAGAATATGTTTTTCAATAATAAAATTGAATTTGACAGCTCTTCACCGCCCACCAGCAGTAGCACTCCAAAACGTCCTCAGTTACAAATTGTCAATATCGATGATTCGCAACTATCACCTTCTTACAAAATGGAGAGCCTCTCAAAATCATGTGAATCTTTTACGCAGGCAGTAAGATTTAATCTCTCTTTGGGCAGTGATGATTTCGAAGTTAATCCTTTGGAAAAACGTATACCCTCGCAAGATGACATCGATCGGATTTCGAAAGTAACTACAGATGCTCCCATTTCATCACAAGGTGCTACAACTAAAATTTTCGATTCCATTAAGGAAATTGAACGTAATAGACAATTATTATTAGCTCAGCAAGGTAAAATTATATAAATAATATAAAATAAATTGCTTACAATAGTAAACAAATTAACTTAAATTTTCTTTACAGGTCATCATGTCATCGAACATGAACGGCAAAAAATGCATGACCTTAAAAAGAAGATACACAGTGAAGCGCGCGCTCAATATATTTCTATGTTTAGTAGAAATAGTACTGAGTAAGTAAATTTAATTTTTAATTTATTATTTTATTATTTGTATTTATTCTTCAATTAGTATGATTTAAAAGAAGAAGAAAAATAGAAAATATTTAATGTGCGGTGGCTTACAAGTTCTTTTATTAATCAAGACTGACTGAAGGTATCAGTTATTTAAAAATTGTTACTTAACTATAAATAAGTATGTAGATATGTGCACTGATCAATTAATATTTTAAAATTACCGCAAATACTGATTAAAGTATACGTTGGTGATGATCTCAGGTTTTAAAAAATGAGTTAAAATTGTGTGTGTGTGCAGTTTTCATGATTGGGTTTATCGGTAAATCGTTTTTAAAGACCAAAAAAAATTGTCTTAACGTAGTAAATGTCTATAATAAAATCTTAAAGTCTATTTTTGGACAAGCTGATGCATGTTCTTTGTATCATTTATAGTTCTTTCGCAAAGTTCGAAAATAATTTTTTCGTTTTTACGTTTTATTATTTTTTTACAGACTAAATTATGGTCACTATTTTTCTTTGCTTTAGTACAAAGACACATAAATAATAAGCCATCAAAGATTATTAAATATTTTACATCAGAATTATTCGAAATTGCAACAAAGATCGGATTTTATAATGATGCTAGATGTGTTGAAACGATATTTTAGTGAGATTCAAAGTTACGTACATGCCTATGTTGACAACTTGCATACATATATATTTGTTTAATTCTTATAAATAATACGAAATTAAGTTCAAATATTTTGAGAATAACTTTTTCAGACATCGAATCTTTCTTCAAATAAGTATTTTTAAATTTTTCAAAGTTAAAGTGGATTTTTCTTATATTTGCTTCAATTTAATTGTGGCAATGATTTTTCAATATTTTAATTAATTTTTTCACTCGAATAGTGTTTGCTCGATTAATAAAAAAAAATGTAATCACGTTCAACAGAGCTAGCTAACAAGTAGTGAAAGCATTTACACGTGAATACTGACGAGAATTAGTGGCTTCTATTCAGCCGTGTATTAAATTTTTGCTTTTGTGCTTTAAATATTTTATAAATGTCTAATATTTCTCTGATTATTAACTTTACAAACTGTAGCTTGTATAAATGTCAACAAATAATGATAAACAGTTCGTAGTAATTACAAAAATTACAATTAATATACATAAAACAATTTAAGTCTAGTAATATTCGATCAAACAAAATTTTTTTGTTTTGAGTAAAGGTTTATTCGAGCAATTAAGGTCGATTAATCGATTTTATCAATTTTTGTAGGTTTCTAAATAAAACATAAATTGTTTAGTATTTGATTTATATTTTTAAAAACAAACACAACACGCGGAGGCATTAACTTGTCTGCAGAAATCCCACAGAGTGTTTGATCCGAATAGAATCCGCAAGCTCCGGGGTAATAACCTACCATTGCTACCTTTCAGCCACTGTGGCACTCCGTTTCAATTGTTGAAATCCGTTGTATACTGTAGTACAAGTTTAAAACTTTTCCGTTAAATGAAATTATGACATGATGATGATGTCATCCTGTACCAACAATAACAATGTGGCAAAAATTAAATATTGACAAAGAAAAGTGGTTTTCGAAACCATAGTTCTATGGGAATGATTATAAATCGAATCTCAGTATATACATATTTAAATAAGAACTCGAAAAGTCAACTCATTGTTACAACAACAAAAAAACTTTTCTGATGGGTAGAAATTTACATGTCAAATTAGGATTTATAACTGACTGAACAACATGAAAATATTGAATCAAATATAAAGTAGATGACATCAGTGAAGTCAATAAACAAATGAACCAGTAAACAAATATGCCGACATAATAATCTATATATATAAAAATGAATGTTTGTTGGTTGGTTGGTTGGTAAGCGATAAACTCCTACATTGCTCATCCGATCGTGTTGAAACTTGGCATGTATAAGTAATTTTTCATAGAATAAATTTTTGGACTATCAATTTTTCCGTAACTCTCCGCTAGGTGGCGCTGTAGATAAACTTCTACACACTGAAAACTGCTTGACTTAGAAACTTTTTTTTCGCCAATCTATTATAAATATCGGTCATGTGTTTGCTATTGAAATTCAGCAATATCTGTTCACGGGTAGCGGAGATATATCCAAAAAACCGGTTTTTTGGGGTCAAAATTATGCATTTTTTTGATAAATTTTTTGAAAAATTTTTTTTTGCGCCAAAGTTGGTAATATCACTTCTTATGGAGATTTGAAGGCAAAAAAAAAATTTTCCCGGTATCGAAACAGTGGGCGTGGCACCACCCATACAAAGTAATTGCTTATAAAAATCTATTATTTCTGCTCCTGATAACGGTATTTGAACAAAATTTGGTACGTCGGTTTGGTGTGCATTTCTTAAGTGCTGCTGCAAATATGGGCGGGATTGGACAAAGGGGCGTGGTACCTCTCATACAAACCACAAATTAAAAATGCATTATTTCTGCTCCTGATAACGGTATTTGAACAAAATTTGGTACGTCGGTTTGGTGTGCATTTTTTAAGTGCTGCTGCAAATATGGGCGGGATTGGGCAAAGGGGCGTTGTACCTCTCATACAAACCACAAATTAAAAATCTATTATTTCTGCTCCTGATAACGGTATTTAAACAAAATTTGGTATGTCGGTTTGGTGTGCATTTTTTAAGTGCTGCTGCAAATATGAACGGGATTGGACAAAGGGGTGTGGTACCTCTCATACAAACCACAAATTAAAAATCTATTATTTCTGCTCCTGATAACGGTATTTGATAAAAATTTGGTACGTCGGTTTGGTGTGCATTTTTTAGTGCTGCTGCAAATATGGGCGGGATTGGACAAAGAGGCGTGGCACCACCCATATAACCCAAAAATTTAAATCGCCATATTTTGGGCATTTTTTGACCTACGTCGATGATATTTGGTACATATGGTATTGCCATAATTTGGAATACGTACCGGGAGAAAAGTGGATGGGACCACGCTCCTTTTTATTAAAATTAAAAATCGTAATATAGTCTTAACTACTGGACCGATCGTCACAATAGGATATATAAATACTTTTAATTTTATTTTATAACGAGGGGGGTAGCGAAGTACACCGGGATCAGCTAGTTGTTTATAAAAAAAAATACTTTATTCTACATTCAATCTCAAACTATAAAGTCTGGCTCATAAAACAAAAGTTTATTTAATTGCTGTTGCTGTTTCTTAGTGACCAGCCGAATAAATAGTTTATTTCGTATCTTGGCAATTACTTAAGCAGATTCAACTGAAACTTAAAATGAAATATTTTAATACACTACAAAATTAAATACGAGAAATCGATTTGGAAGGGATTATATGAGAGAGAAAAACAAATTTATAAATTTAAGCTCCAAAATATTCTTAAAGTAGAAAGTGCATTTTAAATTTCGAACTTAATTTTCGCCTTCGAAGAATTAAAGATTTTAAATGTGAAAGTTTGTATGTTTGTTACACTATAACTCGAAAACCGTTCAACGGACTTGGGTGAAATTTGATAGGCAGATAGTTTATGAAGAGTTAAAAAACGGGACAACTTATTATTATATTTTCGCTATTTTTTTTACATTAACCTACAATCTGGGGGGGACTTTTCGATTTTGTTACTCTGTGTTTTTTCGATAAATTTGGTATAAAGACAAATTATGCCTTTATGTAGGGTTAACAAAGTTACGGGTAAAAGCAAACGCTATAACAAACATGTTCTTGACGTTTCAGAAATGACTTGGATGAAAGAATGATAAGGAAGAAATTTAAAGAAATATATAATTTATATAAAAAGCTTTCAGTTTTTTCTATATTGCAGAAACACCACTTTAATTCATTCCGTTAAATTTTATAAAAGAAAATTATGTGGGACATCAGATGTTTTCATAAAGACACCAAAAACAAAACAATAACAAATATAAACAAATAACTTGATTGTTGTATGTGCATTTGCGATTAAGATAAAAACAAAATTTATTTTTGTGCTCTTTTTATCTCCTTCATTTGGTTATTATGTATTAATACATTCTCCTAGTGGGGTTTCCAATATGAGAGGGAGACAGTTTGATGAAAAGTAGCTTTGTTGTTAGGCAAGCAAGCTTAGATTATTAGTGTTCAATATATTTTGAAACGTAAACGTGTAAAGTGTGTATTAAAAAATATTCTTAAAATATTAGCAAAAAAAAAAAAAAAACGCGGTTAAAGCGTGTGTTTCTGTGTTTTAATTTTCTAATTTAATTTTTCTAAATTTAGAGATATTATTGTAAAAGTAGAAATTTTAAATAAAATGTTTACATCTTTGTTAAATAATATTTTATTTTATCTTAATCGATATAAACTATTTGTTTTATAACGGCATTTGCACACTAGTGACATCAAGAAAAATTGATAAAAGCTTTTTATTGAGGAGATAAGAAATGTACTTAATACCGTTATCAGTGAACTAAAAAATCCACAAAATAAAAACTATGTGCTCAAATTTTTATTGGCAGAGTAATGCTGGGAACAAAATTGGAACGAACGACGAATTTTTCGTTGCGAATATTCGTCGTCAAAAATAGAACACATGTGTGCATATGAAAGTGAACACAACACCGACGTCGACGAAAGTCGTCGTGCGTGACGAATTCTCTGATAGATTTATTTCTATTTCATACGCCGACGATCGACGAACAAATCAGTACAGAGTTACCTTGTTTTTTAAGTTTTCAAATATATTAGTAAATAATGTTAATTTTTACTTTAATAAGTGCTTGTTTTTATGATATAAAGCTTTTTAGTTAAGAATACATAATTATTAATGATTAAATTTGTTTTTAATGTTTTTTTTAATGTTTAATTTTATAAAGGAATTATTTTCTTTATGCGGTAACACTATCGCTGTATGTACATAAAAACAAATTTGTAATAAGAAATACACACCATTTTTTTGATTATTATGACATCAGTTATTTGTTCGTCCCAATTGTGCGCCACACGACGAATTTACGCAACGAACTTTTATTAACGACTTCCTCGTGCTAGACGAAACTCGTCGTTCGTCCTAATTGTGTTCCCTGCATAAGTGGTTAAATTTGCCGCTTTTACTCCTTGAGTCTAGAAAATAAAATTCAATTTGCTTAAATATTGTTGAAAGCTCGCTCATATCCGCACAGTGGGTGGGACCTAATAATTTTTAAAATGTTTTAGAAAATCGCGAAAAGCTGTCCCCTCTCACAAAAATATTGTTTATTGCATAACTCCGCTATTAATCGACCGATTTAAAAAACAATTTTTGATGGGTGTTTGGTTCTATAATATTTTTTCGTCGATTTGTAATCTCTTTGAATTGCTTTTTGTATTGAAGTTGGGTTTTTTTTTTGCTAGAATTATTAGGTTAACATTTGTAAAGAATATGAAACTAATATACAATACATATGCTATATGTATTAAAGGGCTGCATGAAACTTAAAAATGCTGATCATGAAACTTTCATCATTATCATTTATTCATTCGTTTCTATTCAATACAGATGAATAACTATGAACAGAGAACAATCAACACACGATAGTTAAGAGACGAGTGTAATGTGTGTTCACTTATACAAGAGCGAACGAACATTTTCAAATGTGAAACCGGACATGGTTTGAATAAATATTAATAATGTTCATGCAAAAACAATATACTCTCAAAGATCACTGTTGCCAGTTGTAGGAAAAAGGAAAATCATTTAAGAAATACGTTAAACATACACAATAACTAAATCGAAAAAAAAGAAGCCAAAAAACACTAAAAAATTTAGAGTTTAATCATTAATTATTTATTTTATTTTCTAACGTTTATTAAAGGTTTATGTTATTTAGAAATGCAAATAACAAACTAAAATACATATTGAATTTGATTTACTACTAGTGCTCGTAATATGAATAGTATATACATACATACGTACATGCGTGTAAAAGCTAAAACTTGAAATTACATATGCAAGTAATTACACATGGGCAGCGCATGCAAAAGATTACATGATTTCACGAAATTGACAACGTTGCTATTGCGTATTAATAAGAAACTGTGAGATGAGAGCGAGAACTTCGAATAAAGATCGTTTCAATGAACAAACTCTTTGTGTTAACGAAGTGAAACAAAATGTTCTGACTCATACTATGAACAAAGCAACAGTTTGTTTGGTGTTCTGATTTTTATTCGAAATAGAGTTTTAGTCAATGAACATATTCATATTCGTTGACCACGTTCATGCAGACCTTTAATATGTATGAAAATTTGAAATAATGTATATATGTATGTATATTCTAATATGTATGTACAATATATAAACTACATATGTCTATCATATCTGCTTGATAAAATTATTGATTAATGTAAGGGTTAGAATAATCCTTTCGTATTCGAAATACAGCATATTGAAGTATCATCATCTACTTTAAATAAAAATTTTATGCAAAAAGTAGTTGAAATTGGTATTTCACCTAATATTAAAAGTTCAAAGTTATGTTCAAAATTTCGAACATAGTTAAAAAAGCTAACAATACTAAAAAACGATAAAATATATATTTCAATACGATTTTGTAATACTTTTAAAGGAAATGGTTAAAATTTTTATGCAAATAAAATTTGCAAACGATATTTTATGTATGAAATTTAAAAATTCGAACATATCTGAAGCACTAACAATGCTACGATTTAGCATAGAAAATAATATGTATCCTAAATTGGTATTATAGTTGTTTTTCTCGAAAACAAAAGTTATTTGAAATTTTCCACTTTTTCATTTTTCAAAGCAAAGAAAAAAAAACAATCGTAAAATGAATGCCCCTAATTTTTCATAAACAAATACAATTTTTGAGAAATATAAATTTGTCCGTGTATTTTAAAGAAAATTTTGTTCATATATGTATGTATATTAGAAATATTTACATATACATATGTATGTATCTATGAATATGTGTATGTGAGACATCAGATGTATATCAAAACAATCGATCGTATTTCAATAATTTACTCCTACCATTTTTGTCAATTAGCCCCACTGTGCGTTGTTATATACATACTGTCAATACTCTGCATATGTCATTATGCTCTCTTTAACAAACATTACTCATTCAATAATATGCAATATATTTAAATACATACTATGTACATACCTACATATCATAAGGTACAAATGTACATGTAGCTGCTGGCTGTTTGTCAGCCATGCAGAAATATTCTAAGAAGAAAATGTTATTAATGTTTCTTTCGATTTTTAGATAAGTTTTTGTTTTATAAATTGGTTAATATATTTTTTGCTGTATAACTGTAGTACGACGTCGATTAAATGACATGTGGTGTAGTTATTTAATAAAATAATTTGGTAATTTCGTTGCTACAATATGGATAAATTGACTACAATACTTTGCTGGTAGGAAATTATTTTCAACAATATTTAAAATTATATTTTATAAAAATTTTATGCTACATAAATAATTATCTTATAAAAATACCTATTTTTGAATTTTTAGTGGCATTAACGCTCAAAATGAATCTCACGCATCACAACGACCAGCACAGAACCAACAACAGCAGGAATTGCTGCAGCTGCAACAACAACGGCAGCACCATCAAGAACACCCACTAATGGATAAAGAAAATCAACCAAATGTTGAAAAATTATTGCTATCTACAAAAAATTCGCAAAATTCTACAAAGAAGCATGATGAGGAATCTGTGGTACAGGTAAGAAAAAATGAGAAGAATAAAAAAATCAAATACATATGTACATATTTATAAACAATTACACATAAACGATGTCCAATAAAATAGCAAATAAATTTTACATCCTTCTTAAAAAAAAAATAAAAAAGTTCGATCATTAAAGATCTTGCTAAACGTTTTGAATTTACAATAAACGCTGCGAAAATAATATGTATGTGTGTATATGTATAAATATTTACATAGATATGTACATACATACATATGTATGTAGTGTGCATATTTTTTTCAAAATTTTTATTATTCCTATAAAAAATACCCTGAAAAACTATAGAAGGTGGGATGCGCCAAATATGTGAGGAAATTAAAATAAAATCCGACAAAAGATCTTTATTTTAAACAAATATGTACATATGTATGTATGTATGTAATTGAATGAAACCTTGTCTATTTTATTTACATACCTTCACTTATCATCTTAAATTATTGTGCCATGTTGTTAGATAGAATGTACGATATCGCTACCAGCTCAATATGGGTTTGGCGCATATGCCACAAAGTTGTATTGGAGAATAACGACAAAGAAGTTTGACATAAAGTTTTCTCAAAATTTAAGCAATAGAATTTGAAAGAAAAATACGTAGTAAAATTTTTTGAACTCTCATGAAGTTCATATTCTTTTACATATCTAAATGATAAATGTTGTTTTGTGCCTCATATGCACTAATTTTTCAAAAGCATACTTACTAACTGTCGTGCATTGAATAACTTCTTGTGGAGCTGAAAGTTTCCATTTGATGTTCAGCAGAAGCCGCTGCCGTAATTTATTTAACTAACGGTTCTCCGTAAAACATAAACAAGAAAAGCAAATAATTGACGTATGTATGTATATTAACAATAGAAAATGAAATGCATATAAATTCTATTAGATTTACTTTTTTATGTAAGTACTCGTATATGTGTATGTATCCACCAAACCAAAACTTCCGATTTCGTAACGAATTCGTTACGACTAGTCGGCAAAATGTTCCGATTGATTTCGGAACCGGAAAGATTTCGTAAAGAAATGTCTTAACGATTAGACTATTATTAATGTTTTCGTAAAGCATTTCTAATGATATTTTTGAATCAAGTGAATTTCTGTTTTACTATCTATAATTTGTTTGCTGGGCTATGTACTATAATCTGAATGGTAGTGATGAGTTAATTAGCAACCTACACTAAATGTTTCTTTTTTATAATTTTTTTTTTGTACTTTTTTCTTGACGTGCTAATTTTATATAAATTTATTGAGAAAATTTGCATCATTGAAAAATCAAATAATGTCAATTTTAGCACTCAAACTTGTGCAAAACAAAATATTTTCTTTAATAGATTTATTGTTTTTCCAAAATTTGTATAGATATTATTTTGGTAATTTGTATTTTAATGGCTTTTGTCTCATGCGAGGTCCGTTATAAAATTAACTGCTTGGGTCAAATTTTCTTTTATTTGAAATGCAATTGTACAAAATAATTATTTTTTTTCAAAGCTTTTGAAAATGCAAAAAGCTAAAAATTTTGAAATGAAATCTACACTTTGATTTTCCATGATTAGTCAAATTTTTTTTTTTGTTATTAATGACGAGTTTATTGGCATTTGCTACTTATAAATCTGAAAATTTTAATTGTTTACATTAACTTTTATCAAAACTTTTAAAAACGACAAACTATCACTTGCTGCTAGTCAGTAATCCATTGAAATAAAAAAAACGTATTATATGTGTATATTTTCTAACATCTCATTTCACTTAAAAAACAAATTTTTAGCGTTTTTTCTTGTTAATGTTTTAAAAATAAATTTCGTATTATTTATAGCATAAATTAGTCGGAAAATCCATCATGTTGGCCGAAGTTATAATTTTAAATACAAAATTTGTTTATTGAAAACATCCCATGATTGTTGTTTACAGTTCATATCAATGGCCAGTATGTCTCGCTTCGCTTATATCATCCGCTATTATCACTGTCCAAATCGTTAAGTGTTTATGGTATTTACGTTAAAATTTTCATGAGATTTTTTTCCAAAAATTCTACGTACACAAAATTTTACGTTCAAAATATTTACGTTATAGAATTTCTGCTTAAAATAAACGAAAAAAATGTGAATCAGCCCCATATAAAAAAATCTATTATGCATCTTTTGTAGAAGAAGCATTGACAGGGTGGTTTTTTAACCGTTGGAAAAAAACTAACGAAAGCTCGAAATTAAAGTAATAAATTTTAGAAAATTTATTTTATTATTGATGTTTTCGTAGGATCATACGTCAATTTTTAATTAACAATAGGGGATCACAGTCCGTTTTTTAATATTGAAGGATACGGAAACTACATGTCTTTCTATATGCTCTCTAATCGCGAAAACTAACGAAACATGATTCTAAAATAAAAAGTCCCAAATTGAATACAAAATGCTGATGCATGTTGCTTTCACTCAGAGATTGCCGATAATTATTCACTGAAAAACGAACACAAAAAAAAAAACACAGTATTCTATGACGTTAGCAATCTGCTAATATCTATGTATGTACATACAGTCTGCGGAAAATATAGGCGGAAAATTAATAGTTGTGCGGATAATTATAGCAGTTGCATGAAAAAAATTTATCCATCAAAAGTAGCATGTTTAAAAATACCTTTTGAAAAATAAGTGCATTATGCGAGAAAGTACTTTTAGCAAAACGTGGCTTGTCCAAATTTGATTTTTTAAAAATATATCATACATCAAAAAATGTATTTTATGGAAAAATACTTTGTTCAAAAATCTTCCTTTTAAAAAAAGTACTATATCCTAAAAGTACTATTGTTAAAAAAAATCCTTTTTACGCAAATGTAGTACATATCTAAAATATTTCCAAAAAGTACCTTGTTCTAAAAGTTTCTTGTTCCAGAAGTATCTTTTTGTAAAACTACGATTTTCTAAAAGTAACTTTCCAAAAGGAATAATTTTTTAACCATATTAGTGTATTTTCTACGAAAATGTTTTCCAAAAAGGTACTTTTCCATACAGTACGTTTTTAAGAAGTACCTCTTTTTTAAAGTTACATATTCCAAACTTAATGATTTCCAATAAAACATGTTATCGTAGAAACATACTTTCGAAAAACTCCGTAAAAAAAGTACCACCTTGAAAGATAATTAAAAAAAAAACTTTTGTACAAAACTTACTCTAAATAACTGTGCCTTGTACAACGAATCATCACTTCAAAAAATTTTGATAAAAGTTATACCATTACACAGAAAATGTACCATAAGTTCCAATTTAAGAAATCTATTATTCAGCTTACATTTTGCTAATAGTGTATGATTCTCCTTTTTAACGGGTTTTGTGCCCTTCAACAGCTTTAAAAATTATGGAAAACTTTATAAGTTTTTGTCTTTCCTAAAGTGTAGTACTTTTTCAGATACCTTTTTTACTTTGCTTGCGTATGACATTGGCCACTTTTCTTATCATAATGTTGGTTTGTTGCGAGAACTTAATCTTTCTTAAGTTTTATGTGAATCATTTAAATGTCGAAAGAATTTGAAAAATTATATTTAATTTGAATGGGTGTGGCACAGCCCACTTCTTTTTTCACAATGTTATGAGAAGTAAATGTGCGTACAAGTTTTTAGAAGGTTGGAGAAACAGTTGGAGAATAATATCTATTTATTTTTTATAGGCGTGGCAGTGTCCATTTTACTATTCATGATGTCTTGGTCCTTGGTCTTTGTATCAAATTATGCGTATGAAAAAAACCCCAAAAATAATGTTATAAATCTCTTGAATCTCTTCGATCTTTTCATATGATATGAAAAACCAATTGTGATCTAATTTTGTCTCGGAGAAAGTTATTAAATACTTTTTATCGTTGAACATTTTTTGATTACATTTCCCCAAATTATTTACAATTATTTCCAATGATTTTTATGATTGAAAATGCGTCAGCAGTACGTAGTACCTTTATCCTGATACGGCCAATGCATAAATATGTGCATAAATTTCTTAGAATTTAAATACAAATAATGTTCCTCAGCCAGTTACGATAACGCCCTCTATTGTTCATTTATACATATGTGGCTGAGTGGGTGATACATGCACACATCGTTACCGTAATATATAAAAGCCTTAACTCATAGTTATTTTTTCAAATTGCGTATTTATCACATTTCGATAGATAACCATCTAAGTTATCGATATAAATAAAAAAAACGCGATTTGAAAAAATTCTGAGTTACGGCCTTTATATATGAAGGTATATACTTACATATGTACTGTATTCTATTCCAGCACACATTTTTAAGGCTGCTCTTTTCTAATACCCCACTGCATTGCTCTAAAAATGTTTTTGCTCAAAAATCTTATAAAACTGGACAAATATGTAGAATTTTTCGCTAATCTATTTGTTCAGTGTCAAAAGTGTGTTCGATATAGACGCATGCCGCATCAAAGAAAAAAAAAAAACACAAATTTTGTTAAAAAAAAATCTTAAGAATAAAATATAAAATATATCGTGTGTGATAAAGTATTTCTATCCAAAAAGTCTCCTACGACGGCTGGTAGCAATCTATTTCACAGTTCATGTGGATTTTATTGTTGTTTACTTAAATTAAACTAAAACAAAGCACAAGTGTTTTGAAACTGAATTCAATATTTTGTTATAAGAAAACAAGAAGAACAAAAATATGAGAAAAATAGAACTCAAATAGAAACATAACAACTTTAAAATAATAAGAAAGTTACTAAAATAAAAATTAAGAAAAGAAGAAGGAGAAAAACCAAAAATAACAATAACATGTCTGTGTGGATGACTTATGTGCAGCGACGACGTCCGGGTCAACATCGTTATTGCCATCAGGTAATCTATCATTTAAGGCCGTGCTTCACTATCCTACACAATCGTACGATTCATGCACAAGAAAATTTTACAAAAATTCGTTTCAAAATGGTGTTGAATGAATGCCACACTATCATTCAAATCTGATACAAAAAAAGTTCTTTGTTTTGTAATCAGTTATTTATACCTATTAGAAAAACATTTACATCCCTTTCGTTGTATAAAACAAAAAGAATTAGTGTTACGAATAATGACAAAGTTAATATTCCCAGCTCGTTGACAATAAATAATCTTCTGATCGCATGAAAACTATAATTTTATGAAAGTTTTTATAAAATTTTACAAATCGCACGACTTGCCAAAATATATGTCACACAGATGAATTTTTAGTCCACACTACCATACTTTTTCAGCACACATCTCATATTTGGCAGATCGCATGATTGTGTAGGATAGTGAAGCTTAGCCTTTAGTAAGTTGTTGTATGGGAAATTAAGTCTGTTATTTCGAAATTAAATCTGTTTTCGTTTCATTATTTATGTTGGCAAACATTTTAACAGCAACGAAAATTCTATATGACTGACGTTCAAATTATTTACTAATTAAATTAGGGGCTGTGCACATATTACGTAACGCTGTTTTCATACACCCGCTCCCCCCCCCTTCATAACGCTTTTTACTCATGTTCCAGTGCACAATTTCCCATCCGTAACAAATCTTAAACCCCCACCCCCCCACACACAGCCCCTTATTTAAACTTTTAAGCAATTATTTTTTTTTTTTTTAATTAAAAGAGTAATTGATTCAAGTACAAAAATAGTTAAAATTATTTTGAATAAATTTCTATTCATTTTTTTAAGTTTTCGTAAAGTAATTTTTAACCATTTTCGAAGAAAGTCTTTGTTCCAGATCTTCTCCCGATTCTGATGAGAAAAGTGGAAAACCACAGACTCACTGTATAGAAATGGTTCTACTTAACCGATATTTGTAAAACTTTTCACATACGTCCTGCAAATCTTCAATGGCGGAATTCAGTGTACACTGTTTGTTACGAATGCAAAATATTGAAATATTGGCGAATACCGCCAATAGTATTTGGGGGGCGTAGGCGGTGCTACGACCATTTCAAAAAAGTAGATATTCGCAAACAAATGTTGGTTTGAATTAAAATTTGGCTGTAGTAATTAATTTTGTTTAATTTATTTTTAATTAGGATACAAAAACTTTTGCCAACGTGTCCTAATAAATTTAAACTTTTTATACGAGTTTTTTCCATTTAAAAATTTAGCATTTTTTGACTCGATTTTGGACTGTAACCAAACTTCAGTTCCGTTGCCAGTCGCAAACAGCAACACTCAGTTGTCATTCGTATAGTAATGGCAAACCAACTGAGGTTCGTTTGTCATTCCTAATCGACCCACACATGTTCATGCTCGTGACAAAAAAAAAAAAAAAAAATGAATGGTGATGAAATCCCCATGACCACCCAAAGTGTGCGAAATCCGAATTCGTACAATTTGTAAGAACCGTTTTTTGAAAAGCAAAGCAACGTCTGAATTGTGGTGCGTTTGTTCGGTGAATACTTTCTATGTAAAACAAAAATAAATTCTTACAACCTTTTAAATTTAATATTTTCTTTCCAAATAAATTTCACTTGGTGACGCGATTTACACATTCGGAGGGGCTTAGTCAATTGAACTTTCCTTAATTAAAAAAAAATTATTCATTTTTGAAATATGTGTACATTAATTAAGTTTAAATTATAATTAAGTTTACGTGTGTTCCTAATAATAATAAAAAATATGAAATCAGCTTCGGCACCAGCCATTTCTTTGTAACAGGATTACAGTTAATAAAAATGAACGTGAACGACCCTACTATAAAGTGAAACAACAATACATATCGCTCCTTTACTGCAACGTAGTCATATCTCAAAAAAACTTGAACGTGGCAAAATGCATTTAAAGTTTTCAAAACGTAAGCACTTACATATATGGACGGCTTGAGCATGTAAGTACATAGTTATAACTTCGGTTTAGATAGAGATATGTTTATACAAATTTGTTTACAAACAAAGAAGGTATTGAGAAACTCTTTTTCGTCAAAAACTGAAAAATTTTGTTTTTTGAGATATAACTACGTTGCAATAAATGGGCGATATACTATATGTTAACTTCCAAAGTAGAATACTTTGAAAATAACGGCATGTGAGTGTTTGTTGCAATATTAGTAATGTACAATATTAGTAATGTACATTTTTTCACAATGTAAAACTTTAATAAAAGAAAATTAACAAAAGATTCTTGAGATCTAAATCGTTAAATATTCTTTCCCAATTGATATCCAACTTCAAAAGAGGTAAAAGCAAATAAACGAATGTTCGTGAGAGGTGTAGCGCCCTTCAAATCGGTATACTAATACCTTCTGCTAGTCTGATTGAATATTGTAATGTTCCTAAAAAGCTCTGATTTATATTTTACAAATTAAATAAAATAATTCACTTGTAAATGGTGTTTCATCCATCACAAACATTTGTACAGAACACGATTAGGCAAAGAACTTTGAAAAATTCCAAAATTTATAAAACTAAAATGATACATATGTATGTACATATGTATGTACGTTAGGCATATAACTTTCTAACATTTTTCGAAGATATAAAAATTGTCATACTATAGTCGAATAGGCTATTGAAAACTATGAAAAATACGCTTTTAGTTTTTCGTTGGTGTAAAAAAAGTTCACGCATCGTCAGCGATAAAGTTTCAAATTTGTATTTGTATGCAATGAGGTGGCGTAGGAAATTATTTAAATATAGAGATCCAAGTAGACCAATTGAACAAAATTCATAGTCAAGAGATAATAATTGGGAGATTTAATGCTCTATGAAAGAGTTTTATGATAAGGAATAAAATAACTTGCTAAAAATTGTTTGTATTGCTTTAGGAAATGAAATTTTTTTTGCAAAATAATCGAAGATAATGTTTTTCATTAATAAAACATCATTGCCCACCTCGTGGTACTATGCGCGAAATTTGGTTATCGCCCTAATATACATACATACATATGTGATTTTTTTTTTCATTTGCTATTTAATGTGTCATATAATGAATAGGCTTTATGTTTTAGCCAAGTGATACAAAGAAACAGACCGTTTCAATAGGCCGTTAATTATTGGCACTTGCGAGTAGTTTGGCCCCTAAAATAAATATAAAATGTGAATATGTTCGTAATATATGCATGTATGTACATACATACATACTTATGTAGATACGCATTCTACAAAATCAAGTAAAATTTATAAATAACAAACAAATTGTACTAATTTTAGCCAATATTTCATAATTTTATTTATTTTTAGCAACGTCATTCACAGCCTGAATTTGATAGCGGTCAACGTCATTATGACGATCAACAAAAACGTCACAGTAGCAATTCCCGTCCCTTATCTGAAGCGAATTCCGACAATAGTCCCGATAGTTTAATACATCAAAATGTCTCTAAATCAAATATGGAATTAAGCACAAATGTCACTGCCGACTATGCCATGGAAAAACGTCTTAGTACGAATTCAAGTGATGTTGTCAATACGAGTCAAAAAACACGCAAAGATGCCGGAGATGCTAATGAACGTAAACGCGTGTTGCCGAAACATCAAAGACCGTTAACACGTTATTTGCCAATATTTTCACCAGATTTGGATTTAAGACAACATATCGAATCGGCGGGTCATCAGATATCATTGTGTCCGCATGTCTTTGTAGATTCTAACTCTTGTAGAGGGTAAGCAACGTTGTTAATTTTTATTTAAATATTTCGTATTTCATTTATTTATAAAGTAATTTTTGTTCGTGTTTTTTCTTAGTTATTTACATAAATTGGGAGCTACTTTTCATGGCTGGTCCAAGAGATGGTTTGTCCTGGATAGACACCGTAATGCTTTTATTTACTATTCCGATAAATTGGAACGTAAACCAAGAGGAGGCGCTTACTTTTCTGTAAGTTTTTTTTTTAGATTTGTTAGTAATGTAGTTTTTAAATAGAGAAAAATACACTTAAACAAATTTCACTTTCAAGTTTAAAATTAAAAAAAAATTGGATTTTAGAAAAATGTTTCATAAAACTTATTTTATTTAATTATTATTATTAAGCTAAGCTTCCTAAAATATCTGTGGAAAAAGGAAATAGTGCTTAAGTCGAAATAAGTTAATTTTGAATTATTATCACCATCATAATCTCCATATTGAAAAGTATCTCTGGGCAAATTTGTATTTATATATAACGAATTTTAACGAAGTTCTCCCACAATTAGTTGGTGCTCTTCTTTTTCTAACTAATTATCTAATACTAGATATACCCGGTGCGCTTCGCTACCCCCTCGTTATAAAATAAAATTAAAAGTATTTATATATCCTATTGCGAAAATTTAATGACGATTGGTCCAGTAGTTAAGACTATATTACGATTTTTAATTTTTCTAAAAAGGGGCGTGGTCCCACCCAATTTTCTCCTGATACGTATTTTAAATTAGGCCAGTACCTTATGTACCAAATATCATCGACGTAGTTCAAAAAATGCCCAAAATATGGCGATTTAAATTTTTGGGTTATATGGGCGGTGTCACGCCTTTTTGTCGAATCAAAACTTCATATAGCCTATGTCACCCGCCTGAATATTCTGAAGATTCCCTGAAAATTTCATCAAAATCGGCCCAGCCGTTTTGGAGCCTATTCAGTATAGAAGTATACTTAGATGGAATAACGGCTAAATTTGTCTTTTAACATATTAAATGTCATATTGAATACGTTTATTATGATGGGCAGAACCATGTGTTAGTAAATCACAAGAATCGAAAAACTACTGATAAACTTAAAGTACAATGGGAAACATATTATGACCATATTTAGGCTTGAAGATTTTCACATAAGACATAATTAAGGTTAAAAGCAATTTTAGATAATACCACAATTTGCAAGGTAGAACATAATTAAAACATAATACCCCAGCTACAGCTTAGTTGTTATGTGAAAACTTAAATCTTATTTACACAATAACTGAAAAAAGCATACGAGAACTGTTTATTATTCGAGTACACACAACTCGAAAATCATAGGAGAATATTAGTAAAAAAATCATTCAATAAAACCAACGTTTAAAATTTGTATCAAAGCAATGGCAAAAAAAAAACATGTCAAATGTTTAGCAAGATCTCACACCACATAGTCAAGATATGCACCGCTAAAAAATTGTATAAAGGCATTTTACCTAGGCAACGGTAGATGATAGTTTCATCATCCTTTGTGAAAAATAAAATAATTACACATTTATGAAAAGTAATATTATCAGGCTCAAGTTTAGTTTTATTGAATTAATGAAAATTCAAAATTAATAAGAGTTTTTTATGTTGGAAAATATTATTATTTTTATCCAATCAGTTTTTAGCAGAACGCATCAATACTGATTTCAAGGCCGCTACACCTCTCATCAGCGTTCAATTGTCCATCTTTACAATTTTCGTAAAGTGGATACTAATTGAGAAGAATATCAACTATTTAACCAGTTTTCAAGAGAACATAAAAAAACTCTTAGTAATTTTGAGTTTTCATTAATTCAATAAAACTGAACTTGAGCCTGATAATATTACTTTTCATATGTAAATCAATATAAGTTCAAATAATAATTACGTTTATTCGTAATAATAATAATGTAAAAATAATTACACATAATTTTTTTCTTTTTCTTATTTCAGACAATTGATGAAGTCTATTTAGATCATTTGAATATTTCGAAAAGTGGTCGTCCTCATTGTACATTTATTGTTAAGACTAAAAAACGCAGCTATCAACTACAAGCAGCTTCTGATGCTGCTGCCAGAATATGGATTGATGCCATAATAACTGGAGCTCAAGGCAATTTAGACTATTAACTTATAGCTCGATTATGGATAGCAACCGAACTTCAGTTGCGTTGCCAGCCGGCAACTGAAAATTTGTGGTTGCCAGAAAAGCACTAAATAGTAATTGAAACTGGAACCTCTCAGTTGCCAGTTGACATCCATAATCGACCCATTAATTAAGTATTATTATTACTGACATATTTAAAAGTGAATATATATTTTTATATATGTATATACTACATATAGAACATACTTATGTATGGATGTATAGAATAAGAAACTTTTAGAATTGATTTAAGTTTTAGAACAGTGTATTTTTTTATAAGAAGAAATGCTCAACCAAAGGAAATATACATACGTACAGTATAATTTTACATATATTATCTGACTATTTTTGTATATTTTGAGAATATTTTATATTGAAAACATCAAGTGCATAGAAGTAGACACAAAAAAAAAAATAAAACGAAAACAACATAAATTAATTTGTAACACAAAAATATACACACATAAATACATTTAGTGCCTGTTCGCCGATAACGAAGAACTTCTTTCTTTCGAATAATTACATTTGAAACAAAAACAAATTCAAAAATTTTGTTTTTGTTTTATATGTAATTGTTCGAAAGAAAGAACTACTTCGACATCGGCGAACAGGCGGTTACACTTCTTGAAAACAAAAAAAAAAAAAAAATATATAACTAAATTTTTAAAATAACTACAGACTCCGCAATACTTTTCTGTGTAATTAACAGAAGAAAATAAATTTTATTTGTTAACAACAATTTTTAATGGATGATATATTTCGATTACATAAAAATTTTGTTTTAAGTGTTTTTTGAAAAGTACCAGACCATACAGACACATGCACATACGCACCCACACACACTTGACCTTGAGCGTAGCGTGAAAAGCAATTATATAGTCAATAATTAATAAGTAGTTGTTTGTAGGCAATATTTTTCAGCTGAAGATTAATGGTGTCTTATCTACATTTTAATATGTCGAATTATGGAAATGGTTTGCTGTGAAAATAGTTATGAAATTTGAGGTGTAAATAGAAATAAAATGAAAAAACAAATATAATTTCCAAAAAGGAAACAAAGGGTGTCTTTTTTTTATCTAAATGAGAACTATCGATATCAATAACTATGTTTTGACAGCTGCAAATATCAAACTGTTTTTTTTTTAATCTTGTGTTCAGTAAAGTTTGGCGAGTCATCGTGATTCGTTTAACGCCAGAACAACGTTTCTAAATTGTAGAATTTTATTTTGAATTTTATAGAGCACTTTTTCCATTTTACGGTCAACATAATCGGTCTAGTGAGCAAGCTATTCGTGCAGTTATTGATCGTTTGCGAAAAAAATATATTTCATAACTGCAGTACGAATACTTTTAACTATGAATGTATCATTGATATAAGCCACATAAAATACAACACTTGGAGGCCGTTAAAAATAAAAATTTGAATACAACCAACCATGTTTTTGTAAGCTTTTACTAAATATGTATGTATATATTATACAGATTTTACGCTTGATAGCACAAGCTTTTCATTTAAAGAAAACACCGGCAATTTGTGCAATCTCTACTAACAAAATCATACACATTGATAACGCAACGGAAATTTTGAGAGTGAGAGAAACAACTTCGCAAAGATTTTCCAATGTAAACACACATACATTTACACGCGCACTTACACAGGAGCACGCATTATTCTTAAGCACTTGGGTAGTCACATCTATACACAATACCAACTCAAATACATATTGAATGCGCCTAATAGCTTGCTGTGCAAAAATTTCTAATCACATTATACTGTTTCGCCTCGAATCGATTGCTTCGCGGTTGCAATGCAACGCGCGCGTTGCAAAACTTCATTGGAAAAGAAAATTTTTTTAAAACAACTTCATACATAGATATACACAAATCTATAGAAAAAGTTATTTATATGTACGTATGTATGCTTGTAACAATACATATAGAAATAATGAACATTTTCTCAATTCTGCAAAAAAACATAATAAGTAATAAAAACTAATTTAATATCAAGAAATTTTTAACAAATAACAGCAGAAAGAAGTGTGCAAATTTAAAGTGAAACAAAAGTGGCAACTAAAAAGCAAAGTATGAAAAATTTGTGTTAATAATCGATTTAAGCATATGAATGAAATAAAAAAAACGAGAAGAAATTTTAAATAGAAAAAATTTATACATGCTCTGGTGCAGTTAAACCTGTATATCTACATACATACATATGTACATAAGATAGGATTCTGGATCATCTGATTATTGAAATGCTGCAGTTTAAAGTTTGATGAGATGCTCAACAATATTTTCAGATTCCATTTTCGCTGGCTTGAGGAAATTGCATTTAATGTGCATTTAAGAATGAATTGAATTTTCAATCGTTTTTGTCGTGTGTCAGTTGAAATGTATGTCGTTGTCACTCTCTTCCCTTTGTGTTGCAATCGCTTCCAAGTGTTTGGATTCGTTAAATTGCCCGAAGCGTAAAGTTGCTCTAAATTTCGAAATGTTTAGTGTAGAATAAATTTGTTTGCTGTTTTTTATTGTTGTTGTTTTCTTTACACCTTCACTTCTGGTCGGGAATGGTGTGCGTGTGTGTGTGTGTGTGTTTAAGTGCATGTTAATTTAGCGCTTTTTCAAACGCCAGCTCACATTCGTCATGATAAAGTAAATAAGTTGGATGCTTGTACTTAAAATGAGTAATTTTATTAGATATGAGTGTATAAGCAACGTTAAGGATTTAAAATTATTGCTATGAAACCTCCATCTGATTTTTAAACATGCACTTAGAAAAATTACCCAAAATTTTGGAAATTTAAGTTAATTTGAGTTCGAAATATTTGTATGGTTTTTTACAGCAATTCTGTTAAAGTTTCCTTTATCTTTCGGTATTCAAAGGCAATTTTCGAGATTATTAACTAAAAACTATTTTAGTGTTTATTCAAATAATGAGTAAGAATATCGATTGGGACGCTATCTGCAGCCCATAGTAAGGAGCTGTGTACTTCATATATATAATTGTGTAGTGGTGCGTTTCCTTGCTATGTAGTTTGTGATCTTCCTAAGCACCTGTCATTGGCATGTTTATCTCTCTAGAGAGCACTTTATGAACGTTAACTTTCTTACATCAAAGTTTTTGATGCCAGGAGAGCGCTGATGGGAGGGATTGGATTCGAAGCGGTGTAGTTCGATAAAGTAAATGGGCACTCTAACCACCACACTACTACAACATGTTATAAATCAGCTTCCAGTTCACATAAGAATTAACATTTCAATCAACAAATTAACGTCTTGAATCTTGTAAGACATGTATAAAATTTTTTTTCCTTTAATTCTTTATTTATTGAAATACATATTTTCTAATATAAGAAGAATCATGACTTTAACGATAACCATTTTCAGCAGTAACTCATTTCCTAAAAATTTTTTTAAATCTTAAATAAAATAATTACATGCGTATGTTAAGAAAATGTGCTCTCATAATAAATAAACATTTTCTTGTAAGTAACATGTTTTGGAATAACATTATGAAATATGGTTTTTTTTTTGATTTGATATTTGAGTTTTTCTTATATTAAGGAAATTTTTTTGATTAAAAAGAAATTTTTTTAAATTTAAATATTTTTATTATTAATTATACACATTTATTTAAAATATTTTGAAGGAAATATATTACTTAAATTGAGTACATACATACATACATGTATTTTATTTGAGTGTAAAAAAATAAGCTCATGATCAGCTGCTGTAATAATATTAAAATCATCTGCATTTATCAAGTAGAAGTACATACATATTTTCCCTTTTTGACTTCAACACACATATAAGCCAATCGAATGGGCGGAATTCAGTATTCAGACAAACAAGTCTAGTATTAAATATGTGAGCGGAGTGTTACGGTTTAAAAGAAAATCGCCAGTAATTGACGACTTATTCATGATAACCACATGTGTACATCGTTGTGTTCTCTATAATCCGCTCATGATCGAGTGTTAAATCGTGAATATACTCTTTATATGATGATTGATTTTTTTCCCGAAATCCAAATAATTTAAATTTTTCAACGTTTTTGTATAAAAGTCAAGTTAACAACATTTAGCAAATATTCATTAAGTAAATTAATGAGTGATTTTATGGCGCATTGAGTAATTTCACCAATTATTTTAACAGTAATATTTGCAACTCCATAGTCAATATGTTTATACTCGCGTGTTTGTGTGTGTGTTTGAACTATATTATCGACTCCTCATCTTATTCTGCATTCTTTTGCTGTTGCTTGTTTTTAAATCCTTCCTTTTGATAATTGCAGTTTGTATTCATTTAACCAAACAGGATATTTTGTTATACTGAAATTAAAGCATTAGCACTCGTAATGATTTGCAGACAGTATATAGTCATCTCTTTTACTCAATCGTAAACTTTACCGTAGAGCTGTAGCAACTTATATACGAGTATGTACAGCTGTCGGTTTATTTATCTAACGGGAATTTCATAGCTTTACTAGGCTGAAAGAAAATACATAAGAAAAAAAATAAACGCAAGATGGTATTGCCAACCATAATTTCTATGGTAAGCTCTTGTTCTCATTTACAAATAGAGTACCGTTATAAATTTCTCAATATGGCTCTCTTTGCTATTCGATGAATAAAAGTTCCTTTTTTTTGCTGTCTTTACTATTTCCTCATATTCGCCACCATTAATTTATTTCATGCAAGTATTTGTGTAAAAGAAAATTGAAACAATAGACTCAAATTGTACAACAAACAAAAAAAAAAGCTCTCAACTCAACCACTCTAACGCATTCCTTGGCTATTCGTCGTTCAGGTCGTTTGTATGTGTTGATTTTTCTCAAAAAAAAAATAAATATATTACAAGAATTTGGAAAAGCTAGAAAATTAATGGAGAACCCCAAAAACAGTGCGAGTAAAGTGAAAATAACAGAAAAATATAACAAAATATATACATAAATAAGTATATAACGAAAAAGAAGGCAGCAATAAAACGAGAAAAAAATAGATGAAACTGGAATAGAAATGTTTTACACAAAAATAAGTTGTAAAAAAATCGATTGGATGGAGTCTAACACTTTAACATCTAAAATTAAATGGGCAGACTAAATAAATAAATGAATATTGTTAATTCCTACCAAAAATAAATTAACTTAACGAGTAGTTTTAAATAAACAGAAAACATCTAAACAAAAGTGCTTGAATAAAATTTTATGTATGTATATGGTGAAAATTGAAATTTAACTAAAACAAGAAATTAAGCATTAAAAAAGAAAAATGTAAACCAAGTGGAAAACCGTATAAAAAAAAATAATAAAATAAATTAAATAAAATAGCTGAACTAAAAGCAATGAGTTTATTGACCACCGAATTACTACAACGAGGCTCATTTTTATAAAATATTAAAATAAAAACTTTTTAAAAAAATCACATAAATTTCAGAAATCGCATTATAACTAATAAATCGCTTAATGAAACATAATATTTACTATAACGAAACAAATTCATTATTCTTTTGGAATATCCAACTTAAATTGAGAAAATAACATTCAAAATGAATTTGGATAAAAAGCTAAAACAAAAAATTCTGTATTAGTTTTTCTTGTGTGTGAGTAAATGAAGAAGGACATTCATTCTGTCGAAAGAAGTAAAATACATCATCAGCATCACCATCAGCATCAACGTCAACATCGTTGGAATTTATAAACTACAATCAGGAAGACAAACATCACATCATAAATTATTCCTACAAACCGAGCTTTTAGTCTAAGGAATATATCCTAAAAAAAAACAAAATTCATATTGATCACGAGTGAGTGCAATTTTATTTAGAAATTTATTTTTTACTTAAAGTTTATCAATTATTTTGAGAAAGTCTTCTACATTTGAATTTTATTGGTCAATTCCCCTACAAACTTTAAGCAATTTTGTTAATAAATTTTTTATGTAGAATTACATTGTATACCCATTGTGTTTCGCTACCATTAAGCTACATACATACGTTCACATTTATCATATATTTGTCCAATAAAAAACGTATCGACTAGTTTTTCTTACGAATAGTGTCATTTAACTTTGGTTTTTATATTACAAAATAAAATAAATTATTGTATAAAAAAGTATTTTTATGCAGTTTTCAAAAAAAGCAAACCCAAAATTTAAAAATTATTAGAATTAAAGGAAATAAATTATTGGTTTCTTTTTTGGTTAGGTTTTTTTTCGAAAATAATTTGTCTCATAATATAAACAGTTTTGATATTTCATTATTTTAGACAACTATAGTTTTATTTTAATCTGCAGCTTTCTAATATTCTGTAATAAATTCATAATTCTGTCAGAAAAATATAATTAATATCGCTGGTACTTTTTTGTTTACTAGAAAAAATTGTTTTAAGAGTCGCTACAGTTCCGAAGGAGTTATCCGATGTTCAATATTTCTTTGATTGGGGGTAAACTTTTCCCCCTCCTATCTTTAAAATATTTATACTTTACCATGACACATATCGAATTTTAAGACTTTAAATTTTTTAGCTCCTCAGATATTTAATTGTTTAGATGTAATAAATAATTGGCATGGGGTTACTCGTTTCCTCCGTCATAACGCGGATATTGGGGTTGGTGTTGGAGCGAACTATGACTAAGGACCTGGGTTTGATATCAAGGTCAGAGCAAGCCATCAACATCATAAATTGCTCTAATGTAGATTAGCGTGGCATTGTATTAATTGTTGCGGTATGCCACTGGTGACAAAAAAAACTGTTCCAAGCTAATGTACACAACAGAACCCTTCTTCTTCGGTAAAAGAACCGTCGGCAAAGTAAAAACAATTAATAAAATGCCTGCTCATACGGATTAGGAAAGTTAATGCGTCTGATTAACACCCTAGATGCTGCAACACTGACCTAAAAATTAACAAAATGCACAATTGCAGAGCTGTAAAAGAATTAATCCTTTAAAACAGTTGGTTTAATGAAAATGGTTAACGTAAAACTTACAAATCTATTTACAATTATTTCTATGTAAAAGGTGGGCAAATTTGAGGTTAGGAAACAAATTTGCTTAAAAACCCCATTTTTTACCAATTCCGTTTTATTGACACCAATGTAAAATAGAAATATGAAAATTAATAATGGAATATGATGTCCGCTCTTTTCACAAAATTCTGACCTACATTTCGCAACAAAGCTTCGCTTATCTCGTCAACGCAGCGCTGAATTTCATCTTTCAGAGCGTCAGTTGTTTGTGGTTTGTTCACGTAAGCCCGGTTTTTCATAGAAAATAATCCAGCGGCGTTAAATGACAAGAACGAGGCGGTTGTGTGGACAGGCTCATTCTCAACACTTTGTTGTACAGCGGCTATGTTTGCATCACTTCGGCCTCTACGAGAGTATTGTTCGAGCCTATATCGTGAGCCTCTAATTTAGCGATTAAATTACGCACAGCGATCTCAGAAGGAGCCTAACTACGAGAAAAAGCTGCTCGAATTTTGCGAAGTGATGCAGTAAAATTTTAACCATTTTGGTAGTAAGTTTTCACAATTAAAATTAAAATTTGTTCAAGAGTGTAGCGTTCCATGGTTAAAATTTCCCATCTTTGTACTAAATAACTACCAAAGGAAGACATCACAATTCTTGACATTTCATCATTTGACATCCATTTGACTTCCTAACCTCAAATTTGCCCACCCTGTATTTCACGCCATTGTGCACCGCCCATTTATTGATTCAAACAGCTAATTTAAAATTTTTATTTGCAGTGTATTTGCTTTTTTAAAAAGTGAACAGTCAGAGTCATCTTCGCTGTGAAGCACGCAAGCCATCATAATATAATTTTGTTGAAAAAAAAAAAACATATAAAGAGAAATTACAAGCATAGGGTCCAAATAATAAACAACGAAATACGATCAAATTGAAAAGAAAAACAGGAACAAAATCATAATAAACTTTTTTTCTCTTGCAGCAAAAATAAATGGTGTGATCAGTAAATGCAATTGGCAACTTAAATAAAAGCTTACGCATTACAAAGCGAAGTAATCCTTTCAAATACATACACACATATATGCAGACATAGATTTGGCAAGGCTATAATTTTTTATACTTAGAGTGAGTGAGTTTTTAGGATAGAGTTTAAACGTAGTTTCAAGCTACGTTTGTTTATCTTATCTGAATATAAATTTAATCGAGTTTAATTGTGGTTGCTGTTTTAAGTGCAAAATTGCCATACTGAAGACTAAAAATTGGCAACACTATACATCAAATGGCAATATTTTTTTTTTAACAACACTGAATTTTACGCAGAAGAAGAAGACATTCTACGCTGTTGAATTTTATTAACTTTTTTATTCAAAAAACAACAATTATAAAATTAAAAAAAATCTTTTATTTATATTCTTATATTGTTTTGTTTATAATATTTTATGTTACCATATTTCAGTAAGTTTAACCCACCAACATTGGCCGTTTAAGCTTTCAAGTAAATGTAGTTAATTGTCATCCAAGTTAAAGTTGTGTAAGTCTCTGATCGGCCACCTAAAAACTCACTCTTAAACTGAAATTCTAAAAGAAAAATATACTTCTCCTGTTACTGCCACTCACTGTTTTTAGTTTTCTTTTTGGTTAATTTTTTTTGCGCTGCAAAAAAAAAGTTTATGACTGACGTGTACGCACGCAAATGATCCAAAGTTGTGACATCATAAATTTATTTTTATTAGAATTTCGTGACAGTTGTAGTATTGGAAACCGTGTAGATTTATAAAATAGTTATATAAGTACGAGAAATATGAAGATGCCTGGAAAAGTATAATGATTTAGAAGTATGTATGTATGTATGTATGTATGTATGTGTGCAAAGGAAATCAACCTAAATATTTGCAGTTTGCATCAGATGCATTTTATGACAAGAACTGAATTATTAAACTGGTTGATTTTATAAAAATAAGAAAGCCATTTTGCTTGAAAATAAATAATTTTAGATAAAGCATCAAATAATCAATGATGAATCGTAAATTTAAGCTGTTTGTGCAAATAATACGGACGGATCTTTAGAAAAACGAGCGGTAGAAGATAAAGCGTTCTGCGATAAGAAAATTTCTTATTGATTCTTTATTATTTTCTATTGATGTTTTATCAAAGATAAAAACGATAAATTTAAAACAGTATTGAATTTAATTCCTTTCATTTGATTTTTATTCAAATTTTTTTTTTGTTTGCACCCTTACAAAGTTGCAGAAAAGAAAAATTGAAAATAAATATTGTAATTGCTATACAACATTGATGATGAGTTTTTTATAGAAAACATTGGCTAGCTGCAACCACTCTAAAGTTATTTTTAATAAGACCCGTCACACATAACATAGCCACACACACACACATATGCTAACGTGTATAATTATTTTGTGATGCCCTGTCTGTCATCCCCTAAAGTATGTCTAAAAAATAAATTCCTTTATGTATGACACGCTCACGCATACTTTGTTTTAAACTTAATTCAAATGACAAACATACACACGCGCGCACATTCACACTTGACACAGTGTCTGAACATTTAAAATTCTTTATATATTTCAACCCCTTAAATACATCAATGCGTTCCATACGCCGCCGGAAGACTATTTAAGCGATTATTCTTCTTCTGTTGTTTTTGTTGTTATTATTAATATTTTTCTTTTTGTTTTGTTAAAGATCCGCATCATAAAAGATAAATATATATTTCTTATCGCCTAGACCGAATGTACATTAAAGCAAAGTACATATTTTTAACTTGCATTATTATGGAAATTCCTGTCAACGCATTAGCAAATGCTGTTACGCAGAGTTCTAAAAGTTATTTCTTTAATTTTTTTTTACTATTCCATTAACACTGATGCTAGGCAGGATTAGATGGCGTGTAGATAAAAGAATTAAAGTGATTTTGCGGGAAATACGCTGTTGTTGTCTGTTGTTCTCTAGAACAGTTAAGATAAAATTTGGAGAGTTTTTAAATAGTGATTCATCAACTGCTTAGATATGATTTCGGTATGAATAAAAATATCATAAAAATTTAAAAGGATTTAGAAAGCTAGGTTAGGTTTCGAGGGCTGTCACAGCGTAATAGTCCTTAAGCTTATTAGCGCCGGACATTGACATTGAAAATGAAGAACGGTTTCTTCTTCAATGTCTTCAGGCAGGCAATAATCATTCATGTCAAAAAGCTTAATTCCGATCGAAAGTGGTTGAAATTCCGAAGGTCCTGTCTTTAAAAATCGTAAAACAAAAAGTAAGTTTCAACTACCAAAGAGAATTGATAATGAATTTTTCTACTAAGGGGCTGTGCACATATTACGTAACGCTGTTTTCAGTGATTTTATACCCCCCCTTCGTAACGCTCAGTCCTAATTTTTCAGTGCAAAATTTCCAATCCGTAACAAGTCTTTAACCCCCCACCCCCTCGGGCGTTACATAATATGTGCACAGCCCATAACTTTATTTTGAGTAAAACAAAAAAGACGTGCCCACTTTTAGGAGCGTATGTAAATAAATCTTTGCATGGTAAATAAAAAGTTTAATATGACCTTTTATAGCAAAAATAAATCGTCTATGGGCAAAAAAACTTTATCACTGTAAAAACAAAATACAAAATAAAATTACGAAATTGAAACCATTTCATTCGGAATGTGTGAGTTGCCCGTATACACCAAATATAGTTTTTAAGCCGAGGGTTTTTTTTATTAAAAACATTTGGGTACTTAACATTTCTCGATTAATCGAAGAGTTAATGTCACATAATATTCGAAAATAAAATATATAAATAACAATTTTTTGGCTAAAATTTATTCGATTATATTACACCGATTAATCGAATTCCTTAAGTCAGCAACAAATGGTGAAAATATTATCAACATCAGTTCAGCGACTTACGAGATATCGGTGAAAATCCTATTTTCAATTAATGTAACACTTCTTATGAGATTGATTTTTATAAAATTATTTTCAACGCATTTTTTATTGTTTGTTTGAGAGCTATGTATGTATATTTCGCCTAAAGCCCGTGTATCGCTATTTTTAATTTGAGTTAATTTTTTCTAGCATTAAATGTTAGAATTGTCTTGCATTGAAACCAATGACAGTATGTTGCTAAGAAAATAAAACATGCTTAATTGACGACCAAATGCCTCTGTTTTATCAGTTATTTCTTCTGTGCATAAGCTGAGATTTAAATTATGTTTCTTGGAAGCTTTAAAGAGCTTCAGAAATTGTATGTACATTTGAAAGTTTGAATTTATTCGTGTTTGAAGGGAACTAACCATTATTTCCAATTTTTAAAATGCCCCTGATGGAATATTCTACCGAAGTAATACTATCCTTAGAAAAAATTGCTTTAAAAATTAAAAAAAAAAAAAAAATAAATAAAAGTAAAGAATATATAAAGTAGCTTTGTGCGACTTTTTTTTGTCATGTGGTTGCAATTTGTTGTTCTATTATCTTGCATCAAAGTAGAAAATTTTGCTCTACTGCCAAATACATACACACAGTATCATACGATTACAATTACAAGTGAGTTAATGTGCAAACAAATGTGTGTGAATATAAATATTACAGATGTAAGAATAAGAAATGCATGATGACACAATCCTCATAATATCCATATGGTTAGACTTTGTAACAAACAGTAACAGCAAGAGCAACAACAATTGAAAAGGACTAACATTTATTATTATCCTAGGCGCCATTAACCCTTGCCAACAAATGAATCTCAACTCAGGCGTAATGGAGAAAACATTATACGAGCTGTGGTGATAGTCTATAATAATGTGAAATATGTACATATATCGTATTCCATGTTTTAACAAGCAGTAGGACGACAATCATACGTACTCGAATGTATGTATGGATGTATGCACATACATACATGCTCCGAACGCCAATTGATAAATTTGTGTAGAAATTCTATATAACCAATAATTATGGTTTACACCAAAAAATATCTACAAAGAAGACCAAATAAATAAAAAAATTAAAATTGATTATTTGGTTTTATTTCTAGAATTTTTTTTTATGATTTATGATTCTTTGTGGTAAATTTTTAATGTGTGTTTTTTTCTTTTAATTTGAATAAATTACATGATTTTATTAATGAAACTGGACTATGGGTGTAACCATTGGTAAATACGAGGGCTTTTGAGAATTGGCAGTTTTGATATTTGTGAAATGATGGGTGATGTTTACACAAGAAACTTTAAAAGTTTTAAGTAAAGCCCTTCTAACACATTTTCTTAATGTTATTGCTCGCTTTAGCATACGCTACAATGTTAATATTTATACAGGCTAAATTTAATAATCAGAGAAATATTAAATAGACATTGTTAACATACTTCAAGCAACAAAGAAAAAATTTAATATCTAAACATCCCTTTAGATGTCAACTACAGTGGCCGAATAGACCAAAAATTGTTTTCGGTAGAAGCCACTAAACCTCGTCAGTATTCATGTGCAAATGCATTCACTAGTTGTTAAATAGTTCTGTTGAACGTGATTACATATTCTATTTATACACTATTGCATACAAATAGAATACGCGACTTCTCACTACTAAGGATGCTAGCTGGGGAATTTTTTATTTTTTTTATTTTTCACGATATTTTAAACATTACAGTGTTATCAGCGAAGTATATCCTACAATGTCCTCCTGATTTTTTGTTCTACTTAAGACACTACTTAAGTTGTAGTTATAGTTTGTGAACTTTTCAGGACTGTAAATCTTGTGGTTCTCGTGATAGAAGCCTGTAAAGAAACGAACGAACAGGCCTGCAGACAGACAGGCAGACAGATAGACAGACAAATAAAGCAATAGGGAAAATTTTATCTTTGGTGGAGAGAAAACTGAAAAATTTTCATGCTGCAAATTTTCATTGCAAAAGGCAAAAAGTGTAAAAATTATAGTCTTATGTACTTTAAAGCTTATTGACTTTCAGATTAATAATTAAAAAATCCATTACCAAAATTCTTCAATATTGAACAAAATTTATACTTATGTATATATCATTCTTTACATCTTTACAGATTCATCAAAATCAACGTGATGTTAACAACGAATCAATGGACCACTTTGTTTAATAAGAATATACGGCTTTTTAAAATGGAAGGAGAAAACTTCCAAAAAAAATATGAGTCATAATCATGTGTAATCATTGATAATGCACATCACTCCATTTTTTCTATGACAATGCACAATTTTAATTAAACGCATACAAAACTCATACAAAAATACACACATCATTGATGTCTTTGTCGTCATTTTCGTCGTCGTCCTTGTTGCAGTTGTCGCCGCCATATACACACAAACATACATACTACGTACGTTATCAACAACGCTATTGTTGTTTATATTGGATCATCAGTAACAACAACGACATTCGACAACTTCAACCCAAAAAATAAAATAATAAATGAATAAATACATAAATAAAAATAGAAATATGTATAAAAATTCGACTGACAGTAGAAATCGTTGCTGATTATTTTTTTCCATGTTTGGATTATACTCAAATTAAGCAGTCGCATTTTGCAAAGTAAAAATAGCAAGCAAACACAAAAAACAAGGATACAAACCAAAATTGTTCAATCATTTGAGTTCGTGTAATTGTTATTAAATGCAGCTGTTATTGTGTTTAATAAGTACGTGCCACAAATACGCCGTGTTGTCGTCGTTATCACGTTACCAATACCACTAAATGCAGTGGAAGAAGAAGTTTACTCGATTGAAAGCAGCTACAGAACATTCGCGTGCGCGAAGAATGCTTTGTTGTGGACGAAGAAAGGTAAGCTGAACAAGAATTCCACTTGACAATCAAAATCTAATATTAATTAAATACAATTATTTACTCTTACTACCAAATACTACTTTTATTATAATTTACTAGTATGTTTTTCTTCTTCCTCTTCTTCTTGTACTTAAAATTGAATTATATAAAAAAAAACTTTTCTTGTTCATACTTAGCCAAGGAAAATTTAACTTTCTTTTTAAGGACAACTGGTTGCAAAATAATTGCGGTATGTTGTTTTCGTGCCGCGTCAAGTGTTGACATAAAAAAAAATATTACATATTTAAATATAGAGGAGGACAGCATAAAAGTAAAAATACAATAGAAATAAGTATAAAGAATTTCCAAAAGAAAACTTTGCGTTACATTTATGTGACATTAAAATTTTTATTATCATGACCATGTCAAAATAGTAGATATACAATTAACTTATTAACTATTTACTCGTTTTTATAAAAACAAAAACAAAATAAGTAAAAGGGAAATTTTATTGATTGGCCAAAAAGAATTTTTAATACACTCCATGTGAAACTAATTTTAGTAAAGAGCTTCTAAGTGCTTTGGGAAATAAATATTGAAATAAAAAAGCACACTAGGCTCAGTTAGGGGAACAAAAATGTCAGTTCTTAAACATTTCTACACATGCATGGATATGCGAGTCGAACCCTCAGCACTAAATTGTGATAAGTGACATTTAAAAATATTTATGAATATGATTTTGCTCAATTTTGTTCCTAAATTATGTTCAAAAAAATGTCACAAAGAAAAAAATGTAAACATTGCAGCAGCTAATTATATCGAATGTATGCTGCAATAATGTCATAACTCAAAAAAAAAATGTGATTTTTTATTTCATGGAGTGTCGTTATGATGTACGGCTGTTATTTTGTCAATTTTGTATTTGTTTGCTATCTATCCGTATCCATTTTTATCTAATTTTAATCGATTAATTGTTGTTGGACTGTTTAAGTGATTGAGGCGTAGCACTGGTCACTAAAAACTGTTCCGACAGCAATTGTAACTGTTCCAAGCTAATATACACCACAGCGCACTCCTTCGTCCGTTATCAGAGCCGTTGGCGAAGTAAAAAAAATTAATACAATGACTGCTCAGACAGCTTAAGAAATTTAATGCGTCTACTTAACACCAGAGGCGCTGGAACACTACTCTAAAAATTAACAAAACACGGGCAATAGCAGAGTTGTAAATGAATTAGGCGTTATACTTTTTCAACATCTATCATTTCTGCACTATACTTTTTCCAACGTTCTGGCACAATACATTGCTTAAGTTCGGGTCATCCCCTGGTGCTGGTCCTAAAAAAATATGTGTTTATTTTTACCTTTTTTATGTTTTTCCTTGAATCAATTTCAATTATTTATGAAGGTCTTGTTTACAGTTTGATTCCATAACATGAGCAAAACTAATGATTATATCATGACTCCCCAATTTATTCCTAGATTGGTTTTTGGTTTAATCGGGGTTTCATGCTGTTTGGTCCTATCATTTCATTTTTAATTGGACTGGCAATAAATGTAAATGGCCCTCTTAAATATTCCGCTATGGATGGAGCGATTTTGGTTTTTTTATTTTTTAAAGAAGTAACTTTAATGTTTCCGCCGCTTTTTGTATTGAAGTCGTTTTCTTTGATGGATGTTTTAGTGCTAGAAATGAAAGAATAATTTTTATTTTATTTTAGTTTTCTATGCAAAATTCCTTGCCTCTTATTTTTGTATGTGAGATCGTGTTAGTATTATTGTTGCTGTACTTTTTATTTGTCTCTTTGACAACTACACCAAGCGGTTGAATTGAATACATAATAAATATCAGAGAAGTTGAAAAGTTTTAAGATTTTTGACTTATAACTCTGCAAAAATGATGCTGTTGAAAATAGAAAATTTACTCAACATTAATTAACATTGCTAACCCGCAACAAATAAATAAAATTTAAAACATAAATACTTGAGTACATACTCAAATAAATGTAGAATTTTGTAAAGGAGAGATTTACTTTTCATTTTTTGCCTTATAAATACTTTTAATGGCAACCAGCGGTTGCCTAATGGTATAGGTGTAGAAAAGTAAACACATTCATAATGGAAAATTATTTAGTGTATGTGTTTAAACTGTTTTTATGCTTTGTAATTCACAAAAATATATTTGTTAGTTTTTGTATAAATAGATGAGCTTTAAAACTTTTTACACATAAAGGGTAAAACATCTACTGATGAGTTGGTATGGCTACCAACAAAATATATATTTAGACACTGCTAACACGCAACAAAAAACTAAAATTTAAAATATAAATACTTGAAGTACATGCTCAAATAAATGTAGAATTTTGAAATTGTGTATATTTTTTTCGTTTGTTTGTTGTTTTTGTTGCCCTGACTTTAAGCAACAACAAAATGAGCAGTCTTTGTATTTCAGCATTACGGTCGTATATTTTAAATATTCAAAATATTTGTTGAATTATTTAAAGCTATAAACTTTAATAAATGGAAATACTGTAGCAGCAGCAACATCAGTAGCAGCTAAAATAAGAACTAAAACAACAATTATATTTGTTACTAAATGCCTACAAACGTTTATCGAATATTTTCTTTTTTAGTTTTCAAACAAAAACTCTCACAAATCATCATTAGACAATGGAGACTCTTCTCTAACCACTCCTATTGCTCTGGTTATTAGAAAAATATTTTAGCACATAGGAATGTAGCTGCAAGATTTCCATACAACACGTATCTATGTTTGTGTGTGCAACAAACCGAACAACAAAAATAACAGCAAAATATATTGTTATATTTGTTGTAATACATGCACATAAGTACATACAAATGTACATACATATTTCGGTATGATGAAAACTATATGCAAATAAGTTTCTAATGAAGGAAAACAAACAAACAAACAACCAAACAAATATGGAGTAACAGCAACAGCGAAAAGAACAAAAACAAATAGTTGCTTTTTAGGTTGCAATACGAAGAAATACAAAAAAAAAGAGTAAATAATGATAAGATTTTCTTATGCATTCATTGCATGCATATGTTTATGTGTGTTCAGTGTATGTTGCATGTATGAAAATATCCCATTTTAAAGCTACCACTACTATTCATCAAAGATATACTCGTACATACATATGATGTCAATCTGAAAAGTTATTTCATTTGAGATAGATAATTCCAATGAATTATTTTCGAGTTATATGTTATTTTTTTTCTTAATTTTTTTAGCATAAGGAAAGTTCAAATAAAAAAGGAAATAGTTTTGCTGTAAAATAAGTTTTTGTCATACATGATAACTTGATAAAAAATTATTTCCAGGTAAAACTTTATAATTCAATTTTAAAAATAATAGATTCCTTTGCTGCAATTACCGAATATCCTGCTAAGCCAAGACTACATATTTTGAAAAAAGAATATATAACAAATTTGCTTTACAGACTTCCCTCGTACTTTCACAACTACATATTTACATACTTTTGAGTGTCATTCAACAACTAAACTTAAACATTTAGGTCTAAACTCAGCAGTGGTGCTAGAACAACAGCAACTTCCACAACATTAACAATAACTATTAGTGTACAAAAAAGTCTGTGGCATCATCATCATTATTGTTGTCATTATCACCATCAGATACTTCATTAGGCACAATAGCATCCAACATGGAACATTCGTCCAATAAGAACAATACAAACAAAAAGCTATTTGCCATAACACAAACACACACAAACAAATAATCGCAAATATGTTTCGCTACTCGTACAAACATTTACAGACAAATATCCTTTAAACATTTGTTAGATTACTGCTTATGAACGTTTCATGTTAGACTCTTCTATATAATAGTTGTACGATAGTTTGCAATCTGAATAAAATTTAAACATTCGCCGATTCCAGAAGTTTTCCGAATATCTTAAGAAATAAGAATAATAATATATAGATAATCAGTAAAGTATTTACAGGTTAATCGGTTATCGAGATCTTTTTTTTCTGTATAAAACTAAGTGAGTTTTTGAGCTTAGAAATATGACTCCAATTATTTCCGGCCATCCAACTTCAAGATCGATTATTTCATCAATTTCACATTAAACAGCTATAGATTTAGTATTGAATGATGAAGCGTTATGCAGATGTACGTTATCACTATAAGAATTAGTTGCATTGGGCATGCTTAAACAATTTCTGCTTCCAAATGTACTCGTAGTTGTAGGCAAATCTGAAGTTTAAGTTTAAGTTTAAGTTAATTGCTTGCAAAAGCGAGGTGTTGTTAGAAGGCAGGGCAGACCCTGAATTTAATCTTTGTAAGAGCGGTAAATTGCTAAAACAATTAATATTATTTACGTTTGAAATTAAGGTAGATTTTTTTTTTTTAATGAGGACCAGCACTCAGGAGATGACCCCTACGTATGCAGTGCATTGTGCCGGAACTCAGTGAGAGGGATAGGAGAAGATAGATGTTATAAATTTAGAAGGCTTAACTCTTTTAGAACTCTGCTTTGCGCGTTATGTTATTTTTTATAGCAGTTTTGAGGCGCCTCCGGTGTTACGTAGACGCATTAACTTTGTTAAGCTGTATTGGCAGGCATTTTGTTAATTTTTTTACTTCGCCGATGTTTCTGCTAACCGACGAAGGAGGGCGATGTTGTGTACATTAGCTTGGAACAGCATCAATCGCTGTCGGAACAGATTTTAGTGACCAGTGATAGTCCGACAATAATTATTACAATGTCTCAGTAATGTACATTAGAGAAATTAATGATGTTGATTGACTTGCTCTGGCCAGGGTTTGAACCCAGGCCCCAAGTTATTGTTTGCTTAGTAGTCAACGCGCTAACCACTTCAGCCAACACCATTGGCAGCATGGAGCAAGGCGGTTCTGTTTGTTGGGGAATTTGACTTTGTTGAGCAGTTGCTCCTAGAACTGATGTGGAATTAGAAACAGGTGTCATACTTTTTGCAAGAATTAACTGATCTTCAGCTGTAATCATTTCGAAACTACCAGTACTTGTTATGCAGTATAAATTATCATATTTTTTTTTTTGTTTGCTTGCGGCATGGGTTATGAACCGAGTTTCATATTGTTTCAGAAACATCCTGACAATTTACCAAAATTACATACATCCTTACTGGTTTTACTTGCCATTGCGTTGGAAGAAATGCAGCTGTATTATATATTTTTTGTTCAAGAAAAAGGTATTCCTTGATTATTTAAGAGACAAGTTACAATTTACAAGTTTAATTTTAAGGCGAATTAATTTAAAATAATATAATGAATTCGCGTTATGAAAACGCTATTTTATCCAAATGTAATTGATATCATATGCGGATCGCAGATTTAATATTTTAGCGTAATCTGCAATATGGATTGCGATCCATTAATGCTGCATGATACACGTTCAAAATAAATTGTGATCCATTTCAATGGATTGATGGATCCCCCGAGAGTGCGCTACATGTTCAATATTTATCACGCCAGTATTTTCATATTTTAGCGTAATCTGCGATATGGATCGCGATCCATCAATATTGTATGCTACACGTTCAATAAATGTCGCGATACTGGATCGCGTTCAATATATATTGAACATGTAGCATTTCCTTTAAAATAGTAAAGAAGACTTAATATAGAAAGGCCCCAACACATTTTTGTTTTAAATCGCCTTTTTGGCTTATTTCGATAATTTAAAAACGAAAGCAAAAAAAAAAAAAAACCCGGTGATGCATAAAAAGAAGATGTCAACCGCAATTAATTTAATCACACTTTTATGTGATTTTCTGCCACAAGAAATGTTTACAGGGTGCATATACTACAAACAACAACAAAAGCAATAACATAAAAAAGACAAACTTAAATGGAACTACTACAACATTCAAAGTTCGTAAAAGAAAAATTAGAAATATAAACTCGCTGTGTATATTTTGACTTTTAATGTTGTTGTAGTTGTTTCTTTTTATCATTATTAATATTGTTCTTGCAGTTGTTGCTTTGTGCAACCAAGTGTGCATTAGCAACAACATTCCAAAAATGATGTTCACTTCAATGCAGATAAGAATATAGCAAACGTTTTATGTTTCTCGCATGCTGATGCTTTTGTATTTGTTTTTATAATATTAATTTTTTTTATTCTTAATTTCTCAATTTTTTTTTATTTCTTTAGTTTTTCTTTGCGTTGGATGAAGTTTTTCTACAGTCAAACATGCGACTTTTGGCTTTATTTCTATTGTTGCATCAACTTGTTGTTGTGTTTGTGCGGTTTGTTTAGTTAAAGTTTTCCCTAAATAATACTTGAAAATAGTTTTTATTCATTTGGAAAATTTTAAATATGTTTACGTACGATACCAGAGCAATATTAACATTTAATTAAACTAATAAGACTGACAATTTTTGTTTAATATTAAATGGGCTTCTTGTTGTTTTTTTTATTTTTTTTCTCTTTGGCTTCGTTGGCTTTAGTAAGTTTTAAAAGTTTTGCTAAGATCTTTTAATAAAACTTAATTGGTTTCATAAAATCAAATAGAAAAGGAACGCAAATAGTTTAAAAAATTTTAATATTATTTTTACAACTGTTGTAGAAATCTTTTTGAGTTTTTAAAGAACCTTATAAGAAGAAATAATACAAATTATAATTGTATTGTATGCATTTCATATGTGAGTATAGATAGAAATCTTTTATCAAACCTGTTTGAAATTATGCGTATAACCAGGGCCCAAATCGTTACATCCATAAATGCACAACTCGTCACGTAATAATTGAAGAATTGAATGGGTTATTACGTGACGAGTTGTACTTTCACGGATGTAGCCAGTGGCGCCCAGCACTACTCAACAAACTAGACAAAAGGCAAGTGCCTTAAAAGGACAAACTTGGTAATGTGTTACAATTTCAACAGCAAGCTGCATACCGTCCGTATTACTCTGCAATAGTTACATTATCTACTTACTAGTAACCAAAACATTCATTTTACTCTCCTTAGGGGCTCTGCACATATTACGTTACGGATTGGATATTTTGCACTGAAAAATTATCAAAAAGCGTTAATGAAAACAGCGTTACGTAATATGTGCACAGCCCTTTACCACAGCAATAGTGTCTGTTTTTATCATTATGTTTTTCAGAAGTTCAATTCCTGCTGATTTGATTTTATATCTGTGTGAGTTCATAATGACAAGTTTTAAGCACAAGAAAATCTAATTGTTGAGTAGACCACTAATTGTGAATAGAACATTTTATGTAAAACACACAGCTGGCATGTGTTCAATACTCAGCAATGAGAATTTAAATTTTTATTATGTTTTAAATATATAACAATTTCTAAATAGTATGTACATATGTATTAGCCTTTTTTTCTTATTAAATTTTTATCGAAAATTTTGCTGAATTTTGTATAAAAATTTAATTATTCAATTATTAAAACAACCAATATAATTTCATATTATTTTTCTATGAATGCGCCTACTAAAGCTTATTATTGAATACTTTGAAGATTTTGCACAATTTTTTTAATATATTAACGGCCCGATCCGAACCACGATATCGAACGATATCTTTCCATTATCGATTTACATACTTTTTTTGCTATTTTTCATTTAAAAGTAAAAAGAAAATTTACTTTACCGAAATATAAAAAATATTGTTTTCTGTTTAATATCATTATGATTAAAAACGAATTTATTTCCAATGCCGGGATTTGAACTCAACCCACACATTTTTTTAATAAAAAAATTTGTTTATACATTTGTATGCATTTTCATTTCCTGTACAAAAAGACAATATCACTTGCATACATATGAATATGTTTATAGTTCAGGAGCACGTTAAAAACAATAAAAAAATGGTCTTGATACATATATGAAATACCTTGTATATATTTCATAGCTTTAATGCAATATTTCATGCCATTTATGGTATTCTGCTTTGTATTTATAGAAATAACCATTATATTGGTTTCATTCTCGCTACGAAGCTGTTGCCTTTCAGAATACTGTTACGTTTTACGAATTTACGATTTGTGATAACCAACATCATGACATCTCTCTCTCTCTCTATCTCTCTATCTTTAGTGCCAAAAAATAACTGATTAATTTTCTATAACAAATAAGTTAAGCTTGAAAAATAACACCTTTTTTGCATCTATCAAGGCTATACATTAAACACAATTTGTTAGGACAAATATATTAGATTCACAAATCCTTTCAAACACTACAAAAAAAAAACATCATTCGTAAGTTAAATACTCTATTTAGATGAAACGACTGAAAAATACATGTACACACTTAAATTCAGTTTTCTTGTTCGCTGTCCCAAACTAGAAAATTTATTTCATTTTATCTAAATTTTATAGTTTAACTATAAACAAATACATTTAATGTCTTTAAAATATATTAACCTAAAACTTTAACATATAATCAGTTCTTAACACCGTTACTTTTATTTACATCAACTCCAAGTACTTGTAGTAGCACAAACGATCATTAATTTAGCAAATCTCAATGGGACACAAAAAGAGGATATAAAAAGAAAATTCGTCAATGCAAAGAAAAAGCAAACCAAACTGAGAAGAATAAATACACAAAAGCACTTCAAGTTTACGAATGGTATAAAAGTATATTCCCCATATACACATCCATAAAATAACCAACAACTAACAAAAAAAAAAAAACATTTTTACTTTTACCTTTAATTTTAATGTTTTTTTTTGTATCTCCTACTAAACGTGTATTTGTTTATTTATATCGCACAAGTATGTATGACTATTTGCATGAGGGTATGTTTTATACTACTATATATCAAGAGAGTTGCGGATGTCAGTTTATTTTAGTGTTTTAAATACGGTTCTGGTTCTAATTCATTTGACAAATTTAGTTTTTAAAGCTATTCCTCTCCGGATGTCAATTATTAGCCCAAAACTTCCGTTTTGTTTTATCACTGGCGAGTTGAAAAAAATAATTCTACTAATGTGCATGCTTATGCATGCTTGTGTGTTTATGTATGTATGTATGTATATGGTACATAAATTCAAGAATAGAAACTAAAAATGAATAATGATTATTTTAATAAACAAGCAATTGATAAAAAATGTATCAAAATGGTAAAATCAAATTAAATTCGAAAGCTAATATAAAGCGTCACCGTCAGCAAAAATTGAATCGTGGAAACTTTCAATTGAATATTATTTCAGGTAATTACAAGCTTTTTACATATGAACAAATCTATAAAAAATTGCTCCATTTCATTGTTTTTACAACAGCCAAATTTGCCAATTTTTCAGAATTTGAACATTGGATGGTTTTGCTTCTAATTGAAAAGTTTATAAAAAAAAAATTATAAAAAAGTTATTAAAAAATATTAACTAAAGTATTATTAATGCTTTAAAAAGTTTTCTAGTGATAAAGGCTTTACGAGTAGTAGAAAAAGAAAACAACCGTGATAGATAAAAGCCATATGAATTAATTTTGTGAATCACATAACACTGCCTAATTTGTGGCAACGTTGGCTATGCTATTCTCTTAACTAGAATTTGCTTTTCATTGCTCTCATTTCATATTGTTGATATTTGCACAGCGCATGTTATCCGTTACAGTTATTGCACGAACACAAGTTTTTATCCAGACGTATACTTAATGTATCGTAATGCGACGAGTATTTATCGTTATTTGAATAATTTTCAATCTTTTGGAAAAACGTTAGAGTTCTAGGAAAAATTAAGTAATGATAACTTAGCGTTTTTTTTTTATTTTAGAGGGGTCTAATACGCACGTGATTGAGGAACTTCTAGAACTTTGAAAACTTTTGTAATTTTTTATTAGCGTGTTGTTTTCCACTAGATATATTACTAATTCAAGGTAATTGATTTATAAGTTGTAAAAAAAATTTTCGAAAAAACTATTCTCAAAAAATGCATATTGAATTGGATTGCTAATGATCATTTGTCCGAATGCGGTCACTTCAACAGCAAGCATTAACAACTAAGGAAAGCTAAAAATTTGCAACAAACTATGTAGAATTTCAAACCAAAAAGTTTGTCTTAAGTACAACAAAAAATCAGGAGGACATTGTAGGATATACTATGGTGGCAACACTGTAATGTTTAATATATCGTGAAAAATAAAAAAAATAAAAAATTCCCCAGCTATCATCCGTATTAGTGAGAAATCGCGTATTCTATTTGTATGCAATAGTGTATAAATATAATATGTAATCACGTTCAACAGAGCTATTAAACAACTAGTGATAGCATTTGCTCATGAATACTGACGAGGTTCAGTGGCTTCTGCCGAAAATAACGTTTGTTCCATTAGGCCAGTGCAGTTGAAATCTAAAAAAGGGCTGTTTAGACATTAAATTTTTCCTTTGTTGCTTATCAGCAACTTATCAACAGTAATATTCTTAATTAGAAAATTTTTAAAACTATAATGACCGAAGAGAAAAAATTCACCAAAACACAAAATATCGTCAACACTACAAATAAAACCACAACGAAAATTTAAAAAAAAAATTAAAAGCTAAATAATCACCACAACCAAAAAATAAATCGTTAAAATGGAAAGCATCGCGAAAACTAACATGACGCCGAAGAAAAAAAATCAGCAAATGAAAAAATAACACCAAAAATAAATAAATTCCAAAACAAAAGAAAACCCTGATCCGAAAGAATTCGACAAAACCGAAAATATCGTAAAAAAACCGTCGAAACAAAAAACTAAAAACGGAAAACTAAAAAAATCACGGAACTTAAAAAAATTCACCACAACTAAAAAATCGTCAAAACGAAAAAAATTCGCTAAAACGAAAATAACGTCTAAACCAAAACAACCGATACAGCGAGAAAAACAAAGCCTTAAATATATTATTTCAAATACATATCAAGCCTTTGCTGCAGTCATAGCTAAAAAAATTGATTTCAATAATACAGTACTAATTTTTATAACGTTCTTCGTAATTGGCAAAAATTTCATTTAAATATTTTATTTTTTAAGCGGTAAATAACTCTGTTCAACCCTCTGTGCAGTCTAATTTTTCTTTGTCTTGTTAATTATTAAAATCTTCTAGATTTTCCTTTCTAATAAAAATAATAATTTAATTTACAAAAATTTTGATAGAAAAATAACATACTCCTTTACGATTAAGTTGTTAGCGATTTAAATGTTTAAAATCGTTTTTTTTTTTTGCAAATTTACTTCTTTATGAGTTATGACCACATTACAACAAAGGCTCGATATAAATTTGAAGTATGTAAGCACTTACAATGTATGTAATACTTACAACGGAACGCTGTGTCAAAATAAATATATCCCTTAAATAGTGTGAAATATTTTTCAAATGCATACACATATAGAGGTGAATACATTTTACAAAGTGAATTTTAAAAAAGTACAGCCACACTCACAAATAGATATAATTTAAAATTTTTGTCTATGATGCTTTAAATTGTTACTATTATTTGGTTATTTCACACAGGCTTAGGCACGACTTTGATTAATTACATACTCACCAAATTTAGTTGTTATTATAAAAACGCATGCAAGTATGTACTCGTATGTTTGTGAATACAAACCATTAAATATGAAAATTGTTAAATATTTGCAACATCTCATATAGAAATTCTTTTCACCGAAGTTACTTTACTGTCAATAAAAATATTTACTCAACATTTCTGTGTGTGTGTTTTTTTTTAGAAAATCTCAACGTATTTTACACACACGACCTCAACACTCTTGCCACTAAATCTTTGACAATCACAGTACAAGTTGAAACATGTATGTATGTATATGTGTATCTTTATTTGGATTTTTACGTTGGTTTATTTTACGGTTTGTCTTGTTTTCTTTATTCTTTCCATTTTTTTCTACGCTTTCTTTATATCCAAGCTTAAAAGAAGCTGTTATTCAAGTGTCCTAAAAATATATGACTACGTACTTTTGTGTGATGGCAAGAGTTTTGCTTTGGTATTTGTTCTCCTAAAAGTATGTGTAAGAATTTTGATGAAATTCGTAGGTTGAAGATGAAAATGAAAATGAAAGAGAATTTCTATGCATGTATACATTAAGTCTATTAACATTCTTATCAGTATATTTGATCTTGTTGCCATATTATATCTTGCAATGAAAATACTTTTTGTTGGTGCTGGTGTTGCGGTGGTGTTGTTGTTGTTGTTGTTGTTGTTTTTGTTTTTTCTTTTCATTTATCACATATTCTTTTCATAAAATTTTTGTCAATTTTGTTAAAAGTGACCCATATTTTACACAAAAAAAAACAGATGACATAAACAACAATTTTTTTATTTATTTGCGTGTGCTTATATGTGTGTATGTGTATCGTTCATTACACGTATTACATTGAAGCTGTTTTCTGTTCTTGATGTTTTATTAAGTTCACATCACTCATACGCACACAAGTTTACTCATATATACATATATGAATGCAAGTGTACTCATCATCATCAGCAAGCAACATAATAAAAGAGTGTAAATATTTCATTGACTTTAAAATATTCTTTGTGAATGCATTTGTGTGTGTGTGTGTGAAGTAAATATTCGTTCGTACATTTTTATGAATGCCGAGTTAAAATTGAAAGACATACAAGAAAAAAAAGAAATCTAAATACTTTTGTAGGGCACCTCTGTACTACTAAACTTGTTTTGTTTGTATACATGCTCTTTACAAGATGCATTTTATTTTGTTTAAGTGCATTGAGTTGTGAAAAAAAGACATAAGAAAAATATAAATCTTAAAGCTTTTATATTCGTAAAAGTATTTCGAGCAAGGACAAAATATTTATTTTTAAGTAATTGTAAGCAGTAGTAAACATTAGTGTGACACTTGTGATAAAAAAATTAGAGAAGTTACAAGAAGATAAGTACATATGTATGTATGCATGAACGTGTATAAAAATATTTCTTTTTGGCTTTTTGGTATATGAAGAGACATATTTTCTTCATATGAAAAATGTTGTTGCAAAATCAATGAGTTTATGATTTAAGAACTTTAGCCAATAAAAATCAACAAAAATTTGTATAAGTATGCTACTCCAATAAGTATCTGAAGTAAAAGAAAAAGCGCAGAAATAGAATACGAGAATTAATTTTTAATTCATTTTTTATTCTACATTGAAACAGTGCTGGTTAGTACGAAATTCCCTTAACACTGTTTGGAAATTACTAATAATCAACACAATCTCATAGGCCGTTATCATCAAAGTATTCTACTTTGTAATTTAATATTTTTTGTTGTTTTTACTCTATATTAGGGAAATTCACACATTACTGTGACCCTTGTTATTGGGGTATTTATAGCTCGTGCCCAAGCGGAATTAATATTTTTATATTATTATTATTACGAATAAACGTAACTATTAATCGAACTTATATTGATGTACATATGAAAAGTCATATTATCAGGCTCAAGTTCAGTACTGATACGTTCTGCTAAAAACTGATTGGATATAAATAATAATATTTTTCAAAATAAAAAAAAACTCTTAGTAATTATGAATTTTCATTAATTCAATAAAACTGAACTTGAGCCTAATAATATTACTTTTCATATGTACATCAATATTAGTTCGAATAATAATTACGTTTATTCGTAATAATAATAATATAAAAATATTATGGAATTAAATAAAAGAAAAAAAGAGAAGATAGCCTGAAATGTTTAAATGATTAAAATCGCTCAAATACGTCGATTGTCATCGAAGAAGTTGAAAAAACATTTGAATGCTATAAAAAGCAATTACAATATCTGATCATAGTTTCGAGAATGGAATCTTTTCTTTTAAAATTTTGGCAAAAATTGCCATTCAGAACAGAGGTTTAACAATCAAGCCAGGCAAAATAAAAATGTGTAAATTTACTTGTAAAACTTTAGGCTTAAATTCGGTTAATTTAATTTATAATTAAATTATTTTATTTATTAGAAAAACAATTCCAAAATAATAATATGTTTGGAGTTACCATAATGTTGTTGTAATAAGGGAAATATGTAAATATCGTGTCATTTGTACGAAAATAACGCCTGAGCATTATTTTAAAATTCAATTCTAGACTTTTTAGAGGCCAATATCTTATTGCTTTTTCTTCTTCTGGAAAGCGATGATTTCCGACTTGTACAAAAACAGTACACGTGTCATGAGCATTTATTACATTAAAAAGTTTTGAGTCAATCATATTTGTCTTGAGGCGTTTAAGAGTGAATGATTGTTAGTGACATTAATGATTTTCACATTTTTTTCTTCTCAAGTTGTATACATACATATGTACGAGTATGTATATGTGTATATGTTTATGTAAATGATTTAACCTAATTTTATTGTGTAAATATTTTTTGGTATAAATTTTCCATTCCTTCGCTTCAACATGTAGAAAAGTTGTTAAATTATATAAGTACATATAAACATATTCTTACCTATAAAGACTTAGCTACATATCGATGGTCTCAAGTAGAAAGGCCCTAACTCGTATTGTTTACGAAATTAAGTTTTTCAGTGAATTGAATACAATTCACTAAAATACACCTCGTCACAAAAATTTATTGCAATAGTGTAAAAAATAAAGATTTTACATGCAATAGTTCTGTTGAGATTGTTACAGTTTCTATTATGTTTTTATCTTCTCCTGTAAAGTTAAAATTATTCGAGTTAGGGCGTCTCTACTTCAGACCAACGATATGTTCTTGTACATATATGTATGTATATGTATGTATCCAATTATGTTATAAAGTTAACAATGTTATATTAATAACGATTTTATATTTATTTGGCCTTAATTTCATGTCATTTTAGCGTATTTCTTGCCTAATTGACAGAAATTTTTAACAGGCTTCAGTCTAGCAAACTTTTTTCTTTATGGTGCTAATTCAGGTGTAGCATGTATATACATACATGTGTATATATACATACATACGTACACAACAAATCAAAATGATTTAGAAATCAAGCTTGCCGACATAAGCCAAACTGTTTTCAATACTATTGTAGAGCTTTTTATTAACATTTACTGAATAATGAAAACTAAACCTTTCTGATAATATTGATTGTACGTTATAGAATAAGCTTACATTCGTAATATTATTGAAAGCTTAAAAATATCTTCATCAAACATTTTCCTTTTTTTTTTATTTTATTAAATGTAAATTAACAATTTATAAAATTTACTATCGTCAGAGCTGTATATTCACTTAGTCTCATCAAACCATTCGTCTCTTTAAAACTCTTCTAGAAAATAACAATTAACTTAGACTAAAATTTTTACATAGAATACAAAATCCTGGCATGCGTCAAGTACACTTACAAAACTGTAGCCCAGTATAACTCATTTGCAATCATATTTAATAAAACGTTATCTGAACTAAATGTCTAACAAGTACTATTGTAAAAACTATTATCATGTCAAGCACTTTTAAAACAGTATTTAAAAAATTTTATAATGTAAGCTTATAATAAGTATACATTATATATATATTGCTAATGGAATAATTTGTTGGGATGCATCATAAATACACTTACTATTATATGTACATATATGAAGGTATGGATGTTAATGTATACATATATGTATTTTGAAATTTCATATTAAATCAAAAAAATTCCTTTCCTAACCTAAGTCAACGTTGTTGCAGAGCATAATTCATAATTCACATGAACTTTAAATTGACAACATTTAATAATTTGTTTGTTGTTTTTAGCCAGCAATGAAAATAATTGTGATTATGTTTTTAGGTTGGTAAAGTTAAAATAAAACACATTAACTTTTATTGTTGCCAAATCTTTTGTTTTTATTTTAGCCCATGATAATTTATAATGAACTGATACGGGATTCGCATAAACACATATCCTATCAATAACAGATTCGTGATAAAATAAACTTGAATTTTTTTCTAATTCTACACAAATTAGTGAACAAAAATTTTATTTTTTAATAAAATCAATTTTATTTTAAACTAGCTGATCCCGGTGTACTTCGCTACCCCCTCATTATAAAATAAAATTAAAAGTATTTATATATCCTATTGTGACGATCGGTCCAGTAGTTAAGACTAAATTACGATTTTTAATTTTAATAAAAAGGAGCGTGGTCCCATCCACTTTTCTCCCGGTACGTATTCCAAATTATGGCAATACCATATGTACCAAATATCATCGACGTAGGTAAAAAAATGCCCAAAATATGGCGATTTAAATTTTTGGGTTATATGGGTGGTGCCACGCCTCTTTGTCCAATCCCGCCCATATTTGCAGCAGCACAAAAAAAATGCACACCAAACCGACGTACCAAATTTTGTTCAAATACCGTTATCAGGAGCAGAAATAATAGATTTTTAATTTGTGGTTTGTATTAGAGGTACCACACCCCTTTGTCCAATCCCGTTCATATTTGCAGCAGCACTTAAAAAATGCACACCAAACCGACGTACCAAATTTTGTTCAAATACCGTTATCAGGAGCAGAAATAATAGATTTTTAATTTGTGGTTTGTATGAGAGGTACCACGCCCCTTTGTCCAATCCCGCCCATATTTGCAGCAGCACTTAAGAAATTTACACCAAACCGACATACCAAATTTTGTTTAAATACCGTTATCAGGAGCAGAAATAATAGATTTTTAATTTGTGGTTTGTATGAGAGGTACCACGCCCCTTTGTCCAATCCCGCCCATATTTGCAGCAGCACTTAAAAAATGCACACCAAACCGACGTACCAAATTTTGTTCAAATACCGTTATCAGGAGCAGAAATAATAGATTTTTAATTTGTGGTTTGTATGAGAGGTACCACGCCCCTTTGTCCAATCCCGCCCATATTTGCAGCAGCACTTAAGAAATTTACACCAAACCGACATACCAAATTTTGTTTAAATATCGTTTTCAGGAGCAGAAATAATAGATTTTTAATTTGTGGTTTGTATGAGAGGTACCACGACCCTTTGTCCAATCCCGCCCATAAGTATCCTATAGCCTATTCCTGGCTCTAAACTACCTCCCTGCCAATTTTCAGCTAAATCGGTTCAGCCGTTCTTGAGTTATAAGCGAAGTAACTAACACGACTTTCTTTTATATATATAGATTCATGAAACCCATAAACGTTTCAATCCAATTGGCAACTGAGCCGGTTGTTGTCAAAATCAATTGATAAATTTGGCAGTTGCGACTTGTTTGAAGAAAAATCAAGTTGGCTAGTAAGACCTTCAATTCGATTGTGCTGTGGGTGTTCGAGTCGCTTGACCACCTGTCAAAATTTAAGTTCGTGCTTTCTTTTGCAAAGAAAAAGTTAAGTATTTTTTAAATCGTCTTTAATTTCATTGAATTTTAAATAAAAAATATAAAAATTACATTGTCGGCAAACATATAAATTTGACAGTTGAATGAAAATCTTTTAATTCAGTTTATGAAGTGTTGAGCAACTGTTGATTTTATTCACAATTTATAAAAATCAAAATTTTCTTACAGTAATAAAATGTTGAATTGTTTGTGTTGAGGTATGTAAAATGTTTAAATCTTGTTATTAAACTATTTTTAAAAGCTTCTGCCTAAATGAAATGGTTTTGTAACTTTTCAAAATGTTCTTAAAGATGATTTAGTATAAGAACCAGTTATTTGCAGGCACGCCATGCTAGATAACATGCAACAAATGACAGCTGCTCTAAAGTGAAATGGGTAGAATATCTGAAATAATGAATTGATTAAGTTTTTAATTTGCAATTTAGCATTTCTCTTAATGCTTTAATTTCGCTTAAGGTGCTATTTTTCCCTTTAATTAAAAAAAATCCCTAAAGCTGTCACAGAATCACTCTAGTCTGACAACACTGTTTTCGCTCCTTTAAAATAACCAAACGCACACTCTCTAATCCATATGAAATCCACACATGCAATTGAAACGCACCAACAAACAATGGATAAATTCTGGTTCATATGTTTAGCATACATTAGGGATGAAAGCAAATAATATACTCAGTGGCACTGAGTCAGTACACTGCAGTGGTCTGTTTTTTTTTCTTTGGGACAATTGAAACTGAAAATCATTTGAACTAAAGAATTATGATTTTTAAAATTAGAAAAAGAGCATCTCTTGAGGACTCCTTCTAGAAGTATTCATTGTAAAATTTATCCTGTAGTACAAACATAGATTTATTATATACAATGAATGCAAAGGTAGACTATATTCTGAAATATTGCAAAAAACTATTGATAAAACATTTTTGAAATTGTTGAAAGTGTAGAAGAAATCAAATCAGTGAAAAGTAGCAAAGCTAGCCTAGTCAGGCGGTTGTCGGCTCGATTCCGGCCAGAGATCCTGGGTGTTTCCTGCAGACAAGCTAATCTCTTTGTGGTTCGGTTTGTTATAAAAAATAAAACTAATGTTGGAATGATAAACGACGTCTTTTAAGTACAGCTGAAGAGAAGAAACGAGAAAGTTTGTTGTAATATTTTTATTTCCGTTAAGATGTCTTGCTCTTGACATAAAAGGATTACAGAATATTGACCCATAGATAGCAATTTTTAAGCACATTTTACGAATGAACAATATTTGCATGCGTATTAGCAAAAACTAAATGGGAACCTAATAGACTTATGCAAAAATACAAACAGTCATGAGTAAATACACAAAATTGTACTTGCCGTAGTTCAGATTTTCTGCAATTTAGAAGATTTTTGATTACGTTTTCAGGTGCATAAGTCTGCAAGTTTTGAAATGTCTCTCTAAGCACCTAATAACTTTTTTCTTAAAAAATCCTTGAACATAATCTTATCGGGTCAAATTATATAATAATTTTTAAACAATTTTATATCCGAAAAATAATCATAGAGAATTTATGATTTTTCCATTTTGGAATATTTACCCAAAATCGACATCTCTGACTACTAGTTATGCGATAAAAAAAATCATTTAACAAAAAGAGAGCTAAGTAAAATTCTCACAAAAACCAACTGTTTGTGCAAGTACTCATTATTTTTTTGGCGTTTTTCCTTCCTTTTAATTTTAACAATACAAAAATAACAGCAAAGAGCATCAACAATTTTATTAATAATACCACAACAAAAACAAAAACAACAAGAACAAATAAGGAGCTTCCGAGTTGTGCTCTGTTTTATGTATGCTAGAGCTACTGTTGTATGTGTGTATTGCTCCTGTTTTGTGAATAATTGGAAGCCTTGCTCCATTTTTTGTCAACATCATAGAATGCTTTTAATACAAAAAGTTTTGCCGAATGCGTTGGTTCGTTTAGTGAATGTTGAACGGCATCTATCATACAAAAATATGTATGTATGTAATAATAATAAGAGTATGAAGTAGAGAGCAAAAACGCAAAGAGTATTTAATTACCCACACATACGCAGGTTCTCTGAACAAGGCATAGTACACGTTCTAAAAAAATAAAATAACGGAAACTTTAATAGAACAAAAGGATACCAACAAAAATGTATGTGTGTATGCGGATATGTGCAACGTGTGTATATATTTTCTCGTAGTATATTGTAGTAAAAAGTTGTAAAAAAAACGCGAAAAATATCTAAAATACTAAAAAGGGCAACAGAAGATATAAAACGGAAATTGAAAAACGAATATCATAATAATTATTAACTAAATTTTGTGGAATAAAATAAAAGACACAAATAAATATATGAAATAATTTAAACAACTTAAATTAATAAAATCGCTAAGAAGTCAATTAAAGTGTGCAATTAAAAAATTTTTTGTAATTAATCTGAAACTAAACTGTAGAAAATCTGTAATATTAAAGTGTTTCAAAAAGGTGATAATAAAAGTGAACTAAAAATATTAAACTAATTATAAAAAAAAATTTGTTAAAAATTCTGAAAAAAAAATTTTTCTTCATTTGTTTAAATAAGAAAATAAAAAACCAATACATTTTCTCACAGTTCTCTATTAGTTAGCAAATAGAAAGGAAAAAAAAACTACCACCTTCTTCATCTCTTACAACGTCTTCCTACTCCTCCTTTCGTCCTTCTCAATTTATTTTAAAGTATACTTCATACTATTGCTTGTTCATTATTGTGTATACATTTCTTAATGGAAATTCTTAAAATTTCTGTCTAACTCCTTATACAACTTACACACACACACATACTCGTACAGAAATACACACAGTACAGCAGAGATAAGAAAACGTGATATTTCACAAAGCAAATTGCTACTTCACTTGGAGATAAGATATTTTTGATAGCTCTATAAACTCTTTTTATATAAAAATTTTTTCAAAATTACAAAGAATTTAACAGAAAAATTAACAAACTTTAAATTGAATAATTAATCCAATTAATATTTGCTTGCTGGATTATTTCAAAGAAGTGTTTATTTATTATGATATAATGTACACTTTTACGTTAAATCAATGTAAGGATTAGTTTATTTTTGTAAAGCATACCATTGTTATTGGTAACAATAACAGTTTTCATTGAAACAACGTATGCGTACATTAAATTAAGGTTTTTTTTTTGCAAAAAATTAATGAATCTAGATCAATGAAAGTCAGTCATTGGAAATAAGCGAATAATTTTCAGTTTATGAAATTGATTGAGCAAGAATACCTCCTTTAAGAAATTATATTTTATATCGTCTCATGAAACTTAAAACGGCCTGGCTGACATTTTCACAATTTTACAGGAGAACCAATAAACGTGCTAAAGTTAATTTTCCATTTGCGATATATCTTAAAAGTCGTAATAGTTACGACAAATTAACTTCTTACAGTATATGTCTGTATTAATATGGCTGCTCTAACAAAGCAAAAAAAAAGTTAAATATTAAGTGACGTTTAGTAAAATAATATTACTGGTAAGATCTAATTTCTTTCTCATATTTTTTTCGCTATTTTTGATGGGTAAAATTAATAACTTTTATAATGATGAAATACATCGGAATTAATAAAATAAAATCAATATTCGATTTTTTGTTAGTTAGGACGTTTTTCATTTTAGGAAACGATATGATTATAGATTTTAATTCTATGCTGCCTTTAAGAAAATGCAAATACAAACACACATATTAAAGAGTTTATTGCTTTTATTTATCAATATTCATCTACATACACATCTACATTATCCAATATCTCAGTAGAGGGGTCAAAAATGAAAGAACAACAGCATAAGCATCTCTTGACTACACCCTCCTTAATTTTCTTCTTATATTTTAGTATTTGAAATTTGGTTGCCTACTTTTAGGGTTTGCATGCAGTTGTCTTTAACACGTTTCCTTATTATTTAATTTTATTTTTGTTAGATATGGAAGCCCTGGCTTAGGCACACATTCATCCATAACTGCTAAAGCACACTCGTATACAAATGCAATCTTTATTTTATGTTTCTTTTTTAATATATAGTGTTTTTGCGTTAAACAATGATCTACGGCAGACATAAAGCCGTTGAAATGTCTATTCCTAAAATAATTATTATCAAGAGTCGCTACACACACGCACGCACACACAGTGTCATATCTAATATATACATACATAGCTAACATTTGACAGCTACTTTCTTTTGCAATGCCGAAACATATTATATTTTTTAACCTTCATGTACAAACTTTTGGATGTTATGATCCTATGTTCTCTGACTCTTAGACACATACATAAATATAAAAAAAGTTAACATATTTGGCTTTTTGAATAATTTCGTGATAGGAGCTAAATTTCTCGCTATTTATTCAATTTCAATGAAGTCAAATAAATATTTGAATTTTAAAAGATTTCGGTCAACAACAACACAAATATATAAGCGCTGTTCACTTCAATTTGATTTAAACTACTGAGTGATTTCGATAATTGTGGTAACCACAATTTTAGGTTTTACTGATGTTATTCAAAGCCACAGTCTTCTGAGGGTGGTTTTTATCACCTACGTATTTGTAAGTATGTGTGAAATTTTATACAAAATTCCTTTAAAATTAATACAAATGATATTATGATATGCATTAATATAAAATTTAATTAGTTTGTTTTTAACTGCACACAACTTGTGGCAAAAAAAGTTTTCTTTTCAAAATACACATTTTCCGAAATTAATTTATAATTTCTAAGCTAATTGAATAAATTAATGTATTGCTCTCGGCCAAATCACAAAAAAGGTGTTTAGAAAAAATTAAAAAAATATACATACATACATATTCAATAAACTGAAAACGTTTTATTTGCCTTTCAGTCGGTTTTACTTGAAATCATGAGTGAAGTGTGGAAATGAATCTTTGTTTTAGTCATTGAAGGGGAAAAGACATGTGATTCCATTTTAATGGAACATAAATTAGAAAAAAGTTGACATGAAGAAAAATAAAGAAACGATAACACTGGCTGTTGAGTCCACATTTCACAAACATATTTTATACCTTGTCGTCACTTGAAACATAAAATCATGTAAGTGATAACAATTTAAAAGCCGGGATTTTAATTAATTATTGTAGATTATATTAAAGTCCATGTCTGAAAAAATTTTTAGGATCATTATTTCAAAGAACCAAGCAATAATTTCTATATTTGAAAATCCCATAATTCCTAAAGATTTTCCCAAAAATCCCCAAAAGTGTTCTAGGATTTTTTTTTTTTTGGCATTTTCGCACAGATATTATTGGTGGGAAGTGCTTACCACACTGACAGTTTAATTTAATAAAACTTAGATGTCTCCGGCTAAGGAAAAAACTCATGCCACATTTTGAGTTGTTTTTAGGTGTTATGGATTTTTTATTAAATCACTGGTGTACGGCATAGCCGTTTTGCTATGAACATAAAACACTTTTTGTTGCCAAGCACGCACATAATTCAAAAACACTTTAAATTGCCAGGGGTTGAACTGCACATCATCTGTAAGAAAAGAAGAGGCTGTACGACTGTGCCTATAATATAATAAGCGACGTTTTTATTTACTGGTAAATAATTGAATTAATTAATTACTGAGAGGTAATACATGCCACATGTGGCTTATGCTGTAAAGTATGTTATTTGATAGTTCTTGCTGGGTTAAATTTATTAAAAAGAATTTATCGCTCAAAAGCAGCGAGGTTAAGGAATAGAGCAGATCAAGCATTTAAAAATATTATAGAGCTACAACAGTTCGATTTACAAGATTTTCATAGTAAAAATTTAAACATTTAAATTTCAATATATGGTATCTCATTTCGTGCAACCCGAAAGTGCTGTTTTCACCAGAGGTACCAATGAGTTGAGTGTAAAATTTTTATCAAAAGCACTAAAATTTATTGTGTGATTTTCATACAAATTTCGTACTCAAATCATTCGTCAGTCATGTGGAAACAGCTCCTAAAATATGATTCTCCAAAAATGTATTCGAAAAAAAAATTAAAATTTTTTTATTCATGAATTTATTCGATTAATCGACTTAAATTACTTGAATAAATTTTAGCTCATAACTTTGCAATTTCATTTTGCTCAAACATTATAAGACTTGAACTTTCCGATTAGTCGTGACTATATTTTTCGAGTGAATCTTCAAGTTAGTAGTTTTCTTTTATTAATTTATTAGATATGTATTCGTATTTACCAAATAGTTCTTATTATATTCACTTAGTTAGTTGATTGTTTATTTCTTTCAATAAGTTTAAAAAGTACTTGTATAAATTTTCTTTATAAAAACTTTTTATTCTTTAGCTACGTTCACATTTATCAAATATTTGTCGAAAAAAGCGTAACCACTAGTTTTGCTTGGTTTTTATATAGCAAACTAAAATTAATTATTCTACAAAAAAAGTATTTTTTTACAGTTTATAAAAAATGCTGACCCATATACCAAAATATTGGAATTAAAAGAATTAATTTTGAAGTTTCTTTTTGGTTACGTTTTTTTCGACAAATATTTGATAAATGTAAAAGAAGCTTTACTCATAAATATTTAAGTGACATGGAATCGTATTTGACATATTTTAACCTTGATGAGTAATGAAATTAATGAATTGTTTAGTATAGAAAGGAAATTTTTTTCACCCTTAGGAATTATTGAATAAATGCTTGTCTGCATTTAGCAAAGGAAAACTTTGTACTGGAAATGCTGATATAATGATGATTTTAATTTTTAAATTTTCCTAATTTAACCTGTTCAATTTTAGATACATAAAAACATACATATACATACTTTGAAACAAATTAAATAGCATAAAGGCGAATAACAAACTACAAAAACAAAAACCACCGACACTAAACTACGAATATTTTGTAAAGAAAAATTTAATGTAATTAACTTAAACGTTTAATATTTAAACAAAAATTAACAGAGAGAAAAAATTAAAATTAACGTGTGTAATATTCACACATATGTACAAATAACCACCAGATTGAAAATCAGTGTTAAATGTTTTATAAATGCCGCTATTAATTGTTCTCTCTGTGTAGTTCAGTAAACTATCCGTCCGTCGCAGTAAAATTTATGTGTAAAATAAACTAAATGATAAACTACCAAAAAAAAAAAATTATAGAACTAAGAAATGATACGAAAAAAATCTGCAAGAGATCAAGAGAAAACTCATACAACAATGCAATACTTAACAAACGGATTGAAGAGTAAAGCCTAAAAGTAGGCAACGATAAATTAAAAAGGGACATCTTTAAGTCTTTTATTTTAATAAGCAGCTTTATTTAACCCATAAACGAAAATAAAACAAAAAAAAATCAATGTCCGCTCTTAATGGAAAATCAGCTCAAACTTAAATTGTGGTACTTTCAGAAGAGAGTATCCTTGTGTGTGCGTGCTCTATATAAGTATACGAGTGTGTGTATAAGTATGTTAAATTGTGTTTAATGCGCGCGCGTTTCACAAAACTAAAGAAAATATATAAAAAAAATATATATAAGTATAAAAAATCCAAAAAAATCAAAACCCCTAAAAACAGAACCGAAAACATTTTTGGCGATTTACATCCCATCTCTTGGATGTTTTTCATATAAATTTTTTTTTGTTGTTTATGTGTGGCTTGGTTTATCCTTTAAATTGCCAAAATTTTTTCATCACAAACGAAATTAATGTGCGATAGCACAACCACTGGCTGTTTTCTTACCAGAAGCAGTGGCCGGAAGGTAAGTTATTTGTCAGCTATACTTTGTTACTTATGGATATTCATAAAACGAAACAGAAAAAAAATATGCACATTTATATACGACTACATACAAAAATACATCTCCATTTGTTCTTGTATGTGAGTATTATTTCTTTAGCAAATTTAAGTATTTTCTATATATTTTGTTTGTGATTTAATCAAATTAAATTTGTGAATTTTATTTGTGTGGCTTGCGATGTTTTTTTCTTCCATTTGTTAAGATTTAAGGGTGTTTTGTTGACAATTTGTTTTTATCGTTTTTTATATATTTTTCCATGATTAAGAAACACTTTTTTTTAGGATTTCCTAAAACTTAACACATTAACAGTTTGTTTTTTACATACATATAATGGCCGTAAGGAAAATAGTGTTAAAAAATGGATCTGTGAGTGAATTTAAGACATTAAGAATCTTTTTAGGTTTTCTTTTTGTGCAGGATTTTTTTTAACAATTTATATGTCCTTTTTTGCTTAAATTGCATTTAAAATCACATTCTTGTAAAAACTAGGCAATGTATAAATTTCGTTGTCGTATGTCGATATGATTTCGATTATGACAATAATTTGTAGTATTTTTTTTAGGTATTTATGGAGAGGAAAAAATATAGTTGGGCATATGATTGCGATAATAAAGTTATCGTTGCTGCAAAAATGTATGATTGTGGAAAACTAGATTTTATTGTTATGAAATTTTTAAACATTATTTATAATGCGATAATTTAAAGCATTCGTACATTTAATCATTACATTATTATCACTCAAAAGATCTTAACATTGTTGAATGGTTGAATTTAAAATGTATAATTTTTCTAAAAAAATCTGGTTACGGTCAAAGTTACTTACTATGTAACTTAACTATAACTCCTATAAAAATATCTTATCTGTGGGTATTTACTACTCTAACCCGTTGCCTAAGTTCTGGCACAATGCATTGCATAGGGTAGGGGTAATTCTATGGGTGCTGGTCCTACAAGAAAAAAAAACAAGTGCAACACTGCATTGACAGATATTGCTGAAGATCTTAGATTAAAAAACGACCATAATATGGTAGCTTTCTTGGTTCTCCTAGATCACAGTAAGGCGTTTGACACAGTGGAAGATAAAATTATGATCGCTAAGCTTCGTAAGCTTTTCAATTTTTCTAGCTCAGCGTGTAACCCAATATTGGGATATGGGCCAAGTCAAATGGTTTGTTTATGCATTAACCCCTCTAAATCAAAATGTATTATTAATACTAAATCTGGGAGAACCTTCGAAAGCCCGCAGATAAAAATAAATGGCGACAATATACCATTTGTTACCTCAACGTCAAATCTTGGAGTGGTTTTCAACAATAGACACCAAAAAGTGAATCTTTTTGAGATTCCAAATAAAATAAATAACTTAATTCACATATTTTCCATTTATGAAAAATTGTACAAACATTTTTTTTATTGCTTCTTTGTGTGTTTCCTTCCTGGGTGGACTAATTTCCATCTTCGTATAATTTATTTGTGAATATTAAATTCAACCATAAATCATTTGGCTGGATATTATCACGCACAAATTATATAATTGCTTGTACTGAAACTAATTTGATTGTTTTATGGTTTGTATCGATTTGCTCACTTATACTAATTTTTTTCCGTAAATAGAAATAATATTTGAAAAAATTTTAAATCTCAAGGATCAATTGGTTTTCCATTAATATTAACTATCTATTCGAACTTGACAGAAATACAAAACTAATGATAAAATATAAATTACAAGCTAAATGCATAAATGATTGAAATTCGTATAAAAACATACCCAGCAAAACTTGGTGATATTTTGTAATTGCTAAATAACATTTTTTTTAGCACAAATTACATACTGTCTGCAATATTTTATTTTCTTATTGGAGCTGTGGTAGTGTCCTCGCTTAGCAAAAGTGGATAGTTGACCAGGCAGCCAGTGAAATAGCTGGCTTAAAACTCAACACGAGTTCAGTGCCCAGATGAGGACATTTAATTTTTATTATGCTTTTGGTATTTAATGAAATCTGTATATTGAAATTTTTTTAGTTGTAATTTGAAAGTCAGTACACATTAAAACAATTTGGTGCCAAAAATAAAAGGATATGTTTAGAACAGCTTTCACTTATTACTGGGTACATAAAACCTGCTTACCGGCACACTTACTTTGAACAATATATTAAAAAACTCTACGTAGTGGCAGACTGGTATTAATGTGCGTTTCGTCAAGTGTACAATCGAGTATTAGATTCAGACATTAATAACGTCTAGTATTTTTTATTACTTTTTTCCTATTATTAGTTTATTTGTTTTTTTTTTTGATTTTGTTATTTGCCACTGTTTTATGACACGCGACCTTAAAAATATCTACAATTTTAGTAGAGTTCCTTTAGTTTTAATTTTTGTTTTCCACTTTTTTCCCAATATTTCCATGTAATTGTAATAATTAAAGTTAGTTATTTTTCAAGTCGTTGAATTGAGGAAAAAAAAGGCATGCTATTAGCAGGGGAGTGACTCATAATAATCACATTCTAAATATGTGAACAAATTCAATTGTAAATAACTATTTTTTTGTTTATTTTTAATTTATATTTATTTTGTCGTTGTTGTTGCTATCAGTTATATTTTCTAGACAAAATGTTGACAACAAGTTTATTTTGAACAAAATTAATGTGAAAGTTGTGCTTTATTTATGGGTTGTTTGATATCACAGCTCTGTATAGTAAAAATAAATGCGATCGATAAAGTTCTGGTGAAAAGTTTGTACTGGTTTGCACTGTTAAGGTTAATTTTACATTTTTTTACTAGATTCTAGAAGTTATGCCTAACTTCGAAATCTTTCTGATTGCAAGGATAGAGAAAATTTTATTTGCTTGCTATGGTGCTCGCTAATCTATATGCTGCATTTCGTTAGTTTCTAATGCCAATTCAACAGTATGTCTTTATACATACTGAAAAAGTTTTCAAAGTTATTTACTTTTACACACAAAGTCCCAAGTCTAAAATGATAAGAAAATGGGTTTGAAAACTTTTTAAACATGTTCAAAGATGTACCGATATAGTGGCATTAGCAGTCATAAAAATGCAGTATATGGATAAGCTGACACCATAGCATAGAAATAAAATTATCTGCCTGTTTTTTTTTTTACTTTTTAAAAATTGCTCGAATAAATTGTTGTACAATTTTTGTTATAATCTGGTGATGCGGCTTAAAATTCGATGTTTTAAAATATTTCTTTGTCTTCACAAAATTTTCCAATATTCGAAAATGAATAAAACATTAATTTTTGCTAATATTTGATCAAAATAATATATATTATAAATTCCTGATATATTGTACGTAGAGAGCATAAAATAGTTATCGTTATCATTTATTTTAAGTCATCACCGGAAAATGGTGCTTTATTCTAACCCATCACAATTTTTTGTTAGTTAACTCTCAATCTCTTCCATGTATTGCAAAAGCAGTGACTGCCACAAGAAAATGTCGTGCAAATAAAAATTATTTTTCTAAATATGAACTAATAAATTTTATCCTTAACGAACACTATTTTTTCTAAATATGTTCGTACTTCAGTCATTAGAAACACGTCTTTTAAAAGAAAATAAAAAAACAACACCACTGAAAAGTTTCATGTCCTTAGCATTCTCTCTTTTAACACAATTACAACAAATTAAATTTCTTTAGCTGAGTGTGTTTGTGTTGTTAATTTCAGTTTTCTTTGAAAACATTTTACTTTATTAAGTCACAAACTCAGTGTGTATGAAATTGTCTAATAAATGCAAAACTAATCAGTTTAAAAATTCTTTGCCTCACGACTTTCTGTATTAACTGATATCAGTGCAGCTACAACTGCACTCTAATCAGACATTACCTGGAGACGGCAACGTCATAAAAGTATGTAATTTGCATCAATTGAGGCAACCTAGTTTCGTAAATAGTGCTGCCAGGGGTTCTCAAATTTACGTTATCTCATATAGTTTTGTTATCCGCTTTTTGCAATGGAAACTTTACAAAATAGCTGAATGATATTCCGTTTAATTACTTAATTGAAAATAAAGGATTGATGCAATTGAAAACTAAGTAGAAATTATTCAGAAAAAAATATTGCGCACCAATCCATGTTTTCCACTGATTTTTTATATACAATTTTTGTAATCCTTTTAAAATCAAACAAATATTTTTGGTTGAAAACATTTCATAGACATGACCTGCCCTAGTCTTGTGCTTCGAACATAGAAACCTATGATCCGACGCAACTAGTCTAAAGGCATATAAAAGTTTTTCCGTTTAAATCACAATGTGCAGTAGCGGAGGCAACAGCAAAAGTAGCAGATGGTTGCAGCAGTAATAGTGGTTAAAATATAAAATACGACAAATATGTGATTTATGCTTGGCTCATGCTCATTTTTTATATTTAGTCGTGTAATTGCAAATATAACTGAAGAGTTTTCACATACACATTCACAAAAAGAAAAGAAAATACGCGTAGTAGTACTAGCGTCAGTTGTTTCAGTAAAAATGTAATTTTGTAAATTAATTTATGCATGGTCTGTAGTCTATTGCATCCTCCAATTAAACAGAGGGATATACATATATATAGAGAGAGAAAGTGTGTGTGTGTGTATGTAATGTAGAGAATTTCTTCGTTTATGTTGCAGCATCGCTAATCTTACTTATGAATATTAACTTTAATCTATGCAAAGCATCTGCATACAGAAATTCTATCAAGACTAAAAACTAGTTAAATGTATTAACATAAATTGCCACTTAGTCTTATTTCAAATGCCAACAGTAAGCAGTTTAGTTTAAATTTATTTCGTTTGTCTTGTCTATTTTAGGAAAATGGGAGATCAGTTCCTGATGTTACGGCGAGCCCGGGTCGTGCGCCGCCTGGACCCCTGCCAACAAATCAAATGCAAACGATGGTTAATCAACAGCAGTCACATCATCAGCAGCAACAAAATCAACAGCAGCAACAACAACATCAACAACACCATCAGCAGCAGCAGCAACAACAGAGGCAGGGAGGTCCCAAAGAACCGGTTTTGTTGCAGGGTGATTTTCGTAAAGTATCTGGAATTAGTTCGGAAATATTTCGCCAGATAGAAGCTGTTGAAAATGATCATGATCCAAATACAGCGGCTGCATTGGAGGTAATGTAACATAATATCTATTTTAAATTCAATTTAAATAAACGGTTATGCAACACACACATACATATTTCAAACAACATCTTTTTCATCAGGCGGTGGAGAGACGAGGTGAGATGATTGTTAGAATATTAGAGCCACATAATATTGGTGGCAAGCAAGCCGTAGAAGCCGCTCATAAACTGTTATCGAAGAAGGATAACAGACATATTGTACAGGTATATGTTTCAAAATGAATTAAATCGTTATTTGAAATTTTTAATTAAAACAAACCATTATTTTCAAAAAGTTGGTTGAAATAGTTAAAAGGCCTGGTCAGACATTAGGTTTATACATACGAGAAGGCAATGGAGCTGACCGTACCGATGGTGTGTTCATATCACGAATTGCTATTGAATCAGCAGTATCAAATAGTGGCTGCCTTAAGGTAGAATTAATTTTGCAGCATTTTGTGGTAACAAAGACAACAAGCTTTAAACATCTTCTGTCTTCTTGTTGTAGGTTGGCGATGAAATTTTGGCAGTCAATTTAGTTGACGTCACTCATATGTCATTGGATGATGTTGTAATTATAATGTCAATTCCTCGTCGTCTTGTTTTAGCGATACGACAACGTTGTGGTAATCGTGGCACTGGCTCTCCGGGGCCACCCTCATTATCACGACCAGAACAAAAACCACCACCGGTAGTTGTAATGAAACGAGACTTACGAGACGAAGATCTAGATGAGACTGATCACATCTCCAGATCCCGTTCATCACGCGAAAGACGTACAGGTATTTGGTACTTTTGCTTGGTTGTGATATATTAAGTTTGGTCTTTTCTTTTTTCCATTAAACAGGAGATGGTCGTGAGATGTCCGAGTCCCGTTCCCGTTTAGGTTTAGGCTTAAATAACTATAGTCCACAGTCGGAGCAATTGGATTTGTATTATAACACAAGGCCCGGCGTGGAACCACCCAATTGGGGCTATAAGCCACCACCACCTCCATCATCGGTTATAACGGAACAACCGAAAAGTCATGCATTTGCTCCTTCACATGCCTACTACAAGAATGCCGGTACTTTGGAAAGTTTGGCCGAAAAGGTTCACGCTTTCTATCCAGGTGCTCCATCTAGACGACTATCTGTGGGAAATGTTCCGCAGAGGGCCCGATTTCCACGCTCTGGTTCAGATCAACATTTGCCCAGAGTAGAATATGCCGACTATTCCAATTCGTTAGGACGTCATTCTCTGTTAAGACCCAGTATCAAGCCTAGTGGTGCCGGAAATATTATGATTGCTTCTGGTGGTACTTTGGGACGCTATGGCCGCTACGATCCTCACACTGCCTCGAAATATGGTCCCAGTGGCACACAATCCTTAACAAGGCGTTCACGACCCAATTTGGATTATTCCAGCGATACAGAGGCTACAGTGGGACCACGTCCTAGTTACTATTACTACAATAGGCCTGCTATTGGTAGTATGCCCAGAGGAGCTTCTGGTCCTGGAACATCTGTGTTAGGAGGTGGTCCTGACATGGCAAAATTTAATTCACTACCAAGAGATCGGCCTGGTGTACGACTACCAAGCGGTATACGTTCCAGAATTGGTGACCGTATTATGGATGAAAACGATGGCAATATATCAGCGCCCGAATTTAATGCTAGACGCGATCGGGATTTGAGGTCGCGCATCACTGCCAGTCCTTCTATCTTTACATCCGACGAGTATAGGGCTTGGTTACGCAGAGCGCCTAGTAGTTCAGCTATAGCTGAGCAAATGCGTATGACCAGAGATTTGCTGTCACAGCCAAGGTCTCATCGGTTTTCTTGCAGTGCCGAGAATATTCATGATGCCCTTAGAAATGTAAATAGATTTCATTTATTTCGATATTTTTATGTTGCTTATTGTCTTCTTCCTCTATTCCAGACTGAAAACATTTACTCAAGTCGAACTGGTATACTAGGTGCCGGTACTTTGGATCGTCATATGGGTATGCCACGTCCTATCTCTGCACTGCCAGTACGGTCAATGTCTTCTCAACATATCGGTGGTCCTTCCTCGATTCGTTCGCCCAGTATTCGTCGTATGCGGCAGCTCTTAGAACTGTCTGCTGGCCCTGCAAGCCCCAGCGGTAGTATAATGAGCACGGCCGGCCATCAGAGTCCAGCACCTACCCCTAGTGCAACACTGCCACGTGCACATCGTCAGATAGATATTAATCCTGCAGAGTTTACCAAATATAAATTGGACAAACCCATAGTGGATGTTGGCGGTGTATCGGGCATGTTGTGGATTCATCTTTTAGCGGGCCGTGGCCTACTTTCGGCTCCCGAGCTAGGTTCACAGCACGTTGGAGGAGGTCCTCATGGGCCAGCGCCCTCGCGTGATCTTTACTGTGTGATAGAATGTGATCGTGTGCATAAAGCTCGAACTGTGGTAAGATCGGGAGATTTGCAATTCGACTGGGACGAGTCGTTTGAACTGGATTTGGTAGGTAATAAGCAACTAGATGTTTTAGTGTATTCCTGGGATCCCCAACATCGGCACAAGCTATGCTATCGAGGAGCAATATCCTTGTCAACTATATTGAGACAGTCGCCATTGCACCAATTGGCCTTGAAGGTGGAGCCAAGAGGTACTATTTACATACGCATGCGTCATACGGATCCAATCGCTTTGTATAAACGTCGTGGGCTGCCTAGTTTGCGAGCTGGTTATCCCACTTTGTTTGGTGCTGACCTAGAGACGGTTGTTAATCGCGAATCTAAAGGCGCTCCCGGTAGTGCTCCGGTGCCAATTGTCTTACGGCGATGTGTAGAAGAAGTCGAAAGAAGAGGTCTAGATATTATTGGCCTTTATCGCTTATGCGGATCGGCTACCAAAAAACGTTTACTGAGAGAAGCATTTGAACGCAATAGCCGTGCCGTGGAATTGAGCCCGGAACATGTTCCTGATATCAATGTCATAACGGGTGTACTCAAAGACTACCTGCGCGAGTTGCCAGAACCTTTATTCACCCGCTGTCTCTTCCAAATGACAGTCGATGCATTAGGTGAGCGTTGAAAATAAATTCCATCTTTTACATCTTTCTAAAGATAAATATATATTATTTTTGTAGCTGTCTGTCTCCCTGATGACCCTGAAGGCAATGCCAAATTAATGCTTAGCATATTGGATTGTTTACCTAGGGCTAATCGGGTAAGAAATCCTATAAAATGCTTAAAAATATATTTTTGATGTATTTCCTTTCCTTAACAGGCCACTTTAGTATTTTTACTTGACCATTTGTCTCTAGTGGTTTCCAATTCAGAGCGTAATAAAATGTCAGCTCAAGCTTTAGCCACTGTTATGGGTCCTCCACTAATGTTGCATTCAGCCAGTGCCCAGCCCGGTTCAGATATAGATCATGCACAACCCATTGCCGTTTTAAAATATCTCTTGCAAATTTGGCCACAGCCACAAACTCAACATCATCAGAGTGCGGTTGCTGTGGGTGCTACTGGAAATCTTATGGGCAGTATGAGTGCAGTGGGTGCTGCAGGAGTCGTTGGTATGGGTTCCGGACTAGGCTCTGGCTTGGGTGCAAGCAGTATGTCCAATATGGCGGGTGTTGTTTCAGGTAACGTAATTTTTGTATATTCTTCCTTTTATTTCTATTACACTTTTTTTAATTTCTTCTTCACTATTAAGAAAGAAAAAAGAAAGAACAAAACTTAATTAGTGGCACTTAATTCCGTTGCTGAGTACAAGCTCACTTCTGATATCTTTTTCTAAACTCTTTTTCTTAAACTTAATACTGCATTTTCTCATTTTACATCCTCTTTGATCGAGGCAAACCCCTAAAATATGCTCCCAACTTTTTATACTTTAATCTCAAAACTTTTCTATTTAAAACGGAAATCTATTAAAAAAAAGAAATAGAAATTAATCCTCTTTATTGTACTTTAATGTATTAAAACTATCAATTTAAATTAATGAATTTCAACTAAAATAAGAAAAGAAAAATTACAATAATATTGATTAATACAGAGTCCTATGTAGACAGGTCGGCGCGGCGAGTCAACAGGGCAGCGTGGAAGCAAAGTCAGTGCGTTGCAAGTGGACAGACAGGCGCTTCTATTGCAGCAGCAGGCGCAACTCATGGCGGCGGGCAATCTACTACGCTCGTCCACTTCGGTAACCAACTTACTTTCTCAAGGCCAACTTCAGCTCTCAGCCACAGTCAACAATCATCTGTATCAATCAGTAGTGGGTCAGTTAGCTCAATCGCATCGAGCCTTGCAACAAGCGGTGCAACAGGTAAACAATACAAATTGCACATACACTTACACAAAAAAAAAAAGATAATACGTCTACAGGAAAGATTAATAAAAATTTTTTTTTAATTCTATTGAAAAATAAAACAAGACGGCACAGCTGACTGCTGCTCGCCAGTATCTTTTAGTGAAGAAGAATTTTTTTAAATTCACAATATTATTTAAATATCTTTGACTTTGCATTATCAACTTCATGTCTTATGAGTTGATTCATAACTAAATAATTATAAACTATTAGGGGGTTTCGACTGGCAGGGTTGTTTTATATATAATTTTCGTATCCTATTTTAATTGAATAAATCACCTTTGCCAGCCCCTAAAAAGGACATTAGCCTGTTCTGTCGTGTAGGTTCTGAAATTAATCAATAACATTTTTTTATTCGTCACTTGGAATGTTGTTTCATATCCGGTTCTTTCTGTATAAAAATAATACAAACTTTAGCATGTTAATAATCATTATTGCTTGGAAAAAAATTTAGTTCGATATCCCAGCAAAAAATTATTATGTTTCTGGAAGCAGTAACAAAATTCATGAGATGCGCAGTTTTGAAGCGCTTCCGAGGCTGCACAAAAAGAAGGCAGAGAGATCGCTCAACTTATTTTTAAGCGCGTTGAAGTTGGTCGGCTATTTACATTTAGTTGACACGAATAATAAAGTAAACAACGAATGGAAGATAAAATTTCATTTATGCTCTCTGCCTCTCGCTCTCTTATTTAATTAAACTTGTGTATTTGCATACAGATGAATTATGTATGTGAGTAGATGACGCAGTAAAACGTAGGCATAATTCAGGTATTTCAAACATGATTTTAGCGCATTTCGGATGTTTAGAAAAAGCACTTTTTTATGTTAAAAAACAAGAGCTCCAAAGTGGGACATCGCGAACAAAAATCATGCATGTTCGAAGCGCTTTTCGGAGCAGTAAGCACAACAACAACAAGCATCTCTCCCTTACAAACCTGCTTCGACCGAAGCAGTAGTTTTTGCTGGGATATAAATGAAAAACGGGAAGCTGCAAGACAAATGCCAATTTCAGCTTCTTTTAATTAATCAATACTACTTGATACTTTTCATTTGGGTACTCAATACTTTTAGCGACTAGAAATTTCTAAACTTTTCGGTTGGTTTAATAATAAAATTACAAACATGAATGTTTCGAGCAGCTACCTTTGAATATTGCGGAGCCTCAAACAACAGTAAATACTCGATAGTAGGTACTCACCACTACAGTTTCAAGCAATAAAAAGAAAGTGCGAATTGGAACTCTTAATTTTCTTTTTATTAACCTGTTGACCGTTTGTTAAAAAAAAAAAATTAGGAAATTGAATTGTTACAAAATTCGTTTGGGCAATTAAAATATAATTTGATAAAAAAATTATTAACATATTTTTAAATTATATATGTATATTCCAAAAAAAAATTCTTAACACATAAAATGATATACCAAATTTAAACTAACACACATTTTGAAATAATGATCTAAACTAATTTGATGTGATGTGTATTGACTGAAGTCGGATGTAAGCATGATTGGCCCACTACTGGTAAACTTGTTGAAACTTAAAAATAAATAAAAATAAATAAATTCCAACAAAAAGAAACACCCATTTCGACATTTGCAACATAAAAAAAAATCAATCACATCGTTATTCATGTTCCAACGAAACCACAAACAAATTATCATGCTTCAATTAAGTTTTTAACAATATCACCACTCCATTATTTGCATACATGTCAATGTATCAATCTCTCTTCAATATGAAATTTTAATAAATTTTGTATCTACACATACATAAATATTTACGCCCACACAAACACACACAAATAAAATTCAATGTAGGTTTTTTTCGGCATGTTGTCCTTAAAACCTTATCATTGCCACTACAAAAAAAAAAAAAAAAAAAGGATACAGACAGCCATTAAAAATCAAACATTTGATATATTTCATATTCAAGTGTAGTTTCGCAATAATAATACCCATCAAAGCTTTCTTTCATATACACGTACATAACTACTTATTAAAATATTTACGTATCTTACAATGAATAGCATTTGCATTTGTTAAAAGAAAACTATTGTTAGTAATGAAACAACAATAAACATCTCTTTGAATTTGTATGTTGTTGATTATCCTTTTAAGAAAATATAAAAACGAAAAATTCTCAGTTCCCAAATTTGTTTTGAACAATTTGTTCTTATCAAATGCACTTGTGTTTCTCTTCGTTTGTTTTTTGTTTAAAATTTTTGCTGTTTTATTGTGAGTAGTTTTCATTGATCACAGAAAAAAATTTAATCGTGTTAAACAATAGCTTTAACCCTTAAATCTGCATAAATTGATAAATTTTAAAATTTAATTTATTTTAAACTCAATTTGAAAACAAAATTTATATCACAAAATTTCTTTAACTGTTTATGGCATGCCATTGCTTAAAATATTGACCCCCCTCTCCAACATTTTCCTTATAGTTGAATGTCACAGAGTTAGCGAGATGTGATTAATTATTTTTATCTTCATGATTGTTTACAGCCCCATCAATTGGTGGACTCAGTGGTCTCAGCAATTCACGACCAATCGCCACTGCCACTTCCAGGCACACCCTCCCCCGGCAGTAGTTCAACATCGACCGGATCAGGTTCGGGTTCAGGTAAAAGTAAGTCGCGTATGAAATATTTTTCTTCTTTAATTTTTGTTAAGTGTTTGAAAAAGTTTGGAGTAATTTTGAAAAGTTGCGAAGCAAGAAAAACAAGAGAATATCGTCAAATAATTTAAAAAATTTCCTACTCGACTTTTTTTTATCGACTACAGTGTTCCATTTTATTATATGTGTTCTTGCACTAGCAAGTATATTTGCGCATATGCCCAAAAGTAAAGTGAATAAAATTAATTTAGTTAATATTTTATTAAATGAAAAATCTTGTTTTATGCCTCATGTGTAATATGTAATTTTCTTCAAAAACAATTTCTTATATTTGTTCAAGAAAATTTGCTGAGAAATTTCATTCTTCTTTCTCTTACCATTGACACTAACAAGTGAATCGGCTTAAATTCAGCCAAGAAGGTGGCTATCGATCGATCGAACTTAAACAAAAAAAAAAAAAAAAAACAATTTAAAATAGAGAATCATTTCTATTGTACTTAAGTTTAATTAAATAGAACAGATTTTTCTTATAACATTTTTAAGTCCTTAATAATTCCATACTTTAACATTCAAGCTGTATTTTTGTTATGAATAATTTTATTTTGCTTTAATTGCTTGAAAAGTGACAATTCAACATAATTAAGTGAATTTAAAATAATGAGTCTTAAGTCCACATACGTTTTTTTTTTGCCAAAGTTCTACAATAACCATTTTAATGACTCTTTTCTTAATAAAATATATTTGTTTTAAGTTAAACGGCTTAATGTACAAATTGAAAGCAATTGTAATATTTTGCACTAACATTTTCGTAATAAATTATTTACTACAGGTACTGATACGATTAAACGCGGCATATCTCCATCATCCGGTAAACAGATCAACATTCAAGAATCGATCAGTTCATACTCGATCAGTCAAAGAAAACCCGACAAAGACTACTCCAGTGACGATAAAACGTCCATGCATTCATCCATTAGCAACAATATTAGCATCCTACATAATAACAATCAACAATATGCTGCATCAACATCATTAAACGCTACAACAACGGCAGCAACAGCAAACACTCGCAAGGGAGTTGATTTCTATGAACCGCACAAAACTCTGACCAAAAACGACGATGACAATAATGGTGTGGGGAGCGGCGGTAACAATAAATATGGGGATTCTGCGTTTAAGCTGCGCTCAGCATATGCGTCTTCATGCGATAAAACAATAGCAAATATGTCGACCGAGGATTATAAGGCCATGCGTAATAAGTCAAGTGCAACATCATCGTCATCTTCATCACAGGCCACCGTCTTGAGTGCAGGATCGACGGGCACTTCGGCAACAACAACCTCTTCGGATGACTCGGATGATTTGATCTCCTACAAATCGTCAGCCTCGACAAATGCCTTATTGGCTCAGTCACAAGCCATGACCACCACACAATTGATGTCTAAGTATTTAAAGCGAGAGCCTCGTGTACAGTTCACACCCATCAAGTCACCCGATTCACCATCGCCACCCGGAAGTGATACCATACCACGGGGCACTTACCATTTGACCAGTGGTAGTAAGCCCGGCGTTGGAAAATATAATTTGGAAAAGTTGGAAAAAACATCTTCACCCTCTAGACAAGTAAGTGGTAATTTAAGAGAATCCTCATCGTGTGCAGTATCGTCATCATCTTCATCAACGTCATCTGGATCCTCATCAGTTGTTACGACAGGCCGTAGACTGTTCGATAGTTTGGCCTCAGAACATGACGCGGGCCGTTCAGCATTAGCAACATCCACCACATCATCAACTTCAACAACATATAATAATGACATTAGAAACAGTGTAGCAAGTAGTAGTCATGTTAGCAATAAGTCAATAACAAGCTCAGAACAACAGTCACAGCATCGTTCATACGGTAGCAGTCTATTTAGTACGAACGGTACGAATGGCACACATACAAGTGCAATGCATGTGTATGGCACTTTACCTAAACATAGTTGTTCGGGTAATGGTGGTGGTAGTGGCAGTATAACCGGTGCAACACTATTTAATACATCTTCCTCGGTTGCGTCAACACATGCGGCTGAAGGAAGAAGCACTGGGTATACTTCAGGGACATCGACAGCTACTGGTACGGCCAGTAGTAGTGGTGTTAGTTCAATGACTGGTTCTACCAGTAGTTATGATTTCTATACCAACTCCAATGCCGCTTCATCCTATTCAAAATCAAATTCAAATTCCAATTCCAGTTCATTGTATGGCACTGCCTCTAGACCTTATAGCAATGGCACTGCCGCATCTGCCTCAGCAACGGGTAGTAATGGTGCTGGCAATTATCATACTTTAGGTACGTATCGTGTTCAATATGCCGCAACTAATCCATTTTTAGATGCATTTGATGTGCCTGGTAATGGTGGTAGCGGAAGTGGTAGTGGTAGTGGTAGTAGTAGCGTAGCTGGCGGCAACGCAAATAATGCTTCCAATAATGATCATCATCATCGTTCATCAGCTATTGCTGCTTTTCATTCTGGCGAATCGAAAAACGGCAGTGATGAATATGATGATTTAAAATAGGCAGGCATGTTAAAAACACTCAAGACACATTCACACTTATTAGACAGGATACACCATGATTTTCATTCAGTCATTTTCATTGAATAGTCAGTCACTTTTATATGGAAGGTAAAAGAAAAATATATTAAAGCCACTTAAAAAGGCATTAGTTTCATCAATTTTTGCGCCAATTCTGGACCAAGTTCGTAGACAATGAGGAAAGTTTTGAAAATACTTCTTTTGTGTTTTATTTTCAGTCCATGTAAATTTTTTTATAGTTGTGGCGATTTAAGAAAGTAAATCTCTAAATCCATAATGAATCCTTAGAAGTGAATACTTTTTATTGCATGCAACAATGTGCATTATATTTTTTTAAAGAAGTCTACACAATACATATTACTACATACAGGAGTATCTTGTATTTAAGATTAATACTCTTCAGGGAGTTTTCGGAAGTTAAAAATTGTCATTGAAATAATTTAAAAGCTTTAGGATTATTAAGACCTAAGGCTTTCAGAAATGCTTTGCTTCAGACTTATGTTAATATTTTTCTTTTACCATCTGTTAACATGTACATTAATCTTATCAGCTTAAAACTGATTTACACTTGTATAATATCCATTTCCGTATCCTTGTTTTCCTTCTATTCATCAGCAGCTCAATTCATTTCCGATCTAAAAAAACCCTGATGTAAGTGTACGCCACATTGTACACTCACATATAGACGCAATAAACACACCAATACAAAAGTGAATTAAACCCAACAAGAGAGTAAACAATAATTTTTTGTTTTATTTTTATTAATTTTCGAGAAAAAAAAATATAACTTCTTTTTACATGTAAAACAAAACAATTTCAAAGATTTCATTTTTTACACATATACAACTTAAAATAATAACAAATTTACAATAATAAAAATTTATAAAACTCCAAAACAATATTATTAATAATAGCAGAAACTAATTACACAAGACTATATATATGAATGTATGTACTTAAATATATCCATACAAATTATTACAACAAATAATAATAATAATAATAATAATAATAATAATAATAATAATATACGAGCATACATATATAATTTTTTTAATAAATTATAAATTTTTTTAACTAAAAGTTTCCTTAATAAAAACGAACTGACTACATGCATAAAATATAATTAAAGATAATTAACATTAAACATAATAATGAATGAGTATGATTATTCTAAGACTTTGACTAAGACAGGACTTACATTAGGCGAGGTTTGTTAGCTGCCGTTTAGATTTTGCTACGAGAAAGTTCGTCTCTCTATCTCTCTCTCATATTAGCGAAGTCAGACTTGTGGCAAAAAAACTGGTTTAGTGTAAACTTAATCTTAATATTAAAGAATTAACAAACAAAAGAACAAATTAACGAATTTTCAATAGGTTTATTACTAAATAAAACGAGATACAAAATTCATAAGAACAAAAAAAATAAAATAAAATTAGTTAAACAAAAGCAAACTGATTATATGGCAATCCATATTTTTAATAAACAACAAATGAATAGTTTCAAATAATTACATACAGAATTGCATACATACACACCTGCATTAATCATCATTAATAGTTACAGTTAAACTTAAAATTAAGCTTTATTTAATTTTGATTTGTATTTTAATTATTTTACATGAAATCAATCTTTTATTAGAAAACAATTTTAAACTTTTATTTCAAATATACTGCAGCATCTCCGTATTTGTTTACTGTTGATTGTTTATTGTATACGCGTTAAAGTGATAAAGTTACTTATGATGATTAATTGGAATTTTTTAAATTACAGTTTTATGTTTTCAATTACATTCACATGATCTCCTTAAAAGTAGTTTCTGGATTAACTGGTTTGAACGTACTTTAACCCTAGAACCTTACAACCGTGCAAAAACTTAAAAATAAAATGTGTGAAAACTAAACTTCATTTACTTTTACTTTTACTTTCCTGGAACATGCCTGAATGCCCCAAAATAAAATGAAAAAATTGCAAATTTTCGGGGTCTTAGATCATATGAAATAAAACTTAAATTTTGTAACTGAAATGTTGCCTAAAACACATTTACGGAGAATCTAAACTAAATACCGACGTTTGGAGAAATACGTTCCTGCACTCGATGCCAAATACAGACACGGCGAAGAAATACATTGCCTCCACCTATTATTGCTATTGCATAGGAAAATCCAAAAGGACAGCAATGTATGAAGAAAAATCTTTGCATAGTGAACCTAAAAGTCAAAGCCAGAGACTTCAAATGAGATATCGGAATACGAGTATATCAAAATGTTTGTGTATGAACCTTATCATTTTAACGCGCAATTAATTAATTAATTTTTTAATTCAAATAAGTCGAAGGACCACAGTCTAGATTTTGTTAACACAAGATGTACGGATGATATGAAAGTAAAACTTAATTATTTGAATTCTACTTCATTGCCGAATAAAAAGTTGAATTTACAAATTAATACTTTATTACAGAAAAACTTTCATTACAAATTATTTATCTAGATCATCGTAAAAATACACATAAAAAAATTTAAAAAAGATGACATTAAAATTAATAAATAATATATCGAATGTTGTAAACCAAAAGCTTCTTCTTAATTACTAAACAACATATTTTCGGTTTTGTCTTTTCGCATAAATACTTCTATTACCAAATATCAACAAATATGTATGTATGTGTATAAAGAAAAAAAGAAAATTTATGATTTTTATTATTAATCTTTGGTCGCTACCTCTATCTACATAAAAAATTTATCCTAAACCAAAAATTATTAACTGCTCTTCTATACATACTGACAGCAAGAAATTTTTCTTTTATAATCTACAATTTGTAAATTTACATAAAACAATACAACTTTTCTAGGATTTTGAATTTTTCTAAACTTTTTGTTGAGCAAAATTTATGCTAAATATTTTGAAAAGAATGAGCAAAAATAATATAATGTAATAAAATGCAACAAAAGTCTTACATATGATGTATATTTTTGAAACGGACTTTTCATTAGAAATTTAACTTGACTAAAACTGTGTGTAATGAAATTATATCCTTGTATCAATACAAAAAAAAAAACATTCGGGAAAGTCAAATGCTTTCAAATCTGCAAGTCTATTACGATCATTTTCGAATTGAAGTCTTCAGATTCTGTTTATTTTGTTCAAATTGCTTTTACTAGAAATGTTCACATATAGATTTTTTCTTTTTAACATGGAAATCTTATTATACTAACTCTCCTAAAAGTATGCATTTCTTTATTATTTGATACAATGCCAGTTATTAGATAAATTTCTTGTCAATTCTATTTTCAACTTTAGTCATTTAATTACAAAAAGCTTTTCGTTTTCGTTTTCTAAAGAAGATCGGAATTGAGTTCTATGACATGGCTGATTATTTTATATCATTGTAACCCTCGCTATTTACATTCTTATGCAAAAGGTCTGGTGTTTTAGTACTTGAGAAATGCTAAATAAATTATTACAGTCATCGTAAAAAAGTGAACAGAATTGTTATAATAACCTTATTCACAATATTGTGCAAATGATCTTGCAAAATGACATGGTTGCATTTCCTTAATGAAGAATTTTACAAGATCTATGGTGTAAGAGCTTTTGCAATATATTACGAATTGGCTTATTTATTGACAGTACTGAATGCATATGGTCTTGTTTGGTTACAGAAATTTTCATAAATTTAGTGAAGACTCTTGATAAATTCGATCGTATCTAATGAGAGGTAAACAAATTGTGCAATAATGACCGTATATCCTTAGCTGATATGTAAAAGAACGTAACTAACAAAAAAATTCAAATTCACATTTTAAATTAAATATGTATTAACTTTTCACAGCTTTATCATAAAAATCAGCCAAATTGAAAATGCAAATAGAAAAGACTTTAATTCAGCCACTCAAGGTATTTTGTTTTTATTTCTTATGAAATTGCAAAACGTTTAGTTACGTGGTTTCGCATATCAGCGTAAAATATACTATGTATTGCAAAATCTGACATAGTTGTTTACTAGGAATTTTAAGTTAGTGATTTCGAGAGGTTCCAGAGTTGTTGCACAACTCTAACCAGGTATCCCTGAGACATCACCCGTCTTATTACAATTAAAAAATACTTTAGAAATTTTTGTGAGCAACACTAAATAGTTTTAGATTTCAAATACAGGATATAATTTCACTATACCATGTTATAAAAATTAATATGTATGAATTTTTTCTACTCATAAATTATAAAAAAACTGCTTTTTTGATATAAAACCTTAAATAACAATATTTATATATAAAAATATATACAAAACTCTTAACAAAAAAAAAAAAAAAGGAAGAAGTTATAACTAATGACCCCAACAGTATTCTATGGAAATTTACACTAAAAAAAAGACAATTACAAAAACAAAATGAAACAATCTACAAATACCAGAGATAAAGCATAACAGAAGAAAGAAACTACTTACTGATGCTAAATAATACAAAACAAACAATTAAAGGTTGATTAAATGCATTTAATAATATATAAATAAATTATAAATAAAAACAAAAACAAAGTAACAATTAATACTAAAAGAAGACATTTTCAAACACATAAAACTGAAGAAACTTTCTACAACAACACAAAATACAACAAAAAACAAACAATAATATTGTAGCAAACATTTACTGCAACTAATGGCATAACAGCTGCAACATAAATTTACTCTTATTTAGTTAGAAAACTTAATAAATCAAAGGCATAAAATATAAAAAGAAACACCTGCTCATATAAAAAACCTTTTTTTAATGTTTTCTTTTATCTTCCTTTTAACATTAAATCATTGCACTTAATTCACTTTTAATCGACATTTTAAAACTCACCCAAAAAATTCTTATCAAAATAATAAAAGCTTAAACTAAAACAAAAAATAAAATGAAAAATAAACACTACGACCAATATTATATTCTAAACCGAAGAGAAAAACTAAACAAACAAACTAAATAATTAATATTATATATACGTATATAAAAAATGCATACATACATACATACTATATATGTACATATATTAAAGAAGAAGAAAATAATCATATTCATATAAAAATATTTTCCGAAAATCTATGTCTCTAAACATTCAAAACAAAAGAAAGGATTAAAAAATCTCAAACCATAAAGTATTTATGAAAAACTATTCATTAAATCGGTCTACACATCCTAAACCCCAAAAAAAAAAAAAAAAAAGCAACACAAAACATGCAAAAATCAATTAGAGTTTAAAAATATAACTATAGAGATTGTAACTAAAAAAAGGCGTAATTTTTCATTAAAAGGCTGCTTTTAATTTAATTACAAATATATATTTTTTTTAAAAAGATCGTGTAGCAAAAATGTAAAAATTTTAAGAAATTTTCATGATAATTTCGGTATTTGGGAATATTTTTCTCGTACATTGAAACCACCCATCCATTTAAGATGAAATAATTTTCAACTGTGATTTGAAAAGTTGTACTTCAGCCAAGCTAAACGCAAGTGAAGATCAGCAGTTCTAGATGCCAGTTTTGAATTAAGAAGACATTGAGAGATTCTAACGTGCTCACTTGAAAATACTATACACTTCATCAATTGAAATTAAGGCAAATTAAGGAAAACGCATTTGGAATATCACTTCTCCAAAACTTCTTTCGCAGTAACATAAAATCTGGCTGAAGATTTTCTGTTAATGAGATTGTCAGCTTTTTTGGTAAATATTTAACAACTGTGCAAAGTCAACGTCAACTATTTTGCAGGGTTATGTTAACCTTCCGAACAAAACTTTTAGCGAAAGGAAAAAAATCTCATATCTGCACATTGCTGAAAAATTCCAAAACTTAATTGAAAAGTAATCAAAACAAGCTCTATTGCATACTTTAAATAAATTTTTTAATTCAAATAAGTCGAAGGACCACAATCTAGATTTTGTTAACACAAGATGTACGGATGATATGAAAGTAAAATTTGTATGCAAATTACTAATACAGTATTATATTACAGTAGGTATTATTTTTAATTAAAGATAATTGTTGCTACACTTTCCAAAAAAGAATTCATCTCAATTTTATATAATAAAAAACTAACTGCTTGTAAATAAAGTAAAAATCCTTCCTTATTAAATATAATCCATCAATATATCCTCCCACAACACCAAATCAAGAATAATTACTAGAAAAGGTATATATTAAAATTAATTAATATGAAAAATATGAAAAATAATATCAAGCCAAGAAAGCAATACAAAATACAAACAATTAATAAAAAAAAAACAAACAACCAAATTACTTTAACATTAATTTTTCTCACCTTTTGAAAAGAACAAACCAAAAAAAAAAAACAAACTAATTTACCTTAAATTTGATCAAAATTATTAGAGAAAACTGAAAGTTATTCGAGGTACATATTCATAATGAAATAACAAAAACTGCACAATTAACAACAACAACAACAAAAACATAAACATATAGAACCAACAGTACAAGTTAATTATTTTCCGAGAAACGAGAATGAAAAATAGTAGAAGTTGAAGAAATTATGAGAAAAATTATTCCATTTCATACATTTATACAAACACACCTGTGATTTGTATGTGTATTTCAGAAAAAGACAACCAAAATATACATAAAAATATATAAAATTATTATATCTATTGATTTTAATTAGCAACAAATATATTGTATTATTGATTCATAAATTAATTGATTGATAAAAAAAAGTTTAAATAATTTACTATAGAATGGAATGTTTAAATGTTAAACATTTCAATTGTTATTGATTGTTATAGAACTCTGTGTTTATCAGTTTTTAATTGTTTATTTTAACGTATAGCAAAAACAAACAAAACAAAAAAAAAAAATGAGACAAATTTTACCCATACAACACTACACTGCAGTACACCGCCAAACATACATTCATACATACTTATATAGAAATAGCTACGCTCGGGGAAATTTAATTGCGGACACGGGACGAAGGACCATATCTATATATATAAAAATCAAACGCTGTGTTTTAGTCTCGAGAACTACTTGACCGATTTGTATGATTTTTTGTTTGTTTTGTTCGTCTAATCACGAGGAAGGTTTAGAAAAAAGAAAGTTCAGAAAAGCCCAAAAAATGTTAAAAAATCGAAAAAAAAAGAAAATTGTGTTTTGTATGTAAATTTTATATTGCACCATTAATTGCTGTGGATTAGTCTGCTTAAACTCGATAATTGCTTGACCGATTTCAATGATTCTTTTTTTGTTTTTTTCGTCTTATCACGGCGATGGTTTCAAAAGAAGGAAGAAGAAGAAAAGCCAAAAATAAAAGTCGAAAAATCAAAAAATCTAAAATGTACGTTTTGTATGCAAATTTGACTTAATACCACCAAAAGGAATTGTATTTCTTCAGTTGGTGCCGGACCCATTGTTTGACAGCTGCACAGAAACAAACCAAATTCATTGGTTTAATAAAATAAACCAATTAACAACTTTGTTATATGAATTAATCATCCTATTTATGTTATCTATATATATAAAAATGAATTGCTGTTCGTTAGTCTCGCTAAAAGTCGAGAAAGGCTGGACCGATTTGGCTAATTTTGGTCTTGAATTATTTGTGGAAGTCTAGAGAAGGTTGAAAACATTGGTCGTCAATGGCCGAGCACCAATCGTCATTTTCACTTACACAACACGAACCAAACAGAAAAGACAAACTAAAATACGAAGAAAACTCATTTGTATGATAGCATTCTATGAATGAAGTTTTTTGTCTCTTTATTTTAGAATTTGCAACAACAAAACACATGCAAAAGAGGGCAAGAAAATATTTATTTTTTTTTAGTCTCTTTATTTGTTATTCATAGTACACTGTGAATATTTTAATTTTTCAGGCTGTGGAATGTTGAGTAGGAAGAAGCTTTTTTGTGTATATATTTATTTTTTAACGGAAATTTTTTTTAATTATGTAAATTCATTCATTCGTTCATTCTTTCGTACATAAACACGCTAAACTAATACAGTGTGTAAACTTTTAATATGATGTTTGGCTATACAGTAAAAAATAAATGTAACAATCGATTTCGACAAGTGTAAAAACACCAATACATTGATATTTCCTACATGTTCTCTTTGTGACAAAGGCTGGTTTAAAAGTACTTTTGGTACTTTTTTAATTTTTTTGGATACTTTTTTAATGGATTTTTATGAAAATTGTAGTTTTGGTAGGTTTTATTTTTATTAGGTTTTTTACATTGACTTACATCATACATTCTTAGGTGCAAAATAATGATAATCTGTCACTTTTGGTACTGTTATAACTTTTTATTAAAATATAAGTAAAATTGTTTTTACAATGACGTACATTAATATAGTAGACTTTCTTGGGTGTAATATAAGGAAAAGCAGTTACTTTTGGTGCGTTTTGCTTTTATTACTTTTTGGTTTTTCATTAACATGCAGCGTGAACGAAGTCACGGGTAAAATCTAGTCATATACATATATATATATATATATATATTATATATATATTCAACTGAATATTTAAGTTTTATATATAGAATAACTTTGTTGTTCTGATAATTTTGCCGTTCAGAACTTTTTATTCTCAAAAGTTAATGCAGCTGTTGATATAAATACAGAAATGATAGAAATGTGATAGAAATATACAAAAAGTAACGACTGTACAGTTTTACAGTACTACAATTGTATTGGTAATTTTGAAGCATACCTTAGGGATGTTTCCTATAGTTTTATATATACTGCCGCTGGAAGCAATGTAAAAACGAGTATCAAAATTACGTTTATAATAGAGCAGAACAATTTTAGAATTATGAGTTTACAGTAAAACCTCCCATAACCGGACATGTCGCGGTACTTTTGTCTGGTTATTGGAGGTGTTCGCCTATAAGGTTCATATACATCCATTTATTTTAACTTGGGGTATGTAGAAATTATCCAGTTACAAGTGGTGTGCCGGTTAAAACATGTTATAAAAGGCTTCACTGTATATGAAAGAAAATTTTAAAACTTTAAGTCGATCCTTAGTACACTCATTCAGTCTGTTTTGATGTGTTATGCACTTTTTAGAGAATAGAACTACTCACTTTTTGAAGTTAGTCATAGGCTTTGACACTACACGAAATAAAATTCATAAAAGTTGATATATATAAAAACGTTTTTTGATTATCCCCCCGAAAGGAACTACTCGGACTGTGTATTAAGTAATGAAAAGAGTTATTATGTGAGTTTAAATAAGCTTTATGACATTAACTCAATTACTCCGAGTGTCTATAACACTTACAAACACACTTACATACACATACATATATTGATGCAATTTTACTATGAAAACCATAATTTTTAATTTTTATTTCTTAGAATTCAACCAAAACAAAAATGTTTTAAACAAAACCTTGACAAAAGCAAACGAGAGAAATTGTTAAAAACTGTACTAAGAGTAGGCTGTAGTTCCCAAACCAAAGAGTAAAAAATAAAACCTAAAAACAAACTTACATCCATACATACAACATATAAAACAATTAGCTTAGGAATAAAAGAAGAAAAAAAACAAAGAAAATTAAAACCAAATTTAATTATTAAAAATATTTATTTTGTATTCTGTAGGTGTCCTAATAACAAATTATAAATATTACTATTACCAATATATTCACATACATATAATCATTTCAATAATGATGACGATGATGATGGTGATCATAAAGGATACTGATTATGATTTATTACATTTCATGTCAATTGTGTATTAGAATCATAATTATAATTATTGTCATTAATTATCTTAAATACATTTAATTACTTGCTAAGTATATTTAACTAAACTAACCTACATAACTATTTAAATTATATTACATACATACATACAAACATACATATATCATACATTCATTAGTGGTTAAATATAAAATTAGAATAAAAGAAAAACTATCAAACTAACACAAAAAATTGAACTCAATTTACTTTATGCCTTTTTGTTTAATAAGAAAAAAATAACAACCAAAAAAAAAACAAAATATTAATACCAAATAGAAAATTTTAACAAAAATTATTGGTTTTTTAAGCTTTAATCGTTGAACGATTCAACATTTATCAAAAATATATTAAAATTTAAATAATTGTACAGAAAAAAAAAAAAAATATGGAAAGCAAATTACATAAATCGGAATATTTGTGTTATAATAAAATTTTTGTTAAAATTGTAATTAAACCGCAAAAGTAAGAGCTTTTACGAAAACTAGAAAGCAATGCAATAAATGTCAACTTGTTCTTAAAGAAATAATGACTTCTTAATGCAGAAAAGTTAAGATCGACATGATTAACAATTTGTGTTATTTTTACAACAATTTACAGAGTGTTACGGAAATCCATTATTATAAAAAATTTTCTTACAAACGGGCAATCTAGACTACTGGAAGAGTCTTGCTTCTTTCAAAATTTTTATTGATATTTGTTTGATATATACTTTTTTTTTTGCTACCAAAATCTATAAGACCTGACTTACACCCATACAATGTTACTGGATTAACTTTTAATTAAGCTGGGTGGAAAGCTCTAAAGCTTTCAACTAAACTTAGAAGCCATTACTTCTGTGAAAAACAACACGGGATACATTTAAACCCTCTAACTATTGGCTGTACTGTCATATTCTTGAAAAAAGTTGCCTATAATTTTGTCTCTTTTGAATATATTTCGAGCCTGAAGAGTTCTTTAAAAATATTAGCTATAAAAAGCTATAAAACGGTTTTCTGAGATACGAAAGCTGGCAATTCAACTTGAAAATACAATAAAAAAAATTCGTAAAAAAAATAAAATTATATATATTTCTCGATTATTAAACAGTTGACATTTAATAGCATTTGCAATGGTGGATGGTTGAAATACCTTACACCTAAATACATATAATTTGAAATTGCAAAATCTGGTTAAAACAAAAATACTTGTCTTATCTTTATTAAAATGCAGTATAGTTAAATGTTTAGAAAATTATTAATATTTGAATTTTTAAAATGAATAAAACATCATACTCCCATAACTCCCAACTCTGCAACAATTGAATATGGTCGTAAATAAATCATACACACACACTTTGCTCTAGTTTCATTAACCAAATATTTAAAAATATTAAACAAAATGAATGCATAGCATTTCCTAGTATTATTGGGAAGGGGAAAAAAGTACACTAAAGAAATAAATTAAATTTTTTTTCACTACATCTGCAAATAAATTAATTCATCAAATACATAAATTTATGTTTTTAATAGATTTAAAATGCGGATCACGAAATCATTAGAAGAAGTAAATGAAGAGAAAACTAATACAAAAAAGAGAAACGTGTGGCGGTGGATAATTGCTTGTCGTTAAAAAAAATATTACATATTATTACATAAATTAATTAAGAAAGGGGACATATTATTTATAGAATTAACTACTACTACATACATACTAATTATAGTGTGTATGTCTGTGCCTGTATATGTTTGTTATTAGTGTGCGCATGTATTTTTGTGTGTGTCAGCTAAATTAATTGCTTTCAGTACATTTTCTTTCAGAACTATTATCATTTGAAATAATTTAAATTTAAAGAAATATTTCTTTGCTTCTTTCTAAGAATTTTAAAAAATTTAAAAAATTTTCAAACAGCTACCAAAAACAAAAATGTTCAAAATTTTTCTTAAAAATACAACTATGTTTTAATATTTACATTTGATGTTCGTTCTGAGCTTGCTTATTAGTTATTAATCATTTAAAAAAAGAAAAAAAAAAATAGTCATTATAAGCCAGTAATTAATACAAAAAAATTAATTAAACAATTTAATATAAAAAATATTATATCATTGTGTCATATCGTAATTCTACATGCATTAATTACAACAATTAGAAAATTAATTAAATTAACGATTTAAATCAAGAAAACCTTAACAAAAAACCAAAAAAAAAAAAACAAGTAAAAGAAAAGTGAAAGTTTCTCAAACATTCAAAAAAACTTAATAAACTTTTAAACCAATTACATAATTACCAACATACATACATACCAAAATAAAAAAGAATATGATTAAAAATTTAGACATAAAAATATTTTAGAACGAATGTAAGAAACAACAACATGGTAGAAGGAAAAATTTGCAAAAACTAAAACTCTTAGAGATGTTTGAAACTGCAAAAATAAAAAATGAAAACTAAAACAGTTCATGTATTTTAATTAAGCAACAAAACAGCAAAATTATAAGCACAATAATCAGCACAACAGTGTTTTATTAAAATTTTAAAGATTTTGAAAATTGTGCATTTGAAATCAACATTACAAATGAAATGCATAGACTTTGACAAAATTTTGTATTCGAAACAATTTTATAGCAGCCTTGTGGCTGATTTCCGCCCATAGACTCTGAGGGTTGTTCCTTCATCAGAAGATCAATCAGACTGAATTGGAGCTGTGAGTATATAGTATATATCTTTGCTGCTCTTACGTTGGTATTACCATTAAAATTTTCAATTCCATAATTGTTTTCCGATCGTTATAGACTTACAGTCCTTAGATTCCGTTTATTTTGAATTGTTTTTACAACCAAAGCTCATATTAAGAGGTTTTTTATTAACAAGCAAAAGTTATTTTACTAATGCTCCTAAAGCTATGCCTGCTTTTTCTATTGTTTACCATAAATAAAGTATGGCTGACTTCCAAAACGTCAATTGCTTTGTGTTTGACAAAACAGCACATTTCATAACACCGGAGTACAATGATTATACCATTTCAAAACGCCGCCGCCAAGTATTTTTAACGCAGTAAGAAAGCAAACAAGGCATCGGTTTTATAGTTGATTCATTGTTTCGGAACTTTGCATATGTACGTATATGATTTAAATACAGTATCAATACAGTATACAAACTTTGTATACGAACGCTTTGGAAGTCCGCCTTTGTGGAATAATTCTTTATCAATTCCATTTTGATTTTTAAATGTTGTTTGATGACAAAACTTAGCCCCTAATTTTGTAAAACACATCACCGAGTGACTTTTATGCAGAAAGCAAAAACAAAAATTCAATTATTTAAAAATTTTGTTCATTGCTTTCATTAAAATTTTTGAAATTTTTGAAGGCAAAGCAACTCCTTAATTTCTGGGCGCTTGTTCGGTGATAATATTGTATGAAAAACAAAAACAAATTTTTCAATATTTGAATTTTTGTTTTTGCTTTCCATATAAAAGTCACTTATGTGATGTGTTTTACAAAATTAGGGCCTTAATTTTCGTTTTATTTCCAAGTTTCAACTTCCGGAATTGTAACACTTTTCAACGGAATCTTGTTCTGTGATATGGGTGTGGACAGATGATGTGACCTACTAGTTTCTTCTAAATTGTATAGGTGAGAAAAGTCCTTAAAATTTGAAGATATATGTGCATGACAGACGTTCAGGTCGAATTTTCAAATTGGCGCACAAAATTGTGTTTCATTTTACAGTCTTCAGATTCTGTTATTTTATAATTCGTTTTCAAATCAATAAAGTTTTTCAAATCTATCGGCTATTTTTCAATTGTTTTTATTTGCACAGCTAATATGTATTACGCTTTTTAATAATATGTAAAACTTATAATAAAATATTTTACTAAAGGTCCCATAAGTATGCTAGCTTTTATTTCGACTTTAATGCAAATGAAGTTGATAGAAAAAGTTTATTTTATCAATTTCATTAAAGATTTTAAAATTTCCGTTAATTTGTTTAAAAAAAATTTGAAAAAACAACTTGCGCAATTACAACCACATTCGATCGGTTAAATGGCTAAGGTAAAAATTAAAATAACGGACAGACTCTAGACCACAGATTTATAAATGAATGTTTAAGTTGAAGTACACAGTATAGTCCGGTTATTCCACTTAAAATTATGTACTTGTTTTAAGCGTTGTGCTATTTGTAACATTTTGATTTAATTAATTCTTTGTAATTCAACTCAAAAGCTTTTAATCATACAACTCTTTATGTCACAACACACATGTATATGAATTTTTCGCATATCAAAATCTTTTTAATTACACTTTACACTGTGCGTTTAAAGAATTAGAAACATATATGTTGGAATTAGGAATAAAAGAAATTATTAAAGAAATGTATTCATGAGTAGTTATTCAATATCAGTTAAGTCTGATATACTTGTTATTTAATTTTACTTTGAAAGAATTGCTTTAAAAAAAATCATGTTTAAAGTTTTACTCTTTAAGAACAACAACAACAGATTATTGTTTAAAAATTATCCAAAGCAGAAATTTTTTTTACACTAAAACATTTTTAAATTTATAAGTGGTGACAAACAAATAAAAACAAATATTATAAGTGCTTGTTAAATCTATTGAAATTAAGTTAAAATAAACAAGTCCGTTCAATGAATATGATTTGTACTTTAAATTTGTTTAGTTTATTTATTGTTTTTTTCTTCTTCTTAATTATCGTACTTATTAAAAGCAGCATTTAATTTTAGCTAAAATATAAATACCTCTTTTACAAAATCTTTATGTTTAGTTTAAGTACTTTTATACAAACACAAATTTTATAATTAATCCTGTGCCTAAACTAAATAAATCGTGCATACATTTTCTGTTTAAGTAAATTTTAGTTTTGCATAAGAAGCTTCAGATTAAGAATAGTGTAGAATTTAATAGAATAGTTAGTTGCAAGTGGTTGGGAAACAGTATGATCTTCGTTAGAAATTCAGAAAGAAATTGACTAGATTCATTAACACGGTGAAGTACCACTTAAAACTCAATTGCAAGCTTATAGAGAGAACTGGCTAAGTCAGATTCTATTTATTTTGCATTTCGATTTTACAATGGTAGAGTTTTTTATACTCATAGGGGTTTGTTTTTACGAGAAAAGTTCACATGTAGCAAGTTTTGTAATATCAAAAGCTTATTTTACTAACGCTCCTAAAAGTATGCCTGTTGTTTTTATTGTTTAGTACAAATGAAGTTAATAGAAAAACTAACTGTCAATTCTGTTTTGAATTCTAATAGTGGTCTGATTACAAACAGAATTTTCGTTTTTCAAAGACTCAACTTTCGGAATTGAAACCACTTTCTTTTTCGAGTTCTGCAGAAGAGTAAAAATAAAATTCTGTGTAAAGTTTGCCTGGAACTTAAGCTTTTTTCGCTTGCCATTTCTTATAGATTTGATAATCTATTAAAAGAATTGACTTGGTAATTAACCATACAAATTCCGGTGGAGTATTAACTTAAACTCATTGTCGAATATATTATTTCCTGTTAGGAGTAGCACTCAAATCTCAATTTGCTATTCGTAACAGCTAATAATCTGTCGATGATTAGTAACCTCATGGCTTTCTTGCATCTGTTCGAAAGTTTAAATTTACTTTAAATTTTTTTATGAAATGTATTCTAAACTAATTTTTAGCATTCTCTTAGGAACGACAGATAATTAACTGACTCTTTAGCATTGTATGTAGGAAAGTCATAAAAGTGGCGTCGTAGGATATTAAAGTTTAAAGTAAAGTTTTTGAACTTCCTTAAACTTTCATCAGCTTAAAATATCCAAACTGCGTATTCTAAATACTTTAATAATCAGAAACTATATTTTTCCATGAAATTATTTATAAATACTTTCACTTGTTACTTATTGAAATGAAACGATTTTCTTTTCTTTTAATAATTTTTAATTCGTATTATCAACTCTCCATAATCATTTAGTTTAACTTGTTACCTTTTAAAATAGTTTTTACGGGGATTTTATTAATAATAAACATAAATTTATACAAAATTTGGTTTTCTAAAATTGGTTGTTTATACAAAATCGAAACGAAACACCAAGCCAAAAGAAAAGCATACTGTTTTTTGAAGACCAAGTGCTCAGGGGTTTTAATGTGATTAAGTAAAATTTATAACTCAAAAAAAGGGAAATATTTTTTTTATAACCAAATGTAACGAATACTCATTTGAACACCAAAATCGTTCCATTTCTCATAAGACAATGTCCGTCTTCATATCAAAACAAACAAAAACTATCAATAATCAAGAAGGCCTGCTACAAATTATATGAGACTGAGAAAAACTGGTTAGAAAATTATACGAAAAGTTTTCATCATTTAAAATCCCCATTTAAATAATTTAAAATTTTTGGTTTTCTCAGTTTTTTTCAGCTGAGAGCAAAATAATAGCATATGTTTTTTTATACGTTTCATTCTTTTCCGAATATCATTAAATTTGTTTGTAAAGCTTTCTTAAAGCAGCATTGGCTTAATAAAACATTTAAACATAATTAGTTTTAGCATACAAATAGCACAGTGCTATTATGTAGCACACAACTGTACCATACACTTTATTGTATTAAGATAAATGTTGATTATTGTTTAGAATTAAATCAGAATATGTTAATTATGCATATATTAGGGCTCATATGTTATATGTAAATTATTGTTTAATATAAATTATGTTTTTCTAATTCTTATTTTGAACATGTGTACAAGTTAAAACTTTTAAAATTTCATTGCAATAACAACAACAAAATTGTTTATTATACGCAAAAAACATAACCTTACATAATGTTATATATAACTATATGTTATATAGATCTATAGATACATTTATTGTATTAATTTATGATCATTTAACATATTTTAAATTAAAAATTAGAGCTAAAGTTAGGGAGTGTTGCAGACTTGTTGTTGCAAAATGTAGTCCTCTCTTCATCTAATCAGATCTGTCACAATTCCAACAAATTGCTTTTTCACAGTAGTACTGACCGTTACTTTACATTATAATTCTTAATGCGCTGTTTTATATTCGGCTTTATTAAATAACTGCTGGCAAATATTTCTCATACTTGAAGGTAAGGGCGGCATTGGCAATGCTTAAGCTTACCGAATTATGTGAGTGTAGCTCCCTTTTTATCTACTTTCTAAGCGATGATTCAAAGCAAATAGTCGTTCAAGATAATCTTTGTTGACGACAAGATCTCATTAAGAAAATATCGCATGTTTTGTTGGCTAGTCTGTTTGTTTGAGGACAATATGGGTGACAAAGTCTCACGTTTTGTCAACAATCAAGCTTTGATGAGGACAAAATAAGCGAAACTGCCTTACGTTTTGTCATGAAGCAATTAAACTGTCTTACATTTTTCTCTAATCAAACTCGTTGAGAAAAAATACATATCGTTTTTAATCCGACTTCGTGTCTTCAATCAAACTTTGTAGACGACAAGAGAACCGACAATGTATTTCAACATTTTCTTCAAGTGAACTATTTTAAGGAATATATGTACGAGCCATAATGTCTAACATTTAATTTTCAATAGAAATTTTTTGAGCCGTAGTTAAACGATATTGTTTAATACTTTTGATGTCTATCAAGCAAACTTTCGTCTTCAATCCTACTTTGTTGAGGACAACATGAGCGACAATGTCTCCATATTGGCTGTAATCAAATTTTTTTTGGATAAAAGATGGACGGTAATTAACCATTTTGAATGACATGTTAAGCGTTAATAACTTTGCTTTTATTTGAAATCATACGCTGTCACCGTATTCGTCAATGAGAAATTTAATTAGATTACTAACCACGTTATCGCGATGGTATTGTGTGAACAACTATTTGGACTTCTGTTTGAATTCTCCACAACATATTTTCTACGAGTTAATGTTTAATTTGTTGTTCTAACAGTTAAGGATGTCTTTCTTATAGATAAGAACCATTTTTATTGTCAATAATAAGAATAGTAAGTCGTGCTCTTGTATTGATACCATTTGGTGCTTGCAACCTAACTCTGGTCGCAACAATCGAAAAGTTCAAATTCTTTTTCAAACAATTCAGACACTTCAAGTTAAATGGTCATAAGCATTTTGTAACAATAACTATATCATGTCCACATACTTATATACATACGATATACATATAATATACCGTATAAAAATATACTCTATTTAAAAAACCACTGCCACAGAAGTAAGAAAAAAAAAGAATATAAAAAATTAAAAATATTGAAAAAATTATCAACATGATTAACTTACATACACAAATGATTAATACATACATGAATATTTATATTAAAATTAAAATAATTGAATTAACTAAATACTAATAGCGAAAAATCGAATTAGAATGAAATAAATATACATAAATATATTAAAACAATGAAAAAAGATGTTTAAAGTAAACAAACATTTAGCATTAAAACGCAAAAAAAAAACAAAAATAAAGAAAAAACCAAATCAATAAAAAAAAACTTAACAATAAACAGGCAAACAGTAAAACTTAGTTAAAACTACAACAACAAGAAAATAATTATAATTATAATAAACATAGTTCATTCCTTCAATCATTCATTATTTATTTAATTATAATTATTAATATTATTGTTTATTAATATCAAACTATTAATGAATAATAATCAAATAATAATAACGAATATAAACTAAAAGAAATACACTAAAATAAAATTAAAGAAATTAACAACTTAACAAATAAACGCAAAAAACCATAAAACAATAGTTCTTGGCGTGAGAATTAAACAATGTTAAATTATTTACTGAAAATATATGAAAAAAAAACCGTAAAAAATCATTGAAAAAAACGTATTTGTTTTAATTCACTAAAGTTGGAAGAAAAAGGAAACGGAAGGAAAAAAAGTAAGTACTCAATTCAAATATAAAACACTCTGCAACAAATTAAAAAAAGAAGTTTGCCTGTCACAATTGAGACGCAGAACGAAAATTGCACAGCGCGACGCAACCCACAAAGCGATTAACTTGTCTGTTGAAAACACCCAAGGTCTTTGGCCGGAATCGAATTGACACAACATACGGACTACTAGACTAGCATTGCTACCTATCAGACAGGCAGGCTAATGTGAAAATTCGTCTTTTTGAACACAAGGAAATTTGACGAACTAACGATTCTACAACAGATAGAATTTCTTAAAATTTCAAACATTTTTATTATACATTATGGCGGTTAGTTTTTAATTTTTTTTAAAAAGATGTCGGCAATCTGAACTGCAAACGGCTTTAAAATATAATTGTATTCCGGCATTTAAATAAGCAATAGTTTGCACAAATGTAATATTTAAAAATTAAGGCCCTAATTTTGTAAAAGGCATCACCGAAGTGACTTTTATATAGAAAACAAAAACAAATATTCAAATATTTAAATATTTTGTTCATTTTTTTTCATTAAAATTTTTGAAAATTTTGAAGGTAAAGCAACGCCTTAATTTCTGTGCGTTTGTTCGGTGATCATATTGTATGAAAAACAAAAAATAAATATTTGCTGTAAGAACATATTGTTGTTTCAACAAAGTTCCACCGCAATGGAAGTTTTTTTTTTATTGTCATTTTTCGCATTTTCTAATGGGCCATAGTTTTTGTTTAAAGTTCTTAATTTAATCCCAAAAAATTTTATTTCAAAAATGCTTCCGGCTTGAGCTGAGAGGAAAGCAGCGCATAATTGAAAGCAGCGCATATTTCTCCTCCCGACAATCATTCCTGTCAATCCCTAATCGGGATTATTTATGCTCATTTTTACACTGGAACGCAATATAATTAATATTTTAATATACATTTGAATCAGACACTTTCAATTTATGTATGTATATTAGACTGTACTGCTTTTTCAATGCTAGCAATTTTTTTTTAATTATTGTTAAATTTCGTATTTAATTTATTTAAAATATATGATGAAATACAAACAAATTATTTCGTAAATTTTCAAATAAATAAGGTTTTAGTGCAAATATCGGGAAATAAATGCAAACAGCAAAGGAAGCTTTTGTAACTAAGCCATATTTTCAAATAGATCAACAATTTATTTTGTTTATGATCAAATAGTAGCATCAACAACCGATTCAAAGCAATTAAATAAAGTCATCTGCACAAATATTTAAACGAATATTATTTTATATATAAATTTTTACAGTAGATACTTTAGTATATATAGTCCAATTTTTAATGTAAAATATCAGCAGTTCGGTAAAAATTGTATAGACTCGAAAATCTTAAGAAAATTATGATAAAGCTTAAAAATTTCTTCATATTAATCCTTATCAGTCATTTGATTCAACTGCAAGGGACATTGGCTTTTCCTGAGGGTCAAACACGCGTTGTTGGAGGTACCGCCACTACCATTAATGCGATGCCATCTATGGTGCAGATTTACAGAGATGGAAACTTCCATTGCGGTGGAACTTTGTTGAAACAACAATATGTTCTTACAGCAGCCCATTGTCTTAAGGACATTCCTCCGGAGACTTTCACTGTAGTAGCTGCTGCTTCAAAGCTCTATGAATATGGTTTAATATCAAGGGTTAGCGAAACAATGATACCCAGAGCTTACAATCGCAAAACAATGGATTATGATGTGGGTATGATGAAGTTAAGCTCACCCATTATAGGAGTGCCACTGGCAGATATATCTACAGAACCCTTGAATCATGGTGATCGTGTTCAAATATTTGGTTGGGGTCAAAAGCTGGACTACACTGATTATACTTCAGTTGATTTGTATACTACTGATACCAATATCGTTGATAAAAGCGTGTGCGCGAGTATGTTAAGCTCTACATTGAGCTTAACTGATACAATGTTTTGTGCTTATCGTCCAGGAACAAGTTCCTGTGGTGGAGATTCCGGTAGTCCAGTCATGAAGAAAGGTAAATTATGTGGTGTTGTATCTTGGGGTGTTGACTGTGGCCGGACTAATTTACCAGCCGTCTATACTAGTATGACCAAGACGATGTCATTTATAGAAATGGCCATGCAAAACTAAAAATTTTAACATTCTTCTATTTAACTAAATAAATGAATTTTGAGCAACATTTTATCTTGTTTTTATTAATTTTATTTAAAAAGTTTTTAATGGGTTTTAAAACCAATTTGAACTTTAGATTTTTATTGCATATTTTTAGAAACCGTAGCGAGAATTCATATTTGCTTTCTCAAAATATGAAACATTTACCGAAATGAAATATATTCGTTGTAGGTAGAATTACAAGTTGTAGCATCAGTGATTTGTGTTTGTGAGAGCCAGACTAATTGACGCAGTATTTTGATAAAAAAAAAGACAAAAATATACATAAATATAGTTTTAGGTGAACTATATGGCGTTTTATCCAAAGAAATTAAAATTATTCTGACAAAGCACTTTTTAACAATAACAGCAAGAAATTGTTGAATGGCCGAACGATTAACATAAAAAGCCTGATGAGAACGTGAAATCTTTTGATTTCAGCTCTCGTGGTTGGCAGTGAGGTCTATGGAAAAAAACTCTGATGATAAGATCGTGAATGGTATCAAAACATCATGATGACAATTCAACCTTAATAGCAATCAATAATTTATCTTTGTTTGTTTAATTATTACGAGCTTTTGAAGTTTTTTTTTTAATAAAAATTAATTAATTAAAAACTAAATTGTATGAACTTAAGCTTGAATAAATAAAATTTCGTTGGATGAATTTTTTTTTTTAATTAATTAATCGATCTTCGTCTACCAAATAAAATATTGTTTTACATCCAATATCTCTGTTTTTATTTTGATTTTCGCAAAAGGTCTGAAGTTTGCAATTTTTTGGAATTCAGTTTGTTTTTCGTAATGGAAGTAAATTTTTTGGGTACCAGCACTAATTATGGAATTAATCAGGGGCCAAATTACGGCACTCGATATCGATTGAAATTTCAATACAATTTAAATGTAAATTTGAATCGATATCGAATGCGGTAATTTGGCCCCAGGAGTTGTTAAAATAAAAATTATTAGTGAGAATTTCCAGAATCACAGGAAATCCCCAAACTAGTCCCACTTTCGCGAAAAATTTACAACGTTCTCAAAAAGACGACTCCCCTATTTATGGGAACCAAGAGGGAATAGTTCATGAAAACATCACAAAACAAAGGGTGTTTGTATAAGAAAAATATAATAATCTATACTAATATTATAAAGAGGAAAGGTTTGATTTTTTGTTTGTTTGTTTGTTTGAAATGAATAGGCTCCGAAACTACAGGACCGATTTTTATGAAATTTTCAGGGAATCTTCAGAATATTCAGGCGGGTGACATAGGCTATATGAAGTTTTGATTGGACAAAGGGGTGTGGCACCGCCCATATAACCAAAAAATTAAAATCGCCATATTTTGGGCATTTTTTTACCTACGTCGATGATATTTGGTACATATGGTATTGGCATTATTTGGAATATGTACCAGGAGAAAAGTGGGTGGGACCACGCCCATTTTAAGAAAAATTAAAAATCGTAATATAGTCTAAACTACTGGACCGATCGTCATTAAATTTTCACAATAGGAATTTTATTTTATAACGAGGGGGTAGCGAAGCGTACCAGGTATATCTAGTATTGAAATAAAAATGAAGGAAAAATTGTTAAATTATTATGAACACCTCAAAGCGAATTCATACAAGGTGATCTCGCCTACGTTTGTCGCTTGTATTTTTTATCTCCCTGAGATGTCATAATAAATTTTTCAGTTAATTTTATTGACAATCCAGGCAGGCATTTCAAAGGCAAATTTTGGCGAAACCTCTTTGTATGAATTCGGCTTATAAACACCTTTAGTTTTTTTGGAATGTTTTGTTTATATTAATTTATATTCGTCTTTAATGGCGTTGGCACAGCGCTGCTCTTTCAGTAAAAATTAAGTGATGTATTGACAAATAATTCCTTTTTGATATTTTAGAAATATAACCACATCAGCTGCTCGGTGAAAAAAAAAACATCTACAGATATCTTGAAAAAGTATTTTTGTTCTCATTGATCATGTGTTACTTTATCAATGTGGGGACCGGGCCGTAACTTACGATACACAAATACTATTGTTTTTCTCAAATTTAAACTAGAACCTTCTACTTCAGAATAAATGTATGTGTGTCACAAATTAATTTATTGGAAATTCGTTAAAAAAAATTCACCTGCATCTAATAGATCGAGTAAAGTTCGTCCATAGTTTTTATTCACCAAACAACTCATATAAATTTAATCAAAATAATGTCTTCTTAATCAAATTAAATTGACTTTTTGAAATCTGCAGGTAAAAAAAAATATGTTAATCAATGAAAAATTTTTAAAACAACCCAGCAAAAATTACTGCGTCTCCGTAAGCACGGTTGTAAGGGAATATCAGGTGATATTAGCTTACAAACCTGCTTACGTATGGCATGATATTTGTTCGCGATGTCCCACTTTGGAGCATTTCGTTTTAAGTGCTTATTTCAGAGCAGTGAGTATGAAGTAAATTCATGGAACGAAAACAATATCAAACATTCGTACTGTCGTCTTATTATGTTCGTTACACTTCGTAAAATTTAAAATTTTAATCATTTCCTTACAATAGTGCTTTCTAGTATGCACTAGTGTAAGAAGAGTGTGTTTTTTGTTTTTGTTTCTACATTGATTAAATAAAGTTATCAAAAAATTTTACATTTTCTGCCATACATATCTGCATTTGTTAAGATAATACATGTGTGCTTAATATGAAGCACGTTCTTAAGGCAGAAAAAGTATGTAATGCTTCCAAAAACTTGATTATTTATTGCTGGGAAGCTTGAAAGCCAAGTTTTCTATTTACTTCAAAAAACAGAAAAACAAACATGTGTTTTAAAAAGAATTTAAAAAAGAACAACTCTTTGCATTGATAACAAAACAAAACGGTTTTTTTAATGCAATTACGCAAATAGATCACAAAATTTCTATAAAATTCAAAAACAATAAATTTTAAGTAAATGTTTAACCATACGTTTCATTATTTCAACCAATTTCGTAACTATATAAGCTTCAAAAATCTTCAAAATGTTATCAGTTCCAATTAATCAGAATCACTTGTAAATATTTTTTCGCCACTAAAATTTCAAGATCGAAAAATGATCAAGTTAAATAGATTTTCTAAATTATTTATTAGCTGCCAGCTAATACTTCTGCAATTATCAGTGGTTTTGTCTGAAGGTCAAACGCGCATTTTAAGTGGTTCTCCTACAACAGTTGATGCAGCGCCCTTTATTATGCAACTTCATAAGAATGGAAAGTTCCATTGCGGTGGAACCTTGTTAACAGAAAAATTTGTTCTCACCGCAGCCCATTGTGTTAATAATGAATCACCAGAAAGTTTTTTTGTAGTAGGTGGTGCTTCAAGGGTCACTGATTCCGGTGTCAGCTCAAGAGTAACCAAAATAATGAGACCTGCAGCTTACAGTCCAGATACATTTAATCTAGATGTCGCAGTGCTGGAGTTGAATACACCAATGAAAAGTTCTTCAATTCGACCAGCAGAACTATGTACTGAGGGCTGGAATCATGGTGAAACAGTACAACTGTTTGGTTGGGGTAAAATGTATGAAAATTATAATTATATGCCACTCCAGTTACAAACTGTCAATGTGAGTGCCATTGATCAGGGCATATGTAAAAGCCAGTATCGCCGTAGAAGGACGTTAACACCCTCAATGGTTTGTGCAATCGGACCTGGAAAGGACTCATGTTCGGGTGACTCGGGCGGGCCAGCAGTTATGAATGGACAAGTTTGTGGTATTGTATCGTGGGGTATTGGCTGTGGGCGACCTGGTTCTCCTGGAGTCTATACTAGTGTACCCTATGTAAGGTCATTTATAAATAAAGCCATGCAACTACAATAATTTTATGGCTCTTCTAAAAATGTCTTCTAAAAAAACAATTTTGAGCAATAAAAAATTATCAAACTGAAAATTTATGTTTTATTTATGTATGATTATGAGCAGGATAATTGTTTATAGCAAAATAAATAAAAAAAAACAAGAAAATTCTATGACTACAACTTTTAAGAATATTGTCAAGGATCAAAATAACTTATAATCTCGATGATGTCTCTTCTTTAATATATAAAATACTTAAAAATACATACATATACAGAATTGAGATCAGATCTGTGATAATTATTCTATCATTTTGAATAGCACGTAGAACCATATTTTAGTTTAATTTTTCGTTTTTCTCTGACATATTATCGTTTGACGAGAAAAGAATGTTAAAATATGTTTTTATGTTAAAAATACTGCTACCATCTGTATTTTACAAAATCTGATTTCTCATATTAACATGAAAAATATTTAACAAAAAATACTTAATTGTTTCTACTTAAAACTTTATCTTTTATTTATAATATTGATCTGTTAGTCTTGAACTCAGGGTTTTCAAAGAAATGATTAAAAACGTTGTGAAGAATGTAGTGAGACGAAGAAGTTTTTAGTGACAATCATTTCATATATAAATCCTTAAGCAGCATTTGTAATAAAAGAAATTTACGTTAAAGATCCATTGTACCTAACAAAATGCAGGCACATAGATTACCCAGCATACTCTTGGTAATGTATTGCAATTATCCAACAACATAGGCTGACTTCCTAAATGTATATTTACAACGTATCAATGGCGGAAGAGTATATTTTATTGAAAAATTTGTTTGATTTGTGCGAACAAGAAAACTCCAGCTCCCATACTGCTTTAAACATTATTTAAAGAAAACATAAACGACTTGCTGTCTTGTGCTGCGTGTTGTATTTATTTTGCATTTAAATTTGCATGGTTGCATTTGCGAATACGCTAAAATGTATTACTACTAAAATGTATTGCATTTAGGAAGTCAGCCCATAGTTTTTAACCGTGAATTACCTAAACTCCAAATTACTTTACAGTAGTTACATCAATTACATTTAAAAATGAAATAATTTTTATTAAGAATAGGATTTTATGTTATGATAAAAAAAAAATAGAAAAAAAAAAAATATTTCTGAGGTCTAGATTTGAGATCGAGCCATACGCGCATATTAATTTACTTTTACATTAAACGAATAAAAAAATGTTTCGTATTTGTAACAACAACTTAAAAACTAAAAAAATGTGATTAAAGACTGTATCAAGTCAAAATCGGTTTATAGCTTTTAAAGTTTTGATGAAAAAGTAGCTTTAAACTAATGTTTGGTAAATAAAATATGTAAAAAAATTTTTTGAGTGGCTGCCAGTTGACTTAAATTTTTTATAAGCAAAAATGATATAATATTTGATTTCATGCTACGATAATAAAACAAAAAAAAAATCTTTCAACTATAATTGAAATTCTGGTTAGCTGTTTGCTGTAAAAAGAAAGCATATTTCAGATCATTGGGTCGAGCTGCCGAGCTAATATTTGCAACGCATGCTCGAGTCAATCCAAATCCACATAATAAATGAATTCTTAAATTTGCTGGAATTGTATTTTAAATAATTAGAAATTGCGATATTCTTTTTTCTAATTTCGACTTGATCAACCATTTCCAATTCGACAAACACATGACGAAAACAAGATGTTTGAGGTTAAGACAACGTTTGCAGGGAGCTCAGCTAGTCGATGTTTGTACACACATATAAAAAAAATTTTCATACTTTAAATTAAATTATTTTTGGATTAATCAAAAAAAATTGTGATTAAAAATTGATTAAACGGAAATGTTCTTCAATGAAAAAAAAGGGATTCGTTGCTGTGCACATATTACGTAACGCTCCAAGGGGGTTAAGATTTGTTACCGATTGAAAATTTTGCACTGAAAAATTAATAAAAAGCGGTTTGGGGGGAGGGGTGGGGGTTAAATAAAATTTCTGAAAACAGCGTTATGTAACATGTGCACAGCCCCTTAAAAATTTTTTCAGCTGCCTCTTTTTTCTCAGCTTTATCGAGATTTGAATATTCGATTGTGTGAGTTGTCTAAGGCGATGTTTCACAAACAAGAGATTCTATGCTCAATACCAACAATAGACAGAAATGAATTTAAAATAATATTAAATATATTACATCCTTTCTTTTCAAGGATAAAAACGAGCAGAGGTTATCCCGATTAGGAATTGATTCAAGTATGCCACAGGATGATGTTAGATGTGGTTTCATGCTTACAATATAAATCTATTTATTTTCGATTTAAATCAAGCTGAAAGATTTTTTGAAGTAGTATTGTTTTGGGACCATATTAAGTATTTTATTATACTTGATTTAACAAAATCCGTACTTAAAGTGTCTTTATTGACACAGTTGGGGATTGACTTAAACACAATTGAAATTATTGGTTTTTTCTGTGTATGTAAAGAAAAAAAAAAAAAAACAAAATTTCATAGAGTGTATTCAAACTAGAAAACAATTGTTTTATAGCAAACAAAATTCTAAGATTAAATATTTACACAAATGGTGTCGTATCTCCATAGAATTTTATCTTTATATGTATAAACTCGGGATTCATTCAAAATTTTATCACAATCGAATAGAAGTTATATCTCGAATCAGCAATTTTAAGGATCCAAATATGATGAACTTAAAAAACTTTTTTAAAACTTTTATAAGCTGCCAGTTGATACTTCTTCTGCAGATATCATTGGCCTGGTCGAAAAGTGCAACACGCATTGTGGGCGGTACGCCTACCACAATTGAAGAAGCGCCGTACTCATTGCAGCTTCTTGTACATGAAAAATTCATATGTGGTGCAACTTTAGTAGCCGAACTATATGCCATCACTGCGGCCCATTGTTTCAAAGATATATCCCCGAAAGATTGTGTAGTTGTTGGTGGCGCTACAAAACTAACTGATACTGGTATCAGATCAAGAATTAGCACAGTATTTGTGCCTAAAGCTTACCGTTTTGACTCACATCACGCTGATATTGCTGTGCTGAAGTTAAAAACACCCATGACAGGACCAACTGTTAGACCAGCAGAAAAATGTACAAAACCATGGAAACATGGCGATAAAGTTCAAGTGTTTGGTTGGGGAAAACAAGAGGAAGATACTGATTATATTTCACTTGGGATGCGTACAGTTACCGTTAATGTGATTGATAATAGTTTATGCAGTATAATGTATCCCAGGAGAACGACATCTACAATGTTTTGTGCTGCCGACAGTGGAAAAGATGCCTGCGCAGGAGATTCAGGTAGTGCAGCCATTATTGATGGTCAACATTGTGGAGTTGTATCATGGGGAATAGGCTGTGGCCGCAAAAACCAACCAGGAGTCTATACTAGTATACTCGAAATGTCGCCATTTATCACAGCTGCCATGCAACAGTGAAAATTTTACTAAATATTTTTCGAAATAAATTGATTATAATGGATGATAAAATTAATATATTGCAGTTTTTGTGATTTTTCTTTATTTTATATTATCGACAGTGCAATAAATGCATACGATATAGATAACACAAAAGCCTTCTGAGATATGAAGAGGATACAGTGCAATACCCTGGCACGTAATCACTCTCTCAGCCACTGACTCACTACTAAATATTATAAAAGTTCTTTCTTTAGAAATTCTATATTTTTGATACAGAAAAAATCGTTGTCCCTATAGCAAAACTTGGTTTACAGAATCTAAACTTAATTTCGAAAATTCAAACTTGGTGTAAAATATTCAAACAAGGATTTGAACTTAATTTCGAATATTGGAAACTTCATTTTGCTTGCGCCGGCTTTAAGCTTGAATATTAAGCATGAATTAAGCTTTACTATAGGGACATGGATTGACAATACAGGAGACTGAAAAATAACAAATCTCTCCTATTCTCTAATTTTATACAGCTGACGCACAGAAAATAATTATCAATTAAAATATTTATTTCGACATGCTGAAATAATTGATGAGATGTTTAAAGACGGCGGCTCTGAAGAAAAGTGTTCATTAGACAAATTTTAATCTTCAATTCGGGATTTCGAACATAGATTCGAAAACTCAAAGTAGATTTTTGTAAATTTCACTATAATATCAAATTTAATTACAAAAGTTATTAAGCCAAATTCGAAAATTAGAAACTAATTTCTTCATGCGGCAGGTATAAAAACAGACAACAAGCTTTCATATTTAGCATGAACTTATTATTTTTTTTTTTTGCATAAGGACATCAATTGACAACTAAGGATATTTAAAAAAAGTCACAACGATTTTTCTTTTGCCATTTCTTATGGGTTATATTCTTTGCAAAAAATTAAAAACCATTTTTTTGTTTGTTCAAAGCTCATGCTTGTTAATCGATGTTCAATTAGAAAACATAAGATCACACAAATTTTATCAGAGCTTTTTTTAAAGCTTGCACTTGAAGCGATATATAAGTTATGGCCAGCATTAAAACATTTTTAGCAGAAATAAGTATTAAAATAATCATTTATACAGACAAACGAATTTCTCAATATTATGAATCGATGTCCAAAATTTTCATGCACATGTTTTTTTTTCGAAATTCACAAAATGATTTTTACACATTTTGTCACAGCTGATAAATTGTTTACACATTTAATTTTTAATACTTACTAAATCATATTTTCACAGTTTGTTCTCTTTTTTTTCAATAAAACCATTTTTTTTTGTTTTTAACACAATTAATGTTTAATTTTTAAGAATAGCTTTAAAAAATACAAGTTTTTAGTTTTCTTATTTGTTTTTTTATGCAGAATATTTAAGTTTAAAAAATGTCGAAAGTTTAAATATTTTTTGTTTGTATTTTTATATGATAAAACTTCAATACTAAAACTAAAAAAATATTTCACATAAAATATTCATTTCGGGGAGGCAAAGGAATTAGATTAAGGGTAGGAGGAGGAGTATTAGGGTATGTGTATGTGTGTATATAAATGTAGTGATTGTTTGATTGATACAATTGTTGTATTACGAGCGAGTAAACAGCTGTATTTAATTAAAAAAGATTAAAAATATTTATGATTAAAATATAAAATACAAAGTTACCATTAAAGGAAATTAAAGTTTTCATTAAAATCAATACACTAGAAGAAGATTAACAAACAATTATAAAGAAAAAATTAATTAAGCAAAAATATTTTGCTAATTTTCTTTTCTAATCTTAACTCCCAACTCACACATTTTTTGTTTTCTTTTTTTCTTTTTTTGTTTCACTTTATTTAATTTTCTGAATTAATGTTTTAATTTTTTTTGTCTTTCTTTTTATTTAAACTTAACAATTTAACATATGCTGCTGCTAGTTTTAGGTTTTCATGTCACTTTAATTTTTATTAATAATTAAATTATTAATAAAAAAATAATGTATCTAATGTATGTAAATTTAATTATAAATGTTTTTTGTATGTATGTCTGTTTATATTTAAAACAACATAAAATTAGTGACAAATATATGTTTTGTTTAGTAACTAATAAATTGTAACGGTAAAAATTTTAAATTATATAACGACGTTTTTAAAAAATACATTAAAAAAAGAATATTCTTATGACTTGAATTCATCTTTTCATTTCGAAAATTAAAACTGTCAAGTGTCAAAAACTTATATATAATATGAACATAATATTGTTGTAGTTCTAGTAAGCAGAGCAAACAAAAATTTGTGAAATAAATGACATGTCAGAAAATTTTTGTTTACAACTTTGCGTTACTCATATGTGAGCAAAGAAAATAATATGGTTAAGGCGACCATAATCCAAAAGCAATATATTATGATTTTTTAAAAGGAATTTATAACATTTTCTTCTACATAAAAGTGATTAACAAATAGAATTTATAACCACAACAAAAAAAAAAAATCGCTAGTTAAAAAAACGCTGAAGTGGTGAAAAATTTCTAAAACGGATAAAATCACCAAAAAAAAAAAACGCTATCTCGCAAGACAAACAATTTATTTTTCAGGGAAAATAATCACTAAAACGACAGAAATCGCCAAGGCGCAATAAGAATTATAAAAATTTAAAGATAAATTTCCAAATCGAGCAAAATCCCAAAGGCAAAAATATCTTTAAAACTAGATACACATGCAGTCGAATTCGAATTTTAAAACATGAACTTCATATATACGAAGCTTTCATGATCTCTAGTGCCGCACATCAAACTCTGCCCTGGCCACACGATATCGAACGATATCATTCGTTGAATTTCTAGACGCATGAAAACCAATTTGAGTTTCACTAATAATCGATTTTATTTAACTTAGGGGCTGTGCACACATTACGTAACGCTCCAGGGGGGAGGGAGGGGTTAAAGATTTGTTACGGAGTAGAAATTTTGCACTGAAAAATTAGTAAAGGGGGGCGGGTTATAAAATCTCTGAAAACAGCGTTACGTAATATGTGCACAGGCCCTTATTTATTATTTGTTTGCTGCCACAGAAGCTAAACAAATAAATAAAATGGCTGGTTAGTAGATCACTAATCAGTTGTTTTTCGTTTACATTTTCAAATTTCTGCATTATCGATCGATCGACTTCGTGCGGAGAGCCGCCGGTCGTAAGATAATTTACTAAAGAAAACCACATTTAAAAGATAAAATTTTGTGACATTATCTTGCGTTTCAATTTGTTGGAATAAATTATTCAGAAGATCTTCGAAAATATGGACAAAAAGTAAATGTATTCGTATTTGTCATGCTTCTTTTTTCTTTTGTTTGGGAAATAACCTCCACGGCGAATTCATTTGGCAGGTGCTGTTATTAACACAACTGAGCTAGATTTTTTTTTCATAGCGGTGACGGTCGTAAGGCCAAAGTTTTTTCATGCATGCAATTTGTTTGTAATATTGTATGTACTTGTTGTAGAATTAACATCACCTGTTAGGTAAGTGAATTCGCTTTGCAAAAGTTGTGATTTTCTTTTCGTGACATGTCATGTTTTGTTTTCTTTGAATTTCAATAATAATTATTTGCAAATTATGTTCAAGTTGTATAATTTGTCTTAATAATGTTCTTATAGTTTTTATTTTGTTTTATACTTACATACGTACTATATACATATATATACATATTTATATATGTACGAACGTATGTATGTATGCATGTATGTATGTATATAATGCAATTCTACTTAGTTTTTTATTAAATTGTCTTGTTAAACATAACAAACAAATTATGTTTGGGGACTTGTTTTTATACACATCTGTTTTTCTATTTTTATAATACATTTTTGTTGTCAAGCCCAATCTAGCTGAGTTTGTCAAAAATAATCTTTTAAATTGAAATAAATGTTGGCTGTGCTTGTTCTTCATTCCTACTTTTCACTCATCCTTTTTATTTTTAAATTTAAATTTGTTGTTTAAGTTTTAAAATTTTTATTTTGTTTTTGTTTTCTTTTGATCGCTAATAATCACTTTTTGCATTATTGGCAAATTAATTTCAAATCATCTCTTTGTTTCAAATACCAAAATGTATTTTATTTACGGCCTATTTCACTATGTCGAAAGAAAATTTCCATATGTTTTCATTCGTACAAATACATTTGATACAAAAACAAATTCTAAAATTTTGTTTTTGTATCAAATGTATTTGTACGAATGAAAATAAAATTCAAAATTCTTTCGACATCGTGAAATCGGCAGTTAATTTAATTTTTTTTTTCTGGAAAAGAATGCTTTTTTAAATTAAACTATTTTTTTTTGCTATAAATTATTTCTTTTGACATCTAAATTTAAAAAAAAAACAGTAAAATTTATTTACAAAAAAACTTAACAAAATGTACCAAAACAAATTAATTTAATTTCAAATGTTATTGTATTTATTTGTAATAATACAATTATTTGCTAATTCATATTTGAATGTTTGTTGTCATGATGATAATCATAATTTAATATAATAATTTATTAATAATTTCAAATTTACATTTTATTTGCTTTTCTGTCTGTTTTTAGAAAATTAAAACAAAATAGTGAGTGAGAATTTATATTGAAAACAAAAACAAATTTTCGTATTTTATTGTTGCTTTCAATATAAATTCTCACTCACAATTTTGTTTTCATTTTCTAAAAACAGGCAGAAACTGCCTGTGTGGAATTTAAACGTTTTCATTTCATTGCAGTTCGTTTTCCTTATTGTTTTTATATGTTTAATTTAAACGTTTTTTTTCAAAGGTCCTTTTGTGGTAAAGTGTACGTACGTATGGGGGTGTGTTTGTGTGTGTGTATTTAAAGCTTTAAGCTGTTTTAAAATTAAAATTTTACTTAATTTTCGCTTGATGAAATTCAAAACTTTTTGTTTCTGATCATTTTATGTTTGTTTAGGATTTTTTTTTCTTGGACTTTTGGACCCTAGTTTTTTTATAGTATTAATAATTTTATATCTTTTAAATGTATTTCCATAAATAAAAAACAGATGCAAAATAATTTTGGAATTAAAGAACTTAAGTTAATTGATTGAATATTAATTTTAAATGAGCGTTGAAATGAATGCAAATCATGTAACTAGTTTTCTTTTTATTTCTGTTGTTATTTTTTTTTTTAATAAAAGTAGGAACTTTTTCATACAGTGTAAGTGTGCGAGTTTGAAATTTATTTTATTTTAAATTGGTTGTATCATTTTGTTCATATTTGCTTTTTGTTAAAATTCTTTATAATAATCACTATTTTTCAAAAAAGCACTATTAAATGTTTTATGTGGGAAACTGGAGCAGGGGACATCAGGGGACGAAAGGTTACGTTAGAATTTTCAAAAAAGAAAAAAAAAATAACTACAAGCTATTTCATGTTGATGATTGAAAAAAAAAGTGAATGTAACAGAAAATAAACTATTCGAATTTATTTAACACAATTCTACTACTAAAAATGTTAGCTTTTGTTATCAGCATTGAAAAGAATCTCATGTTATAAATTTATGAAGCCATTAAAAATTACAACTACCACCCGGTGAGATTATCTAAAACTTAATTTTTCTGTTTATTAGTTGATTGTCATTTTTATTATTAATTTATCTCATGTGCTTTCATTTTTTTATAATTCAAAAATAAAATTTTGCAAGAATTCTAAAATTTTATTGAACTTAAGTCGGAAAAATGCTTTCAACTGATAGAAATATAAAGAGCAGTTTAAAAAAAGTAACTCATTAGCAATAAATAAGAAAATGTACATAAATTTTATGATTAATCGAGCTACCATTCCATAGACTGATTTGTAGAATAAGCTTCTCATAATGGATTTTCTACAACTTTTCATAATCCTACTTATTATAAACTTATTTATAATAAGATTCATAAGCTAATTTATAATAAGCTTACTTATTATAAGCTTACTTTTTATAAGTTTGCTTATATGTAAGTACAAAATGTTAAAAGCTTTTACATAATGTTCTCAATATGCTGCACATAACTCTAACTTTTTGCAATAATGCTTGTTATACACGATGTTCAGATAGCAAGTTAACACATACATACATATCATTGCAAATGAAGGAACGTGCTCGCTGCAGTGTTGTAAGTAGAGAAAAGCGAATAGAGCTATAAAGTATTTCAAGGAATGTATTCAATGACATCTGCATTTACCTTTCCAATTTTCATTTGAAGTTGTGAAATTATTCTTCAAATCGCGAAAAGTAGACGAGAGTCCCGCTAGAATTTGTGGCTAAAACTAAAATAAATTAACGACTTAAAAAGAATTACAAATTCTGATGTGAAAAAAAATTGTATAACATTTTATTCCAGAACAATTTATATTTTCAAGATACTAATTTATTTGTTATGGATTAGCTAATCTACAATATATGTATGCTGCACTTCCTTGGTTGCTAAATACAAATTCATTCAGAATAAAAACTATTTTTTGTGTTATTTGTATAAAGTTTTTTAAAACTCTTCTGCTTGACTTTAGTAATTCTCGGTTATTGCTTGCGAGTTTTTGTATCAACCAATGAGTTTGAAAACTTTTCAAGCATGGTGGTAAAAATCTACTGACGAGTTATTATTTAGCAACCAATGAAATACTTATATAGATTAGCCAACCCATAACAAATAAATAAATTTTTGAAAACCAAATTTTATTATTATATTCGCAAGCTTACAATAATATTATGTATGTAAGATCATTTAGGCGCATGATAAGAAAACAAATTTGTATACAACTGTGTAGAAAAGACAAGCAATATTATCACAATGCTTAAATTGTCATTATTAAGCAATTGTTAATAAATTCTTTGCAATAATATTCACAATACTTTTTTAAGCTCCAATAAGCTTATGGTAGTAGTATGCTTCTTACAAATGATATCTAATTGGTTGTAGTTTATTGGTCAGTATGCATTAGGATTAAATATATTTGTACATATATGAGTACATATCGTGACCTTAATAGTGAAAGGCCCTAACTCGTTGCTTTGTTGTCAAAAACTCGGTTTTTCTTTGAGTGTATCGGTAACTTAATATCAGATTATAAATACGCGATTTGATAAAAACTGAAGTAGTTAAGGCCTTAATCTATTTACGTAACGATATGTTCATGCATATATAGTCACTTTTCTTTAAAAGTTTCTTTTTAATTAAAAGATACGAGTATAATTCATTAAAATTGATTTTTTTTTTTTGCTAAAAAAAGAGTACTTAAAAAAAACCTTTAAAAGTACATTTTGGTACTTTTTGTGTGTGTTATACGCTGTTAATGGCTTTCATAACTTATAACATCTGTTTTGTTTTTTTTTCTTGTTGTTGAAATTTCTTTATGCTTTAAGCAAGTTTTCATAAATTTATTGTATAGATTTTACTAAAACGCAAGCCCCAAAACGGAAAATTTGTTCTACAAAATCAAAATGAAAAGTGAAAAAAAAACAACTTTAAAAAATGTGTGTTTCTTTTTCATTAATTATAATATTATTTATATGTACTTTAATTTTTTCTTGTTTAATCAAATATAATTTTGCTTTTGTAATATTGTTTTTCTTTTCTTGTTTTGTCTTAATCAAGAGAAATGCAATTGACTTTTTAAAATACTAAAATTTAAATATTATATATTTGTTGCTTTTTGTTGTAGTTATGTATAATGTAATGTATAATATAATTTTATTTAATATTTTTACTTCTCTTTTATGTTAAATTTTATTATTATTATTATTTTGACACTTACATGCATGTTGTTGTTGTTTTTGTTTAATTTTTTCTTCGTTCTAATATTTTATTTTCTCACAATTTTTTTTTACTCTTTATTTTTATCTGTTTTTGTTTTACATTAAAATATATTTTTTTATTTTTTTTTACTTAAAATAATCAACACTCAGTTATAAATAATTTAATTTAAACTATTTGCTAAAATGATTTCTTTTTTTTTGTTTTATCTTCTTCTTTCTGTTTGTTTTAAATATGTATAATTTTAATATATAATTTGTTTAATTAATTATTTTATATATTAAATTTTTTCCTTTTTAAGTATATTTTCTTGTTCTTTTTTTTTTTGTTTCTTGTTGTTAAAATGATTTGTTTCAAACGATTGTTCTTTATTTACGGTTTAAGTTTTATTTCATAACAACCCTGTGTGTGTTTTATATTTTCTTTAATTATCAATATTTTAATATATTTCAAAATATGTACTTAAAAATAAAATTTGTTAAAAATTACCTTTTCTTGATGAGTGTTTTAAAATTATATCCATTAAAATAATAAATTAGCACAAATAAATTGTTCTTTTTAAAATAAAAGTCAGGTGCTGCTGTTCCATACTTAAAACTTAAAATATATAAAAAAATCTGTTGTTGTTGCTGTTTGAGATTAATTGATATGTATTTAAAGTCTATCGGCTGCGAAACAAAACCATTTAAAAAAAAGCAAATTTTTAAAATTATAGGAAAACATATTTGAAACAAGTACAAGTTAATTATTTCATTAAAAAAGCTTTTCTCTCCGTTTAGCTAGAAATTTATAAATGTAATAACTCATTACAATTGTGACTGTATGTGTCTGACTCGTTTATTTCAATCTGTGTAGGAAATCGATGATCATAAGGTTAACTAGAATTTGTCCACAGGATGACATCCTTGTCACGCATGTTGGTCATCTTTAAAATGTTTTGCATGAAAATGGCGTTAAGGAACGTGACTGGTGATGTATGATATGGACAGCTGATACTCATCAAAATGTGTTACAATACAATAAGGAACTTTTGAAGTATGAGTTTACGAAAGATATGTTTTTAACTATCATTTAGAAATTCGATAGAATTTTTTTGGCAAATAATACGATTTATTAGAGCTTCATTTGTCTAGTGCTTTTACTTTCTACTAATTTGGGATAACAGATACACATTTTGTAATTTTTTCACTTGCCGGAATAAATTTAATAACTCATTTCTAATATTATATTGTGATATAAAATTCGAATTGATATGGCTGGGGGACCATATGAATACAGGACTTGTAATCTAATCAAATTTTGAACAAAAAGAGGTCAATCGGTATACCTATTTTTTTGTTTAAATTTGTTTTTTGATAAGAAAACCTCTTCTTTAACTACAAGTTATCCTGGTTATTGTTTCGACATTTTCCGTTATGTCTGTCTGTTCATCATAAACTTAATTGAATAAATTACTCTTGTGATGAAAAATAAAAAAAAATTTAGTAACAAAAAAACTCAATTGAATAATTCGACAGAAAAATAATGAACTTCCAAACCATTTTAACTACTTCATTGCAGCTGTCCTGCCAAAACGGTGACTAAACGATCAAAAAAAAAACTGTGATGATGAGATGGTGGTTGATCTCAGTTCAATCTTCCGTGCACACTAAATTTTCTTTGTCATTTCAATAACGCCTTCTGGACTTCCTTCTCTAATAAAAACAAAATTTTTATTAAAATTTCTTTCAATTACAAAAACGGAATGGCCCTCAGCGAGTGCGTAGAGCCCTACTTTCAGCCCAAGCTCAAGAATCACATGCTAGCTCCGTATCTATCACAATTCCACAACTGAAATAAGTATATTAACTGAGTTCAATTAAAAATAATCACTATGATAACGAAATGGTCACCATTTGTATAATGAGAATGACCCCACTACAAGACTGACAAATAAATTTAATTAAATATATGACAGCATACAATCATCGGAAAACTAAAATGTCATTAAATATCGGTTGAAAATAAGCTTAAAACTGTGTATGTGTATTTTCTTACATATACAATCTTTTGTTATTGTTTTTTTTTTTTTTTGCATTAATTAATATACAAATAATTTAATTAATTAATTTTTCTTGTAATGTATTCTCTATTTTTTCTTATTCTTGTTCTCGTTTTTAAACATTTAAAATATATTTTATGTATATTTTTACTGGTTTGTCTCTTGTCTTGTTTTATATTTATCATCGTTGGGATAAATAGTACATTTTGAAATTTAAAATTTTTGTTTTGTTGTTGTGGTGATTGATTTATGGAATTAATTTAATTAATGTGAAGTACACGACAATGTGATAAGATCGCTGCTTTGTAAATTTTTTCAAAGCTGTCCATGATACAACCCGAATATTTCGAGAATGGTAGACTATTTTTTCATAACCTTTTTAACGTTACCATTTCGTACTACATACATATCTTGTATGCCACAAGTGACCTTATCATTTTGATGCGCTCTATATGTGTACATGAAGTTTATGTATTAATTCTTTTTTCTGTTTGTTGTCAAGTGCAATTTTTCACAAGCCTTTAACTTTTTATATTTTTACTTAAGGTTTTATTTTTTAAATTGGGTTTTTCAATTAATTTTTTTAAGTTTTGTTTTTTTTTTTTTTTTGGTTTGGTTTGAAAATTCTTTTGAGTTTTGTGAAAATAGCACTTTTTTGAGATTTAAAATATGATTTTTAAAATTTATTGATAATACAATTTTAAGGTCTATGCAAGTATATATTTTCATTTTTTATTTCTCTTTAAATACTTTTGATTTGTCTTTAGTTTTTTTTTTTGTTATATGTTGTTTTTATGTTAAATATGTATTTTTCATATGAAAATGAAATTCCCTCAAGTTCTGTTGGGGTTCCTAAATTGCAACCAACAAAAATTTTTTTTTAATTTATTTTTTTTTTATAACAAGCTCATTTTTTGCAACAATTTCGTTTAAAAATCATATGAAAAAAATTGTTTATATAAAATAAAATTTATTTTATGTATTTGTTTTCACTTCACTACACATGCATATCTATACACATATATCTATGTATGTCTGTACATATGTTTTTAAAATTTGCCTTAACTTGTTTTTGTTTTGCTGTATAATCAATTTCTTTCTAATGAACGTTTGTGTGTCAATACTAATTACGTTTAATATTCTAAATAAATTTAATTTATCATTTTTATAATTAAAAACAAACAGAAATAATTTCATAATAATAAAATTGCAGAAAAGGTTCTAAAAACAACAAAATTTGCATATCAATTTAATATACAGCAGAGATAGTATGTCGCATATAAAGTTTTTGTGCAAAAGTTAAAACGAAAACATGTTGAGCTTTTTTAGAAGTTAAAAAAAATCTTAATTTAAAATTTCCAATTTAACTTTGCATTGAAAACGAATCAATAGAAAACTTAGGTCATTCTTTTAGGAGCCTTAAGGAATGTGAAGTTTTTGTGCTGAAATTCTTTTGCAATATTCTGAGGATATGGAATTGGCGTCTTGTTGGAGGCGCATGCTTTTTTTCAAACAACGAGTTCGAACGATCTCGTCTTAAAATTACAAGTAACGAAATAACGACGAAATAAGATGTGTAGCATACTTGTAGGATATCACTTTTTAATATCTAATATTATAGTTATTATGTTTCTAAGATAGTGAATAATTTTTTTTAGTACATTCAATCAAAAACTTGGAACAAACAATATCCACCGGCTATACATTTCCTTTTATTCCATATCTTGAGAATATTAAATTCAATACTTCTGCTGACGTAATTATTATTGTATATTTCATTTCCATTATATGATATTGGTATGTCCGCATATAAGTACATATCGATGGCTTAATATAAAGAAGGCGGAACTCGATATTTTTCAAAAAGCGTTTTTGCCTATTCTGTTAGATAAATGTCAAATATACAATGCTTTCAAAATAAAATAAATTGAAGCATAAGATTTGTTGACTCTTTTTTTATAAAAATAGTTCAAACTTAAAGAAAAAAAAAACGAGTTACGCCTTTCTTATATTAAGCCATCGATATATATATTTTCTCACCTATGATTTTTGGAAGATTTGAACAGCCTGCAGCTGTTTTCAAGGACAAATACACAATATAAGTATAAACATTAAATATGTATGGCCAAATATTATTTGTTTGAACAATATAAACAGATAAAACAACAAGAACTTTTCAAACACATTCGAGTTTTTTTTTATTTCCAAAACAATATTTTTTACATAATCATTTTTATACACAGAGATGTACTTGAAAGTGCTTAAATATTTCTGATTTTGATCATATTGTTAATTGATTTAATTACAGAATTAATTTTATCTACTTTCTTTAAATTGCTCTTCAGAAAACAATACAAAACAATTTTTTTGCAATCAAACTATTTATAAGTTTTAAAAAGAAATGAACAAAGGCTTTTGCTTCGTGAGCACTAAACACTAAAAGAAAACCGTGCATGGTTTTAGGAGCGACAAAAAGTATTTTCACCATTAGCTTTGTAAGTACTACCGAGCTTTACTTGAGAAAAGTAGTTCAATAAATGTCACTTTAAAGTAGATCTCATCATATGTTCCAAAATCCGAACACACATGGCTTTAATTTCATATTTGCATTGCGTTAGTTTTCTTTTACAGTCTTTAAATTCCATTTAGTTTTCACAATTATAAAATTTGTATAAATATTACACATAAAGCTTTTTAGGTAATGGGTCAATTATTAATTAGCTCTGCTAAAGAAAGGTATGCTCGTTTTTTATCCTTAGCTGCAAATGAAGCTAATAAAGTGCTTATCATCATCTTGGTGATATCCACACCTAGGTACTGTGCGTAATGGGGAAAAGGGTTATTATTTTTTTCTAGGCATTACCTTTGTCCAATCACCCATATGGGACTCAAAAAGAGATGTGATATTGCGAGATGCTTATCTGTTCTCTTGGGGATGGATATGCAATGGCATACTCCTTCTCCTTGAGAATGGATATCCTGGCAGCCATCGGACAACCTTCGTTGGTGTCATGATTCCGTGATGGGATATTGATAAGGTCTCCTTCGGGAGACACGTGGTGGCTGTGGATGCTACCAAAGTCTGGGAGAAATATTGGTTTAAGGACTGATGCTCGACCAGAGTCTGGATGGACTCCGTTCTACCAACAGAAAGGGTCTATGTGCTGTTGCGAAACAACAGATAAAAGAGATTAGATAGTATCTCGAACACTGAAGGAAGGTCACACTTGTGTGCCCACGGGATTACTCGGGGGTTCTTGTGAATACATATCGCACCCTAAATATAAAAGGGTCACAACTCAAAATACTAAAATTTTTAGGAGAGACATAAAACTCTTTTCGTGCAGAAGCAACACACTTAACATAAAAATAGACATAACTGTATTTTTCCAGTTCAAGAAGATAGTGATGTGAAAGAAATTTTTGCAGTAGTTAGAGATGTGTACTCTGAATTAATTTATGGAAAATTTTGAGTTGTGACCCTTTTGTATTTAGGGTGCGATATATTTACACGGTGTTAAGAGCACTGTGTGCTTAAGCCGAAAAACTGGCTCCCACATTAATGTGTAACACATCTGTGTAAACTATGTGTAAGGACACAGCATTAGTGCATTCTAAATATAAGATAATATTTTTCCTGTTCTATAATAAATAAGTAATAACATGAAATAAAAACAAATTTAAAAAAATTCAATTTTTCAATTTATAGCAAAACATATTTTACATGTGTTTCTCTAAAACATGGGCGTTGCTTGGTAAAATAAACTTTTGTCATCCGTAGAATATCTATGCTGCCTTTTTTAATATATTAGAGACGTAAAAGTCATTCCAAAAGGATTGCCCCTTAATACCATTTTCACGCCCATATTTTTTCTATTTGGGTTAATAAAGTTTTTTTGTTATCTGCGTAATTTTTTAAATGACTAAATTAAATTTAGTTTTCTTCACGACTTTTATTAAAAGTTTATAATCTTTTGTTTTCTTTTTTAATATTGTTTTTGGTTTTTTTTACTTATTTATTAAATGTTTAAATTTTCGTTATATTATAAATATATTTTAAAGATTCCCATTTTGTTTGTGGTGTTGTAAACTATGTATGTATGTATGTATATATATTCAATAACATTAATTGTAAATCATCAAATAACACAAAACTAAAGAAATTCATTCTTAAGGGGTGAAGGAATCTGGTAAGTTGATATATTATTTATTTTAGTTTGTGTTTTAAAAGAAATAATGTTTGATTGATTTTGGTTGCTCTATTTGTTTAGTATCTTTATTTGTTCCATTTTGTTCAGAAAAGCCTTAGTTTTATTGAATTATTAATTTTACAGACAGTTTTAAAAATACTCACATTATATAAATGTTTGATAGATTTCAAAACTTTGATGAAATTGTTGGCGTTGATCTGTCCTTTTGTTACGGCTGGCTAGCTGGCAATTATTTCTTGGAATTGCAAACATTATTGTTTTTTAAAGAAACAGCTCTATTGCAGAAAACTTAAAAGCAAATTAAGATATTCATTTTGTTGCTTTTGATTTTTCAATACACCAAATGATTACTGATTTCGAATGAACAACAACATGTTTGTTGATTAATTGAGAAAAGTGTATCTAGACCAGTAAAGTATTTGAAATGTTTTTGCAGAATTTATTTCATGTGATTTTTTTTCATTTTCGAAATTCGACATTCCGACTAATTTACCGGAAATGATCGTCCACATTTCGTATTGTTTTTCGGTTTCCCACCATACAAAAAAAAAAATTTATACACAGACGGAGATCGATTTTGGATTATCGAAATTAAATTTCCACTTTTTGTAGGCTCTAGTGAACCTACAAATTTACGAAAACGATCATATTCATGTACAAACGAGTATGTGTAACTATATAACTTAAGATTTGGGTTAAACGTGAACAAAAAAAGCGATTCGACACAACAGATTTCAAAAATACCATTTTATATATTAAAATTTAAGCCACATCGTTAAGAAAAATGCATCTGATAAGATTTAAACCTTCAAAAAACAACATCGATTACATTTACTGCATTGAATTCATTTCGTTGCGAAATATCGCTGTCGAAAATTTTCTAAAAAATATCTATATCAGTAAGTTTTTAGGTAAGTTAAAAGCTATAAGAGATTGTATTCCACCATCCCTAATTTTTTTTAACGCACTTCCGTAATAGAAGTGCTTCACTATGTTTTTCACTAATAATCTCAATTTCGCATTAAAAAAATTTAGTTATAACGTACACGTATACGGTGTTGAAGTAGCATGTATCTAGGTTGAAAAAGATGACCATAGAAAAGTTACAGTGGTGATCAATAATTTAATAATTCTTTTTAATCCTTCAACTTTCAGCATCTTCTGAAATAGAGTTGCTTCTTTTAACGGTGGTTGTACATGTTGTCAAAATATTTGATTGGTGTGTGTGTGTATTTGAGTGTGTATGTGCAGCTGACTTGCAGATGATGAACTGAGAATAGTGCTGGAGGACAATGATCAGCACGACGAAGACGATCACGATCACGACGACGACGACGACGACCACACACTTGCTGGTTTATTTTATGTTCATTTTTATTTAATGTTAAGATTTTAAGTTTTTTAGACATTTTATTAAAAGGTTTTGCTTGCATTAATTTATTGATTAAAATGTGCGATAGTTGTTTTTATTTTAATTTTTTATTTTTAATGTTTTTTTTCTTTTATATTTAATATATTTATATATAATATTTGTTCATATCCTAAATTTAAGTTCACATCCAATAGTAAGAGAGATATTTAGAAAAAAAAATTAAAATTTAGCTTTTAGTAAAAAATAGTTAGAGTTAAAAATTACAGTTATATTTTAAAGTAGAAATTTCACATTCTTTTTGTTCTGTGCATGAGTTTTGTTTTTGTTTTAACTAAAATATTATAATAAAAGATAAAATGTTTATATAAAAAAAAGTCAAAAATAGTTATAAGAAAATTAAAAAAGGGAGCATAAAATATAAAATAGTAAAAAATATAATTAAATAAAATAAAAGATACATATCAAACGAAATAAAGTTACAATGACAAAATAGAAAAGAAAATAAAAGAAATTATATGAGTTTTCTTTTGTTTAACAAATTGAAATTATTTTACTTGCTAATGCTTCTTGTTTTGTTAAAATTCCTATTCGGGATTTTGTTAAAAACAAAAATGCGAAAAATTGAATTGTTAGGAATTTTGTGTTTTTTTTTTATTTTGTTAAGGAGAGGATGAAAATAGAAATTAAATTTTAAGCATAAATGTAAATTGTTTGTATGCTAAAGTTGGTTGGTTGGTTGTTTGTTCTTCTTGTTGTTGTTGTTTTAATAACTATTTCTTTTTTACAATTTATTGTTATTGTTTTCGACAAAAATAATTTCTTTACTTCGTTTAGAACTTAAAAATACATAAACAATTTTTAATTAATTTTCTTAACGCCGGGGTTCTTTGTGATCAATTTTATAAATTGTTCTTATTATTATATGCGTGTGTATGTATGTTGTATGTAAGTATGTAAGCATGTGAATGTAGTTATGTATGTTGCTTTTTATGACTTTGCTTCTTGCTAACTTGTCTGTCTGTCCTCTCTGCAATTAGTTAAACTTGTTATGATTGTTGTTGGATTCCTTCTTTATTTTTTTTTTAAGTTTATTGTTTTGTTTTGTTTAGTTTTTTTTAGTATTATATACTATAAAATATGCTGCCTTCAATTATCATTTTTATTTATATATATGTATGCTTTTTTTCAAATTAAATTATTTATAAATCTTAAATCTCTTTAAAAGATTCATGCGGATAAAAAGAGATTTTTAGTTGTATATAAATAATAGTGTGGTTGTTGTTGTTGTTGGTGGTTGTTTGAATAGTGGTATTGTTGTGGGTGGTGGTGGTGGTGGTGGTTATGGTGAAACAGATGATATGAATTATTGGTTCAGATATTTGATTTCGAAAAACTAACACGTAAATGGTTTGATTCCGACAATTGATGATTGTGCATTTTGATTAAAGCCAAAACGGCTTCTTCAACAGAGGAAAGTTGCAACAAGGCCATTTTACGATCCTTACTATACGATACAAATAAACAAATATCATTAAAGAGAGAGAATTATTATTATTATTTATTCAATTAAATTGTAAATAAAACTTACGGGAAAAATTTAAAAGCTTTGACTTCGAAATTATTAGTGGTGAAGGCTTCTTTTATGTCTTCCTCAGTACAAGATGATCTGGAAAAAAGGGTAAGAAGAAATGTTTTAAGTTTTATAATTAAAATATAAATACATCACGGTATATAAAAGATTTTTTCCCCCATTTATTATGCGCCACGATGTCACTAAATTATTTTTGTGCACATGATAAGTTATAATTAATTTAATTTGTTAGCAATATCATAAATATTAATATGATTTGCTCAATAATTTCTTTTTGTGCGCGTATACCAATTTAAAGTTTTTTTTTAATAATTTCCCAAGTTTTCAATTTCTGATAAATTCAGTAAAGCAGCTTTGAAAATTATAGAAAAAATTGTAACAAAATTTAACTGATTGCATGAGAAACTCCTTTTTTTATTGGAAATACAGTAATTTAGGTAAAAGTTTCTTAATTTTTATTTTTGCTGCATTTAAAATTGCAAGAAAGAACTACATACTTCTTTTCACATTTAAAATATACACTTCGTGTTGCATTAATAAACAAAACCATGGGAGCTTTTTTTTAATGGTTTTCAGCTTTAAAAAGAATGTTATTTATTTTAAATGCATTTATGTGAATTAAGTCTGGCACAGTAGTAGCAATAGACACAAGAAAAACTTTTGAACGTAGAGACACAAACACAAGTAAGTAAGTGTGCTATATTCGGCTATGCCAAACGTTATATGTATGTATAAAGGTGGCAAAAAAAAATGCTTTAATACTTTATTATAATTATACTATCCGCACAAAAACACAAATGTGAAAATAAGGCTAAGTTCCTATCCAAAATATTTCGGCCGTAAGAAGTACTGAGATAAAAAAAAAGGACCAAGTTCTTGATACATAGGTACAATTCCATCTCATTTCTAGGCAACCTAAAAGAAGGGGCACCCTACTCCCCCCGGGTGAAAAGTGCCCATTTTCAGATTTTTCTGGTTAATTTCTCAGCAAGACCTACCAGTGTACCGAGTTTCAGCTCTCTAGCTATTCTGAAGTGCGAAATAATATTGATGAGTCAGTTAGTGAGTGAATATGTACTAAAATATGAACTTTTCACACCGTAGTATCTGGGGAAGCTTTTACGGTAGAATTTTAAAATTTAACCTGTGAGGTCACCTCTTTGGGGAGACCTTATGTTTCAAGTTTCATTACATTATGAACGAGCAAAGTTATGAGGGGGGTAAAAACAGCTCGAATGGTTTCGTGTAAATATGTATACACACTGTGTGGCCGAACTTGGCTAGGCTCACTACCGCGCGCCTAGATTTATTATTTTTCCCATTCTTTATTTCTTATTTCAAATAAAATTTTGCATTCCCGGCCACTTCCATCTCTGAACAGAAAAGAGTGTTTGGTCGAAAATAAGAGGACTACATTAATTAGTATATGTAGCACTTTTGCAGTGTGTTGAATTAAAATCCCAATGATACGATGTTTAATAATGGGACGCTGCAATAATTATTTATATTTAAACAGATATCGGCAAATATATTTCATTCTTTTCAATTTTTAATACGAATCGTGTGAAGACAAATACTTATACATCAGTCTAAGACCCAAGTCTCCAACCCTTTTGTGAGCTTCGGAAAACCGATCTCACGTCCAGACAGACTGACAGACGGACATGTTTCATTTAAATTCCATAGGATCCATAATATATGTAAGTATATGTACTTTATGGGTCGCATATGAATATTGTGAAATTTACCCCTGGAAAGGCAAACCTATAAATTCACATACCATTTTTTTGGTGTCGGGTATACAAATATAAAGAACTTTTTTTCACTGGAAAGCTTTAACAAAGAAATTTTTGACATTTGATTTAAGAGACACCTAAATTAAATAAATTTGAAGATCTTAACAAAATTTGCAAAAACGCATGTGATGAAAATCAATTAAAACAAATATTTTCATCCAGCTGACGTTAATTATTTAATTCAAAAGAAATTGATATTAAACAAAATTTTTAAATGCAGATTTTTATTAAAAAAGGTAAACATAAAAGAATTGTTATTAATACCATAATAATTTGTTCATAATTTAAGGCTGGCTGTAGGTAGCAAATAAAACTCTATCAGCAAAAGCTGAGTTGGTAAATATTTGAACAGATGTTTTTTTTCGCTGGCTGAATTTCGTTAATATAAAGAGTTCGAAATTGATTAGATATGATATCAGTTGCCATCACCTAGAGAACAGTAAAAGTTGTTTTTTTCGTAAAAGTAAACACAAACGCACGCACACACACAAAATGATTAAGTTCAACAAGTTGTTAAAAGTGTTTATAACGACTTATATAATACTTCTACAATTAGCAGCAGTATTAACGCAAAGCAATAAACGTATTGTGGGCGGCAGCCCAACCACAATTGATCAAGCACAGTATTTAGTTCAAGTTATAAATGATGGAAGTTTTCTATGTGGTGGAACTTTAATATCCGAAAATTTTGTAGTCACTGCTGCCCATTGTTTTGACAATAAACCAAAACGTTTGTCTATTGTTGGCGGTGCGACAAGACTCACCGATAACGGTGTCAGATCTAAGGTGAGAAAAATAATGATGCCAACAGCTTACAACAATAATACATATCATGCGGATATCGCAGTGATTAAACTGAGAACACCGCTTAGGGGAGACTTAGTACAACCAACAACTATGTGCGAAAAGGACTGGAATCTTGGTGATCCTGTGAAACTTTTTGGTTGGGGCAAACGAGAAGAAGATGCTGATAATATTCCCATACAACTGCATACAGTTGACGTCAATATTATTGATAGAAGCTGGTGTGAAAGTACTTATCGTTCGCGACATAATTTAACGGATTCTATGTTTTGTGCAGGCAAACCTGGCAAGGATGCTTGTTCGGGAGATTCGGGCGGCCCAGTTATGGTTAATACAGAGTTTTGTGGCGTAGTATCATGGGGTATTGGCTGTGGACGCAATGATTCACCTGGTGTCTATACCGATTTGAAACAATATGCTCGATTTATAGGAAATGCTATGCAAAAATAACAATACATTCTAACCATTTAAATTTATATATTTTGGTTAATGGAAAAATAAAAAAAAAAAATCAAACTCGCGCTTAAAATTCTGTGCTTTCAGTATTAATTATTTATGAATGTGAATTTCATTTCAATAATCGGGAAATTTAACATTGTATTCTTTAAAACAACATAGAGAAGATGTGTAACTTTAGTGGTTCCATAGGACTGCGAAATCCTTTTCGTAAGTTTACATTAGAGAGACCATTCGCGTCTATAGATGTTGTTATTGGAAGCGTTCAGTTGAAATATCTCAAATCCTGATTAATGTTCATTAAATTTGTATTTGCTAGAGTGAGGGAAATTTTTACAAAATTTCCATAAAAAAAAACTGTATGGCAGTCATACGACCGACAACCATTCGGGACCTCAAATTAATCCTTTTATACAGCAAACTTTGTTGGGGCAGCTATGAAAAAAATTAAAAAACCTATTATTTTCTTGTATATGAAACACAAAAACTGATAAGTACAGACAAATTTTTCAAAAATTTACCGTTAGAAATGATCTTTCAAAACTGCATGAAAGGGTTAAAAAATCTTTAATTTTAAAGTTTACTTCTTTAATAATAATATTTTTGAAAATTTTTATTTAATTGCAATTTTCGCAAGCATGTTCAACATTTACTGATGAGTTTGCATTAGCAACTAACGACATGCAGCATATAGATCAGCTAATAAATGTAAATATCGATCAACGACAAACGCAAATTAAGAATCAGAAACATTCTCTTAATTAAATTTAGGAAAATATATAAAATTATTGCAGGTTTGATTCACTCTAAAAATAAGAGATTGAGAGAGAGAGACTGAGGCAACATGTGCAAAAAAAAAATCGATATACCGACAGAATGATCCTGGATATGAATCTTTCAAATTGGTTTAAAAGTTAAACGAATATAATTAAACCATCATTGTCAGCGTTGTCACCTTGGTGCGTTTGGCACCTTTTTTTTGTGCTTTTCTAAATGTTTTGTGCGAAAAATATCCGAGTTGGTGCGTGGTGCGCTTTTTCTTTAATTTTGGTGCGTTTTTTTAATTTTGGGTGGCTCCAAATCATATTAAACACAATCTTTTGTTTCAGTATGAGAAAAAAGAATTTTGTACAAAAAATACAACTGTTTCAATTCCATTTCATTAAATTTGTGTACAATTTTTACATTCAATTTTACAGATGTTTAAGAGGTACCAAAACGCATTCACAAAAACCGTTAAACCGTCTTGTTGTTACAGATAATTTGTAACATTTCATTATAAGAAATTTGTTGTCCCTTTTAGATTTTTAGAGTACATAATTGTTTTTTGTCGTAAAAGTTGTTGTCAAGTCTGCTAAAGAGCTTAGCAAAAAAAAAAAGTATTCTTGAGACTAGCGATCATTGTTCGTTTTTTATAAAATGCATAAATAATGCGGTTATATAAAGTGTTGTAACAATAAAATTAAAAAAAATTTCTCTTTACTAAAAGAAATATTTAAAGTTAGTGTCAATAATGGAGTATAAAAAAGGAGATTATAAGTGAAATACAAAAAGATTTGGGAATCACAATGTGAGTTTAAGAAATGGAATCGGCCTTGATCAAATAATATCACAAAAGTAAGATGCTTTTATTGCAATTTGCGACGTCACGCCTAAATATCCACCCTTGTTCGGCATGCTGGAACACGGAAACACATTCCAGCTTTGAGCCCATTTAGCTACAACCGACATCAACAACCAGCATTGTACAAAATGTTTTATCCCATTGCAAATATGATATCATGCCATTAGCAGTACAATTTGAATCCGATGTCGAAATATTATCTAGTACTGAAAAACGGTGGAGAATGATTCACTTCGTGCATTGGCACAATATTATATCAACATTAGAATTTTGGACTAAAGTTAAATGTTGTAAAGACGCAAAATTAATTCAATAAAAATTTTCATTAAAAAATCTGAACTTGGTGCGTTTTTTGTTAAATGGTGCGTTTTTTTCTCCATTTTGGTGCCTTTTGAAATTTCAAAGTTGACGACGCTGATCATTGTTTAATTAAAAATATACAAAGAATTATAAAAAGTAGTTTTGTGTACATGTTTACTCTTTTTTGTCACTTACGGAATGTTACTTAAATGCAGTGTCGCCGATGGCGGATAGATATTTTGATAGTTTTTGCTGCCCGGTTTCTTGAATCGATGTAATGGATTCTGAGAGTAGTCACGTGTAAGGCCGGCATCGGGTTGTCCTTCTTTTGGCAGTTGTACTGCCTGATGTTTGCTAGCCATAACACGAATCGCCTTACCCCACAAGCGTAATTTGTCAAGGTGATTCATAGCTGCAAAAATAAGAGGAAAAGAAAAATATATGTTTAATAAGTAATAAATTCAATTTAAGCCAAATTGGTCAAGATTACAAAATCTAAAATGTTCTTAACTTCTTTTTTTTTTTTTGGTCATTTTAAGGATAAATGAAGCTTACAAATTCTAATCAATATTCATTAAAATAATTTATACTTTTTCGTTTATTATTTTGGCATCTGTATGGATGTGTGTGTGTGTGTGTGTATGGTTGCTGTTTATAACACAAAGTGTACTTTTTTTTTAATTTTATTTTGATTTTATTTTATTTTATATACTCATCAATATTGCAGATTATTCCTTGACAAGTTATTATAAATAGTTGTTTACATTTATGGTGGCTTGAAGCTTCTTAAATATTTGCTTTATAAATTGCAAAATATATTTATATCTATCTTTTGGTTATCGAGCACACCAACTACACACGCACCATTCGCACACACACACACATACTCGTGCACGAACGAAAATACCTACTATTACACCTACTAGTGTGCTGGCAAAAATTTAAATGAAGTCCTCGTAAAAGATAGTTGTTACAGATGGAACGAGAAAACGTAGAAAATAAGTACAAACTTAGTATTATATTATTGCAAAATTTATTTTAGAGATTTAACTTAAAGCAGACATATTCATGTACGAGTATACGAGAAATTGTTATGGCGATGATGCTTTTGCTACAGCTACTGTTGTTTTCCTGATTTTGATTGAACTTGTATCCTTTTAACCAAAAAATAACAAAACATTTTATAAAACCAAGAAGAAGAAGTTGATGGAAAAAAATCAGGAGAAAACTTGAAAGTATCTACAATGAAAATTAAATAACTGTACGAGTATTTTGAAATACTTTACAAAACACCTGAGGTTATTTTCTAATGCTTAAAAAAGTATTAAGAGTATTTTATAAAATAGATTTATTTAAAGGCTTCAATTTAAATACCAGTTGCAGTTTTGACTATTTGTGAGTTTTTAAGCAAAAATTTTACAATAGTTTTATCTACATCTTCCGCCATACGGATTCTAGTAAATTTTTCACATAAGCATTAAATAGAAATTATGAAAATTAGAAAATTATGTTTAGAAAGTTGTTGTAAAATAAAATCTTAAGTGTTTGTTGCATTTTTTATTAAAAACTTTCACTATACGGTTTTTTTTCAAAATAGTGAAATCATTGAAAATTATTATGATGAAGAACGAGTTTTGCTTAAAATAAACGAAAAATTGTAAAGTTTTTTATATCAGCTAAAAAGAAGTGTTAAATTTTTTCAAAAAAAAAAAAAGTTAGTTAGAAATTTAATTTAATAGTCGGCTGTGCTTTCAATTTTAGATATCAGATACAATTTTCTAATATTTAATTTTTTGACACATTTTCAAGTCGCATATTTAATTATTTATTTTTATTATACATATGGGAATTTCCATATAAAATTTTCCTTTTTGCCACGTAACGTCACGAAGCAGTTAAGATGGTTTCTCACAGAAAAAACTTATACATTATTTAACTTTTTAACTCTACTTTTAGTGAAAGGGTGATATACATAGATGCTTAATTGCTTATGAGCTTTTACCTGTGACTTAGTTCACGCTACATGGCAATAACAACAGAAATCTCCCTGTAAACCAAAGTTATCGACGGGAGAAAATATACCTAAAGTAAGCAAGTAGCAAAATTAAAAAATGTACCAAAAGTACAAAAGTAACAGCTGTTTATTATTTCGCCCCCTACAAATTGCTCTGTGTATAGTAAGTAATTTAAAGAAATTGTCAATGAAAATAAAATGTACCAAATGTTAAAGATTTGTTACTGATAGAAAATTTTGTTCCGAAAATTGTGTAAAAAGCGTTCCGACAAAATTCCGAGTATAGCGTTAAGTAATTTTTGAATGGCCCCATATGATAAAAAGGGGGATTCAAATAATTAAAAAAAAGCAACCATGCTACCTATCAGCTACAGCGACATCCTGCTGACATGTGTTCTTAGTTTTGCGTTGATTCAGGTTTTTTTGCGAACAAAATTAGTGCAAATTTTTTCTGCAAACGATGACATTACAAAAACTATTACTGTGATCTTACTAAATGTAGGGTACCCATTCGAATATATTAGATACTTAATGAAACAATCAGGATAAGCACAAGAGATTTGAACACAAATGTGGAGAAACAAATTCGACAAAACCGGAGTATAGCCAATTGTTAGGACCTTAAAAAACTTTGATTGGCGGAGACCAAACTACTTGAACTTAAAAAGAATTAAGTGCACTGGTACATTTCACATTCATAGATTGTGTTTTATTTTTTCTTCTTCTATTAAGAATAAAACTATCACCAGCAATAAAATATCACTCTTCATAAAACTTTAACAACGAAAGCATTCACAAGCTTTCAAAATCAATTGAAAATTCAAAAACAAATGACAACGTAATATACAAAATGTGAAAGAAACAACACAAAGTGAGATTTTAAAAATTTATGAAATTTTGCACTTTTGTCGAGAGAAGGAAGACGAAAGGACAGACATATATAAAATATAATACAAACATTTGTACGACACCTTTTTTTTTTTTGTTCTTACCAACCAACCAACCAACCAAAAATACAACAACACAACACACTTATGGAGACACTAATAAATGTATGAGAAAAGTAACATACAATTTATAGTTATTAAAGAAGGCAAAAGTACAAGTAAAAAAAATAAAACAAGCCTGGAAGGATATAAAAAAGCAAGGCTATTGAAACATGAGTATTAATGGCAGTCCAAATAGACTACTAATGTGCCACAAGGGCAGTGAAATAATTTTAAATTTACCAGCTTTCCTTCATACAACAGTACTCTTAAGACTATCGAATCCAACATATGTATGCATGTATTATGTACATGTAGCTTGTCAATTTATGAACATATAAAGGTATACGGCCATAAGTGTGTGTTTTTGTGTATGTATTGATTTATAGAAGGCTGGCGTTAACCCGCCATTATAATATGGCAGGTCTCTGTTTTGCTTGCCAGACGACGAGGACGAGTGGCAAAATATTAAGCAATTGCATTTTTAATAGAGTAGTAAAAGCAAGAAGCAGCATAAAATATATATGCGAGGGTTGGCATTCTTATTTATTTTTATATGTTTGGTGTGTATGGGGAGAGCTCTTACATCTCGCTTACTTGTGATAAGCCAAGAAGAATTTGTAAAGTGGTTTTGTAAAAATATTTACATATTTAAACGTTTCGGAAATTCGAACTAAATTTCGCATATAAAAAATAAATTTTTAAAATAAAATAAATGAGAAATTATTATTATTAGACTAAAGTTCAGTTTTATTGAATTAATGAAAATTCAAAATTACTATGAGTTTTTATTTTCGAAAAACATTAGCATGTGCAATCAGATTAGCAGAACGTATCAGTATACCGATTTCAAGGCCGCTACACCTCTCATCAACGTTCAATTTTCGTAAAGTGGATACTAATTGGGAAGAATATCAACTATTTAACCAAGTTTTCAACAGAAATAGAATACGAGAATTAATTTAATTCATTTTTATTCTATTTTTACATATTGAAACAATTTTGGTTAGTACGAAATTCCCCATGTCTGATTGCTTACTACTAATATTCAACAAACTATCATATACATTATTACAGTTGAAATAATAATTACGTTTATTCGTAATAATAACATAAAATATAAAATAAAATCTTAATTTCGAAACTTCCAACTAAATTTTGAAAATTTGACAAATAATTTAGATAATACATTCCTTGTGCACTAGAGCTTTGCTATTTAGTGTGCATTCAGATTTTTTTTTTTGGAGGCATCGATTAAAAGTACAGGAAATTAATTAAAATTTGTCTCTTTTCAAATCTCCTGTATTGATGTTTCTATCAAAAAGTTTATCTTATAAATCAAAAATTAAGGCACTACGACTTTTCGCAGAGCTGCCGCACAACGAATAAATTTTTGTACAAAAGTATTGTTTAAATTTCTTTTTCTGTATAAAAAAATTTTCAAGAAATTTTTGGATTGTGGAATTTAAAACAGAACAGAGAAGAGAATTTTCAACCTCTATATTGATGTTCAAGCAAACTGATCACTTCCGTACCGATGCACACCAGGCTTGGGTAGTAGATTTTTCTCAATGCCAAAATTTTGCAAGTGACACGTTTTTATAGATTAAAGCTGGATTCACCCATTGTTTCGGAACAAAATTTTTGTCCGGACAAAAATTTTTTTATATGAAGTTTGACGTTTCTCTTTTTGAGAGTGAGAGAAAAAGAGAACAAAATTTGTTCGGAACATTTTTTGGTTGAATTGGTTTAATTTTAAATTTTGTCCGGACAAAGTTGAAACAAGCTGCCACCTATTTTATTTTCTCAGCCAAAGTTGAAGCGAGCTGCCACATAATGTTATAAGTATGTATAATAAAAGCACATAGTAACTTATATCCAGTAAAATAAAAATAAAGAAAAGCTCAATTGCTAGTAAAAAAAAAACTAGCTGACTTTTATTAATTTTTTTAACATGTAAATTTCTTATTAAACAATAAAAAATAAGTGCGTTTGACATATAAAACACCAAACTCAATGCATCTGTCACTGTACTGCCACCTTGTAAATTTAATAAAACACATGTATTTCATACGATAGCTTTGATTTTCCAGACAAATTATTCGAAATGATTAAATCGAGTTGCAAAAATGTTTCAGAACAAAAAATTTTGTCCGGACTAAAATTTTGCTTAAAGAAAACTTAATCGTGTTACAACTATTTGTCGTTATCGACATACACCATCTGGCTGATCGTGTTTTCAGTTTGCGTGGCAAGCTATAATTACCATATGAGTCTTAAACAGTAGATATGGTACAAATTTCCTAACGCATGTCTCTAGACCATATAGGAAAATACTTTGTTAAGCAAAAATAAACCTTTACATCTGAAATCAGAAACTATTTAAAATTATAAGAATTATAAAATAAATATGTAGCTGCCCTCGTCACATAGGCAAAAGTCGAACAATACAAACATAGCTGCCACACAATACAATACACGTTCAATAAAACACAACGTTTTAGCAATTTATGTTTATCGGCAAGAGTGTATGTGCGTATGTTCCATCATGCATTCATACATTCAATACTCGTACGTACAAAATTTAAGTTTTTATTGCAAATGCTCATAAAATATTAACAAATTCATTTGTTACATCAACGAAGCGGCAAAAATTATAGCCATAGCCACCACAAACACTCTCACAAAAACACATATAAACACACACGCTCACATTTAAGTACAAAATGTTTTTAAAAAAGCATATGGAAATTTTGGCATAATAAAGCGCAGAGTAAAATTACACAGGGGAACAATTTCGAAAAAATTTTAAATGCTTTAATAACCACTATATAGATTTGATGCATCATGGATACCTAAGTACAAAAATGGTAAAATTTTTCAATTCTATGGATAAGTTTTTTTTTAATTTTTTTCTAAAATTTGGAATTTTCGAATGGGCTGATTTACCAATTTTATCATAACTATGGAACGACTTGATCAATTTTGTCACAAAACATACTAAAACACTTGAAATGAAATTACTTTCAAGCCATGCTGATATAATTTTTTTTATAAACTCCAACGGTTTCGGATTTATTTAGACTGCAATGATTAAAAATAATTTTTTTTTATGCAAAATTGGAAAATTTTTATTCTTAAAAAATATATATAAAAAATCTAAGATGGCAAAAACTTCATATTTTTATTACTTATGATGACTTAGTTATGATAAAATTGGTAAATCAGCCCCTTCGAAAATTCCAAAATTTAGAGAAAAACTAGCCTATCCCGGTGTGCTTCGCTACCCGCCTCGTTATAAAGTAAAATTAAAAGTATTTATATATCCTATTGTGAAAATTTAATGACGATCGGTCCAGTAGTTAAGACTATATTACGATTTTTAATTTTCCTAAAAAGGGGCGTGGTCCCACCCACTTTTCTCCTGGTACGTATTCCAAATTATGCCAATACCATATGTACCAAATATCATCGACGTAGGTAAAAAAAATGCCCAAAATATGGCGAAGTTATTTGGTAATCAATTATTGTGGCGGGCCATTTGCAACGCCCTACCGCCCCCCGTTCGACCCAACAAACAATTTCTAAAAACAAAAAAATACTCGTATTCTGGACCTTTTCCATATGCAAAGAGAATTTTGAAAATTGGCTCAAAAATGGCGAAGTTATTTGATAAACAATTATTGTGGCGGGCCATTTGCGACACCCTGCCCCTACGCACAATTTTCAAAAACAAAAAAATTTAATTTTGAAAATTGATCCACAAATGGCGATTTTATGCTCACTTTACATTATAAAATCTGTTAAAAACTACGTGGTAGGAGTAACATAATTTAAAAAAGTGGGCGTAAATACTGTGAAAATTTCAGGAAGATCGGTCCAAGGGTTTGTTCTCCTATAAGGAACAAACAAACAAACAAACAAACACACAAACAAACAAACAAATAAACAAACACACATTCGGTTTTATGTATTAAGATATTAAAAAAAAACTTATCCATAGAATTGAAAAATTTTACCATTTTTGTACTTAGGTATCCATGATGCATCAAATCTATATAGTGGTTATTCAAGCATATTTTCACTGTTGACCTGTGTTATTATAGCAAATATTTTGTAAAAGTATTAAGAACTGTAAGGTAAAATAAAGGACTATAAATTTTTAACAATACAGGCATGAAGGCAAAAAACACATACAAAAACTCGTGAAATACAAATTCATTTACATTGATATTTAAAAAGAAAAACGTGTAAGTGGCAGTGTGTGTGTGTGTGGTTTTCTTCATAACTTTTTACAAATTATATACTTAAACCTTCTTATTCGGTAACTATTTCCCAATATGACGTCAAGAAAATATTAAAACAAGATCACTTACATACGTGACGTTTGTAAACATCAATTGATCACTTTTAACAGGCATATTTTTAAAACAATCGAACCTCATAGAATTCAGTTTATTGAAATAATTTAACACTACCTGTGAGTAAGTATGAAATTAACATTTAAAAACGTTTAAGTTGAGTTTCGAGCTTTTCTTAAAGCTTTGAAAATTTTTATGAAGACATTCCAGTCCACTTTAACAAAATTTAAGAAAAGTGTTTTTAAAAAATATTTCTATGAAAAGGAACAAAATCGGTAAAATGCGACTATACACTGCCAAATTTTTATTTTTCCATTAAGCGTCGTGGGATTTTTTTGAATAAACACAATCTGCAAAGCTGTCTGCACGAAACACTCAGGATCTTTGGCCGGAATCGAACCGACAAGCTCCGAACTACTTGAACTATGAGAGAATAAAAAAATGCCTGATATCATATCATATCACAGTGCGTAAATAAGTCATCAAATCTTTTTATTTTATTTATGCTCGGAATATTTTTGGTTTATTTATTAAGATTTTAAAATGTTTCACTAAACAACATTTAATTTTTTTTTAGAAAAACTGATATTTTCTTACTAAATTTTTATTACATTTTTGCAAAGGTCTGTTTATTTCAAATATTTAAAAACTATTCTCATGAATATTCGAAAATATATACAATTACATGTTATTTGTTTGTAATTGTTGTTCTTTTGGTTTATTTGAATAAAATGAACACATACACACAAATTTCCACGCCAACAAACACCCACAAAAACTATAAACAAATTTTTAATATCAAGGGATTGCCATTTACATTTTGCTAAAACATAACAATTACTTTCCTACATTAACATGCATACATACATGCATACAAACATATACATACATACATTCTATTTGTTGTATACGAGTAGTTTGCACACATTTGGGATTTAAACATTTCAATGAAAATGCTTTTAAGCTTAAAACTTACAAGAAAAAGTGTTTTTCAAATTTAACGAAAAAACAAAAACCCTCAATTCATTCCGTTTCACTCTACCCATGTACTCACACCACCACTCTTTTTTCCCAGTCCGGCAAATACACAACAACAATTTAAGCATTTATTTTGTACCAATTTATTACCACTGTTTTGGGCATTAGGTCTTTACTTATGCAAAAGTTAATTATTATTACAAACACTTACGCATTTGTCTGTGTTTACATATATGTGTATGTGTTCATGTATTCTTAATAATGAAATTATTGTCGAATTTTTATTAGCAAAAAAAAAAAAAATATGTGCTATTGCCTGTCCCGTTCCCGTCATTTAGAAAATGTTCATAAAATATCCTAAAGAACTTTCATTTGTTACCGCACACATGGAAATCAGAATATGTATGTACTCGTATGCATGTGTTCTTGCATGTATAAGATACGCAAAAACATTTGGTAGTCATTAAGTAAAATTTTACATATGCTGAGGCAACAACAACTATTTTTATATTTACATGTATGTTCTATTAAAATGTGGATACTTTTTGTAAATTGATATTAAAATTTATATATATATTTATTAGGGGTATTCATGTAATGGCTAAATAAATAAAATACACACAAACATACATATGCATGTACATATATCTTTAAATTTTCTAAAAGAAAATTAACAAAAAACATGTATGTATGAACGTATGAAATCTGTCTTTATGGCAACAAGGAAGAAATCTTTACAAAGAAGTGTGTAGTGTTAATATTTGTATAAAAATAAGCATAAATAAGTTGACTTAAAACTCTTTTATTTACTCAAAGATAAATTTATGCATAAAAAATTTAATTATTTCAATTTCTATAAAGTTTATTGGTAAATATTTAATATAAATAAATAAAATAAATTTGTCGTAAAATCGAAAAAGTTTGCTTGATCAAGTTTTAATTTAGCTTGAGGAAAGACAGAAAGATATACAAAATATCTTTGTCTGTCTGACAGTCGAATTAAAGCTCGATCAATAAATTTTTACTAGATCTAAAAAAAGCGAACAATTCGGTCTAAGTGACTTCCCAAAAATGACAAAAAAAATTTAGTTAATAGTTTAAAAGACGAGTCCGTCTGTTCTCGTAAATAAATCAAGATTTCGCATATAAAATTATTCGATTTTAAATAAGTGATATTCACTTCTAAAATAACGAATATGATTAAATCAGTACAGCAGTATGTAAAATTTTCTTATTTAATAAAATAATTTAAGAATTTATTAAGCAATTTAGACATTTGAAAAATAAAATGGTGATAAGGATGAAGTTTAACAAGTTTTTTAGCCATTAAAAAATAAGTGATTTTCGAGGCTGCATTTATAGTAGCCAATTTACTTGGAAATACATGCTCATGTATATGTGTGTACATACATATGTATGGAAGTATACAACAAGTAGTTTTTTTTATTATTTAAATATTTAACAATATATGGCAACATGTGATAAATACAACACAGGAAACACTTTATTGTTGTTCATTTATTCGTTGCTTTCGTTGGCGTCGACCTGATGGTTTTTAAGTGTCACCAGCAGTTGTCGCGTACACATGATTTTAAATACATACATACATGATACGAAACATAACATGTTTATACATATTACAAATTTAATATAACAATTACATGCCAAGTTGTTTGCAAATCATTTACAAATAGCATATTTTATTACATGTCTGTGTATGTTTGTAAACATATGGATTTGTTAATGCAGGTGAACGGATTTTTAATTGTTTTTAAATACGTATGTACATTTTTTAATATAGATATTTAAACAGTTTGAAAAATTAAATAATTAAGTATTTATATGCAAATTAGCAACAAATTACCAATAGATAGCGTCTTCTTTTTTTTTAACGAGTTTGAATATTAAACTATAGACAGATAATTGCAACATATAATGTATATTAATGTATGTATTTAATTTTAGTTATTTTTATTTCTTTTTTATTCTGTTTTCCCTTTACTATGACAAATTATGAACGACTCGGTAATTATTTGATTTTAATTGATTTGATTTTAAAACATCTGCTTATTTTACACTATTTAACATGTCTATTAGGTGGGAATTTTTAAGTCAAATGTGAATTAAAGCAGCAGTTATGAATATATGCACATACATATGTATTATAGGGCTGCGTGAACGTGGTCATCAATGAACATATTCATATGTTCATTGACTAAAATTCTATTTCGAATAAAAATCAGAACACCAAACAAACTGTTGCTTTGTTCATAGTATGAGTGATAACATTTTGTTTCACTTCGTTAACACAAAGAGTTTGTTCATTGAAACGATTTTTTTTCGAAGTTCTCGCTCTCATCCCACAGTTTCTTATTAATACGCAATAGCAATGTTGCCAATTTGGTGAAATCAAGTAATCTTTTGCATGCGCTGCCCATGTGTAATTACTTACATATGTATTTTTCAAGTTTTAGCTTTTACACGCATGTACGTATGTATGTATATACTATTCTTATTACGAGCACTAGTAGTAAATCAAATTCAATATGTATTTTAGTTTGTTATTTGCATTTCTAAATAACATAAACTTCAATAAACGTTAATAAACGTTAATAAATAAAATAAATCATTAATGATTAAACTGTAAATTTTTTAGTGTTTTTTGCCTTATTTTTTTTTCCGATTTAGTCATTGTGTATGTTTAACGTATTTCTTAAATGATTTTCCTTTTTCCTACAACTGGCAACACTGATCTTTGCGAGCATACTGTTTTTGCATGAACATTATTGATATTTATTCAAGCCATGTTCGGTATCACATTTGTAAATGTTCGTTCGCTCTTGTATAAGTGAACACACAAACTTCATTACACTCGTCTCTTAACTATCGTGTGTTGATTGTTCTCTGTTCATAGTTATTCATCTGTATTGAATAGAAACGAATGAATAAAAGATAATGATGAAAGTTTCATGATCATCATTATTAAGTTTCATACAGCCCTTTAATATGTATATACATTTTGTTGTAGGAGTATTTAAAAGAAAGCATTTCCGTATAACAGCAATGTTCAATCAATGAATGTATCAAAAATATATTATTCCGTTACTCAAGCTTATTTCAGCATTAATTCTAATCTTAGAAACTGCTTTGCTAATTCTAATTTTTGAAGTTAGTAGGATATATCGGACATATAGCATATATTTACTAATAATTTCCCTCATATTCCATAATTTTATGTGAAAAATAATATAATTTTATAGAAAAATATTTACTTAATAACAAATTAATTTCCAGTTTTCTAAAAAAAATTTGGTACTTGACAACTAGTAAATTTTTTTACCAGCACACAAAATGAAAATAAATTCTCTGTAATATATTGTTCAGCAACAATTTCTTGTCAATGAAAACTAGCCATCCACATAAAAATGCAAAAACACACATATAAAAAATAATTTTTCATACAATATGCCGCTATAAAAAATACCAAACAATAAAATATATGCCAATCCAACCAAACACAACTTCGACTAGTTGACAAACATGCCGATCTTACAATGACTAATATTTAAAAGATCGGCATGTTTTCATTGACAAGAAATTGTTGCTGAACAATATATTACAGAGAATTTATTTATTTTCATTTTGTGTGCTAGTAAAAAATTTTACTAGTTGACAAGTACAAAATTTTTTTTAGAAAACTGGAAATTTATTTGTTATCAGGTGAATACCTATTTTTAGTTTCTCTGCTACCAAAAATGGAAACGGATCATATTTTCTCACTAGTCGCTAGTATAATAAATAAAAATACTAATTTTTAGCCCTGCTCAAACGTATGTATGTAAATATATCGCTACTACCAAAGCCCATTATGACATATGAAAATCGATATCTACATGACAATCTGATTTTTCTTATGCATTTTTCAATCCAGTATGAAAAAAATTAATATTTGCCGTAATGCAAAGGACTAAAGAAGGCAACGAATTTCAAAATAAAATTTTTGATATCATTAATTTTCTACCATGTTTATTTGTCTACCTGCAAAAAGCATTTAAACTGCATATCGATTGCTAAAAAATTAATTAAGATGTGTTGCCGGAATTCAACATAATAATATATTTCATTTAATAAAAAAATAAAGTTTACAAAACAATAAATAAAATTGCTTAATCTTCACAAAAGTCAGATTAAGGTGCTTTTAAACACTTTACTTTTGCAACTACACAAAGAACTAAATAAATTATTTGGTTTATTTTAAACTAAATCTGCATTTTGCAGATATTGTTTTTTTTTTTTTTTTTTTTGCAACCCAAAAAAGAACATTAGACAAAAGGTAAATAATACAAAGCCCTGTATAAGCCATAAACACACTTACATACATGCTAATTTGCATGCTAATACTAAAAACATGTGTCATGGTTTTGTTTGCATTAGTTCACAGCATTTTCGAACAATAAAACTTTAACTCTAAAAGCAATTGTCGACTACATTGGACACAAGTGGGGGAAAAAAATTAAAACACAGACCCAAGCAAACAAAATTATTTGAGTCACTTGCAGTGGTTACATTGGAAACAAACACACGTACCTTCATGCATATACAGATACGTACATACATTCATAGCTTGTGCTAAATGAGCCTCGAATTGTTTGAATTTACACTTTCAACTTTGTGGCAGACAACCAATTCTTAACATACATATGTACACACATACAGACTCTTAAAATATAATTAAAAACGAAAAAAAAAATAATCAAATAGTAAATAATAGAATTTTAATGAATGTGTAAATTGTGTGAATGTATGTTTGTATGCATTTGTAAATAAAACCGTGTTTACAATTATATTTTACTTTTAAACAAAATAAAAGAAAATTTTACAAGTGCTTTTCTTTCTGTGGGTGTGTGTGTGTGTGATATTGTTTTTGTGCAAACAAGCGCAACACACAAAAAAAAAATTTGCTGAAAACAACCACTGAAAACCTTTGTTTAAATAACAGGTTGGTTGGTTGCATACAATTACATTTAACAAATATGTATGAATGTATGCATGTATAAGTACACCTTAACACATGAAAATGTTCCTGCACCACCACCAACACTTCCACAAACAACGATTTTATATGGAGGATCACAGTGAATAATGTCACATTGTGTAAGAGATACGATTTTCTCCGTGTTTGTGGTGACTGTATTGTATTTTACCATTATTCCGTTAGTTTATCATGCAAAGCGCCCAGCGTATGTAGTGTTTAGTGATGATAGTGTAGTGGTGTAAATGAGAACACAAATATACAAAGAAAACACGTACTTACGAAATTAAACCAAAGCCCTTAAATAAACAATGTGTAAAAATAATGTTTTCTATTCGTTTTGTTTGTTTGATTGTTTGTTTTTTATGTTGTTTATGAATAACATTAGATTTTTATTTATATAAAATTAAACGGCAGAAACCATAAAGGAGCAAAAACAAGATTATTTAGAATGTTGACATTAGAAAGGATATTCACTGAAGTTGGAAAATAGACAGCCGCAATATCAAAATTATCAGGCGTGCTCTGTATTTCAGGCGGAATGATGAATGATGTACAAAATTATCAAATTATTGTTGTTACAAATTATTATTTATAACAACAACTTTAGTAAATATGTATATTTATACGTATGTATGTATGAAATTTATTCATATGAACATATTTAAAAAAGCATTATACCAACTATATCTATATACTGACTGCGAGAAAACAAAAGTCTCTACTGCCGATTAAAAGTCAAGCCATAGTCGATTTTTAAGCTTTTTTTCATCATAATTGTGTGAAGAAAAATATCCACTCAATAAATATTGAGTGAATTTAAATAATTAAAAGGGAAGAGAGTAAAGGATTTAACGACATCAAGTGACTACTTAATAAATATTTAATAAAAAAAATTACATACATATATTTATGCACATCTGTCTTGTATGCCTGCACATTTCCATAATTTTCCTGAATTTAAGCACTATATACTCGTACATACATATTTACATATTTATAAAATCAGCAGCAACAACTACAATAAAATCAGTGTATTTAATGTATAACATGCAACCAGGTGAATTTGTTTTTTTTATATATTGAACTTTTATTCCTGTTTACTGATTCTTTGAATACTTTTTCAGTAAAACCACAGACATCCAAAATAGTGAGGCAAAAGTGAAATTTGGTAATGAAGCTTAATGCACGCCTACATGCGAGTATTGAATTGACACGATCAGACCGTTGAAATCACTCGTCAGCAAAACCCAACTATTTCGCTAGTCAAAATGTACCAGTTAGATCACTAGTCATATTTCCTTAATGAAAATACTACAGAAATTTAAATTTTTTGGATTTTTGTTTATTTATCAAATTTCTTTTTCAATATTTATAAAATTTTCAATTAATCGTTCTGTTTCTCTTTTTATGCAACGTTTTAGTGTACTTCTGCTGCTCATTTTACCCTTCTAAAAAAACACTTATTTTTAATAAAAATTTAACATTCACTGACCACGAACTTCTAATTATACGCCAACACAAAATCGTAACATTCCATAAAATCTTTTTTATTTTTTTGTTGATTTTCTTTGGAATAAGGGCACAGTTTTTTTCAACTCCTAAAAAAAATTGAGGTTTAAGGCATTAACATTTATGCATGTAGTAAGTGCGTGTACATGTACATGAGTGGGAGAGTCAAAAGGTGAACTCTTGCATTACTTGTAGCTAATGAAGTAGTTAGTACATTTTTCATTAGCGAAATACCTAACGATTTCGAGTCAATTTCTACTTTTAAAACTGGAGGGTACATCATGTACATACATACATACGTACATAGTCGTTGTAGTATGTGTGTTTCATGCAGAGGGATAATATTAATTGTATATTAATATTGTTCACTTCTGCTTCTTAAATATGAATACAAATAACTATAGAAATATGTATGAAATGAAAAGCATTAACAACCCAGGGAACTATTTTTATCGAGTTCGATGAAAGAAGGAGTATATTTTCTTTCCTCATCAATTTAACGTTTTAATGAAAAATCTTATGGCATATTTTGTAGACCGATAGTTTAAATCAACTCTGATGATGAGACTGTGTGGTCAGTCTCAAAATATCAATCTTCCGTGCAGTGAAAATTCTTCTTCTATTTCTGTTCAATTATTACGAAACTCTAGATTTTCATTTCTAATAATAATAGTTTCTTTGATTATAAGAAAGAACTTCATTAAAACCCAATACAGATTTCATTAAACTAGTGAAAAATTTTGCTAAAATAATGAAATCATCACTTTAATACATATAATGTAATCAGTACATTAGTATAATGAAAGAATACACATATAAATGTTTTTTAGACAATGTCCAGAATATTTTGATAAATCCTTTAAGGAAATCAAAATTGCCTTTCGATTATGTGTAAGTTAATTCAGTACGTGCAAACAAAAGCATGATTGAGGCAACCATAATCTAAAAGTAACATACTATGATTCATTGTATATTATTGCATATATAGTATGTATATAAATAATATATATCATATTGCATTTATATATAAAAATATTATGTTTCTACATAGTCATATAAGCATATACATAATTGATACTGTTGATTATATGTGCACATGTGCACTGTTGCACAACCAAAGGTTATTTAAGGAAACTTGACCACATTGTGGTAACCATGCCACAACCATGATATAACTCAGAATCGTTATTAAAATATTACCACCTACTTTACAAAAATTTCTTTAAGAACTATGTACATATATACAACTCCGATAATAGTACGGTAAAAAATGTTCGCTGGGTCGTTTTGTATACAACCATGTGTTAATGTGTATGTGCATTACTGATATAAAAGTGTGTATGAATATCTCGTACATGATACGCATAGATTTTGCAGTGCATTACATTTCAGGAAAATATTTATGGTTTATACTTTTTCGGTTTTCTTATTAAAAAAAATAATAATAATAAATAAATCTGTGCATTAAACCTCAAAAACTCATCATCGTCATCAGCATCATCATCATCATCGATACCGTAATTTTTATTGAAAATTGCTATCGAGATATTAAAGGAATGTTTATAGATAAGAGATTCCAAAGCAAACATCTGGTGTTGTGTGCAACTTCATAGCTATATATGTATATGTATGTATGTTTGTACATAAGTTGTGTGTAAGTATGCCTTGAGAAGGAGTTGGCTTAAACATTTTATGATACTGACAATCTGTATATGGTATATCAAAAAACCAGAACAGAAGCTACGAGTGAGTATATTAAATATAAAATCCGTTCGTATAAAACACATTTAAGTTCAATAAATAGACACAACAGCCCAACATAAAACCACAAGCGAAGATTGGCAATTTATAAAACTTAACAGCAAAAAAAAAAAAACAAAAAGATAAAACACAGTTGAAATTAATTTGAATAATTTGTTGTTGTTTGTCGAATAATAAGAGTAGTTTTAAATTTAAAATTTTTTTGTAGTAAGTTATTCCTTTCGAAACTCAGCTGGTAAGAAAGCCAACAAAAATTCATCAGAGAGCTCTTTTGTCTGTATATTTTATTTTCTTGTTTTGTTATCATACTGTTCTTTAAATATATAAAAATCAATTATCAACAATAATTAATATGTATACAATATAAGAAAAATGTAAGTATGTATAAATGGAATCCTTTTAATTCAAACTTAATAATAATAATAGCCGGAAAATGTCAGAACAGCTGGAGTTTTCTTTAGGAATATGTTTAGCTTTATTTATGGTTCCAAAAATATAAAATAAATTAAAGCTGCATGATTGATTTACGAGTAAATTATATTACAGACTCTGTGTTTGAATTCGATGCAGAGGCAGCAAAAACAAATTTATAGGAAATAAGTGAAACTACATTGTACATTGAATGTTATTTTAGCAATGACCTGTCCAGAAGTCAGTATAAATTGGAAATAAATAAAATAACTTGTTAACTTACCTAAATAAGCTTGCTGTGGTTCGGCCATTTGTATAAGAGCTGAATCCTTTTTATTGTATAAAATCTTTACACGTTGCACATCGCCATAAACACCTGTTTTAAATAAAATTAAATAATAAATGAAAATTGTAATTATTTGTTAAAAATATATATGCAGTAAATTTGGGAAATTCATATAAAAAGATTTGTAAATAAAAGCTTCAAAAAGTCCAGATTACATCAGTTAAAAATAAAACCAAACAGTTTTCCTTAATAATCTCTAGCAAACAGGTAGATATTCTGCGTTTAAGATAAAAAAATTGCTAATTTTTTTTCGGGTTCTTCGCCCTTAAGTCTTTATTATTTTTTTTGTTTCTTGTCCATAAATAAGGCAGAGGCAGCCGTAAAAAAACAAACTGTAAAACTAACATGTGGTAAAAGCCCGCGACAAAACTTTTCAATATACAAAGTATCTGAATAAATAAAATTTAAAAGCACCTTCAATTTGTACAACAAGAAAAACTATGAGAAAACTTTGGCTACTAATAATGACTAGCATCATAATGGTGATCATCATGATGATGATGATGCCGAAGAAGTATGTATGAATAATAAAACTTTGCTCAAATCTAACAGAGTAATGCGAAAAAAGGAAAAGAAATAAAAGAAAAAAATAAACTTAAAAAGATTATTAAAAACCGGTAGTCATAATACCACCAACCAAACCAGCCAGCCTCAGTCAGCCATTGTTTATGTACTGAGGGGGAGGGAATAAACTTTTGTACATAACTGTCGAAAATTTACTTCTTTATATTTTATTTATAAAATTTATGATGCTTATTGAGTTGGCCAAAACTTTTGTATATAGACGCTACCACATCAGCTTCATCTAGCAAACTTTATCGTCGCAGTACATTGTCGTCCAGGTACATACATACATACATATAGATTTATTTATTTTTTGTTTTCAAATCATATTTCTCTCAGTACAAGGGTTTATTAAGGCTAATAATATTGGCTGGTCGTCGTCGTCGTCGTCGTCGTCGTCGTGGTAATGGTGCTGCTGATTATGGTGGTTTGGCCTAGTTGTAAGCAGCGCATTGAAATTTGCAGAATACGAGTATACAGAAACTGTATTTTATGTCTTTACTTTAGCTACAATGTTATAAAACATTTTTGCAACATTAACAACAGTTTAAAGAAACGTTACTTGTAATGGAAGCTGTACCGGATGTTTCATTATCATGAATTTCAAGGACAAACTTAAAAGTCCGTTTTAACACAGCTTTCCTTTACATATTCTTCTTCGTATATGCTTTATCCTTAAAGGGAGCGTGGCTTAATTGTGGCTGCGACAATTGTTGCTTTATTGATTTTGTTTTAATATAAAACTTGTAATTTAATATTTTTTCGGTTTTGAATCGAAATTGAAGGAGGTTGAATGATGACATTTTTTAATTTTTCTAAAATTTATGTTTATGGACATCGAGCGTAAGATGAAAAACTATTAACCTACGGGGTCAATCTGGATATATGTATATGTAAGTATTCCTGCGCAATATCAAATTATAAATTATGGACTCATTTTGATACTTAGATTTATGTCAGTTGGTCATCCTGACATCAATGACAGAACAGAACTGTCATCAATGGAATTATTAAAAACTCTAGTAATCTCTTTTAAGTTTTATGTTACATATTTCTATTTAATTTTTAAAAATTTCTAGTGTTTATCCTAATCTCATATTCCGCCTACAGCTTTCCAACCCAAGTCACCATTTAATATATTGTTATTGCTAATACAACATAGACTCATACTTTTTGATGTTGATGTGACATTCATACATGATGTGATATAATTTAATATAAACTTATGTACGCTGTGAAGGCAAATAATTTTATTACAATATTGATGACGTACTTGACGTGACTAAGTGTCATCAATATTAAGACAAGAAGTAATTTTAAAGTCCTTTTATACACAATACGCTATGATATCAAATTCATAATAGCATTCAACGACATTTGTCATCAGATGATTTCAATTCTCGTTTTATTTATATTTGTCAAAATATTACTGTGACGACTATACGATATCAGGGTGTCATCAATCTGGATATAAATTATTGTATAAATTGAGCTTAACATGACAATTGCATATGTAGTTAAATCAGGTAGTTAGACGTTTAAAGAATAACTTTTCGTAATATTAACATAGAAATGAATTGTTCGGATTGCAAACCTAGTACGTGAATTGGTTACCACTTATCAAAGACAACAACCCTGAGTGTTGTTAAGATATTAAATTACATATTTATTGATTTATAAATTTACTTTTAAGTAGTAATTTCTTTCCTTCTTGTTGCAAATTAAGAAAAATGGGTTTTTATAAATTTCTTAGATCCTTTTATTTTATTATACCTTATTTGGTTTGCTTCTTTTGCAAGTAAAATGTTCACTTTTTTTATATAAAAATAACAATAAGAAATTTATTTAATTAATTGTTCAATTCACAAGCTGAGTCGTCTGTCTTATGGTTTAAAAAAAGACGATATTTGTTTATGTGCTTGTGAACAGACAAATTTGTTGTATCGTTATTTTGTCATATTTTAAATGTCAGTTTAATATCAAAAAATTTAAATGTCAGTTTTATATCAAGGTGTGAAACCAGGTGTGGGAATTATAATTTGACGCTAAATATAATAACTTTTTTAGCGACAAGCAATTTTGCTTAAATTAGTTTGAAAATTAAGTTGAAATGAATCATGTATATATTTATCATTAGGAAGAATGTATTTTCTGGTGTTACTTATCACATATATAAAATATTTTTACAAATTAATTTAACAAATAGAATATTCCCAGACCCGGCCTCAATATAACAATTGAAAAACATATAAAATTCAATCGTATAATTAATTAATTAATTATAACACACTTTTGTATAAAAATAACCAACAACAAATATACAATATTGTATAATTATACGATTAGACAACACATATGACGTTAATACGAGCTTGTGAATTGAACAAATTATTATCAAAAAAGAAAAAAAATTTAATTAATTAAATAAATTTTGTTATTGTTATTTTTGTATAAAAAAAGTGAATATTTTACTTGCAAAAAAAAACAGAGTAAATAAAATTAAGAAAAATATTATATTCTGTGCTTAAACATTATTTAAGTGAACCATTTAGATCTTTACATATGTAAGTAAGTATGTTGGAAGTATGTACATATGTATGCATGAATTTTTCGTAATGTAATTGCCTTTACAATATTGTTAAAACTTGCAGTTATAGAATTCTCTAGGTTTCAATCTTCAAAATCAACATGATGGTTAAATTCGAAAAGAACATTTGTTTTTCTTAAATTTACAAACATAAAAAAAAAATATACACAAATTGATTCCCCAGAGTAATAAGCAAAGAAACGTAAAGATGTCGAAAGTGCAAATTGCTGGCCTTTATCTGCAATTGGGGATTTTTTTTTTTTTTTTTGTTAAAGAAGGCAAGAGAAATATATACAAGCTAACAAACATGTACATATGCATGTAAAAATTTAAAATGGTTTGGAAAATTTCTACATTACAATTGAATAAATCTACAAACATGATGCAGCAGAAACAAACAAATTTGCCAATAAGTAAATTGGAAAATACCTTCGTAAGATAAGAGTAGTCGCAGTGAATATTTTATACAATAACGCCAGGAATGGAAAATTCAATGGTATTGTATTTTTTTTTTTTTTAATTTAATAAAATAATAAAGTATTCGCCATTATATTGTTAAAAAAAGGACTGCGTATGGTAGGAGCATCCAATATTGTTAGAAAATCAATCGTGTGTTTTCGAGGTATTTCATTGATTCTAAAGGTACGGTCACATCTGGCAAACATTTGCCCAAAAAAGCGTAACCACTATATACAAATGTTTTAAATACCAAATTCTCTAAATTGGTATAATTATGAGAATTTTCACAAGTAAATTGTTTCTATATACAAAAATCGGGATCGCATGCTAATTTCAAATACTGAAATCCGGTAAGAAAAACACAGGTTACCTCAAATGGCATCCCTACACAAAAAAATATTGCTTTTCAAAAGAATAGAGAAAAAGAAATAGTACCTAAACGATAGAAAACAGTTGCACATATTGATAAAAAATTAGAGTAGTGGAAGTAGTGGCAGCTGACAAAGGAACAAAAAAATTAAATGCAAACATTTCTTTCAAAGAATTTAGAGGTAACACGAGCTAAAACTCTTTCAAAGCAAGCATTAGGTTAGGATGCAACACAAAAATTTGGAGTTGTAAAACCATCAAACATGTAAGAAACAAAAGGAAACTGTAAGTAACAGACATAACTCAGGTTCATTTTAAAATGTTACTCTGTGTTGTCTTAGAAACAAGCAACAAACAATATTTTACGGACGTTCGATAAAAAGATAAATGTTTAATGAAGCATTTTTTGGAAATGGAAATGCATAAAAATTATAAATTTATGTGCTTTTTTTCTGGCTACTCTGAAACAAGTTGACTTATGTATGTTCTTTGTATGTTAATCGTGTTTAAAAATTCAAGTTGGAAAAAAAAGAAACTGAAATTTTTTTAAATTTCTTAAAAAAAATCAAATAAACTGTTCGAGAAGTGTTGCAGGTACTTTTCGAAATTACATACTTAAGGTTCTACACATTTGATAATAATTTATTATCATTTAAAGCAAGTACCTGAAAAAAAATAAACAATTGCCCTTCAGCAGAAAAAAAAAAATCAATTTTATTCTCCGGGGCAACATTAGCTGAACAGCAGCAGCAGTAGCAGCAACATAATATTTTCCAACATATTTGTACATATTTGATGAAGAAATATGGGATTTGCTGATGGTTTCAACCATGTCTTACTTGGTATTTGATGTTATTTGTGCTTTTTTTTTATTTTTTTGGAAATAAATATGTGTATGCTTTCTGCTGCAAGGATATGCTTTATTATATAGAAGAAACAGAAAAAAAACAACAACAAAATTGAGTGCAAATTCGTTGTTACTTTTTTCCTTTTTCGTCTTTGTTATTGTACTACTTTTTGTATTTATAAGTTAATGCATATCTCGAATTTATTTTTAAAATTTCAAAACTAGAGTATTGGAAACTACAATATGTAAACAATTTACTAAAATAAGCATGAAAATAAGCATTGATGTATGAATAAATTCTGCCCCCGGCTTAAATGCTATGACAACTGATGTGTAACTAATCTAAAAGTTCGTCTGCAAACGGTGACTAGAATCAGTTTTAAACATTGTAAACTGAGCAGATGTATGCTTAAATACACATAAAGTTAATAAAATATGTTAACAAAACTGCAAAAGAAATACTACTTTGTGTTGAGATTGAAGAATGGGATAAAATAAACTTTAGATAGAATAAAAAAAAAAAAAGCGAAAATAGTTGCACCAAAAAAACCACCCGCTGAAAAATTAATATGTTATAAAAAGATAAAGTGTTCTCAGAATTAAAAGCTCACAGAAAATAAGTTTGGTTTAAAGCTTAATCTTGAACCACATGACGTCATCGCCGAACAACAATAGAAGGTCAGAAAAAAACGAGTTCTAATAATAAAATCCTGGTTGATTTTTAAACAATTTCAATTATTACAAGCTTCCAATATTCCTTTCTGAATAAAATCCTAAAACAAACAAGTAAAGAGTATTATATTTGGCAATGCCGAATCTTATATACCCTTCACCAAGCCATATATTACTTCACATCATTCAGAAGAGTTGGGTTGTCCCTTTAACCGCAAAAGAGGGTATTGCCGGATAATTATTGCAAAATATGGTATGGGGAAAATTCATAGTGAATAAATGTTCCCTAAACGTGTTCCCGTTTTCGATTGTGAAAGTTTTAGAGCTCAGCTGCCAAGCGTGTTGTTCACGTTTCAAAGATTTCAAACTTTATTCAGGTTTTAGAAAAGACAATGAAAAAAATAAAGTGTTCACGTTATCTATAGTTTACTATACATTTACGAAACATGATACCATATATGATATAATTATTTTTGAGATGTTCAATATGAATCGTCGTTAGATAAATCCTGTTACATCAAGTTTAGAATCAAGTCTTCAACTGTTCTGGTGGCTTCGAATAATCGATATCATGTACAGACAGACGGACATGGTTCATCCTTTCTTATTGGTCGCATATTAATATTGTGGAAATTAGACACGATATTTCAAACCCATAAATACCCTTATCATTTCTGATGAAGGATATAATAAACCGCTAAAAGTTGTGTGTTCTTGCTATCGTGTGTGTGCACAAACTATGTAGGAGGTGTGTGATCTAGCTTTTGTTTTTGCTTATGAAGAGTCTATTTACATCTGAATAATTGGTAAGGAATTCGTAGCTTTGTGATAAAATGTGACAACAAAAGAAAAAAAAAAAAAAAAAAACGCGGTAGCATTTAGATTTTATAAAAAGGGTGCAACATTCTGCATTTACGCTTTCGCAAGAGACCACTTGCACCAAACACTGTAGATGCAGAAAACCAATAACATGCTGTAAATTATAACATTTCCTCATACCTTTCATCACCTTTCTAAAAATCCATATTAATATTCACACATTTGACATGTTTTTTTTTTATTAAATAAACAAGTTGTTTCATACATCAACAACTTGATTAAACTAAAGGAAAAATAATTTTCCAATATATTAGAACTTTCATCAACCCTTTTTGTTATAACACAAACATGTTTTTATTTATTTTTTTACTATGCAGCCCCTTTCCCAACACCGTCAATACATTGATAAAAGGTCCACTTTTCAATTTAGGAATAAATAAAATTCAACACACATGTTAAAGTGTTAATGCGATGTCACAACTTATAAATGTGCCTTTCAACATTTTGGGTTCTTTTTATCATATTTCAATAAAAAAAACTACTAAACATTTATCGATTAGGTGATTTTAACTGCCTTAGAAAAGACAGTTAAGATAATCGTTTTAATTTTTTATAGCTTTTACCCCAGTTTGAGTGATTCATTTATATATATAAAATTTCTTTATTATTCCCTTGCAGCACTATAAAGTAACAACTATATGCTTTTAGTAAGATTTCATTTGCCCGCATTCGTTTAGAAGTAGAATTTCCGGGAATTAAAATGGCGTTGCAGTTGTTAGGCCAATCTAACAAATATAGTTTTGAATAAAATGGCAAAAGAATTTAAAATATATCTTCAGAACAATATTTTTTGAAATGATCAGAAATTTCTTTTTTGATCCTAATTGAGCGTGCTTTTGTGACAAACAATTTTCTTAAAATGCAATATGATCCACCATATATGTATAACCATGTCTTTTCTCAGCGTCTAAGATATTTACATATATATAGTTCTATAATAAATTCTGAAATATCATTCTGGATAATCATCATTATCGTTCAGTTTACATTACAAATTCAGGATCGATTTTTTACACAGATTTGGTTTCAGATCTCTAAGAATTGTATTCGCCCATTATGTTCATAAAATTGGTTTTATTATCAAACGATTAATAGCAAAATATTATATTTAAATTCCTATTTTGTTAATTTGCTACTAAAAATATTAAAGCATACTTTAACGCATGATTAATATTTAATAAAATTTCTATTAATAACACTCATACGTACGGAATGACTTTAATATATTCTATTGAATTATTATATGTACATATGTAACGAACTAGTTTCTATTTAATATATAAACTTGTTAAATCTTAAATGAATAATAAAATTATATTAATTTAATTAATTATAATTTTTAATTGAGAAGTTTATTTAACAACAAAACCATTATGATTTATTCATTTATTTGATTAAAATTTTAAGTAAATAATGAGAATGCATTTAAGTTTATTAAAATTATGTAAGATAAAGTTGTTGTAATTCCACGAAAGCTGTTGTATATGAATACAAAAACTCTTTGTTTCCTATTTTTTGTGAATTTATAATCACGTTTTTATCAATCAATTTATTAAGTTATTTATTCGTTAGTGAAAAATTGATTTTATATGAAAGCCGTTGCACATAAAAATTCTCAATTTTAAATGTGCTTATTTAGAAGTAATTTCCAGATTAATATAAAATGTTAAAAATAAAGCAGGCATGACCAAGATTTCAAGGAACAAGATAAAATCAGATTGATTTTTAACGTACACAGCAGAACAGAACATTTATTTTGGTAGCCGCAAAGCTTTCACTGTCTCATGTGCTCATGTGTATTTTACTAGACATCATGTGTTAAGTAGTGTTTTTGATCGCTATTCTTATAGGTACAACAATTCTGAGAAATTTCAATAGCAGAAATTCAGCACTAGTGACAAATTGTACACATATACCGATGTGTTCAAATTTATCTTCAGTGCCTGCCTTGCGGCACAACCTGAAGGGGTTCTTAAAACCGAGTAAAATTGTGTGTACAGCACCACCACCGAGTTCCTCCATAACATTGTGACTAGCAAGGAAGACAAGGTGGCAAATTCTTATGCATGGACTACCCATCATACCGAAACACCTTGCTGAAGTGTTTGAGCTAACTAATCTCACATTTCTGATGCATATTTTGTTGTTTAGCAACATCATAAAGCGGCTGAAAATTGTTTGTCCGAAGTCGAAGCAGCCATTAGCACTAGCCAACGATATTGTTAGCAACCACTAAAGTATATCCATTCCCAAGGGGATAGAGAATACACCTGGCAGCAGCACATTACCAGTGTGTTCAATGTAGGAATAACACTATTCTAACGCTCAAGGGCTACCATGTTACCATGTATACTGGTCGGGCCACAACAACGAGAACCCCAAAGAGGTTAACTTTCTATCGACTGTAGTCTTGGACAGAGACCTTAAGGTGCCAGTTCACGTTCTAGCAGGTCGGTTAATCTGTTGCTTCAAAAATTAGGTATTGACAGATAAGTTGTATGGGAAATTGGTCAAAGGTAATGCCTGTAAAAAGAAAATTATCCTTTTTACCCGGGAAAACACAGCATCAAAGTATTGTTAGTCACAAAGATGCAATACCGTGCCCACAAGATAAATCAACTAAGTACTTCTAATTAACAGTTTTAACCGAGCCTCTTTACACATTGACGAACAAAATTCCAAGTCTTTCAATGACAAGGACTTTTTAATTTACAAAATTTGCAAGACGGCAAATAATTAAATATATATTAACAAGAAAGATACATATATTACAAATATATGTATACTCAAGCATATGATATATACAACATTTTATAAGATTTTTAATACATATTCTAATTAAATGCCAAGATACTCGTAAATAATTTCAATTCAATTAAAACTGTAGTTAGTAAATTATAAATTTCAAGTAGATGTACATATTTCATTTGAAGCAACAACACAAATGCTACATTAATAAGCATTCATTATCAAGTTTAAATTATTTTTTTAATACAATTTGTGATAAACTTTAGCTGAAAAGTTTATTTAACTAAACAACAATTATCATTAATGACATTTATTTTATTGCTTAAAGAAATGAAAATCTCAAAGCAAAGCAAAGCAAAGAAATTGCAGTTTATGTAAATTAAATAATGTTGCAAAAATTTATATAAATCTTTCTTCTATTATGGTTATTAAAGTTAACAAGTCTGTCATTTATGCGGTGGTGTATTTGCTGTTGTAGTTAAAGAACAATTGCATGAGAATAAGAATACCCAACAAACGTATGTATACAGAACATTTTTTTATGTATTTTGATCTCAATAATGACCGTACAAAGTTTTGAAATTTTTTTTTTTACTTAAAAGAAAAGAAAATATTGAAAAATTGTTACTTAAGAAACATTTGAATTTAAATTTATTATCAATCACTTCACAAGCGAGTGTTTGCTGGGCACAAGAACTTGTAAATGCAGCTGTATACCAGAGAAATATAAATACAAAAAATATGTATAAAATATACAACAAATACCACTAGAAAAAAATAATAATAAATACTACGAAGTCGACTTACTACATACTCAGCTTAATGGTAGTCCTTCAAAGATTGCGCGACAATATTACTATACGCACGACATGACACGATTGAATATATGCATAACTAACAAAGAAGGGGGCGGTGGGAAGGGAGATGGGATTTATAAAAGAAATAATATTACATGTTGAAAAAATAGAAAAAAAAAAAGAAAATTGAGATAGTTTTCCATTTAAAATTATTCACGGCATCACTTGAAAAATTATGGACGGTATGTGTGGCAGAGGAAGGAGTAGTATTGGGCAAAACACAGACAGTCGCATATGTATGGCTGTATATTTATTGGCGAATTTTTTTTTTTAATTTATTATAGTTAAAAAGATCTGGAAAATATTAGTAATACATAATCATGTTGACAAAATTAAATTTAATATGTTGAGCCTGGTATGCGATTGAAGCCAAATGAAATCCATAAAAGAAAAAAGTAGTTTTTAAAGTAACAAAATACCTAAACAACGAATTAAAAATTATAAAAAAAACGACCATATCTTTCAAGAATTTCAATAAAATCTTACTAATATTATAAATGTTTTTATGTTAACATGTTCAAATATTTTTTACACTCGCTGTAGCTTTAGATGTGTGCAAAATCTCTCAAGAGTCTTTGAAGAAAAAGGAGTGGAATATATCATATTAAATGCGATTGGTCGTTCCTGTGTCCACTTTTCTAAGCACATTGTTGTTGTATATTATCGAAAACTAGATGTTTGTGAAAATGTTCATAATAATAGTAAAAAGAACATGTTTGTTTTACCTCTGTCACTGCCCACTTTTGTAATTATAATGGGCGTTATTACGGTTCTTGATTCTATTTGGGAGTGGCGCTGTCCACTTTTCTACGAGTAATCATAATTTTTTAATGTTACGATGTCAACGTGCTAATAGAATTCACTAAAAAAGTATATTATTTTTAATGGACGTGATTTTTACTTTGTTTGGTGCTGATGTTGCCCATCTTCCAAAAGAACGTTGAAGAAGCGCAAACTTTCAAATAAAGAAGAAGAAAATAGTACGAATTCGTGTTTTAAAGCAGCAGGGTTCTGAGAAAAAACACAAAAATATACAAAACATGTTGAAAATCATTTTCTTTTTTAAATTGGTTCAAAGCACAGCAATCAATATAACATCAAGTTTATAAAACAAAACAAGCACTTAAGGCCGTGCTTCACTATCCTATACAATCAGGCGATCTGCCATGTATTAGATGTGTGCTGAAAAAGTATGGTAGTGTGGACTAAAAATGCAACTGTGTGAAAGATTTTTTTTGGCAAATCGTGCAATTTGTAAATATTTATAAAAATTTTCATAAAATGATAGTTTTCATACGATCAAAGGAGTATTTATTGTCAACCAGATGTTTTGGCATCAGTTTTCTATGATAGTGTGGCACCTACAACACCATTTTGAAATGATATTTTAAGTCGGTCAGATTTTTTTAGGATTTCCCTGTGAATGAATCGTACGATTGTGTAGGATAGTGACGTACGGCTGTAAACAGCAAGAGGACTAATCTGAAAATCTATGAAGTTCCAAAAATTATATTGTAGCTCACAAAATTATGCGCAACGCAACCATCTAAATCATCATCAAATCGATTTTTATAAATCAAAGTGGAATAGTTAAACTCTTAAAAAATCAAAAAGACAAGAGAAGCTGCTTTACTAATCTTTGATGATTTAAAACAATTATTAAATTACAAATCATTAAATAGCAGAGAAAACCGTTTTTCGAAAACTGTATGGTATTTTAAATTTTAATGGCAAATCGCTTCAATTTCAGGGCTAAAATATTTAAAAATATCAGATCCTTCACTCGTTCTTTAACCGATCAAAAATGCTGGAAATGAAAAAATCTACTTTCACACATGGCAAAAACATGCAAAAAAAGCAATACGAGCCTGAAAATATTTATTACAAATTCCAACAAAAGTTTGTCTTCATTCAAAATTAAAGGGCTTGATTCAAACGGATTTTGCACTTTTTACAATTAAACAAACAGTTACCAGTGTGAAAAAATTCTTTTACTAATTGACTTATAACACTTTCATCATAGATAAAAGGTCAAAAGTCTTAGGCACGTGTTTGTAAGTTTGTCTGTGACACGACTTCAATAAAAAAAGACAAAAAAAAAATGAAACTGCTACATGGTGATAAAAAAACTGTCATTTACTCAATTTAATAAACGGTGCCAATACGTTGTTTCAATTAAATAAAACTAAATGCATTTGAAAAAATTTGACAAGCAGAAACAGAATTTTTTTCCTTAATCTCGTGCGATACTTCGCTATCAACATTCTACCGCTATTTTATTTTATTTTAATGATAATCTTGATTTTCTTCATTTTCTTGCATTTGCTAAATGCTGTATTTAGTTTCATTTCATACTCTTTCTTTGTATATATCTTTTATTTCTTTCAAGTGATCTCTTTTTCTCTCAATTTGACATTAAGACTGTCATTACACAGTTTATTTAATGTGTGTTTAAAAATAAACAAGCAACAGGAAAAAATTCAGAACATTATTTGCAATACATAATCTAAATACGAGGGATACTGCGAGTAAATTTTTCAGTCAGGTCAGTCTTGACAGAAATTATTAGATGAGTGGATATTGAAAATACCAATTAACATTTGTAACATGAGGATCAAAAAGGATCCTTCCATAAAAATAATTCCACAGAGTTGAATATATTCTTAATTCTTTCCTCTAAATTCATAGTTCATATCAGAAGTCTCAAAAGTTATTATTCATTAGATTTCCGACACACCAAAATAGAACTAAATTACCCTCGTAATTGAAAACCATGCACATTTATAAAATAAGAAGAACAACTATAATACCACTATCAACGATGTTATAAAGTCATGTTAAAAAAAATGTATAATAAAATATGATGGAAATAAAAACCACGACCTAAATACTAAAAAATATGTACACATCCACATAAATATTTAAGAAACTGAAGATGATGGTTTATGTTTTTTCTTTTTTTTCTTTATAATTTTAGTGCACTTTCCCAAGAGATAAAAATTAGTTTTAATAAAATTAAAAACAAAATCATATTTCTTTCTTTTTTTTTGTTTATGGTTAATTGAGTTGTTTTATGTCGTTTTTATCCTGAGTAATAGGATTATCTCAATGTTAACTATTTGAAAAGAGGATATAAAAATAACAAACTTTTTTGTGTGAAATGTCAATATGGCCTCGTTGAAAAAGAAATCACAACCTGTGTAAAATTTTGTTGTTAAAGTAAATTACTTTGTTTTACTGCATTCACACATACAAATAAATTACTTTATAAGTAATTCATATTTATATTCAAATGAAATTCAATGCTGTAAATGATTGTTAAATTGTTAAAATACTCGAGGCTATAAAGACAATAAATTGCCTTAATTAAATAAAAAGTAATATAAAATTTTGTATATACACGAGTATTTTAGTACACCAAAGGATACAAACAAGTGTGCAGATGGCGTAAAACATATACAAAGATATTTGTTTTTTTTTTTGACAAACTTATAGAAGTTTTACTTGCTAATGCTTTAGAGAATAGTTAACAATACATTTTGCTTATCTGCCCAAACATCACATAGAGTAATCATCAGTAATTTACTAATGCAAATACATCAACTTTTATATTTAAACTAAAAATTAAATAAACATAAAGTTTTTAGTTTCAATATTTTGCCTGGTTAAATTAAGCTTGATCACTTTAATTAAAATTGTTTTATACTTCAATTGTTTGCTGAACTTTATTTCCTTTTTTGAGTTTGAATTAAAAGTTAAACAGTCATAATAAAGCATAACTTTTGGGGCCACAATGAAAAAACGTTTTTCAAACATTCAAAAATCTAAAAAGTATAAATTGAAATACTTTGAATAAAATAAATAAAATTTATATAACCAACTATTCCCAGTAAACATTTTGCTTACCGATATGTCTGACATCAGAGAAAATATCTGAAACTTTGCCAGACCCTTCCGAACAGAAGTAGTCCAAAAAATTCTTTCCATTAGCTATTAACTTGGTATGAGCTCAGGTCTAGGTTTCAGCTATGACTGAAAATATTGCTGAACATTAATGTTTGCCATGATGTCGGCTATCAAATATCATTTCCTGCAGTCAAGAAATAGTCATTTAACAAAAACTTGCAAAAAATCGTCATCATCAATATAAGAAGTATCAGAAGTAAAAGTTGTATAAAAAATATTTTTATATAAATACATTTTTTATGAAGTGAACATTTTGACAATTTAAAGTTAAATTTAGTCAGAACATGAACATCTAAACGTATTCGTCATATACCAGAAAACCAACATATTATAGCACAAGATCCCATGATCATGACTGACATTTATCATTTTATAAAATTTAAAAGTTTTTCATTGTATTTTCCCAACTCAGTTAAGAGCAACTCTCAAATATAAACTCTTTGGCTGGTAACAGGTCGCAAAGGTCTAATAAATTGGACTCAACTTTCGTTAAATTATTAAACGTTAAATTTTAAACGTTACTTGGGGAACTATCAAGAGATATTTCCTTGCTTGCCACACCGTTTCCATGTTCACAGATACGAAAAATATAGATTAGAGGACTTCATCTATACGAATGTAATTATGCGGACAATTAATGTACATACATTTATCATCCATTTATGACAGACTTTCAATGTGTCTGACAAGTCTGACTATGAATTGTTACCTTAAAATTTAGAAGATAACTTGGAAATATTATAATACAGCTTTTAGAAATATCAATATTAATATTCAAAAATTCTATTAGAATTTCTATAGAGAATTCTTTATAATTCGTAGAAAATATTCTCTAGCATTTCGGTAAAGTTTTAATCAGTTTCTGAGATAAAAACCTCCAGTTTCTTGTCAACCACTTAAATTATTTTCGCCATAATTTCTGACCGCTTTCGGTTAAAAATTTGGGAAGTTCTGCAGACTTTCCGACCGAGTTTGAATAGAATTTGGTCAAAAATGTTTGCTGGGTGTAGGTGTCCAGTGCATATGTGTGTATCTTGCCGTTCGCCTCTATGCGTTAGTGGATGCAGATTATCCTTACTTTCATATCTGTATCTGTCTATCTCTTTTGACTAACTGAATGTATGTACTCGTATGTGTGTGTGTATTTACATATTTTTTTTTTTTGTCGTAACACAACTACTTCATGCTTACAATTCATTTTTATAGCAATAAAAAAATTACATACTTCACATAGTACTTGACATACAACAACCAAATCTAATATAATATACACTAAACACATACAAATGCATACTAATACCAGGGTATTTATACATGCATTCATTTAATATTGAGTTACTTTCATGTATGCTCTTATTTGAACATGAGTGTGTAATCAGTTGTTCTAGATGGAGAATATTTTTTTTTTTTTTGTGAATTTTATTTCTATTCTATTATTTTATTTTATTTTTTTTTCTAGAAAATAACAATCGCAAACTGTTAAATAACTAATGCAATAAAAGTATGTGGGAGTTACAGCGAAAAAAAAACAAAGAATACAACAAATATGCTAAACATGAGATAAAAAGTATTTTAAAATATAAAATTTTCACACTATAGAAGAGCTCGATATTGCTTGATAAAAACTGAAGAGTGTTTTACTAAAGTTATAGTTCCAACAAAGCTCAAGTCCCTACCTATCTGTTAAAGCACAACTGTAAACTATAGAAAAAACAACAATATACTGTAAGTTTATACAAGTCCGTAATGCTGTGCTTTATTGTGTGCATCAAATGAGAAAAGTCCTTTGTAATTCTTTTTTTTTTTTGTATTCATGTAAATAATTTTTTTAACATCTCGTTAGTTTTTCTTTTAGTTGCAGTTGATGTTTTATATTCTATAACCATTATTTTTCAACACAGACAATGCTTTCTTTACTTAACATTCTTGTTTTTCCCTTCCAATTATTCCCATTTTCTATCTCTTTCTCTCACTGATGGCCTTTTGTTGGCTTAATACCTGAATTACAATTAGAATTGAAATAAAATAAACTTTTATATAAAATCTGCATTACTTTGGTTATTCGTACGTCTGTCTGTCTGTCTCTTTACCTTCTACATATTTTATTTCAGGACTTTTTCCTTTTTTTTTTCATTATTTTTTTCATTTGTTGTCGTTTCAAACAACATACTTAGCAGTTAACATTATTGTTGTAATACTACATGTTGTCGCTGTGCTGTTGTTAGGTACCCTTTAAACAAATTCCTTTAAGTTTATTAAATAAAACTTTGCTGGTAATACGAAAGTTTCAAATTAATACGAAATATTTGTGACATTATGGAAGCTTTGTTTTGAAGTTTTCTTGGATATATATAGCGCTACCTTCGAAAGATATTCTATGAATGGCATTTACGTTTTAAGTAAGATTTTCAATAAGAACCTATTAAAAAAAGTACAATTTAAAAGAAGTATCATGTAAAAAAATTTGCTTTTACAAAAAGTAGTATTAATTAAAAATGCTTTTTATAAAAAGTTTTCATTAAAAGGGTCTGTTATATAAATTGCTGTTTATATACATATAATACTTTCTTGAAAAAGTACACTTAAAAAAACTTCCTTTTATTAAAAAAGCATTTCACAAAAACTGCCTTTAATAATAATTACCTTTTATTAAATGAAACCGTTTATAAAAAGTAAATTTGATTAAAAAGTATTACAAATATATGCATTTTATAAAAACTATCGTATATAAAAAGTACGTTTTATAAAAAGTACCTTTTATAAGAAGTACCTTTTATTATAAGAAGCTTTAAAAAATCTTTTGTATAGTGGCCTTCATAAAATGTACCTTTCATATAAAGTACATATAGTATAAAAACTGCGTATTATAAAAAGTACCTTTTATAAAAAGTAGTTTCTATAAAAAAGAACCGTCTGTAAAAATTAACCTTTCATAGCAAGTGCCTTTGGTAAAAGATAACTTTTGTAAAAAGTCCTTTTTTATAAAAATGTACATAAATATATACAGAGCTACATCAATACATACATACATGTATTATACATACACATGTACCTTACAAAAAAATATTTTGAAAAAAGTACATACTTTTAATATTCGAAAATTCCAACTTCCCTCGATTACTTCTTTTTAAAATTAATAAAGTTTCTAACAAACAGAAGCCAAAACAAACGAAACTAGCCATTTAAAGAAAAAAAAAACTTGCCGCAAACTACAAAATACCTGCACAATCGCAATTAATTTTCCCCGTTTTTTTTCTAATGCCACCTGCAGTCTGATTTGTTTATCTTAAAATACGCAAAAAAAAATGGATACAGCAATATTAAGCACACGCTGATTTTGCGGTAACTATCGTGTATATTGACTATTATCACATACATACATACATATATACATACGTAGAATGTGTCAAAAGAAAAAAAAAAAAAAAAACAGAAAAATAATATATAAACATTTACCCAAAAGGAAGCTGCGTTCCTAAACTTTGTATTAAAAACAACAGCATGCCACAACATTGTTTTTGTCTCTTTTATAATTTGTTTATATAAAATGAATTGTTGTCATCTTTTTTTATTTATGATCACAATGAACTACTTTTTTTTGGCGAGATAACGTATTCCTATTTATAGTTTTTTGTTTCCATTATTTCAAACTTTTCGAATAATAAAATTAAATTTACCACACACGCAAAACTGAAAATGGAAAAGCAACAGGAGTATTCCTTCAACTATTATATAATGTTTACATGATTGTATGCGTGTTTGTTTAAGTATTTGTTAAATTATTTTATTTATTCAATCGACTAAAATATTAAGTAAAACCATTAGGTGGAACAACGCTAAGGTAAATAGTAGAAGATAAAATTGATGAGACACTGGGGGCATTAATATTAACGAAGGAAAAAAACAAAAAAAAAAAAAAATTCAAAACAATTGCGAAAAAAACAAGTGAAAAAGAGGAGGGGTGGTGGGTGGGGGTTATGCTAAAGTTGAATTCTATTCTATTTTCTACTTCTGGAATTTGCATCTGTATTCAACAATTTTTATTGCCATAAATAGTTTTAACTAAAGCTGTACGAACAGGAAATTTCTAATCAAAATGTGTATTAAAGCTTTTAGCTGTATGTTTATTTTCCTATTGGCAAGTACAACAACAACCATAAATTGCTTTTTCATATGCTGTTTTAATACTTCAAAGGAGAGACCCTCTTTTACTACCACTAAGTGTTTAACACAGGCATTATTTTAAATGGTTTTGCGCATAAAAAGTGTTTTTCCTATTTCGTTTTTATCCTGGAAAACGTGCAAATTGCTTTCTTTTTCGTTTTTTTATTTTACTGCATGTGCAAAACATTTCTAAAGCGATTTTTTATATTTTGTTTCGTTAATAATTTATTTAGTTAAAATTGAGTTCGATCGACCAGTTTTTGGGTTTGTGCTCTTCTCATAAATGAATATGAATAAGCACAGTGGTTTAGAAAAGGCGAATTGCTTTTTAATTTTTATGAAATTTAAATTCCACTTTTGAAGCCTGACGATTTGGCTTTTGTGATTTTTGTTTCGTTTAGGCGATTTTTTGCAGATAGTTGCAGAGAGAATCGGTGACTACACATGGGAAGTTGAGCACTTTTATGTGGAACATTTTAACCCTACAAAACGTTGATCCTTTCTTTAAAAGTAGGACAAAAATGTCGTTCTTCAACGGTTTAGTGGCCTTTACCGAAAATAACGTTTGTTCTATTCGGGCAGTGTAGTTGAAATCTAAAGGTATGTTTAGCTAATAAATTTTTCTGATTATTAACATAAAAGTACATACTTTAGCCTAATTTGTTGAGTTAAAATTGTTCATGGATCCATGGGCCGAATATATTTATAAGTTTAATTTTGTACCTTTTCTTAAAAGTGTGTTTTTTTTTAACTAAAATTAGACGATAGGATGGCAAGTTATAGTAAAACTGCATAGATCTCTAAGTAATATTGTATTTCAAAGCACACCGAGAGTGATTTCTGAATGTTTAATTTTACATCAGGAGCACATGAACTTATTTTAATATTGCCACAAAGATTTTTGGTAAACTTCAGCCAAAGTATATACTGAATTAAATATGATCTAAAAAAAAGTAAGATCAATTTCTTATCTAACCCACTGTAATAACTTATTCATATTTATTTTCTTTGTTTCTCCTTCTAGCATTTATTTTACTTAAGCAATTTGTTCGATGTTTTTATTTCTTGTACATTCGCAGCATTTTTGTAGAAGTGTTTGGTTGTTTGTTTTGTATGTGTATAAGTTATTTGTTGGGTGCACTTTGCAAAAGGAAATATTGCAACTTAATATTTTTATATATAGTTTTTTTTTTGTTTAAAAATTAATCACTTCTTAAGTAGATTTGTGCAACAATAACGTATATAAATATATATTTTATGCATATTTTTTTTTAAATTTCTTTTAAATTTAAGCTGCTTAAGCGTTATAAAAGAAAAAGGTAAATTTAAAATGCAAACTAAGAAGAGATTTGCTTCACTGTTTCTTTAAATGCTCAAAAGTAAAGAAGTTTATATGCTTTGAATGATGAAAAAAATGTCAGTATTTATAAAATTAAATATTTAAATAACATTAAACAAAACTACAATGGCAAGTAATATTTATTTATAAATAGAGAAATACATAAATTATCGTACAATATTTCTCTGCATGAATAAAGAAGGGGATCAAAATACGCTACGAAGGATGTGTATGGGCTTAAAAATATTAAAAGAGATGTCTTTTAAGGATGAACAAAATATTTGAAATAAATCTTTGCGCAACGAAACTAAATAACTTTTATTGTTAAGTAATGGATCCAAAAAAAAAACCCATTGTGAGAGGTCAGCACCAAGGGCTTGCACTTAAAAGTGACAAGTTATCTTTGGATTTCTTAAGAGTGCTACATTTTCGACTTTGCCAAATCTTATTTATGGTTATTTTATTTATAAATATTTATAAAACAAAATATTTCAAAAATTTTTGGTGTATAATATATGATGATGATTTTAGTCCTAAGCCAAAGGCTGTCCCATCAGTTCAATATCCAAGTTTCTAACTCTTACCCTACAAAAATTATTGGAGTACATGGTCCATTTTAGATAAAAGGAGTAGTTTTTAGACTACTCCTATGTAATGCAGCCGTGGACCATTTCATTTGTACACACATTTATAGTTAAATACCATTTGGCAACACTAAAAATGTTTGGAGTTAAATTGAAACTGTGGCAGCTCTCCTGTTAACATTAAAACTAATTCAGGGAAGCTTAAAGAAACAAAATTTCTGAGTTTTATTTTGTATTTTTATATAATGTAATGGAAGGGCTGAATTCACACATTTGTATGTACTTAAAATATCATTCAATTATATTAGTGACAGAGATATGTACATAGATATGTATGTATGTATACACTTTTACCGGAGTTCCCCTGTGGGTACTCCATGGAATAGCAAAATACAGTAGTTTCGAAACTAACCCCTGTTACGTGGTCCAGCCCTAGGACATCGCAATGTAAATTGGACCATGTTTTTTTTCTCATACACTTTGGCTACATTTGGAGTACTCATACTCCATTGTGGAGTAGTCCATACGCGCATGTATAGAGTACACCCATTTTTTGCAGGGTATAGTGGCTTCGGAAAACCGATTTCAAAAAGACAGTTGGGCAAACTTACAGACGGACATGGCTCAATTAAATTCCTTATCTATAACGATTAAGAATATATGAGCCGTTTATTTTGAAAATGGCATAAGTCACCCTGTTTTTAAGTCGAGATATTGAAGGGTTTAAAAATATGGAGAAATACTGAGAAAAATATCAGTATCATGAGATAACAAATACAAGAAAATCTTCTCGAAAGTTAACATCCATATTTTTAAACGTGTTAAAACGCAAACGCCTAAATATTTCGACTTAAAAACAAAATAACTTATGCCACTTTCAAAATAAACGGCTCATATGTATGTATATATTTTCTGGGTCATATACTATATAAATATTATTCGAAATGTTAAAATGACGATTCTTTAACAGACTTTTATACTAAAAGAAATAGATATGAATCGCTATTGTTGATTGTGAATCAAAATAAAGAAGGCAAAATATATAGTTGAGTTGTAAAATAGACAACTCAACTTAGTTGGGTTCTGAATCACAATAGGGGGATAATATATTTTTGGATTATTTATTGTGTGTTAAGTATGTCTAAATGCCTGCATTTTATTATTGCTGCTGGCTGAAGTGGTTCTAGCCACGATTACATAGCAAATTATGATAGATAATGTGAGTAAGAGTCCTGTTCAGGGCATAGCACTGAATAAGACATCCAGCGATTAATTCTGTTAAAAATTTTCAGCCTATACGGGGTAACTATCGTTCACAATTCTCAAATTGTATTAAATCACAATTCACAAATTGTATTATTATGTGCCACAATTCGTATAGTTGGCTAATTTTTCCAGTTTTATTTTTGCCTCAATAGTAAAAATTTAAACAATTACTTTTCCGTAAAACAGACAGTATGCACTGAGTCATAAGAGAACTGCAAGTGAAACTTGTTTCTTAATTCAAACTTCCTTTAAATATTTCGGTTCAATTTTTCGTTATTTAATTTTGAATTAAAAATACACTAAAAAATTTGTTTCGAAATCGTCTTTGGGGAACAAAACAATCCTCCCAATTTAACAGTTTGTCTTTAAATATTTGTTCACCTTCTCTTTAAAATTATAAACAAAATATTCCAACCAATACTTAATTAATTAAAAAAAGGGATCTGTTCTATTTTTACTTAAAAACTAGCTAAATAAAAATTGTAATAATTTTATTTTTGTGCAGACGTACCAAAGAGGGTAAATAGAGCATCAGGCGTGACCATCTACAGAAAAAAAAGAGAGAAAAGAGAGACTTAGTTAGCAAGAGTTTAATGTAAAATAAATGAAGTTTAATAAAAATGATATTAAAAATTAAAATAAAAAATAAACACATTAAATAGGGAAAATTAAAAAATAGTTATAAATAAAGATTTTTTGTCTTCTAGTTTATGAGAAAAATTAAATAAAATGTTAAATTAAAAATTAAGAAACAAGTAAATACATGGAGAAATGTAAAAATGTAAATATTATTATGAATTTAATGGGCCATTAAATAATCTATTTTATTAAACTGACGACACGTGTTGAATGTCTTGTCTTCAATTTTGTGTTGAAATATTTCGAATGGATTTTTTTTTTTTTTTTTTTTTTGGTTGAATGTAATTAAAATGTGAAAATGTTGTGAAAATGTTGTAAAATTGTTGTAATTACTTTTTATATAATACCTAGCAAGCTCTAAGTAAAGTATTAAATATCAGGCGCGTATCTGAGCTAAGGAAAAAGGGATAATCCCCACCTACAGCCTAAGCGCATTAAGTACAAGTAATTTTTATAAGAAATTTTACACACATTGGTTCACGTAAAAAGTGGGCAGTGTCCTGCCCTTAAACTATTTCTATTAAACCGATTCTTATGAATGTTTCCACAAAATTTAAGAACTCATAAAAATAAAACAAACAAAAAAATATGGTTTAGCCACCCCCAAAATAAGCTAATATTCTTATTCAACTAAATCAGTAGCATATAAAATATAGTTTAGAATTGAACACATATTGGAAAGAAATTTTACGGCCTCCAAAAACTACAAAAATTACAATTTTACTCTTCATCGACTATTTCCAACTGGTTTTGCTTTCCGTGCAAACTGATTTAAAAATAAAAGACATGATCAATATCGCAAAGAGCAGGGGAACAATTACAAGCAATATAATTTTCAGCCTTGAAAGCCGAACAAAGTTGTTTTTAAAGTTAATCGTACTCGTCAATAGTGGTCTTGTGTAATTGCAATTTGCACCCCACTACATACCAGATTACATTTCTTCAATGATTTTTGTCTCAATGCATGTTAAGGCCGTGCTTCACTATCCTACACAATCGTACGATTCATTCACAGGAAAATCTTGCAAAAATCTGACCGACTTTAAAAAATCGTTTCAAAATGGGCTGACTTCCAAAACGTTCGTATACAAAGTTTGTATACAGTATTGCTAGCCATGGTGTTGTAGGTGCCACACTATCATACAAATCTGATGCCAAAACATCTGTTTGACAATAAATACTCCACTGATCGAATGAAAACTATCATTTTATGAAAATTTTTATAAAATTTTACAAATCGCACGACTTGCCAAAAAATCTATCACACAGTTGCATTTTTAGTCCACACTACCATACATCTTTAGCACACATGTCATATTTTGCAAATCGCGCGACTGTGTAGGATAGTGCGGCACGGCCTTTAGCTAATAACAAAGTCTACATGTCTACAAAGCCTACAAGTGATCGAGACGTCTTCTACATGATCAGAAAGTAAGCGAGCTTGTATACGAGCTGACTACCAGTGAGCTGCAACAAGCATGATCGAGCCTACTTGTTCCCTTACGTTGAATTTTAAGAACAACACAAACAAGTATTATTCAATTCTATACTCGTTCGTTTTTTATGCACAAGCAGAAAATTCACCAACAAGTCTAAATCATTTCGTTCATTTGATGCGAAACGACACAATCAGAACATTCATGTTAGCATAAAACTGAATGTTTGAAACGAACGGTTGCGTGAACAAAAGTGTTTTTGCTTTTGAAAACAAACGATTAGATCATAAAAATCAATGTGCATAATTAAGTGTACCCGAAAATTAAACACTTGCTGCAGCTCACTGCTGACTATTACCAATTTACAATATTTTGTTTTTAGGATATACTAAGTCCTCCAGTATTCCAGTGTTTATTGAACGAACACTTCACCATCTCGTTTACTTTGTGTACAAGTGACTCACTCCATAAATGCGGTAATACATTTGAAATGAGATAGTGTGCATAACTGTCTTAAATACATGTATTGTAAATGGGATAATCACTTCTGTAATCGAATTTTTCGCCACTGTGACCAATCGGTTGACAGTAAGCGCAGTTATTATCAATTTTCTTCTCTTTATAAAAATTTCATTAGAATTTCGAGAGTGTAACAATTTATGAATTTATTTATGTATGTTTGTATGAGTATTCTAAGCTAATTTTTAGGATAGACTCCTAAGAAGATGATCCCTTAAAATATACTAAAATGATTAGGGAAATTCTTAAACTTCTTGAAATGATTTACTTCAAAAAAAAAAAAAAATGCAGATATCACATAAAAATTAAACTACATATAATCTCAAATATCAGAATTTACGAAACACTTAAATGGAAAATAATAGTTAAAAAAATATACAAACCATTAGAGAAGTACGAGTATGATATTTAACAAAATATATAAATTAAAAACAGCATGAAAAATTTATATATAAAATGAAATTGAAATAAATTAAAACATTTTCTGTTGCTGTTTGCTTTTGTTCCAACAAAAATAAAACTAAAGCGCAATAGTTTTAAAGTACAAATGCGAAATGGAAATGTGGGAAAATATTTTATGTAGAAATACAATATCATACAAACAATTATGTATACATAAGCATTTGGAAATGTAGGTGTATATGTGTACATGTATGCACTATAAAAGTTCAATACGTCTGAATCTAAATATTTATTTGGAACAAAAAATAAATTTTTATATAAGAGAAAAACATCTTTTATATACTTTGCAGTAGAAATAAAATTAAAATACACTACTAATGAGTTTTTAAGAGATTGGAAACTTTTGTATAAAATAATAATAAAAAAAAATATATAATAAATAAATTCTGCTGAAAGTATCCCAGCAACATACTTTTCAGTCACAAACTACATACCGTCCGAACTACTTTACAGCAGTTACAACAACTACTTATTTGTAAACAAATCATTTATTTATTCTCTCCTAAGCAGATTAGCAGTGTCTGTGCTTGTCATTCTCAGTGTTCAGAAGTTCAACTTATAACGAAGCAAATTATCTTTATTTATTGTGTGTGTGAGTTTGTAAAAAGAAATTTTAAGCCAGTGAAAACTTTTTAGTTTGTATAAAATACACTTAGCACGTTTTTAAAACTTAGCAGCTACTTTTAAATTTTCATTATGTTTCAAATATTTAATAACTTGTAAATTGCCTCCAATCAAATCGCCGTGCTAAAGTAATGAGTTAAATTCTCAAAGTAGAAGTACTGAAGGGTATTTCCCATTACTTTTCAAACGAAATTGTTGCTGGGATGTATTTCTATTATTTCCAGTTTGAAATAAAATATATAAATTTTTTTCTATTACTCATAAGACTAATTGATTAACTAATTACTTTTTAATATTTATACTAGGAACATTATTTTAATAAAATAAAAATAAAATTCTTTAAAAAATATATAAACTAAAATATTGTACTTTTAAAAGAACAATTAAAAAAATTTTACAATTTCATAAAATATAAATTTTACTTACCTCTTCATTTAAATTCGAAACAAGCAAAACGTTAGAGAAGCCACGCAAAGCAGGGGTGGCTGTTTGTAAAGCACCACTATTGGCCAAAGCAAATGCACCCAAATTGGGTATACCACTGCTGTAGCCTCCAGCCAAGGGAGTACCAATACCCAGAGCAAATGGTGGCAACACACCAGGTGCTCCCAAGCCGTTTACTATAAAACAAAAAGAAAACAAAAAAAAAAAACAACGAATATTTTAAAACACATTTTTATTTAGTTGATTTTCAAGATATGTTGTTAATGTCGCAAATGGCGTTTAGAAAACATAAAAGAAACTCATTAAACTAAACATCACAAGCTTTGTGGTTAGTAAATGTTATAAAAAGATAATATGTGATTACAAAATCTATAGTAAATAAACAAAATTATTTGTATAATTATTAACAATATGTTTGTATGTAATTGTTGGTAGAAAAAGTTACAAAAAATTATTATAAAAACCCAGCAAAAAGTGATTGATTTGGAAATAATTTCAATGAGAAAAAAAATCACAGAGCATAAATTGAATATTACACTGTAAAACAACACTGGAAAAACACTTTGCGAGTTCACATTTGGAATTTATAACAGAAGAACCTACGATTTCTTTTAGAAAAAATAAAAAAACCCGAAATTATCATTTTTGAAGAAGATTTTATTTATAATTTATTTGTCAATTATTGCTAGCAACTCGGATTGTCAATTGCTGCAAGTTATATTACGATTGGCAATTGCACACCGACAGCTGCTGCTGCTGTTTTCGGTTGTCTTTTAGAGCTTTTTGGCCAAGCAAAAATTTTCCGGGCTAAGGTCCGGTTGCAATCCATATTCGAACCATAAATTCTACAAATTTTATAAATGTGAAAGTTTCGATGATTGTTTCACTATAAAGCGAAAATAGCCCAGCATGTGAAACAAATTAAAATATAGGGTACTTTTTGAGTGGTAGAAAGGCAAAAAGTTAGTAATTTGTACTTTTTATTTTTATACTAATAATTAATAAATTTTTAAAAAATTATCACCATTTCCGCGGGGTGAAATGTACTTTTGGTACTTTTAAACTTTTTGCGCTTTTTTGTTTTTGGTACTTTTTTCTCGAAAAATTCTCTAAACGGATTTGGATGAAATTTAGTAAAGATGTACAGCTTGTGCCCTAGATTAAAATATGGGGTACTTTTTATGGGTTAGAAACGGACAAAATTAGTTCTCTGAGTAATTTTCGTTCTTTTTTATAATATTTTATAAATATTTTCATAAATTAATATAATTGTATAATAATTGTTAAAGCTTTCGATTGTTTTTATATAAAAAATGTTTTTAATTTTAATTTTTCGATATTTCGCCACACCGTTGGTTGGCTTCTTCAGGAGAAATTGAGTGAAATCTAATTTATAATAATTTGAACAAATACCAATCAAAATATTGAAAAATATTTGTCAACTCAATTAATTCAAATATTTGTGAAAGAAAATAAGGCAGAAAAGTTTGGAATAGTTTTTTTTTTCAAGAATATCTTGTTTGTTCAAGAACTAAATGATGCCACAGAAAAATTCATATGGAATCGTCAAAACAATTTGCCTTAACATTTCACTTGAAAGTTTCCAACAATTAATTTTTGCTTGGTTACAAAAGCATAAAGTTAAAACAAAAGAAATCAAAATAGATTAAAACAAATAATAATTTTTAAATAGTTCAAACACAACGAAATAATAAAGGAAAGTGGACAGTGTTACCTATTTTATCACCTGTTAAAGAGGGCCTTTGACGGGCCGCTATCAATAGTAAATCGTTGGCATTTACTAAACCGCCAGCGGTGGGCATAATATCGGCACCCGGTTCACCAGGTGGCAATGAGGGATTTGTAAAATCGCGTGACTTGTCATTATTGTATTTAACATTGAGCGTAGTCATTTTACTGTTGTCAATACGTAACGTACAACAGCCGTTGTAGATATTTTGGCCATCCAAAATTGTTTTAGCATGTTGAGCCGAATGGGCATCCGGATATTGTATGAGCGCCTTAAAAACGATGAAAGTGAAAAAAATAGCAATAAATAAACATAAACAAATAAATAAACAGCCTTATTCCTAAACGATTGATAAAGTTAAAAGTTAAGAGTTAAACCGAATGTGTCCCTACAAAAGTCGTACATGAAAAAAAATACAGTAACTTTAATAATCGTAGAGGAATACGGGCGAGTTTATTGAAATAATTTTCTTTGTAGAATTTATTACGAAAACAAGTCTTTAATATTAAATGATATAAAATTCTTTTTAAATTAGTATGTCCATTAATTATTACCTGGAATGTATTATTTTTTGTAAATGTAACAATTTTTAAAACTTTGCCAAAACGTTGGAATATTTGATGTAAAATATCCAATGAAACAGGATACAATTGAGATTCGACTATAACACGTAAGACTGTATTGGGACCGCCGGCAGTATTGGCATTACCGGACACAGAATTAACAGCATTTGTATTATTTGTTAAAACGGCAACTGTGAGATCTGTATTTGTGGTATTGGTAAGAGGCAATGGTGAGCCGGAAGCTGGTGACTGTATACGATAATCAGCTGGTACAATGGCGTTCTGAAATTAAACAAAACAATATAGAAAACAAAACAAATTAGACCCAAAATAATTTTAAATATTTCCTTATTTTAAAATTCAGTCTATTTTGTGCAACAATATTTATTTATTTCTTGTTTCTTGTTAAGTAACTTACGAAGGTAAAAATTACGACACAAAGTTTTTAAGAAATTCATTTTACTTAAGTCTTTTTGGTTTTAACGAAAAAAAAAAAAACTGCTTTATTTTGTTGAAGCTGAATAGAAAGTTTTCTTAAGGATTACAAGGGTTGTTCAAAAATATTTAAAAAAATTCTTATTTCTTTTCAAATATTTTACTAGTTTAATAAAAAGATACAAACAAACTTTATGTTAATTACAAAAGCATGACATGTAGGCCAAAAAAGTTTTAATATAAAATCTGAAATGGGTTGAACAAACTTTATTACTTATTTTTATTATCAATTCAACTTTAAATAATGTAAACCTTAATTTACACTAAATAAACAAATCCGGTCGTCACCGACACCTTGCCACTCACTCACTTTATCGGAAAAGACAAAACAAAAATAACACCCATAAAAAGAACCAATAGGCCTTACAAGCAAATCAAATCCAATAGATGTCTCAGGAGCTGACATGAAGATGGTCGTAAAACAAACCAAAATCAATATAAATTATAAATAAATGAAAAGAAAAACCACAGAACGGAAAACGGAAATCAATCACACCACTAATGATTTAAAAGCAGACATAGACAAAAATCTTATTATTTAAAGCACATATTGACATTATATTTATATGTAGATATATTAGTGCGTGTATATCTGTGTTTATGTTTAGCAAATTTGTGTATTTCATGTGATCGGAAAACAATTTAATGACAAACGGAAATAAAATTATTCCTATGCGTACTGATTTTTTGATTCAAAATTGCTAAAAGGAAAATCTAAATGGTATATAAAAGATACATACAAACACACATAAACACATACATAACAACATGTGTATGTATATAAAAGTAAAAAAATATATAACAAGAAATAGACGAAGGTGAATTTAAGGTAAACAGCACGGTTTCACATAAACAAACATAAGCACACGCATTCACCACATGTCTCGAAAAAGAAAAAAAAAACCAAAACAGAAAATAAAACAAGACGTGAAGCAAATATTACCCAAGCGTGAGATTTTCATTTTACGCAGACACAATTCAATCTTTTTACAGAGGCAGGACAACGAACAACAGATAAAAGCCAAAATATACAAACAAAAAAGTTAAGGGCATATAAACAAATAAATAGAGAGTAACAAAAACTTTAAGAGGACTTTCGTGCATATAAATATGAACATACAAAGTTATTTACATACATACATATTTATATACTCGTATACGAATATATACATACGCATGAAGATTTTTACGTGGACTTTAAGGAACTAGAAAATATAACTTATACGTGCTATTGTTACTTAGAACATAAAATACATGTTGTTTAGATATGGTAAAGTGAGTAAGTTTTCACACTCAAAAACTATACATTGATATCACGAAATATGTAATTACAAAAAAAAAAAAAAAAAAAAAAAAAAAAAAAAAAAAAAAAACAATAGGTGAAGCTAATCATGTTTTAAATTATAAAAAAAAATTCTGACAACTTTCGATAACTATTTTTGATCTACTTAATGCAGCGTGTTTTGTTTTTGCCACTAATTGTGAATATGCACGAAATCAACTCTCTAACGCATAGAGTTTGTAGAATTTTATCTTGTCGTAAAATATTTTCTCGATCTACATCTTCGCTGAAGGAGCGATTTTTGCTTTTTGTTTAAGAAATTAACAAAATCATCCATCTAGTGGCAAAGGTTTGTTTGCGATTCTTCAGATTTTATTAATATTTGCCTCCGATATAAAACTTTTTTGATATCAAGCCATCGATATCACTAACAGACCAGACCGTTTTATTAACATATGTACATACATATGTATTATTTTAGGAATATTTAACGAAACTTTGGGTAAAATTTGATGCACAATGTTTTTGTAAGCTGCAGTGTGATCATAAAATATTTTTAATGGAGCACAACAACAACAACAATACATCAGATTTTGGAAAATCAAAATTATTTATCACCAACCAAAAGTTTTCTCAATGTAAAGATTGTGTGACCAATTATGCCATGAAATTTTTGTAAAATAATTAATTCACCTTACGGAATTTTCGTACGAACACCAGAGCCGACAATGTTTTCTTCATCCTGCGATCGTTCAAAAGTCGAATTTTCTTTAAAAAGTTTTTCTTTTATTCATAAGTACAAAATAAAGTTCAACTATGAAATATTTCGTACTTTCGTAGCTATTTCTTTTTTTTTACAATAAATTTGTTATTACTTTTATGCTGCCTGAATTGCACGCTCGCATAATAACTGTGTCTATACACAAACAATTTTGTTCGACATCAGGGGGCAAACTAATTAGACCCCAGGTCCTTTTAAAAACGTTTTATATCATATTTTGTATTTATATTTTATTTTTTCGTGCGGAAAATATTTAATGAATTTTGCCATTTCTTTTTTTTTTGTATCACTTTTGCAATTCGCTATAAACGTATGCTAAAAATTATGTCATATTATATGTCCAATACCGCAACTGTCAAAAACTCTTTAATAAAACATGTCCATATTTTATATCTTTCACTTGTTTTATTACAAAACCAAAAAGTTTTTATTTTTGCCTTAAATACGAGAGTTTTCCCTATGGTGTAAAATAAAAATAAACAACAATATTTCCGGTGTTTTTTTTTTTTTTTTGCATATAAAACTCAAAAACACATTTTTCTAGAATCTAAAGCCAAATGACATATTTTTTATATTTTGCATTTTGGCCAAATATGTTAAATGCCCACAGAAAAATAACTTTAATAAAAAAGAATAAAATAAAAAACACCAGGTAAATAGAGAAAAACAAACGAAAACAAATGATATAATACTTAATGAAAATATACTTAAGGGATTTAAGAGTGAAATAAAAATAAAGGAAGAACAAGTGAAGAAACTCATCAACAAAAACAGTAGAAACAAAATTTCAAATTCACTGTCATTTTTTTCAAGTTTTTTTTTTTTCACTTAACAAATCTACAAGTAGCAACAATGGCAATAAAAGCTTTTAACAAAAAGCAACCATAGAAAAGTTTGCTCCATTTTACAAAGTTTTGCGTTTACTTATGGCTACAACAACAACAAAAAAAACTAAAAAAAAAAACATTCAAATAAAATAAAAATCCGGCTCATCATAATCCCTTAACATTTAAAGAAAATGAAGAAAAAAAAAGTGTTTTCCTGTTTTCTTTTTGAGGAAAATAAAAAATACAGAACTAAATATAGGAAAATTAAAAAAAAAAATATTAAAAGTTTTTTAGAGCAGATGCATGACCAGAAAAGTGGATGGATGCTTTATGAACACAACATGACCAAAATTAAAACTTTTTGTTGTTATTTGCTCATGCAAAAGAGCATTACGTTAGGACTCAGTTAGACGGACAAACTTTTTAACTTTGGATTGCTAAAAAAACGGCAACACTGGCAATTTACAAAAGGAGAACAAAAGAGCATATCCTTAATATTCAATAACACTACGTGACAGTTTTTTGACCAAATTGTCCGCAGAGTCGGCCAAAAAAAAATTAATTCATAAATCGACGAATATTTTTGAAGATATTTGCATTTAAGTGACATCATGTTTTTCAAAAACAGAAATAGCGGTTATTTTGACATATCTCGAAAACTGTTCTAGTTTTGACCATTCTGACTTCATATTCCGACTCAGCGGATTAGATTAGATTAGGTGTCAGATACATTTGGTCACGACTTTGTTCAAAATTTGTCTCACAGTGTAATTTGCTAGACAAATGTACGGAAAAACCAATTTTTTGGATTTTTAAAAAATGAAATTTTTATGAAGAAAGAAAACTATTAACATGCGTTAAATAAAAATACAATATGTATGTCTCCTTGTCTTATTTATTTCAAATCCGCAATATAAACAGACATTAATTGATTTATATATTTTTGCTGGATCGGATATTGAGTTCTGCATCCTACCCAACTTATTGTTGAAGCCTTCAATGGGAATACAGTGAAGAAAACAAAAAAATCATTTAGTCAATATTAAAGACGACATTTTCTCATGTCACTTAAATCACAATTTACCTAAAATATTTTTGTTCTGGTTCCTGTAAGTATGCTTTAAAAACACAATACCATACAAACTAGGAAAAAGTAACCTAAAATAACACTGCCAAATAATAAAGTTAAATAACAAACATGAGGGTGTAAAGATAGAAAGAAAGAAAGCCAAAAAACCAACGAACACACACAATAATAATGGCTGTGGTAGTTGACAACAACAGCAGGGAAAAAACAAACAAAAAGTTTTTTTATTATTTTTCATTGTAAAATTGTACGCTTTTTAAGTTTTAATAAAACAAAATACAAAATTTTGAAAAATAAACAAGAATAAATCTTGGTACCATTGTTGCCATTATAAAGCGTTGCTACCAGAAAAAAAGAGAAATGAAAATAAAACACTAAACTCTGTTGTAGAGGTACAACAATGACAAGTAGATGCTTTTTATATAAAGTTGATATAAAAATTATTGTTTTAAGTGCAGAGACAAAAAAATAAAAAAAAAAAAAATGTTAAATAACAAAGAACCATTTTTTTTCTTCTCAATTGACAGAAGGCAACAAGTTTTCCATTTAATATTGAATAGTTTATATTATACTTTTCTTTCTTATGGGTTGTGCAGCAGGACAAAATATATGCGTTCATAACAATTTATTGTAATTGCAGAGTGTACTTTAGGGTTTGACCCATTAATAATTTAAATATTGGTCACTTTGATAAGAGCTTTTCATTACAGTAATTTATTTAAATTATTTAATATCGTTTCATGGTTGAAGCATATTTTATGGGGCCAAAGCAAAATAAATGGTCAGTTTAGGTGGTATAAAAATATAGTTTTTCTTTAATTGTAATTTTCTTTAAGGTATAAATGAAAATTATTATTTGAGCAATTCCTCAAGTTTTGTGATTAAAAATTTTTATTTATGTAGTTCTTGATGTTTATGCAATGTCTATTGTATATGTATTTCATTGGTGTTTTACCAACAGATCCGTAAACTTCCATCATTCATACTTTTAAAAAGATTCAAACCTTTTATCTTATGCACAAATTTGCAAAAATCATTTAAAAATTTCAAAATAAAAAGGGTTGTATAGGGGGGGGGGGGGGGGGTTAAAGATTTGTTACGGATTGGAAATTTTGCACTGGAAAATTATTAAAAAGCGTTACGGGGGGTATAAAATCCCTGAAAAGAGCAATACGTAATGTGTGCACAACCCCTAGTAGACTTAAGCTATGTACAGACGAATGGCAGGTCTTACAATATTGTCAGAAAAATGTCTGACAACCGTCTGAACTTACAATTTTTGTCTTGCAACGTCGCCAGAAAAAGCATTGTCAGTTCATTGTAAGACACTAATATTGTTTGACATCTGACAATCGTGTGATCACTCTACTTTGGCATTGTCAGATAACTGTCAGACATTTTAAGCTCTTTTTTATTGGCAGATGTGTTTAAATTAATGCATCTAACAATGGCATCATTGTCAGATAAGTTTTCTATTGGCAACGCTGTCCATAAATACGATTGGCTTTGATAGTTCTGACAAAGCTTAACAACACATCTGGCAAGTTTAGCCACACAACAATCTGACAACCGTTTGAACTTGCAATTTTTGTTGGCAGATAAATTTATTGTCTGGCAATTGTCTGACTATGAAATTGTAAGATGTTCTTATAATCGTCTGAACTGACAATTTACATTTTGGTAACAATTTTTTATTGTCAGTACGTTGTCAGCATATTGCCATATCTTACAATATTGTAAGATCTGCCAATCGTCTATACATATTTAGCTTTAGGAACTAAATGTACGATCACACTTGTGCAATATTTGGTCAAAAAAGCGTAACCACTACATACTAATAAAAAAAAACTTTTTGATTCAAAGACGTGTTCATTAAACACTTTTAACCCGTAATTCATAGACGATCGATTCATAAAGTTAAAGTGCACATTAAAACCAATTTTCCCACACAAAATTCGTACATTAACGCCACAATAACTTTAATAATAGTTTGTAAATTAGGGGGTTAAACACTTAAATAATAGTTTTATACACAACTTATAGAAAATAATTAATGGATTCCAATATTATTGGAAACTTAATAAATACGTGTCCAGGATTTTGTTTACTGGTTATTATTGGCTACGCTTCTTTAGGCAAATATTTGTCATCAGAGGTGTTATTCGAAAAAACCATTATTTGGGGAAACAATTTGCCCTAGATTTGGGATGCAAATGCCTGTTTCTAACAAATTAAGTTACTGCTAGTTTTTATTGAAACGAGTTAAAAATTAAAAAAAAAAATAAAAAAACAACCAGAAATTTTATTACAATTCAATCTTAATACAATCAGTTCTCATGAAATCGAATTTTGTGAGATATTGAATTTTTAAATTTTTTGCAAAGAATTTTAGTAAAATTTTATGAAAAATCTGTTTTAGTTAAGAAATTGTAGATTTAATAACTTTGTATAACTTATTTCTAGCGATTTGTATGATGGTATTTGATTTCTATTCGATTTCAGTTTTCATTTCTGTTAAGTTCAATGCAACGACTACGATAACATTTCATATTAAACTTCAATATATATTTTCTTTAACCCTTTTATGGAAATAAACTCCTTTTATTTGTCTAACATATTGTTTTCTTTTTATTATCTATTATTTGTTGCTTACACACTTTACGCACGTATGCATGTGTGTTTTATAAACAGATATACATACATACCGTGATATAACAACCCATATAAAATCATAGCAAATATTGCTACATATTACATTTGTCATGACATGATGAATTTATTTCCTTGGCACACGCATACATACATATAGACGTTTTAGCAAAAGCTAAAGCAAAAATATGTAATTTAAATCCATTTGCACACGTCACTAACAATCACATGTGTGAGAAGAGAAACGGAAAAATGGAAAAATGTAGTATGTAAATGATATAGAGTGCGTGTAGATGAGTGCGTAATATGTTACGTTTGATATAAATAAAAAAAACTCGGTAAAATGAAAACACGTACGCTAAAGCTCAACTCCAAGGAATCGAAAAAGCAAAAGTAACAAATATTAAGTTTACCACACAGACAAAAAAAAAAAAAAAAAAAAAAGAAAAAAAAAAAACTTATTTTAGCATGCCACATTTAAGGTGTTTATAAACTTATACACAGCCACACACCCTATAGCATATACACTTCACTTTTCGTGAAGACATGTGAAGGTATGTTTTTTTCCTTTTTCTTTGTTCGTTCTGCAACAATGTTTCTTGGGAATAAAAACAAAAAATTAATAAATAAATAAATATTTGTACACACACTTGCTCTACTATTAGCGTATATTATTTGCAATACTAGAGTGAAATGGCTTTTTTTTTTGCTATAATGAAAATGTATATAAAAAAACAAATTTGTATAACACTAACACCAAGTAAGAAGCTTAACAATACAAAAGTCATCATTCCTAGACAAACATCATGGTCGTTTACACTCCCGGAATTGCGAAAAAGGAAAATAATATTTTAAATGGGATACTCAAGATTAAAATACGAAACAACTTGATAAATAGGGAACAATTTAAAATTGCAAAAACAACGGCGAAAAGTTTACATAATAGAGAGACACCTAAACAGTTGGCTAAAAGATCAGGAATCGAAACCATGATTTCTTTCTAAGAAACATAAAATGCCGGCCAAGAACCTGAGTGTTTTCTACAGAGAATAAATTTGCTTTGCGGTTTGTGTGTTTGTTTGACAAAAGTAAGCAGTGTCACTTTTAAATAACCGATACTTATCAAGTTTCCAGCAAAACAAAAAACAGCATAAAGATGAGAATAGTGGCCAGTTTTCTTTTAAAAATTATTTAACTACACAAAATCTTATTTAAATGACTGACAGTTTTACCAATCGAGACGCAGGTAAGAAACTCTTTTCACTTGATGGAGCAAACCAAATGCCATCAGACGCCAGCAACATACAATAAATGAAATGAAATAAAAAAAAATTGAATACACATACAATACAAACAATAATTTTTTGGTTTTGAAGTACATTCCCCACATAAATAAATAGTAAATGTACGAGTATGTACGAGTGTGTGTGCTTTATTTTATTTGTACATACGATTGAATGTATTTGTGTACTGTTACTTCTGATATACCATAGAAGTTGTACATACATATGAATACCATGGAAAATCTTTTATATTTTATCTTTTAATACCTGTTAAGGATTAGTACTTTTCTTGATTTTTATTTCTCCTCTCTGTGACTTGTTTACTTCTACAGAAGTCATGGAAAAAGTTGCTGATAATGAAATAGTCCGTAAGTTTTCCAGTGATATTCCCGAAAAAGATCCTGCACAATTATCTAACGACAAACAAACAGTATACATATTCATAAACGAATGTAAGCTGCTTTGTATATGTATCGATTTGCTAATAATTTTTCTATGTTTTTAACTAAAATCTATTGTTTTGCTTATTTGTTTTATACATAAAGAGATTGTGTTCAACATTAGATTGAAACAAAGCAGAAAATTAAATAAACACAAAATTGCGTTAAGCCAAAGCATAACATCATTAGCATACAATATATGTATACGAGTACATAGACATAGAGAGTTACAGAGACACCCACCAGCCAAGCCAGCAATGCAACAAGGTTTGCAAATGATTTGATAACAGACGCTAGCAAGTGAACCAAATTAAACCATATTTCTAACCTGTGTTTACTATCCTTTTAGCTACACACAAACACAAACACACAAATAGTTTTACATCAATATATAATTTATTAATTTAGCTTATTCTAAGCAAAAAAAAAAGTTACACACCAAGACAAACAGTACAAAAATATGAATAAAGTTTTAAAAACTTTATAAACAAACAACTATTTTATTAAAAAAAAAAATTTATCAATGTTTCCTTAATTCTATACAAGTCATTTTTAAACTTCATTTTTTAGCAACAAAATTTGTTATTTTGTTGCGTTATTCAATTGCCATATTTACTATTTTATATAAATAAATGAAGTTTTTTGTAATAAAATATGATTTAATAATGCTTAACTAATCTTGATAGAAGTTTTTGCCTTTATTGCTAATGCACATTGGGACATCAATATATTTTATTTTTTTTTTTTGGAAATATATAATCCATTTCTACATGAGTAATCCGATCGATTTTACATACAAATATGGCCGACAATTATTCCTATATAAATACAGAAGTAGAGAAACTTAATATCTTGGCTAGGAGTAAAGTTATTTAGTCACAATTTCGGACAATTTGGATACGTAAACTTTTTCAATTCACACGTAATGCACTATATTTGAAGAAAAACGACTAAAATTATGTTGCAATAAAATATCATATTTTGGTAATAGAACAAGTTCAACGTATACAATATTCTAATAAAAATAATAATCATACGCACCGAATCACTTTTACAGTAGGGGCCTGCACATGCACATTTAAAGATTTGTTTAATATTATTCACTTTATATATTTCAAATACTTTTATTAAATTATTAATGTTACAAAAATCACCTGAGTAACTAAAAAGGGTGGTAGTAATAAAATTCTATTTTTGAAAGCGAGTAGTTTAAAAACCTTCTACCCTTTTAATATAATTTCTCTCGTTTTTTTATTATATAATTTCGAAAATTGTTCATAATTTTTATATATATTTTATTTCTTTCGTTTGTCCCGTAAAGTTAAAATATGCAGCTCAATTTCAATCGTCAGAGGTCTATCACGTAATTTTATTTATATTTGTATTTAGTTAAACGTGTTCTGTGAAAACTACCGATCTGTACCTCTTAATGATGTAGTGATAAAAACCGGCAATAGATAGTGGGATAAATGGTTCGTATTCAGCTTTGATATAAATAACCCCATAAATTAACTAATAATTTTTCTTAATTTGTTTTGAAGTGAATTAAAAAAAATATTCACAACAATTTAATGCCAATTCATATTTAATAAGAAGTTTTACTTCTTTACTGATTGACGAAATTTCATATATATGTACATTTGTTTAAATCTGTTTGCACATATGTATGTACTACGTTTACGACACCAAAATATACTTCAATTAAAGCAATTAAACTAATTATCATTTCACGATGCCACCCATATCACCGCTAGCTGTTAACTGCAAGTCAAATTCGTTTTGTAATGAAAACACAAAGGCAAAAACAAGAATAATAAATAATACAACAAAAACAATAAAAAAAAAACACACAAAAAACTTTATGTTTATGATAATGAGAATAAACGACAACTTGGCAAAAATGTTCTTAAGCTGTTATCAATGTTCTTTAACACCAAAATGACTTGAGGCGTATGAATAAATACATGAAATATATTTACATTCACATTCACTTTCACAATTCTAAGCAAATGCATGTGTGTACGTGTATATAGAAAATGTTAATAATTTGTTTGACTGTGTGTTTGAGTATATGTATGTGTATGTATGCTTGTTTCACATGTTTGCTAATTCTGTTGTAAGTTAATCCTTTGGTTTAGTTCATTATAAAAGTTTTAGTTTATTATATTTTGATTTCTTTTTTATTTGTTGTTCTTCCATATTTTTTGTTATTGTTGTTGCCTTGTAACCATTAAATTACACTTTTGCATACGTATGGGTACGTGTGTGTGTGTGTGATGTAATAGATTTTAACTTGACACTTGTTTTAAACATTATCATACTACAATCTCCCATTTGCCGAGACATCAGACGTATGTGTGTGCTGGGTGTGAAAATCTTTATTTTACAATTTAGTGTTTTAATTCTTTAGCTCTGTGTAGCATTGTGTATTTATTGGATTTATTAGGATATAAAACAAATTTTATTTGTATGATTTTTTTATTTATTTTATTACAAAGGATTAACTGGTTTGTTGTTGTTGTTGTTGCTGCCATTTCTATTTATTGGTTTATTAAATTTTGTTTAGTTTTCGAATTGTTTGATTTAGTTGCGTAAACAATATTTGAGGGTATGTGTGTATATACACAATAATGTTAATGATGGCGATGAAGGTTTCCTTAATGGTTTTAATGTTGACAATATGCAAACAATAAAGTATGTATGTTGTGTAAAATGTTTTTATGAATTTATTTTCAATAAATTTATTAGAATGTTTGTTTAAGCAATAGGTCTTTTGATTTAATATATATATATTGTTGTTTTATTTATATTTAGTTTCGATATTTCGCTAACAATTTGTTAGCATCTTCAGGAAATTTTTTTTTTTTTTTTTTTTTTTTTTTTTTTTTTTTAAAATAATTTAAAAAAAAATTTTCCTGAAGATGCTAACAAATTGTTAGCGAAATATCGAAACTAAATATAAATAAAACAACAATATATATATATTAAATCAAAAGACCTATTGCTTAAACAAACATTCTAATAAATATTTTCAATAAAGTTATGTTTCAAAGTTTTGTGAAATTAGTTTTGAAAAGTTTGATTTTATTAGTTTCTAATAAAGGGTTAAATAGTTTTACAGCAAATCTCACAACAGACTGGTGATTTATGTAATATTAGTAGCGTTGGCATTTAGATTTTCTCAATAGTTTTATTGTCAATTTTAGTAACATTTGAATATACAAATAAAACCAACAAACTATGAAAAGTTTGACAAAAAATTTGTCTTAGATTTCCCTAGACGTTGTGGCGTTGCAAAGGCTAAATGTGAAACCAAAAAAATTATTTGTCTCTCCAACTCGAATCAATTTGTAAATAAATATCGACTAACCCCCATTTCAAAAATTTTCAAGGATTATAAATGCACTGCAACTTCATTTTTGGAAGCAGAGAAATACAACAACCCCTTTATTTATAAAAATTTTAAATGTATTTGATTCAAATCAATTTTAAGAAAAAATTGTATTAAAATTTTTTTTACTAAAACACATTTGATATCTATTTTATTTGTTATGAACTGTGCCATCAAAATTAACGTAAATTACGATATAATACAGGTACAATGCGGTGAATCAAAATAAATGTTTTTTTTTTTTAATTAAATTTAAATGGAAACAAGCTTTCAAAAACATTTAGGTAATTTTTATCACAATTCTTCTTACGATTACAAATAGTTTTTCCTAAACCAGCGCATATCTGCCTGTAAGAACCATTTTGAAAACGAATTTACATATATTCTAAAATATTGATATGATTATACAGTGTCCGCTTCACGAAAATCTATATACAATCATTTGTGCGTTTGTTAGTAACGCATGAACTCCCGAAACTATTTTCAATATTGTGCAAATTTTTTGATCACTTTAGAAAAGATTTGCATTTCGTTAAGCACGTTACGGCTATAATACAGTTAAGGGTAAAGGTACTGTCACATCTGGAAAACATTTGCCCAAAAAAGCGTAACCACTAAATACGAATGAAAACACTTTTGATTTAGATACCTGTTTATTACGTTAAAGAGTTTCCTACATAACTTATATAAAATGTAATAGAATCTTATCTTATTAGATGCTGTTTAACTTAATAAATAAATGCATAAATCAAAAAGTTTTTAATTCGTATTTAGTGTTTGCGCTTTTTTGAGCAAATGTTTGCCAGATGTGACCGTAACTTAAGACAACGTTTGAGGGGCTCAGCTAGAGCTCCATATAATACAAAAACCACATATTTATCTCCCAAGCTTTTATATGCCGTTTTATAGTTAAAAATAAATTTTCTCTTATCTTTTTTCACTTTTTTATAATAGATATTTTTCAATTTATTTGAAACTAAAAAAAAACTATTGAAATTTAAGATTTTCTATAGTTTAAAACTCAAAAAATTTTCCTGGAATAAAAGATTTAAACAAATGAAAGACGAATACTTTTAAAGTAGTATAAGCAATTTGCCAAATAAAAAAATCTCTACTTGAAAAAAAGAAAATGCAAAATTTATTATATATGTATGTATAAAAATATTGTATTTTATTTTATTTTGCAATAGTGTATACCTTAAGGGATTTTATCCTTACGGTAAGATAAATTGAAGAGTAACAGAAAGAAAAAAAAAATAAATACAGAATTTGAAATCATGTGCTAAAACTCAAAGTGACTGATTGCATGGAAGTTGCCAACATTTACACATGCAAAAATATTTGAAAAAAGGATAAAAAGTCGAAAAATATAAGAAAAAACACACACAACACTAAAGCATCAACAACAGGAACAGAAACAAAAAAGTAAACTATTTTGAACTGCAACAAGAAGGAAAGCAACTCACTCATATTTGTATAAATATATAACATACATATACATATGTATGTATAACAGTATGCAATGTAAAACCTTTTCTATATCCACATGTCAGGATATGTGTCTGTATTGGCTGACATTTATATTTTCGTTTTTATTTTATATAAGTATGTATGTATATTTATGCTATAAAAAGATTATATAAAATCAACAATAACAGCAGCATAACAAAACAAACAACGAAGACGAAGTCACAAGTCTTAAAGTGTCAAAAGAAGCAAAACAACAAACAAAAACTGAATTTTCATTTTATAACAATTGTATGAGTTGAAAGCAAATATAACAAATAGAGAAGAAAAGGGAAATTAATTTTGGATAACCCGCTGCCAGCATACACACATGCATACATACAGATGTAGATGCGTGTATGTGTGTCAATCTAAAATGGGGAAAAAGAAAAAGTTCCTATACACTTACATACCACAAAAAATATTTATAAGCTTCAACAAAAGGATTTAATGCATATGTTACCTCAATACACACACATATGTACATACACATACATATGTATATATGTGCAAAACTGAGTTATAACACAAACATAAAAGCAATTCGCTTCTTTTGAAACGCCTAAAATGAAACCCCAACTTAACTTGTTGAGGGAATTTTGATGTATTAAATGTCACATTTAAGGTTTTGTTGGGATCCATCACGTTTCATTTCGTTTTTTTTTTTTATTTTCATCAATTTTCATCTTTATCCATTTATTCGTAATATTCTCTTTGACTTATTAACTTATGTGTGTGTACAAAAAGGCGTACTTAAAATTTGATAAATTAAAATTTAAACAAAAGATCTTAAGAGAATTTTTTTTAACACAACCGAGCATGGTATTAAAACAGAGGAAAAGGCTAAAGTAATCATTAACTACAAGAAATAAAGAAAACAAAATTAAATGAAACACATTTTGTCAATGATAAATTAAAAAAGAATAAGGTTCAGGGAAAATAATTGAAAAATTCATATTTGTTTGTATGCATGTGTAAATGTATTTTAAATGAGGCAAAAATATGCTGCATATTTTTACGATATTTCAAGAAAACTTGAACCCAACTAGGATTTTCAAGTTGACATATGAACTTTGTACAAAAAAAAAGTTATTCGGGCATCTTCCTATACGATTAAAATATTATTCGATCAATAATTTATTCGAATAGAAAAAAATTTCGCATGTGTCATCAGAAAATAAAAACAAAATATTTAAAAAATGGACAGTGGACAATATTTATTACAAATATTTATTTAATATCTTAAATTAAAAATATTATCGATGTTCTAAAAATATGCAGCCGCTACAATTTTAATATTCAATTTAAATTTTATATAAATACTTTAATGAGCAGCCAAAACTAAAATTGTACAGGCTTAAAATAACTTTCGTAACATTATTTTCACCTTAATGTGAGTTATGTATGTATGTATGTATGTATGTACATATGTCTCTACATAAGTTACAAATCTAAATAAGTCTTGTTATGTGGCCTTTTGTGTCGGTGGTGCGGTGTAATGGTGGCTTCCATCTATTATGGTTATTGATCATGTTTATATTAAGTTTAATAGAATTTTCATGAAGTATATTAGACCATTAATACAAGTATGCCACCATTAGACGACAAAGTATGTGCGATGTGCAATTGTTATGTGACATATTTATGTATGTATATGCCAGTTTATCTTTAGTTACTAAGTAAGCTATAATACATAATAGTTTAATGTGCTGTTGAGTGGTAAAATGAATTGTATTTATAAAGTTTATTTACAAAACTACAATGAACTTAATGCAATGCACACACACACACACAATCGCATACAAAGAGCATGTACACAACAGGCATGCAAAACTATTTCAGGCATTAGCCATTATAAACCCGCCGCAGCAGCAGTTGTAGAATAGTGCTGGATAAAAATGAAGGCACTTCTAAGCTTTGAAAAGGATATTTTAATTTATTACAGAAGGACTTAATGTCAAATTTAACATCCAAATAAATTAAAAATTGTCGTTTTGGTAGTTTAATTTTTCTTTCGTACAAATTACATTTAAAACAAATACAATTTTAAAAATTTTGTTTTTATTTTAAATGTGGGCCAGGCAGTAAAATCTATTTTTTAGTATATCTATTTTTAGTTTTTATTGTTGTTGTTGCCTTAATATAAAAGCCTTAACGAAAAATTGAGGTAAATGCAAAAACAGGACATTTAAGAAATTAAAGAATTTAAATTCTAACAGTGTTATTCATAAAAATGTCTTATTGTAGAGATAAAGTACACATTAGTTAATAATCAGTTTTTGTGTTATTACCCGGTAATAATAAACATTATTCACAAACGTTTAATAAAGCCAAATTAACTATTGTGTGATTTTTTCAGTTTTGTGATTCTGTGTTAGCAACATTGTTTCATTTTATTTGTCAAGTTATAATTAGTGTTGTGTACAATAACATACTCGATAAGCAAGTAGTCTCTAATGGTTTGAAAATGTGAAAATAATGTCATATAAATTTTATTTAAACAAGTTAGAGTAATAGAGTATTGCTTATAATATTTCAAAAAATATTAAAATTTTTTAATATGTGTTGTATTGATATTGCTAGCAATGTGTTTTCATAAGTTATTACAAAAGTATTCAAATACCGAGTTCGTTGCAATTGATTACACACCACTAATATGTTTGCTTTATTTATTTGGAAATGTTTTTAATCTTGTTGTGGTTGAAATGTGACAAATTATGCACAAAATCATGAAAAAAAGATGTAATAATATTAATATTTCAAAGAGCAGGTAGAATTTAAGTTATGTACGCATGTGAACAAATATGCATGTACATGCATATAAGTACATACAGACACATTTGTGTACATACTTGCATACGTAAACAATCATGCATATGTATGTACATATTTACATACATATATTCACATTGATGTATTTCTTCTTGAATTTTCTTATTTTATGTACATACATACATATGTATGTAAACATTGCAGAAGGACTGGAAGAATCGGGAGAGTTGAAATACATTATCTGCAAAATATTTAATTTAATAAAAATATTATAGTTTTATGTATATGTATATATTTTGTATAATACTAACGAATGTCGAAATTATATTTATTACAATCATTATTTTATTCGAATCTTTTTTTTTATTTTTCATACTTTTTGAAGTAAATAGTGATTTTTTTATATTAAAAAATGCAAATGTCAACTTATTAAACGGCTAAAGTAGCGCGATGCCTACAATAAAATTTTCGAGTTTATTAGCGTGTAATAACCGCGTCATAGTGCTATTAAACGTTTGTGAATACTACTTTAGCGCATTTTGCTTATTAGCCTCTAATAAAACGTTTGTGAATAACACTGTAACAGTTTGAGAAGCAGGAGCTATGCTTAAAGGACTATAGTTAAGTTGGAAAGTGTGCTAATGGCAATTCTACATTACTCGTACAGTATCAGATATAATTTCTTTGTCACTACACAGTTTACGCCAGCATTATTGGTGATTCTGTTACAGCCGAATCAAACCAAATTAAATAAAATTGTTTAATGCTGATAACTTTCAATCCTAAAATTATTATCACTTACTGTATTTTATTACTAAGACGAACAAACACACAGACCCTCACACAACCACAAACATACGCAGAGTGTACGTTTATATTATTTTGCTTGTTGTTTTTGTGGCGTAATTTGTGTAAACATCATAATTGGCAGTTATGCAAGCAAAAACTAATATACGCACATCAATGCTGTTATACACAGTAAACCGTGAAATGTCCTTTTATTAAAATTTCAAATTTAACAGAACGATTTGAAAATATTTTGTGTTATAGAAGTAGAGTTGTGTGTTATGGACAGTTTGAGAATGTACCTCAGCAGTATTCGAATTAATATTTAATTAAAAATTGCTAACTTCTACTTCCAGACCCTTCGCTTTGAAAATTCAATGGCCTCGAAATCAAACAATTTCTGAATTTTTAATTTCATGTTTGCTGGGTGCATAACACGTTACAAATAAACACTAAATTCACTTCAACATCCTGTATGCAGGCTTTATTAATATGGATTATAGGCGACCTATAAAAATTTCACTTACTTGGGTGAACGTGTATGTTGTAATTGTAGGTGTGCGTGCGTGTGTGTACTAGTTTAAGCAACAAGCAAACATAACCAATATTACATACATACATACGTACAAAAATTCGTACTCGTATGTATGTGTATAGTATACGCCTCAAAGAACAAACAGGAAGGAAAATAAACAACTAATTAATAGGGCAACATTTAAATTATTGGTTTTAGATTAATTCAATAAATTATTTGTTAAGAGGTTACAACAATGGAAAAATAAAAAATAAAGGAGTAGATAGTACATACACACAAACACTGTGGAAAAAAAATCAAATAGAAAATAATGGGTTCTTGTAGCGCTCAACGATTAATTGTATTTATCGCAGCCTGTTAGACTTTGATTTTAAACAAGAAGTACACACAGCAAATTATTGTCTAACTTTTTGTTAAATAAACGCTTTACACGGAACTAAATAAATACTTTAATTGATTTGATATTCTTTTACAGCAATATTATCAACTGAATTAAAATCAAGACACTATAAAATTTCAAGAACTTCCATTTACCAACTACTTACAAACAAATTTAATTTTGTGCAGATTGATTAGTTCTTCGAAAGATGCGAACATATTCCAAAGTAATTAATTCATGTTTAAAAAATATATTAATTCAATTTTTAATTAACATACAATTTTTCTTCATTGAAAAACTACAATAATTTTCAAATGAATCTTTAATTTTCCTATTTTCTGTGTAGTTCTATTTTAGAAAATGCGCCATTTAACTTAAGTTAGAAATGGAAAAGATAAGATCAATTAAATAATACAAAAACAAAAACTTCCAATTCCACAAATTTTTTTAAGTTAACTATTTTTTATATAAAAAAATTTAAAAAACTCAATTAACATATAAATGTTTATATTTATTTAAAAATATTAAAAACTTCCAATATTTTTAAGAAAAGAACAACTTAAGATATGCTCATTATTAAACTAATTGCAAAATTTAATTAATGTTGTTTTCTTTTCATGATAAAATATATTATGATAAAACTTATTTTAATTCCTTGAATTGAACATCACACTGTGAAATACAATCAATTAATTTCATTGTCATACGATATAATAATTTCAATAAAAAAAAAAACAAAAACTTATCTCTATAATTTGAATCAGTAATTATTGAGTATTATTTTATACGACTTTAATTTTCTTTGTATGCATCGCTTGTTGCCATCGTTATAATTATATTTGTTTTTACGTACAGTTACTCAGCTTAAAATCCTAAAAAATCTTAAATAATGAATTCTATAGAAATTTGTATAAAATTAGCACAATGTTATTGATTAAAATCTGTGTGCCAAAACTGTTGCATACATTTTGGCCCCACAGCTAGTTAATAACTAATTATTAAAACACAATTGAAATCACTGAAGCACGCCTAATGTCTTTTGGCCATAACAATTTCGCATAGTTTAATATAACATATGTAAATAATTTATGGCATAAATTTGGTTAAAGAAATATTCGCATAAAATTAAGAGAACCAAAAACATATACAAGTGACTATTTTATTGAGGGAAACAAATTAACAAAAAAAAAAAAAAAAATCCATGATTCGGATGAAAATGTTTACTACAAACTTGTTGAATGTTTATCCTAATAATGAGTAGAAATTTTGACAGTTGCTAAGCGCATCCATGTGAAGACGATGAGAAAGGAGAAAGGAAAAGTTGGAAAGTGGTGAGGCTGCTTTCTGTCTAGGAGAAGTGGATTCTGTACGAAGGGGTTTGAGAACCTATTGATAAAATTCGCAGTCGGTAATAATCGATAACAAATTAAACCGGGCTAGTTCGGCTTTATAGAGAGGCACTCTAGCAACCACACTGCTACTCCTTGCCACCTCTCACTAGCCAGTTCACATAAAAACTAAAATTTCGTAATTTCTTACATTAACTAGTAACTCTTGCACTACAAACAATTTACACAATTTTTTACTTTTATTATTAGAAAATTTTCCAATTTAAAAAATAATTGTGAACTTAACTTTAGGACGAAAGTTTACCGCTTTGAAATATTCCAAATTTTTGATTTATTCAGGAGTATGTTATTTCCTAAACTATTTGTTAACCTAAAACAAGTCAACTTTTTGAAAGAATAATGTACATATATATTTTTTTTTAAACATTTCTAAAATGTTGTTTGCCCTTTGGACAAAACGAAACACAAGTTGTGAAAAACTTTAATGGCCTGTTTTTTACATAAAATAAATAAATTTACCGTTTGTTATCCGATCGTATAAATTATCATCGGAATTTTTGGGACATGTTAAAAAATGCTATTTTCGGAGATTTTATAGCCAGCCCTTCACTATTTACTAAATAAAACGTCATTCAAATTGTCTCCACGACTTCTTCTGCAGGAACAAATTCGATGAACCCAATTTTCGAGAACTTTTTTCACTAAATCAAGTCGTATGTCATGAATGGCACGTTCAATACTGACCTGTAAAGCTTGAAGAGAGTCTGGTTTATTTCGAAAGACCATTGACTTCAAATAACCCCACGAGAATTAGTCTAATGGCTTTAAAGCACAACTTCTTGGAGGCCATTCAATATCACAATTTCTTGAAATAATCGAATCTCCAAACATTTCTCGGAATAATTCAATTGTTGCATTTGCTATGTGGCACGTAGCCAAGTCTTGTGAGCCTCATCGGCTCACGAAAAGTTGCAATTGGAGAACGATTATTTTGATAATAATTTGTAAACGTTGATGAAATTGTAAACACTACTGAATACAAAATGATATCATCCCTATTGGAAACCTTTTATAACAAATGTTTCTAAAAAACTAACATCGAATTAAACTATTTTCATATAAAAATGTCGCAGAACCAAAAAAAAAACCTCCCCATAGTTAAAAATTAATCTATACTTCTTTAATTTACTTAGAAGCATATTATGCTCCTTAAGATTCTATAGAGAAAATGTATCTTTTATTTTTCGCAAGCATTTTTGAGGAAAATAAAAGATGATAAGAAAAACAGATGTTATTTACCTTTTGCCACCTTAACAACAATTCAGTCGGTAAGAAACAGAATTCCATATACTATTTTACTGTGTAAGCACACCTACACATGTAAATGCATATTGTAAAGGAAATGACAATCATATTGTCAGCCATATGTATGAACGAGGTGGATAAAATATGATGACAACAATAGATCTTCTAATATGGCCGCAACAATACAGAAATACACAAACACTCAACATACATACATACATACATACATACGTACATACTAACACTAATAAAAAAGGAAATAAATAAAAAACACCAACAACAACAAACGTCCATTAGTATGACAAAAATGTTAGAAATGTAGTAAAGCAAGAAAATTTACTCACACACACACACACTTACACATACACATCCATACATGGTTAGAAAACTTAAGAATTTGTCTTAAAGTCAAACACATAATCCTACATACACATACTTATGTATGTTTAACATTCAGTTTACTAACACATGCACAGACTCAAGGCAGGACATACAAATCTTAAAAAAAACCGCATAAATGTCATAAAGACAAACGTCTGAATTGTTTTTGTACACTCTGCCTCCCATATTAGAAATTCTTGTACTGTGTGTTACACAGCACATCAAACTTACAATCAAAGATATGAATGAACATTTTTGATATGTTGTAAGATTACTACAAAACTTGTGATGAGTTCTGCTTTGTGCTGATAAGAACGTTGATAACTGGCTGATTGTATGACTTTTATTTTTCACATTAAATTTTTGTGGTAGTTTTGACGAAAATTAAATGCAGCTTTAGGATGCCAGTTGCTAAAGTCTTTTAAAAAGATTGTCTTCGAAATATTTATTAGAAAACATTAAAATTCATTTGAAGACCATTAAAAGTTCAGATTGATAACAATTTCCTGAAATTTCCATTCGTCAACTTGCTGAGCCATCCTAAATTTCGTGAAGTCTTATATTTATTTTGGTAATTTTTTTTCAACCATTTGATGATTTGATTCAATGATGAAAACAATTAAAATTTAGTTTGAAAAATTTTTTTTCTTTTTCTATTCTAAATTAAAATTAAATTATAGACTTTTATAACTGGCAACAGTTTTTCTGTCTGTCTGTCAGTCTGTTTGTTGGTTGGATATGAAAACTATGAGGGACATGTGCTACTAATTCTATTAAAGTATTTATTTAATGAAAAAAAAAAAAAAAGAAAGTACACAAGTGTGATTTAAAAGTATTCTTCGGTTTGTCTGTCTGCTCTTTGTCTGGAAATGAGTTTTAATCATAGAAATGTGGCATTTCATCATGAAAATATTAATTTTTTTTTGCTGTTTGCAAAGAAACTTGTCGTTTAGATGTTTCTTCAGTAGTTTTTCCAGCAAACAAACAAACAAACAAACAAACAAAAAAATATAAAAAAGGTGAAAGGTAAAAGTGATACATCTTCCTCGTAGTTGGTGTGTCATAAAGAAAAACATTTTTCAAATAGCAGCACGTGCTGTGCTGACGACTTGACTGCATCTCGACACTAATGGTGATAACAAACAAGTTTAGCTCAACCAGGCAACGACTTCCACCAGCAGAAGGCGGTGTTTTTTCCTTTTTATGTTTGTTTTTGTCAAGTGTAATTGTGTGTGTAATATAACAGAAAAAGTAAAAATGTCTGTTGGAATTTTAAAATGAAATATCATACGACACACACACACACACGTAGCCTTGCACACTTAACTTGAGATAAAAAAAGATGTGTTAGTTTTTCATAACTTGTTCGTCTTTTTCTTTAACAAGTTGCAACCTTCTAATGTTGGGTATTTTCCTTTCTTGCCATAACAAAGTTTAAGTGGGTTCAGGATGAAAATTGAATTTAGAAAATTGGTTTTTGAGAAAACTGTTTAAAGTTTTAGTTTAAGAAAAAAAAAAAGTAAACGAGAACACACACATATCCCAGCAAACCATGCTATAAAAGTACAATGTACAACTTTTAATTAACAAAATTCTAACAGTTATCAAAAACTACTTTACATGACAACTATTTTTACAATAAAAATTGTTATATACTTACAGCCGTATTCATAAAAAATATCGAATTTCATGTTTAAAACCCATAATAGTTGTTAAAGGTTTTTAATCTTATAAAATTTTACTTTTGGTTTATTAAACGTATAATTTTAAGCAATTTTCCTTAAAAACGCTTCACAAACCTTCAACAACTTTTTATGAATACGGCTGTTAGTTTAGATAACAATTTAAAAAATATTATAGCAAAGTCCTTATGCTCGTTATAGTTTTGTAAGTGAATTTGCCGCATGCCAAGTGGCATTTTGAACAGATTCCTTTTCGAATCTCGCATTAGATATTAAACATCCGCTGAATTTAATATTTTTTGTTAAAGAGTGCATGAAGCCTGTCTGCAGATAGTGAAATGAAGTATGCATTACATAACATATTCATTTACTTTATAAATTTTTACAGATGCTGTAACATTGTTTTCGAGTGAAAAAAAATGGATTGAAAACAAAGCACTAAATCATCCCATCAATTCGGTAAAAGTAGGTAAGAGATCAGCGACAAATAACCACTTATTTATTTATATAGTTTGTTAATGTATTTAAATATTTAAATTTTTGTACATATGTAAAGTAATATTATCAGGCTCAAGTTCAGTTTTATTGAATTAATGAAAATTCAAAATTACTAAGAGTTTTTTTTATGTTGAAAAATATTATTATTTATATCCAAACAGTTTTTAGCAGAACGTATCAGTACTGATTTCAAGGCCGCTACACCTCTCATCACCGTTCAATTGTCCATCTTTACAATTTTCGTAAAGTGGATACTAATTGAGAAGAATATCAACTATTTAACAAGTTTTCAACAGAAATAGAATATGAGAATTAATTTTTAATTAAATTTTTATTCTACAATGAAATGCTGGTTGGTACGAAATTCCCTCATCACTGTTTGGAAATTACTAATAATCAACACAAACTCATAGTCCGTTATCATCAAAGTATTAATTAAATATTAATTCAATAAAACTGAACTTGAGCCTGATAATATTACTTTTCATTTGCAAATCAATATAAGTTCAAATAATAAGTACGTTTATGCCTAATAATAATAATATAAATATATATTTAAATTTTTGCTAAATAATTTGCAATAGCTTTCACAACACTTTCCTAAGCTTGAGGCTTATGTTGGTAAGGTTTTTAGAACTGATATCAAAATCCTCTTTGGTGTGTTGGGACATGTGCATGTATAAATGTATATATGAATTAACGATTCGTTCAGGAGTTTTGAAAACTAAAACCAACAAACGCATTACAAAGAATATTTTTGCAAGAATTGCTACATAGATATTTGCCTGTTGCATTCAAGTATGAAAAAGAGCCTGAACATGATATTCGTTTAATTAATTGAAAAAGAGAATCAAACAAAAAAAAAAAACAAAAAAAAAAAAGGTTTAAGAAACGTACAAAAAAGATAAACTAATATGCAGCCGGTGATGATATTTCTGTTGGTTATTAAAACGCACTTTAATTAACAACGACTGTGGAGTCTGGTTACACGTTAAATGCATACCACAAAAATAGACGGAGTCGCATCCAATTTTTTTTTTTTTTCATTTTGAATAACAGTTGAAGCGATATTGTGCGCTTTTATTAAATAATTTTTGGATTTATCGATTAGATAATAGAGATGAAATGTACTTCGAATTTGAATTTCTAGAGCTAATATATTTTTTATCGGAGAAATATTCGTAAGATGGTCCCATAATTTAAATTTATAATCACTAAATCAGTGTTAAATTAAACCATTGTTAATCATAAGTTTTTTGTTCCTTAAACCTGCAAAGTGAGGAGAGATTTGAAATATTCATCAACACTTTTAAGAGAATGTTGTATCTCTCGAAAGCACCGTTGTTATGTTCTGCTGTGAATGTTGTAAAATTAGGTAACACAAGTTCTTTCGTTTTAATTAGAATATTTTGTCTTGTGATCAATAAACTTAATAATAATCATTTAGGATTTAAAACAAATTAAGTGCAAAAAATAAATCACATTAGGTAGAGGGTCGCAAATCAGTTGATTTTTGTCGGCATTTGTTACTTAATTTTATAAATTTGTGATATTTTTTCAGTTTTTTTTTCTATTTTAACTTAACTTTACTTAACCTTCCCCTTTTGGCCCCGCGCTAGAACATAATTTTATTTCATAAAAGAAAAAATTATGTTCATATTATTTAAAAGTTCAAAGTTTGTAACACGACAGTGTAAATTCTATCTAATTGAAAATGTTACTGATGTTCAAAATATTCACTTAAATAAATTAAAAGCAAACAATAGAGAATTAAATGTAGAAAGACAAACAATTAAGTACTTACGCCATGATTTTGATCCGTTTTTAATTCACGATGATTTGAAAATTGTACATAAACCATACGACCGCGCATCTGTGGCGGATTAATGTTATAACATGAGACCATTGCTGTGGCGGAAACTTCATCGGCCATTTCTAAAAATGCTTGATTTTTGCCCTTTAATATGAGAACATTTGTGACACGGCCAAAAGGTACACCCAAGGCAATGACATCAGCATCACCGGATTCATTTGGAATGTTACGCAAATGTATAACTTTTGAGGGTTTACCTGAAAACAAAAACAAAATTAACAGTTGAATTGGGCAAAGTGTACTTCATTAGGTGAATTGAAATAAAAGTACATACATAAATAAAAAAAAAAGTTTCCTTTTAAGCACTTTTACTTTTTGAAAGTTTTTAATAAAAATATCTGTACTCGTGTATAGCTGCTTTGTTGTTGCATGTTAATTTTAAGAATAATGCTATTTTTAAAAGGTGTTAACTGAAACTGTTGACACTTGATAAAATAAAAACTCAAATAAAAATAAAAAACAGCACAGCAAAATATAAATATGTATGTATGTACAGATATGTATATTTGTTGTATCAAATGTACTTTAAAACCATCAAAAATAAATGCACCAAAAGCTTATTTTAACTTAAATCTTGAAAAGAGCCCGTCAAAAAATGGTAAATAAATAAACATTTTAAGGTACTTTATACAAAAAGACTAAAGAAACAACAACGTTGAATATATACCTTTTAAATCTACCTAAAAGTATGCAGTAAAAAACCAGGGAAGATACCTTGTTATTAAGTAGCGTGCCATATAACAACAATGGCATACAGGTTTTGCACTTGCATATGTTACATGTATGTATGTATATGTGCAGCCCTTGAAATATGCTAAAGATTTTTAGTGTGGCACACTACAGAAACGCTAATAATAAATGTTTTAGCAAAAACTGCAAATGTATGAATGTATGTGTATGAGAGTTTGTTTGTGTATACATATTAGGTTAGGTTTTAAATCCCATTTGTTCACAAACAAGAGGGATTCTTTTTAAGTTCTTTTTGTTTTTACTATAAGTTTATGCTAAAATTTTGGAATAATTTAAAAACAACTACAAGTGTAGTTATGAATGTGTTAGTATGTATGTATGTATATGTGCTTGTAAAACCATCTAACTTACCTACAGCCAGTTAACTATGCATTTCTTTCTCGCTCTCTCTCTCTCTCGTACTCTTTTACAATAGGGCCAACAAAACATACAGTAACTGGCAGCTGTAAATTTTTTATTTCTGTTTTAGAAATTTACCTTTTGTTTACTATTTAAAATCTAGACATACAACCAGACAGACATAAACTGACAAACAAATGGAAGGACGTTGCGTCTATCGTTGTCTGCTGGTTGGTGTATGCATTATTACTACATACATACATATGCATAAATACAGAGTATGTCACCTTTAAATAAGTTTATTCTATTTTATTTTGTCTACATGATTATGTTACATGTTGCATATGAAATGGTTAAAGTATTAAGTACAATGTGCACTCAATGAATTTATGATTGCACTGAGTTTAGTTTTAGTTACTCCAGAGCTTCCACTCTACAGGGACTGTGAAATGGGGAGAAAAAATATATATGGGCATTCATACATACATACATACGTACATACATACATACATATATGTAAATATTTTGTTTAAGAGTGAAAAAAAAATTAATATTCAAATTGCTAAGAATGTTGCATTGGAGACAAATTAAGAAAACTCACGGGATTTAATATTAACAAATAAATTAATGCATACATACATACATACATACAACGAGAGCCGCTTAAAAGCGCATTAAATTAAGGAAACTCCAACGTACTTTTAAAGATCTAAATAATTCTGGCAAAAAACCGACTTCAATTAAAAACTCAACAAAATTCATATTAAAGTTACAAGAAAATTTTATACATCGAGGACAAAAGCAAGTCGAACTACAAGCAAATGCCTTTCAAACAAAAAATAAATAAAATTTTGCAAATTGATCGACAAATAGATTATTTACATATGTGATAATAAATATTTCGATTAGACTACTTTCCACATAGATTTTTTAAAAAGATACTTAAAAACTCGTTTAAAATATTAACGAATATTGAAAATCGGTTTGCAAATGCACGAGTTATGGTATTATCAACATTTTGGTAGGACAACTTTGCCCCAAGATGCTCGAATTGGTCTACATCAATTTTGAGAAGTATATAAAGCACTTATGGCAGCTTAAATAACAACCCACTGTCGTGGACATGCTTCATGATGCAGCATCCATGCCTACAACCACCATAATAATTGCAAACGTAATTTCTGTATTATACAGCTTAGTTTTTTCTGCACATTTTGCATTGTTAAAGCCTTCCAAAAAAATTCTTTCACTTGTACAAAATCATAAGTATTCTGAAATTACAACTTTTTTTATACACAAATTTTTTATACTTTTTCTCTTATGGGCCTAATCCTGTTAAATTTAAATAACATTTAAATATATCAACCTTGTTGACGTCATCAGCTAAGCCAGTAAGGTCAATGTTTGGCCAATGCTCTCTTTTAGCATTTGTTCTTGTGTACATTCAGAAAAAAAAAAAAAAAACTGTTGCATTCAATACAAAACGGAAATTACACTTTCTGATTAGTTCAGGAACGGAAATAAAACTGAAAATAAATTATGCAAAAAGGGTCATAAAATACAACGAACAAAACGAACAAAGCAACACGAGCCTGTCGTTACAGCCAGCAAAACGATTGGACACAAAAAATTGTGTTTTTTTTTAATTTGAAAATTAACAAAAAAAGCAACAGAAAAAACCGAATTTATTCTTAAACGAAAAAAAACTTTACTAAAATTGAAAAGGATTTAATATCTATTAAATTTTTAGTTTGACAGTTCATAAATTTAAAGTATTTAATCGTATCTATTAAATAAAAATGCCCCAAACAATTCTACTTTAAAAGACTGGCTTAATAAAAGTATTATGAAATAAATCGGCGAAATTGATTTGTTTGCGAAATAAATTAGAAATATATTGAAACATGTTTTTAATTTAGTTTCAGAAAATAAAGCTTCATGTACAAAAGATTATACGTTTGGTGAACATGCATTTGTGTGTGTGTTTTTTTTTTTTTTTTGTTGTTCCTGAAGAGCTCAGAATGGTTTAGCTTTTTTATACAGACATAGATTTTAAAACTATTTGCTAAACCAATATTTTGTATTGTTTTTCTAGTTTTAGTTTAACTCTTTTAATTAAACATAACTTTAATCAAGATTAAAAAAAAATACACAATAAATTGAAACCGCCTGGTTTATACAATGTATCGAGTAAAATATGTTGAGAAATAAGACACTATTTTGCGGAAATAAATTTTTCTATCAGGAAATTATTATTTTTTTTTTCAAACTATGAAATTATTTCTGGTGTTTCAAAGAAAATTTTCCCCAGAATATTTTACTTAAAAGTGCTGAGCACATCGTATACCTAAAATATAAGAATTTCAAGATTTTATGTGCAAACTCCCTACAGCAATATGTAAATAAATAAGGGGGAAATTTAGCTCCCCACCCAAATATATCTTAGATGGAATCCTTGAAAGAGCTGATATGCATTTATATATTCGTTTATTTATTTTTTTAATTCTGATGCCTTTTATCAGAATCTGTCATTAGAAGTGTGTTAGTTCTTTTTTTTTGTGTTGTACACTGTTATATGGCCATTATTTATTTGTCCCAAATGTAGCCTACTTTTTGGCATATATGAAAATTTAACATATTGATGAACTGCTTTTAGTATTTTTTTTTTAGTGTCTGCTCTTGCTTTCGTATTAAATTCCATTTTATTGAAATTTTTATTGCTCAGTTGTTACTGCTGATGCTAGAACTATATTACCAAACTTAAAACGGAGCTTAATATAACATTCATAAAACTATGATTACTTTTTAAAGAGGACAAATGATGAAAACACACACACATATCCATACACATACAGAGAGCTGCGAAAATGAATGGAAAAATCATTTTGTAATTACTTCTTCAATGATGTGGAAGTCAGTAGAAATTTCTTTTTTCATTCTGTTGAGCTTCTATTTATTTTTTATTTTATTTTTTTTTTTTTTTTGCTAAACTATTGTTTTACAAGTTTGTTTTTCAACGATTATATAATATACACTGTTGGATTTTGGAATATTTATGCACGTACAATACGAATGAGTATAAGTAGAATATTGCAAATTGCTAGATTCATTTACAAAAAACCAAAAAAAAAAGTACTGTTTAATGGGTACAGAAATATAAATATCAAGAACAGAGAGAGGACAAGGACGAGTGCAAGGGTTTATGTTTTGCATACATTTTTTTATTGCACAGCCAGAAAAAATAGTGTATGCAAATATTTAACATGAAGTACGTTTAATATAGTTTTTTTTTACTTGTAATTGAAATGCAATTAAAAAATTTTCTAGTTATTTAGTCCGCTTCTACTACCACAGATGCAGCAATGGGTAGAGTATAATTTTTCCAGGCTCTCTTTCACTCATCTTCGCTCACTGTGGCTTTTGCTTTCTCTATCTGTTACAACCCTCATATCTTTAAAAAAAAAAAAAACAAGCAAAGGCTTGTAATGTCAGGATTGCAGGAATGTTCTTGCGTACGTATGTGTATGTGTGTTTAAGAAAACATATTTTTTAATGAATTACATTTCTTAAGGGTGTTAAAAAAGTAAATAAAGTTTCAATGAACATGAGTTAAAAAACGGCTAAGACAAATAAGAAAAATATGATTTTTTTTCTGAATTTCATTCATATTCTAGCTAAAGGAATAATAGAAATAAAAAAAATATACATGAGCTTAAACAAGGATTCCATAGAAAAAAAATCTTTCGTTTGAAAAACAGAAATAAAACTTCTTTGGAAGTTTAAGTACTAGTAATAATATAAGAGGCTGTGCACATATTACGTAACGGTCCAGGGGGAGGGGGGGTTAAAGATTTGTTACGGATTGGAAATTTTGCACTGAAAAATCAGTAAAAAGCGTTACGAGGGGGGGGGGGGGGGGGGGGTACAAAATGTCTGAAAACAGCGTAATATGTGCACAGCCCCTAATTTGTTTTAATTTCATGCAAAGTTTTTTTAATAAGATTCTATGTGAAATTTTATTTAAAAAAAGCATTAGGCTGCAACGTATGGTTTGTTACTTCTTTCCTTGAACACACATACATACATTTATTGAATCTATTTCCTCTTCTCTACTGAGCTGATGGTAAGCCCCCCACCACCCTTCAAAATGATGTATGCTGTGACGCTGCTAATGTGGTAACAATTTCTCTTATAGTTTTCTTCTTACATTTTATTGCTCTTAATTTTTCTTCATGTTTTTTTCTATATAAATTGTATTTCTATTTAACACACATTTTTGAAGACTTATGCATTAAACACATTCGCGACAGCAGGCTACCGACTACCATCTGTCAAAATTAAAATACATGTGTGCATATGAAAATGATTATGACAGCAAGGCAACAGGTTCTTGTCCATGAATTGAATTGTTGAATGCTTGTTGAATTTCCAAGTATTTTTAAATAAAAATAATTCATTTGTGTTGGTAAAAACATGAGCAGAACTGTAACAATTCCATAGAAATATATACAGTTAAGTTTCTAACGTTTTTCTACGTTTATAAGTAATTTTGAACACTTATGTTGCTGTTATTGCTTTCAACACTTTCTGTTTTTTGTATTGGCTGTTCTAGTGGCCAAGCAACTACATTTTATTTACATTTCACACAATACTGCAATAATTATTGTTCCCGAGATATACTCTAAAATATTTTAATGACACGCCTAACAAAATATGTTTTGCTCTTATAATAGCCTCTTACAAAAGAAATAAAAAACGCAGATTCTTTTAAAAAAAGTTAAACTAAATTTAAAGTTATACAATAATATTATGTCGCTGCTGCTCTCAAAATACAGTCGTCGGCACAATTATTTTGGCAAATTGTTCTCTTGTCTATTGGCGTTTTTTTCGTTCAAGTGTGTAATATACCGTTACCTCAGCTTTGCTCAAAACAAAGTGCACATCAACAAGAAGACTTATGTAAAATATTTTTTCCATTGTTTTGTGCACTCTGAAATTGTTGATAAGAATCATAGTAGGCAGTGACTTTCGCTTCGGCATAATTATTTTGACATGTACGTCATATCAGTTTTCTTGCGTGTTCTTTGTAATTGAAGGTAAACTAAAATTGTTCTAATTAATTTTTGAGTCTTTACTTATAATTTTGATTCATCAGTGATTTGAAAATATGGGGAAACGGCTGAGTTAACTAATATTGTTAGAGCGTCAATAGTAGCAAAGTTCAATGCCGGCTTCAAGGTAATAGACATATGTATGTATGTAGCTAACGAGTTCAATTTGTCGCGTCAAACTGTTTATAATCAAATAAACAAATTTAAAAACAAAAACGATGTACAAAATTTACCGCCATCCGGCGCAAAACGCAAAACAACCCTAAGTGAAGACCGATTCATCTTGCGAAAATTTAAAACAGACGTTCAGTTAAAATCTAAAGATGCCGCAGATAAATGGAATAAGTCATCCAGTACTTCAATTAGTGAGCGGACGATTCGGCGCCGCTTGCGAAAAACATGTTTTAAGACTTATGTACATAGCAAGAGATATTCCATACATATCAAAACAAAACAAACTCAAGCGTTTAATGCACATCTCCAAAAGCCAGTAGAATTTTGGAGAAAAGTTCTTTGGACTGATGAAAGCTTATTCCAATACAATTCATCGAAAAAGAAGATTTATGTAAGACTTCCACAATTTCAATGCGCCAGTTCTGTTATGTTCTGGAGATGCATTGCACACAGTGGCTTGGGTGATTTGGTACCGATCACCGGTTCCATGAACCAAAATCAATATTTAAAAGTTTTAAATGATTACGCATTCCCCTCGGATGACAAACTGATAGTAGAATCATTTGTATTGCAACACGATAATGCTCCATGTCACACGAGTAAATTAATCAAAAACTTCGTTAGAAATATGGGACTCAATTTATTGGATTGGCCACCTCAAAGTCCGGACTTGAACGTCATACTCGTAGAAAAGGTGTGGGCATATACATACATATAAAAGGGAAATATTTCATTGAAAAAAACTCAAAGAAGAAACCATTTCTGAAGTCACCACTCTTTGGAAAGAGGTCCCTACTGAAGTTCTTCAATATTTGGTAGATTCAGTACCACGGCGGCTTCAAAAAATCCTTCTAGCAAAAGGGGGCTTTACTTTCTACTAAATCATAATCAACCTCACTACTTTTTTACAACATTAAGCCTTGTTTTTTTTTTTACAATTTTCCTTTGTCAAAATACCTGTGCCAATGTACAGAATTGAATTTCATTCACAACTCTTTAAGTCAATATGAAAAATGTTTATTGATTTATTTTTTTTACTTAAAATTATCAATATGTTAGTAAAAAAAAATATTTCCGTATTTTCAATAAAACATTTTTAAAGTTAAAAAGAAATAAGTGATTTTTTTTTTTCTTGTCAAAATAATTGTGCCGACGACTGTAATTAAGTAGCTGACTACCGGCTACAAATATAGATAGCAGCATTTTGTACTCGTGTGTTCGTGTAGCCTGCGGTGGTACATAATTTTTTCGAAAGCTAATTATTCGTCAAGTAGTGAATTCTATAATTTCGAGTTTATATTTTGCTGAATTTTATTCTTAATACGAATAATTTACAGAGACTCAATGTACAATATATCAAAAAAAAAAAAAAAAAAAAAAAAGAAAACAAAATACATTCCTTTTTTTGTTTGTATTATTATTATTGTCAAGATGTAATTCCTTTTGTTATTTTTTATTTATAAATTTAGCTACTGGCCTACCGTATTCTTTCCTACCGTATTCATTCCTTCAAAATACATAAGTAGTTAAAAAATCTTTCAAAATTTAATAAAAATTGTATTAAAATTAAGATAATTCTACACCATTAAAAAAATTTGTTTTAAATATAGTTCATGTTGCTCCAAAAAAAAAGAGCTCATTTTCCAAAACTAACAATTTTTTCCCGGAATGTAATTATGTACTTTATTTTCCATTTCTCTAATTCCAGACACTGCATCCGCATTTAAAGAAGAATTGTCAGCTAGTTCCAGCGCTCTCCTGGCATCAAAGTCTTTGTTGTAACACATAGACGGTTCTGTAAGCGCCATCTACAGGGGACAACCGGAAGGAGAAGCGCTTAGCAAAGATAAAAAACACATATATATATTTATATGAAATCATTGCTCTAAGCCATGGCCGATGGCACCCAATTGTAACTAATTTTTGGATAAACTCTTCACTAATTTTTAATAAATATTTTTTTATAATTATGAAAAATTTTCTGTAAAATTTGTGTTTCCTAACATCAAAGAAAGTTTTACAGAATGTCTGAAAAAAAAGGGCATAGGCCCCACACGACAACCATTTGATCTTAAATTTCCCAAATTAATTAACTAATTTTTTTTTGTTAAGTGTAGGCTAGTGTGCAGTGCGAATATACCTTGAAAAGGAAGGTATACAACGTGAAAAGTTTTAATCAGAATAAGAAGTTTAACAACTCGATTAAATGAACACCCAAAACGTACGTTTAAATATTATTTTTATATATGTAGTACATTTTCTAATTGTACATTTAAATAAATAATAAACATTGTTTCAATAAAGGATGTAACAAGCAAAGTATGTATAACACACATCCCTAAGGTATGCTTTAAAATATACACAAGGCAATCATAAGGATATGAGTGTGGCCTAGTTACGATTTTTGTATATTTATCCTCCTGTCTTAGCGTGCGATAAAGAGCATAGATTTACAAATTACTTCAAGAATAAATAGATTGGACGTGACATTCGAAAGATTTCAATTGTTGGTAAGAAGGATGTTATAAATCCACCTTTACTTAATTGCTTAACAAAGGCAGTAGAAGTTTATCTCCAAACTTCAATTAAATTTCCTAAGCCGAGAGATTTAAAATGGATTTGTTTTCAGCATGCCAGATATTATACGGTCGATTTACTACAAAAATTTTGCTGTCTACACGACCCCGACACGAGAATATTCATCTTGTAATCCAGATTTTTTTTTATTTCGCTAATCATCAGCCTTTATAATAAAGTATACTATTTGTAGTACATGTTGTCAAATTTGTAAGATATTGGGTCGGAAGAATGAGTAACAAAATTCATTACTGACATTCTCAAGAGTAGGATCAGGGATTTTACCGCAAAAATGTCCAAAAAGAATTGTAGAGAATCACTTTTACACACTACAGAAATATAAGAAACAAGTGTGTGTGTGTATGCAATTTTATTTACATTTCATTGAATTCAATTTTCGATATATTGTATTTACATGTATGACGATCTGACACCTTCATGCAAACAATAATTTGAATGATACAACAACAACAACAATAGCAGCAGTGGCAGCAGTCATATTGTGTTAAATACCAATTATTAACTCTTACTCTTAAACACATTACAAATTTAATCGGATACACAACACACCCATACACCTGCACTAACACTCCCACTATGTGTATTGTAACGGAATTGTAAACGATAACATGCCAATAGGCATTTGGTAAAGGAGAAGAACAGATCAAAAAAACATACCAAAATAACAACAACACATACAAAAAATATCGTTATAATTTTTTTATTCAACAATATGTTAAAATAATAAGCTTGATGATGTTGTTTTTTTATATCCTTTTCTTCTTTTTGTATTTTTAGTTGTAGCAATTGTTTGTTTGTAGTTGTAGTGGTAATGTATTTACAATAAATGGAATTTTTAATTAATACATCGTGTGATTATTTTCATACAACATTTGTATTAAATGTTTGAAATGTTCTGTATCGTTGTATTGTTATTGTTAATTTTTTTTTTTGTTCGTGACACGGCCACAGAGGGGCCGAAATGCCAGCAGGTGTACTGTTTGCATATAATCATTTGTTTTTCCATATTTATTTATTTATTAATATGCATATAATATTCATATAATTTTTTTAAAGGTTTTTTTTTTAATTTGCCCATGTTAATATGCTGTAATATATACAATTTTGTTTAAATATTTAATTTTTCATTAGTAATCATTGCATTAGTATAGCATGATTTTAAAAAATTGTACACTATACGAGTTTTCAGATCACGAACAAAACTGATTTTCAAGGTTGGATTTTTAAAGAGCAGCATTGTTAATAACAAAAATCATACGAATTGTTTTAACAAAAGAGTGAAATACGAATATTATTTTTCCATTAAAATCTTTTAGAAAAGTCTATACAGTCTGTTTAGCCTTTAAAAGCAAAATATCTAAAGCAGAAACTACAAAATCCTCAAACGCACGCAAAAAAACATAGTTGAGGCAAAAAAAAAAAAAAAAAAAAAAAAATCAAACACCAACATACTATGGTCGAATTATATGAGTCCAGTAAAATCATATTTTAGGTAATTTTATCATACTTTAGTTGCATTTTGAAACAAACTATTTGAAACAAACTATCATATGTATGGTTAGCTGCAACCGTTTTTTAATACAAACTAAAAATGTTATGATTAAATGTAAGCATTTGTTTGTTTAACGTTTAACATTTAATGATTCACAATTATTTAAAGCAATAAAAAACTTTTTTTCCCACACCAATGAAGTGTAATGGAAAGTAGGAAATTGTTGGAGCAACCATGCCACATATTAATCCCTAAGCGCGAAAAAAAAAACGTAACGAACACTTTTCTCGAAATAGACTTTTGGATATAGAGCTACACAAATGTATGATGTAAACCTTATATGTAACATGAATAAGATCATTCGTGGGCAACAGTTAAATTTTAATTAAAAAAATTCTTAAGCAATGGGAAATTAACTAAAAACGCCTTCTCCGGTAAATTTTGTTCTTTGCATGTTACTTTTTTTTAGCTGTTAGGGATCGAAAGTTTCTTTTCGTTTTAGAAGACAATCTGACATTCAAAATAAACTGAACTGTTAAGTGATACAGGGTTTAAAAGGGTTTTCTATCCCTGTTAGTACTTTCTACGAAACTCGTTATTTGAAGGAAATTTTGTATTATATTTTTGGACTGAGCATCTTTTCTTTATATAAATGAAATGTCCGCTATCATATGAATAATTCATATTTTTTTATTTAATGAAATTAAAAAAAAGACGAACACAGCCATACATAAAAGTGCGTCATAAAATAATTATAATTATTTCTGCCTTAAAATTATAAAGTACATATATAACATTTTTCGATAGTTCGATTCCAGCAATTGTTGACAGTATGATTATATACAGTGTGTTCGACATGAACAGTTTTTATACAATACGTAGTGGCAGAAAAAATTTAAAATAGTTTGTACTTTCATACACATTAATATAATTTTCATATTAAAATGATGACATTGATGAGGATGACAATTATTCAACCAACAAACGATAAACAAAATATCTGGTCAATTGAACATATTTCATATTTATTTAATTTCTTTTTTTTTTGTTTTATTTATTTGTAATGTATTTGTTAATTTGCTGTTATTTATCAATGGACTAACCACCTGTAACATATCATTTACATAATTTTATTTTATGTTGGTTAATAACTGGTTTGAAAATATGATGGCAGGAAAATGTTGGTGCATATTATTAGGCGAGCTTTTTAATGTAATATTATTATTTAGATTAAACACTGAAATTTTTAAACTATTTATAGGTATATATACACTGCTTCTAAGGTTTAAGATCCGTAATTTAACTTCGAGCCAATCTGTCAGGCTCATTGGGACTTAGGAAATTTATGTTTCATTCTTAAAACTGCTAAGCTAAGTTAAAGTTATCTTGTATAAAAATAAAAATAACATACAAGAATAAAAGAAATTTAAACCAACATACAATACAAATATATGCATGCATATCTGTATGTATGCATGTTAGTTTGCCATGGAGTAAATGTCACCTAGAATGAACAAACATGACCATTACACTAGAAGTCGGCCAATAAACAAACAACAGCCGATACCAAAAAAAAAAAAACCTTTAATGCATAAGCAACACCTCATGTCTGTCTACAAATAGAAATGTTTAAATTTTTACATAAGCGTAGAAAAAAGAGGTGTAAAGAACTTATAGTTAACACTACTTTTCATAGATACTCCAGTTTCCTCTACAGTTTAAGCACAGTTAAAAAACAAATTTATGCAAGTTATTTTATCCTTCAAAATTTCGTATTTTCACTACTCTTTGCCGATAATTTTCTTGTTCTTGTTACGCTTTATTGTTGTCAACACAAATTTGCCCATTCAATTTATCCAATGTCGAGCGAACAAATAAAACGGAATTTTAAAGCTCCCAATATTCAACGGACAAATTCCCAACAGATACTACATCTATGTGTGTATGTGTTGTTATTTTTATTAAGCAGGAGTGTGTTAGTGTGTATGTTGTGTGTTTTTGTGTGCCAGTAAGACTTTATATGACTGTAGTTGTGGATTCGCATGCATGTATGGCCGTTCCTGCAAAGGCCAAACGTTTTTAATGGCATTTAGTTGAAATTTGTTGCATGTCATAGGATGTTTTCACTAGTTTTAGTTGCCACTTTTCATAGTTGTTCTTGTTTTTTTTTCTCTTCTTCTTCTTTTTCGTATATAACATTAAACATTTAAACGAGGGTTATTATAGAAATCTAAGAATATGATTGACAAAGAAATAAATTTATCACCCTCCAATATTAGTTCCGTGCATAAACTTTTAAGGCTGTTTAACAGAATCAGACGTAAGAACCCATTTTTTTGGTCGAAAATGTGATAAAAAATTAAAAAAAATCACTTAGGCGGTTATTCCTGCCAATCGTTGATATTCAGCCATGTCACAAAACTAAATTTCGATTCAAATTGGCTTCAATTCCGAAAGTTGAGCGTTTAGAAAAGTTTCGAATAAATTTCTCTACTGACTTCATTCGTAGTAAACATTAAAAAACCTGCATACTTTTAGGAGCAACAATAAAATAATTTTACTGTAAAACGAAGAGAAAACATAAACGAATTCAGAAAGCTGTAAAACAAAAACCATCGGAATTGAAACCATTAAAAGATATTTTTTATGAATATAGAAATCTTTTCCAAGACATCTTTTTACGTTTCGGTTTGTTGTAAACTTGAAAAACTTTTCACTTGGCGACAAAAATTTATTGCAGCCCAATAATTTATCATTTTCTTAACACGCTCGGTGCTACTGACGGTTTCCTTCATATGAAATCACGTCAAAGCAATTTCGTGGCCTGCCTCTCTTGAGCGACAACTTAGCTACCGCCGAACATATCATAGACCGCACTAAGGCATTGAGCTCTTACAAGATCATTTGCAAAACTTGACAAAAACTATTTTAATATTTTTACTACTCCTCGTAAGTTTATATTCCACCTCTTGCTAGTTTTATTAGATATAAAAATATTTAAGGGTGTTTCAAAGTTTTTCTTTTTTCGTTATACTCGAAAACACTAACGAAGCAAATTGCAAAAAATAGTCATCATTATCATCGTCATCATGGTATAAAAGCAACACATGTTGCCTGTTTTTAAAGAAAACAAGGATATATTTACACATACAATCGTACAATCATATGTATATGTGTGATATTTGGTGATATAAGAATATATACCAATTCAAAGCTACAAATACAAAATAACAAGTGACTGTTGCTTTCTATTGTGTTTTATAACGTATGACCATGAACAAACGAACAGGTCAGTTATAGAGATAAAAAAAAAAACTAAAAAACAAAACAAGACAAAACAGAAGGGGAGCAAGTAAAGTAGCTTTCAAGTTGAATTGAATGGACTAAGAGGTGGATTTGCTTTGTTATTGCAGTATGTACGAGGATGTATATTTGGGTGGGGATGTGTGAGTGTTTGTGTCAAGAGTGATTGTGTGTATATAAGTGCATTAACAAAAAACTAAACATATTGACCATAAACACAACACAATACAACACAGTTTTTTCTTTTGCAAATTTGTTTGGTTTTCATGACGAAAATTGTAAAAAAAATTAACTGTTTTTACAAAAGTTTTCGTTTTATTGGTTTAACATGTACTATACGATATTCATTGATATTTTCTATTGTTGCCGTATATTTTTATAGCATGGTTGTCAGTTTCTTTTTTTTTTGTTACATGCATACCACCTAATGGCTGAGAGTTGTTTGCAGGATACAGGTGTTGTATGTGAGGAATTGCAACAGAAAAAAATAGTACGTACCAACACAAAATAAACCAAGCAGACATTTACAATTATTTACACAATTTTCCATTGTTGTTTTATCATTCATTCATTGTCAATGTGAAAAGTAATAAAAAACTAATAAAAATCATACACACAATAAGCAATTTATTGTAAAAAAAATATATGTTTTTTCTTTGCTTGTTCAAGAAAACATTAGCGTGTAAATTTAACCAATACAATGTCATAAAAAGGCTAATTATTGGCTGGAAATAAATATCACTTGTATAAAAATGTATAAATATATATACGAGTATGTATGTATATTTTTAGTGCATAATATTTTCCGCTTTAAATACAAATTGAAGTTGTTATAGTACATTTTTCAAGAACTAACTAACTAACCAGTCTGAAAGAAATGGTGCCTTAAGCCAAATGGTGAAACCAACCTACAGTTTGAAAGTCCAACAATAACAGCAACGAGAAAAAGCAACATTTACATACCTTGTTACCGTCATCGTGGTCGTTATTAAAGCATCCCCACCACTAACAACTGTAACAACCATTCAATTTCAATTCACTTTATTTTTTTTCTAAACCAAACAAACAGACTAACTAACGGAGAGTATTGAACACCAGATTGTGGTCAGAGGTATGAAGAGAAACTAACCCCAAAAGCTCATGATATTACCAATGCAGCCAGGACATACACACACACACTCACGCGCACATCTATGGTACATGTATGTCAAAATAAAAATAAAAAAAAAATATAATAGAAATAACTGTAGTTTGTTGCTTTTTAATTAATAGAAAAGTCCTTTGTAAAGTAATAAATAAATATTATGTTTTTGTGGTTACAAATACACGGCAGCCACAATGACTCACTCTTTCGTTTCATACACCTGAGCGCTTCCAACTATGAAGCCATCGATGCAAGCAACATTATATCGTAGCTATCGACAATGCCGACAACATACTGGCTGGCTGTCTATGGAAGGGCTTTAGAGAAGGCACGAGTAGCAAGATGTGGGAGTATGCGATTGCTTTTGTGCATGCACACATGTCTGATTGTATGCGCTTCCATAGAGATGTGATTGTAATCCCAGAAATAAAGAAGAAAAAAGTTCCATTGTAACCAAAAGACCACATCACAGGTAAAATTATAAACTATTCGATGGTAGTGAATGAGTGTTACAAAAAAAAAAAGTGCGTTACACTTAGATAAAAACTACAGACGATCAAAGGACTTATTTGTATGGAAAAGAGTTAAGGAATTATTTGTATACAATAATTTAATAAATTCATTATTTGAAGTTTTACTATTTTTAAATATTAAAGATTTTCTTTTAATTTTTCTTCGACTTTTCAAGTGTTATTAGACGACTAATTAATCTAGATTAAGGACTTTTTAACAAAGAAAAAAACTACCACAATCAAGTTAGTTAGTTACAATTTCATAATTTTTTATTTAAAAAGTTGCATTTTTTTGTAGTAATTTTCACACAGATTTTTTAAAAATTCAGAAATTTTCACAAATCATTCGAGAATTACAATAAATTAAATGTGCTTAGAAACATCTAATGTTTATTTGAAAATTAAAATATTTAAAGCATGATTTCTCTATCTAATCTAATGACAAGTTGGAATTAGCATCCAAAAATATGTTGCATATTGATGAGCCAGACAATGACCACAACAAATTAATAAAAATATTTTATATTAAAACTATTTTTTATATGAAAGTTTGGTGATTTAAGAAGATTCTATATTTTAAATGCTTAATTCATTTTACATCTGAATTGTAAGGAATACACGGTTTCTGATAAGAAATTCGCTTTAATAATAAAAGAAAAAAAGGGAAAGAACTATAATTCCCCCCTTATACGAATTCCAGATCTAAGTGGTCATAATCTTGTAATTCTTTTGTTTTTTTTTTTTTTTGTGTTTGTGGTTGTGCGGCGAAAACAGCCGCGAGGTAATTTAATTCTTTAACTTCCTACAAAATATAATTATTTATTTTTTACTATTGCACAAAAGCATACACAATTTTTGGCTATAATTGTTATTATTTAATATTCTCTATGATATTTTTAAAGTTCAAGAACAAGCTAACAAATTAATCATGTTATTTTTTAAATAGCGTAATTTCTTTTAAATAATTTCATGCAAAATCCTTGCGGAATATTTACTTCCATTGTTTTGATCATAGTCATCATCTCTAGGCAATAAAAAAAAGCAAATATATCAACTAATAAAATTATACGAACAGTCATATTTTTTACATAAAAGCAAGGAAATTTATATAATTTTCTTAATCGAAGAAAAAGTGTCAACACACTAAAGTAGTACAATACTAACCTAACAAAATATTCACTTTATAAAAGAATTTATAAAGATTTTTGATGTTGATTAGCAGAGTCCTAAAAGAATTTAGCTTTCTTTCACACTCCCAGCGCCTGTCTTCTCTATCACGTTCGCAAAAAATCTAAAACATTCAATAGTAGACACAGTAGTAAAACCACAAAGTATATCCTTGCAATCACACTCACTTTATAAACTTTTATAAGAAAATACCCTCTTAAAAAAATATGTTCAAACAGCTAAAAGAGGTTAATTAAAATAGGCCACATTTTTACAAAAAAGAATGCAAAACAAAAAAAAAAAAAAAAAAAAACAAGTTCGAAGGATATTTCTAATAGACCCCTAATATTTGATATTTAATAAATAAAGCTCACATAGTAGTAATTACTGTACAAAGTAAATATTTTACTCACAGAAATTTTTTAATGTCAACCAACAACAAATAAAAATTCCAACATTGTCATTGAAAAAATGTAATAATTGCGAAATGTTTTTGTAATCAAACCAGAGAAGGGTAAAATTTCAACAGCCAAAAAAAAAAATAACAAAAAAAAATATAAATTGTTGTAAAAGGTTTCGGGAATTACTGAAAAGAGGAAAAAAACAAACTGTATGTATGAATGCCCTTAGGGTTAGCAAAGGAGTGTTGATTGTTTTAAGTCATAAAGTATAACAAATGGATACTTGTGGCTATTGCCGCTTGGTTGAGGGTCCTTTGTGACCATACAAATGAAAATGTATTAGTATTAGTATGTATGAGAGAAAATATCAGATGTTTTGTAAAATTCGCCGAGGGTTGATGCTGCCATTCAAATGTTTTTTTTTTTATTTATATACGTATTGGTATTTTCAATAATAAATATTTATTGAACAGCAAATATTTTACGCTCTCAAAAGTATGCTTTAGTGTGGTTTATGCAATCACAAACAAACACAAACAAACACACACACACACAAACTTACACAAACATAAGCTCATAGGCAAGAATTTCGTTAAATATGCAAATATATCTATGTATAGATTTTTAGAGGTATGCATGCATGTATGGACGGATGTGTGCCTTAATGTTTCAGAATGAGTATAATATTTTTGTAGCGGTAGCACACTGATTTTGTGTTGACAACAACAACAACAACAACATACGTTAATAGAATATAAATTAAATTGTCTAAAATAGTGCATGTTATTGTGGTTACAACGCGGCGGGATAGGAGGTGGTTTTATTATATTATTGCTGTCGTTGTAGTAGATTATATCACTGACATTTTTGGTTTTTTTATCAATATGTAGTTGTTTACACATACATACATATGATTGTACATACACACATACATATGTTTATGATTATATGACTGCTGCTGATATTGGCCATCATTAGTTTTGTATCAGCATTTGTTTTGTATTAAAAATTTCATTAAACATTACGAATATTTGTGAACGTTTTGTTTAAATGGCCAAAACATTTTTGTGGCAGATAAATTTTATTCATCCTTATTAGTTTATATTAACAAATTTTTGTTTTATATTTTTGTTAAATCAACAGCAGTTTATTAAATTTTGATAGAAATGAAATTGTAAACACAAATGGAACAAAAATTTACAAGTTGATTTGTGCAAAGTCAATTTCAGCCGGAATTTTATTTTATTTTTTTTTTTTTATGAAAAACATTTACTTAAAGCTGGTCGTAAACTCCTTCCGCAATTTACGGAAAAATATTTCTATTTAAAAATATTTCTATTTAAAAATATTTCTATTTAAAAATAGAATATTTTTCTTCATCTAACTTGTTTAAGGGTCCCCGTAAATTCTGTATTTGTAGGGAAGGACACTTGTTGTCAATCAGAGAGTTGAAATAAAAGTTTAATTTGTTAACAGTGTGGATTGCAATAAACCTGCTAATGGAATGTCAAAGAAACAACTAAAACCGCACCATTCATTTTTCTCAATTGGATAATTTTAGATGTTGGTGATGACTTATTTTGACCGATAACCATTTAGTGCAAAAAAATGGGATTATCTTTAAATCTCATTTGGCAACATATTCAGTATCCTTTCAACTTCTTTTTCATATATTCGAAATAGTTCTTGTTGCAACATTTACAATTTAACATATTAACCTTCGATCGCAAAAACTATTCTAATTTTCTTCTTGCCTTATTTTCCAACTTATCTACTTGACTAAATTAACAAGAACGAAAATACTAAATATAATACTTAATGTCTTTTTTCAATTTTTTTTTTTTTTTTTTTGAAAAGTCCAAACACTGTTGCTGCTTTTTAAGTATTATTTAACATGATTTTTATATTCATCTGCTGTGCTTTTTTCTTTCCAAAGTAAGACTTAAAACAGTTTTTTAATCTCTCCATAAAATCTCCAAGTAACAATAAAAATTACTTTTTTGTTGGTATTAAAAGAAAATAAAACAAAATAAAAATCTATTTAATTGCTATAAATGCTTTTTTTGTAGTTTTGTTTCTACAAAATCATCATCGTCATTATCCCCATCATAATTATAAAAATACATTAAGAAAAACAAGAAAAGCAATAGGAAAAACTCTGTATGTTTCCCGAAAGAAGCAATAATAGGAGGGAAAAAAGTAAATTAAAAATATTACTAAAAACAAATGTATTTGTTTGTACATACCAACACCACCCAGTACGGTGCTTGGCTCCAATTTTGCTTTCTTTGTGGCTAAATCCTGATTATTATTGTCCGAAGCGGGCGCCATAACTGCTGCTTGACTTAAAAGTTCGTCGCTACCACGCTGTACATGAAAAGAGAACAAGAATAAAAATATATATTAAACAACTTTCGTTCATACAATAAAAAATAATAAATATTTGTTTAAAACACACACAAACACAGCCACCCACCCATACGCAAAGCTTTAGATATTTCTTTCCTTCTTACTTTCTAATAACATAAATTATGAACAGATTTTTTGTGCTAATAATTGCAGCTATAAAATATGTTAATTGTAAATCTAAAAATAAAGATTAAGAACATAAACAATCACTTCTACGAAAAAATGATTAAATTGTTTATCAAAAGGAATAGAAATTATTGTATGTATGAATTTTGGTTCAACTCAGAGCTAGATAAATATTCTACTATATTCTTACTTTTTGGTACTTTTTCGATTAAGAAATTCCTTTAATGGATTTGTATACAATTTGATAAACAGATATTATCTGACCCAGGCTAAAATAAAGTGTTGTTTTTACAGTACAAATTGATACTTTCTGTTACTTTGACATTCGGAGGGATAAAATAAGTTCAAACAGGATCTTTTGGTACTTTTTATTTTTCTAGATATTTTTTTTTTAAATAAAATACATTATTTAAGGTAATATTAGAAAAGCTGGTACTTTTGGTGTTTTTAGGACTTTTTGGTTTTTCATTAACATGTAGCGTGGACGAAATCACGGCTGATTGTGTAACGAGCCGTTACTAAACCAGCTTATGTAATGAAAATCAATAGTATTGCAATACGTAGTATGTTAAGATAATATAGCTACTGTTGACATACTGGTCGACTGATAGGTACATACCACACCCCTATTAAGTAGGGTACAAATCTCGGTAATAGGGTTACTCTCAAACAGTTGACAATAAACATAAGATGTTGAGTTTTGTTATCAATCGGGGGAACAAGTTCTGGTATCGTACGCCTGGTAGTTACAAGCTGGCAGCTTGAACTGTCACCCGAGAGCTTTATCAACTCTTGTTCCTTATATACATATATTTAGATGCATGTAGTATATGCTTATTGGTATTTCTAAAACCTAGTTAGCCGAACACATTCGATCTGCCGAATTTATCGTGTGTTCGTATTTTTAAACGTAGTTGCCCGAACACATTCGATTCGTCCGCACTACTACACGAGCCGAAACTATTACTTGTTCGGTAAACTTTACCTTCGGGTAGTGAAGATCAAGTGATCGAAAACTCTTGTAGTGCGAACCTAAGTTAAGTTTCGTGTTCTAAGAAAGGAAGCAGACCTTTTTCCCACAACCCTGGACAGGCTGACGCCTACCCCGGCTGGAAACCAAAACTGCACTACATGCGTACGTGATAGGAAAAGGAAACTGAAAACGGAAATTCAACTCCTCACATTTTCAGATATTTTTAATTATAAGCACGATCGATTTTATTTGGTTGCTTTTTAACATTAATTGAAATCAAGCCCAATATGCAAATATTTTTATAGCTAAAATTAATTAGATTTATTTTATAGTTGACATCAAATGATTAAGACATTTTGTTATTCAAAATATAAAACCATAAACTTTTTCCATTGAAAGCTTTTATAAGTATATTTTAATTTGATTTGAATTAACTCTATTAAAATGTCATAAATTTCCTTACAAAATGTAGAACAAAACTATTGTTATAAGCAATCAAAAGCTTCACTATTTACATTTGTTGTCACTTAAATAAAATAAATGCTTTATTGTTAGAAATAAACAGTTGAACACCCACACTCACACACGCATACACGCAAAACTCATGTTGTATTTTTTTTTTGTTAAACAAAACTCTCTTATACAAAATTAAATGACTAATTTTATAACTAAATAACGCAAAAACAAAGAAAATTATGTATATAATTAAATAGAACGCAACTCGATTGGAAGCAAAAGAAAAACAACATCAAGAGAAAAAACAAAAGCTACAAAATTTAGTGCGTAAATAATCATAATTATGTTTAGCTTGATTATGCCACGCAACAGCAACAACCATAATATTAAGTTTTGACTAATGAACTAATTACGACAGCAAAATAAGCAGTAACAAGTTTAACTTTACTTCGTAGTTCAGTTAAAACGATAAAACTATATTTAGTTTCCGTTGGAAGCAACATTTTTTGGGTGCAAAAAAAAAAAAAACAAAGAATAATATTAACGCTTTAAGTAAAATAAAGTTATTCTCTCTATAGACAACTACTAAAGGTGCAATATTTTGTCTTTTTGCAGGAATATGAAAATTTCATAGAAAGGAAATAAAAGAAAATTTGTTAAGTCTTTAAGAAGTACACTATTTTTATATACAAGTTATCCTAAAAGGAAATTGTTTTTACTAAATTATTGAATAAAATTTAATATTAAAGAAGTAGATATTAAATTTTGTTTTATTTTTGTTTCTCTTTTTTTATCATTTAATGAGTCCAGCCGGATGACCCATATTATTTAAATCATACAAAACATACACATACGTACATACATTAAATATATACATATGTATGTATGTACATATTTACATTATTGCAAACATATTTTTTTCATGTTAAGCCATACAAAATATATTTTTACCATAAACAAACTGATTTTTGTGTAGCCTTAAAGTAGGCAACATATTATGAATAGCTTTGATTACAAATGGAAAAACGAACGTAGAAAACAAAATAGAAAAAAAAATTAAGATGAATGAAGAATCATTAAAACTGAAAAATGTAGAAAGTAAATGTGGGTTCACAAGTATCTAAAGGAGAATGAGTGAACGAACGAACGAATAAGTGAATGACTACATGAATGACTGTATGAATGTATGTAATAGTAACCTACATCTTCTATACATTTTCTCATATATACATACATTCATATGTTACTTAAAAGAGACCTTGTTTCATTTTCATATATAGATATTCATTTCTACTTTTTGTTTCTTTTTTTTTCACTAGACTTATAAAATATTTAACATACTTTTAGGCGTATTAAATATTATTTTCTTTTTGGATGCTTATTTTAAAAGGTTTTTGCTACACAACAGAATTTGATGGCCTTCGCCAAGTGTGCAGGTACTTTAATACGACTAGGAAAAAAAACCGTAAGAAATAAAATACTTAACAAATGACGAATATTTTTTTTAGAGCATTTCGTTGATGTTTCTATAATTAGTTAAGATAAAAAATACGTATTTTTATTTAAACAAATTTAGTTGCGAAAGAAAAACTTTAAAGTTATGTTGAATTTTTTTTGTTAGAATAGTTGAAGTACGCTTTAAATGTTATGCCCTCTTAAAGTGTTAAGCATATTTTGAGTTGTTAGTTTCTCTCTAGCTCTATTCTTGTTGTCACAGCTACATACATATACAATAGTACAACTTAATTTTTTTTTGGACTAGATTTAGATGAGTTCTGTGATGGAATTCTTTTTCTATAAGAAATTGTTTCAACTTGATATTAAAATTGGAATTGATAAAGCATTCAACTTCAGACTTTAAAATTCGTGATAAAAATTGAACTAGAATTAATATACATTTTTAAGTTCCAGCTATTTTCACCCAGTTGCTTAAATGACTTAAGATGAAAAAAGAATTTAGTAAAGACATCAGCAACATCTTTAAGAATTCTTTCTACGTTACTCATTCGCTAGGAGGTAATTTGTCAAGCGGAAATTAACATAATTTTGCAAACAAAAACTTTTTTGCTGATTATTTTAATGAAAAGTTACTTAACTTTAACGATGCTACAAAAGCCCTAAAAGTAGGCTACAAACTGTTAGGTAATATTTGCAAGACCCAGCACAAATATTTAATGCAAGAAAGAATAAAATTTTTAATTTTTTTTAAGCAAAAAACCCTTTTAATAAATCTATTAGTTAATAGACCAAAAGAAATGTTTGGCTGAAAAACTTATAGCCCTCCTTATTGTAAGGACTAAACATGAGTCAGGAAATTATTGCAAAAATCAACCGCCCATTCATGACATTGTTAGAAAGTTTAAAATCACTGCATACAACGGAAAGTACAACAACAATAATCTGAAGTTTAAATTAAAATTATTAAAATAATGGCCATAGTGTTCATTGACTTTTTGAAGGGTTTTGTTTTATGGCTTACTTGTGTATAAAAGATCTAATCATTTGATATAAGTAAAATTAGAATGCTTGATGTGGTTCCTGAGAGCAGTGTAGCCAGGTAAATATTGTCTAATGTCCCCAAAATAAAGAGTGTTGTCCCCAAAAATCCCCAATTTTGTCCCCAATAAATATATATATATAAGCATCAGAAAAAAACTATTTTTTTTATTAATATTATTACCTATATACATTTATTTAAGTTAATACATTCGTAAGTGCTCACTGGAACTTTTGAATCCATAGAATATTTTAAAATTCCATACACGAAATCAAATTTATTATTTTTTCTATGCTTGCGAGTTGTAAATTTATAAATAACTCAAAATTTTCCATACTCTCAGTGAATATTTTAAGCATTTACTAAATTACTTTCCTTATCGTCAATTAGAGCACATCCATTTTGGCAATATCGAATTCAATAAATTCTGGTTTTAAAAATTTTGAACAAATTGTTATAAAAACCAACATCCTCAATACCATCGCCTTGAAATAATCGAAATATGGAGAAGAAAAACGCCAAGATACATAAACATTAGTATATGTATGAAAGAAAATGGTAAAATAAAGCAAAATTGGTAATAGGTATGTATACTGAAAATGAAAAATCCGCAAATCCCTCCCCACAATAATCTGTCCCAAAAACCAGCTAAAATCCCCAATTTGGGGAGAAATCCCCACACCTGGCTACACTGCCTGAGAGAACTCAATGCCACCCTCTTTTTACTTTCTAATAAATTAAACTCTAAAATAATATTCATTTAAATAAAAAATAAAAATCCCCTCCCAAAAATTTGCTTTTACTATTATGAAACGCTAATAAATGTTAACCCAGCAACATGTGGTATCATTAAATCAACACCACAAATAAAACCCACCCATACACATCATCAACAGCAACAACAAATTACAGTAGCGATAGCTGCCATGTTCAATGTGAACACAAAACGAAACTTTTTTGCTTTGCTTCTTTGGTTCCTGCTACAGTATTTGTTGCTTTTGTTTATACAGTTTGTCGACAACATGTATTTAAATAAATCAATTATTGAAAAAATATAACGATTATACTGTCAGACTTAAAAAAAAAAAAAAATACAAAGTACAAAGTACATATTTTAAACCAATTTTGTGTTTATATTTGTTGTATATATTTACTTAGAACTGTTGCACATGCAGCAACAGTGTACGTAAATGTTAACAACAAATACACACATATGTACTCGTATATGTGTAGTAGTGTATGAATGAAATAGATTATCTAGAACATATTGCAGCTAAATTGTTGAAATATCTACAATTTTATTTTTATTCCGCAATAAATTGAAATATTGCCCTGTAAAGCACTGCACACATATTGAATAAGGTCATATCTACAACATTTGTATCTGTTTTTCTTTTTAACGAACAACTTGCACAATGCAAATGTTTTTAAAATATGTGGGAATTATTGCAATACTTGACATATAAAGAGAAATATATTTGTACTATAATTTAACCTTGAAATTTCCTTGAAAAACAAAACGCATAACAACAGGCTATAATATCTTTAGGGCCCTCAGCATGAGTTATGATCTTTAAATATATAGAAATATATAACTAAATAAATATCAATTTAAAATTAGCTTTAAATAAATTGAATAAAAACATTCATAAAGTAGGTTTTGAAATCCTTTATTATTTTATATCGATTCTTAGTATATGGGAGAAATTGTCTGCTTGCAATAAAATATAAATAAATTTCCGCTACATAAGAAACATGACATAAAGAAAATGCTGTCACAAAATGTTTAACAAAACATTTAAAAATCTTGTCACTTTCTATATCGCCTAATAAATAATATAGCAAAACTAGATATCCCTAAAGTATGCTTTCAAATTTTATTCACACACACGCACACATATTTATAATGGTAATCGTACCGTCTTGTTATAACATGCAATTTTTACACAGCCCTTACATAGTGCTACTAAGTTTTGTGAAATAAATTCTTTTATAGGGTATCAAGGACACCAACCATAAAAGCTCAAACAGATTTAAATCAAATAATATTTATTAGCAATCGTATTCATATATTCACTTATTCTTTCTTATTCTTTGTTTAAAACATCATTTTGATATGAATGCGGTCGCTTCATGTTATATTGTCGCTCATTGGTAGTAAAATAAAAACAAATTTCTATATAAAATGTCTTATGTATGCATGGCAGGATATCCGACCAATCCGACTGATGCTGTAAGTTCCTGTTTTAGAAAATTACTACAAAATTGAAACAGGTCAAATAATATTCAAACTTCAAAGGGGAATTAACTAAGATTTTCTACCAGCTTCATATTGACTTAATTATAAGTCATTAAGTACTTCAAACATACGAAACCCCTATCGCTGTTCTAACGAATAGCAAAATAAATGGAGTCTAACGAAGATAAAACAGTAGGGAACCGTAGGAACCGCAGTATAGATAATTATAAATGTATTCAATTTAAATATTTAGAAATATTAACGTAGTTTATGACAAGCACAAAACTAAAGCTTCTTTCAATTATGTATATACATATGTATGTATGTACATTATGACAGTTAAAATAGTCTATAAAATATCCGCAATTGAATTACAAAAATCATTGTAATTCAATTCTTTTTCAGCATTTTTCAATGACTGATACGGACACGTAACTTTTAACGTATCTCTTTTATAATAAAATATTTTAGACAGTTTTTGCTGCTGTCAAACTAAATAACAATTAAATTATTTTAATTTGTTGCGAGGAAATCGAAAAAAAAATATAATTGAAATGTTTACTTAAATGCAATATGAATGCATGTATGTAAAATATTATATAGAAACACTTTAAAGAAAACTAATTAAAAATTAATGAATCCCTTGATGGTTTACGTTTACTTTGTGATGTATTTAAAAGGTAAAAAACTTTTTTTAAATACCATTTTTTTCTTGTTTACTTCATACAATGTAAAGTGAAATTCATATTTTACTTTTATTTCGTGCCTGCACTGCCCTACGTTTTCATTGCCGTTATTTGTTCAATGCATTTTAAATGCACAAGAAAAGGAAACAAAAGAAGATTGTAAGGATTACTTTTCCGGTATTATTAAAATTAAGTACAACAGAACTACATTGAAAGATAAAGTGGGAAAAAATTACATTAAATATTAAACACAAGACCAAACAGGAATAATGTGGTAAAGAAATATGATGAGAAAAAAAAAACCTATTAAGAGATTTAAATTTACAACTAAAGAATGAAGAATGTTTTTCATTTTATATTTCAGTAATTAAACGAAGTTACGTTTATTTTATTTTTTCTTTTCAATATGTAGACAGAAATAATTCACTCACATTTTTTGGTCAGCACGTTTTTCAACCATGACTATAGTTTGGTCAGTAACTCTAGATTTCCCAAAACAAAAAAAAAAAAAAAAAAAAAATTAATAACCCTTCAGGTTTTACTTGAAAAATCTCAGTATAAATCATTTAACTAAAAAAATTTCAAATAAAATACAAATTCTTTTTTGGAACAACTTTAAGCAATTTCTTTTAAAAATATTTTTTCTTATAAAATAGAAAACATTATAAAAGAAAAAGTAATTAAACAAGATTTCTATTAAATTGGCAATAAAATTCACTTTTGTTAAAAGTATGATGCTTTTTTGAACGGGCTACAACAATGCTTTTTAGGTGCACCATATATATTACATTTATTTTAACGTGCCAGAAAAGAATTATTATACTAAGCCATTAATGAAATTATTGAGACGTTCTTAACGTCGAGAGTATAAAATAAAACATTTATTACAAGTTTTAGATTAACATTTACAAAATTTGCTAATGGCTTTTAAAAAATAAGCAATTAAAATAACATTACCGAAAAGTATGCAACATTCTTTAAAACCTATAAAAATTCGAAGTTATAAATAGCACATACTTAAATTAATTTCAAATCACATCTAAATTTCCTTAAGAATTCTGAAATTATTTCCAAAAGTATGCTTTAATTACACTGTTCAACATAAATATCAGGATTATAATTCATAACGACTTAATAGAGGCTTATTACTTAAATGGTATTGCAGCAGGTCTGTTGTAGGTCTATATGTTTTTATAAGTCAGCAACAAGTTAATTTGTTCAAAATGCAATTATTGCCTACCTTTTTTTATAAAAACTGGCCCACAAATAAATTTATTGCAATTATTTTTAATAAACATTTCAGTCGTCTATAATAAGAAATTTCTAGCCTTCATTTCTAGAAGTTTCATTATTTCTGTTGTACAGTGTTACGAGTATTCTTTTAGTAAGAAAGAACTTAACAATAATATTTATTTTTTAATTTTTTAAAATGTTTTGATCTATAATTAAAAAAAATCATTAACAAATTATTTCCTTTAACAGTTGAAGAAACAAGAGAAGTTGCTTATAGCAATAAAATTTCCAAAAAGTATGCTACATTTTTAATAATCTAATATGTAAAATTCTCGTGTCACGATGTTTGTTATCGAACTCCTCCGATACGGCTCGACCGATTTTAATGAAATTTTTTATGCATATTTGGTAGGTATGAGAATCGGCTACTATCTATTTTTCAAACCGCTAGGCGCATGAGGAGGGGCGAGAGGAGGCAATTTCTGTATTTCAAAAACGGCTTGAACCGATTCTTTTGTAATTTTTTATGCATATTCAGTAGGTCTGAGAATCGGCACTATCTATTTTCATACCCAACAGATGGCGCTATGTTTGCCTCATAATTATTTTTGTTGTTGAATGAGAGATGGCGCTATGTCCGCCTCATGCAGGAGAATCGTCGTTGTTCGTATTTCAAACAGAACAAAATTATTGTTTGGTATTTTTTTCATCGGCGGTCATCGTCATACACTTACAATACATTCGCTATTTATTATATAACACCCAAAATATGCACTAGAAATTTTTTGTTTGCCGCGTCATCTAATATTTTATAATATAATCTTTTTTCTTTATATTTTAAAATTAAATTCTACAAAAAAGAACTTAAGACGACGCTCGATTAATATATTCATTAAAAATTAACAAAAGAAGGTCAAATATAAGATAAGTATTTTCGATTGAAATTTTGATATTTTGCAAATATGTTTTTATTAATACTGCTTCTGATAAAATTTTATAAAACTTATTTAAACCAAATTTCTAAGTCTTCCTCATTTTCATTCAAAAAGAAATTGAGTTTTTTCTTTTGAGGCGAATTAAAACTTGTTTCAAAACAATATAAAATATTATAGAATTTTTCTATTAACCCCAAAAGTATGCATTAAATGTTATAAACAATTAATATTAAGAGGTATGATTTACATTTTTCTTATGTTTTTATACAAATAAGGAGGTAAAATGTTTGATTAAAAATGATCGATTTAATTTTTTATTTTCTAACAACTTTAAACAATTAACAGATTGAACAAAATTTTGAAAATCTTTATCTGCAAATAGAAAACGTTTTGTAATTTTTGCAAAATCTTTGCTTTTTTTCTGCCCGATTACATTATGCAAAAAACAAAAACGGTTTATTTTCCGCATTCATATCATTTCAATTGAAAACGAAGATAAACTGTTAAAAAATAAAGTTGTTTAAACGAGATGACGTGATCTAAAGCCAAAAGTGTAAAAAAAAAGAAAAAAAAAACGTACATACTAGGAAACGTCTTAAGAACAAGTTTGAACAACATTCTTGGGTATAAACTGTTTTTTTTTATTATTTTTTTATTTAACAACTTTACTACTCAATCACACTTTTCTTGAACATATAAATACGGCTAAAGGAAACACATGTTTTGAATAATTTATTTATATGGCTGTTGTTTGGTTGGTTGATGAGGAGCACCGTAGACGAGTGATACGAGAGAAGTTTTTTTCATCAGGCTTATGAATCAAATATGTATGTATGTAAATTGTTTCAAATAAAATATCTACCAAAGAAGCACTAAAAAAGAAACATAATAAAAACTGTGAAAAATGTTGCAATAAAAATAATACACAGAAAATACGTTTTGCCAGTATTTTTTCTTTTTTTTTTTGCATTCATTCTCGTTTTTCATTTCGTATTTGTATACATATCAAAGCAGTCTTTTTTTAAGATCCTTTTTCATTTTGCAAGTTTTATAGACACAAATATTTTGGTAACAAATCGTTTGGATTAAGAAAATTGCACAATATACTTGACTGTCTAAAGTTTTATTTGCCTTCCTCCTTTTATTCTTTGTCAGTTGGCAAAGTGTTTTAAATGTTTAAATAAACAAATTGAAATATAAACGTTAAAGCAAAAGGACGAATGAGCAACAGTGGAATGTTTATAAAAAGTAAAAAAGATTTTTATGCCAGACAATTTTATGGGGTAAGAGAAAAAAAATTAAATTTTTGTCTCGTAGTTTAACACTAGCAAACAGTAAGTTACGAGTTACCAAACCAAATGTAAATATTTAGTTAGAAAAACCAGCAATAAAAACGGCTACACAACATCTTTACTTTCGGCCAAATAAAATATTTTACAAGCAAAACTTTACTTCATTAATAATTTAGCTAAAAACTATATTTATAGTAGAAAAACAAAAATATCTGTAAAAAAAAAAAATGGTGTAAATTTTTGCCTTAATAACGCATTTTACTGTTGCCTTTTACTTTAAGTGCTTTAAGGGCCTAAAAGTAGGCAAGAGCTTGTTTTTTTTTGTAGGTATCATTATTGAAATTTTTAACCAAAGCCAAATTTTGTTTATATTTCCGTTTGTATGAGCGTTTGTTAAACGTAAATGCTTTTAAATTTTTAATATCCACAAAGAAATAAGAAAATACAAGAGAATAAAGAACAATATAGAAAGAAAGAAAACCAATTGTTAACCTTTTCTTTTTATTATTTCCTAAGAAAGCACAACAAACGTTTCGAGTTTGTTTAACAAATACAAGGAGGAGTGTTTATGAAAACTGTGGCAGCTGTTGCCAGCAACTGGTAGAACATATTCACTAAACAAATGGGTGGCGGTATTTCAAATCAACAACAACAACAACAACATGTAAACGAAAAACAAGGAGGTACCCATTTCGTTTTTTTTTTTTTTTTTTTTAAATTTAAATTGTTGAGCTTTGTGCTGTTTATGGCAGAGAAATGTTGGTACTGTTGCTGTTGTTATACGGAAGCTATTTGACAGATAATTTATTACATTTTACGATGATACCTTAACAAAAATATCGCCTAACTATTTTATGTATCTTTATCTAGAAGTAAAGTGTATAGATTTGAAAGTTTTACGGTTACGCCTTGTTAATAAACGACCTCTTTATTGTTTGTATTTACTTAAGTACGAGTATGTATGTGTATGTGTGTGTGTGGGTTGGCATTTTCTCTGACAGTATACATATTTACAACTAAAGATTGTTTTTCTTATTTTTCTTATTTTTTTTTTTTTTGTGATAATGGATTTATCCTTGATTTACTTTTCTATTTTCTATATATCGAATATTTTATATTGAAACCTAATTTTATGGCTTCGAAAGTTTTCTCTTTACATCTTTTGGTTACAAATTATTTTGCACCCCAGCATATTGAATTGTATATTTATGCCATCTTGCAAGCTAACAGTGTTAAAATGAATCGTGTTTCTTATAATCAATAATTAATTTAGAAAAAAAAAAATTATCGATCCTGTTCTATTTTTGCAATCGAAATAAATAAAGTCTCAATTCTCATGGAATTTTCGATGTAAATTTATTGTTGTTGTAATTAAATTTAAAAAAAATACAGTATTTTTAAAATTATATGTGTTGAAATTTAGTTGAAACAAAAAAAAAAAATACTTTTTTAACGCTTAAAGCTTAAAATTAGCCAAATAGTTCTGACTCATAAATTATGTTTTTCGTTTGCAAGATTTTCAAACATTGACAGTTTTAAAAATTAAATTTGTGTATGCAAGTTGTGCATTAAAGGTCGTAAATGAAAAAAGATCTCAAAGTGTAAAAAAACTACCTTAAGAATGTTTATGAAAAAATTTAGAGGATATTCTAAGTATTCATATTTATTTAGTTTTTCCATTTCCTTCTTGAAAAATAAACAGTTTAAATAAATAACACAGCATTTCTTTTTTATGCCTCAAAGACAAATTAAACACCTTCTAAGTTTAGAGCCTAACAAAAATAAAATTCACTAACCCCCAACAACCCTTTTGATGGATGCAAAAATGAAAAATAAGTTATTAGTAATTGTTTCGACGCCGAAAAATTATATTTTACTTAATCACTGTTTATAACTTCCTAAATTTATGGCCAAAAACAAAAGTACTTCATTACAAAAAATCTTTGTTTAAAGTTTTTATCCCAATTAATAGTTTTATGAAAAGTTAATGGAAAAAAACTCATCGAAATATTCAATATTTATTTTATATATAAACAGATATGGAATTTGTATAAACCTACTCAATCAATTACTGGATTAATGTATGTACACATAAATGAAAATTAATGATATTAATTTAAATATTTCTGTTAAAATAAAAATATTTTGTTAAAATTTTTTTATTTAAACGTTAACACATTCTAAAGAAAAAAACATGAACGTTTTAAAAATTTATGAACATACATAATTTTAAATCATAAGAAAAGCTGGTGTAAAAAGGGTTAAAATAACCGAAGATATGCGAAACAGAATTTTATCATACACGCAAATAAGACTTTTTCTTACATGGACATTATTGATTTATATTTAAATTCCGATCATCACTTTATTTAAACATATGCTTTTCGCATGCTTTTCGTTTTCTGATTTATTTCAGCAAATAACTGCAAACATCAATTAATATAAGCGGAAATAAAGTTGATTTTCCTTTATAGATTTTTTCAAGATTATAATTTTTTCGTGTTAATTTGATAAAAAAATATGAATGTATGCAGCAGTTCAAATACCAGACATGCCATATCATGCTTTCGTTGTTACTATTTTTTTTTTTTTTTCTTTTACAGAAAATATATGGATAGTGTGTTTGTGTGTGTGATTGAGTAAGAAACTTCCGTTTACTACCAACAAACAGTAAATTGTAATGCGATAAAATTTTTCAACGAGTTGTTGTGATCACCGTAAAACTGGCATTTTAAGTATTTTTTTTTTGCCTTTTTGAAATGGTTTTTTTCTTTTTCCTACAAATATTTATATTCAATAATTTAATTGATAAAATTATATTCAAATAAATATGTAGATATGCAACTGCATGAGTTATTTATATTAAAAAATATTTCATATATTAAGCATATTTTAATGAATTTTTCGCATAGCATACTCTAGGGAGGCTATAAGAATTTTTTATATTTTATCTTTTTATTTTTTCTGTTAATATTGAATATGTTAAAAAAACTGTATTTTTATATTTTTTCATATTTTTTTTTTTGTGCAGTGTTGCCACTTTTTTTTTGATTTTGTAAAGCATAATAGCATTTTATTTAACCAATTGCATGTACAAACATATTTTAATTTTTTGCCATGTGTAAGTATGTGTGTGTGTGTGTGTATGTGTATTTTTTTCTGCAACTCCATAGTGAGCACATTGTTTAACTTCCTGTTGCTATCATTGAATGACCAAACACGTTTGTGGATTGAACCTGTACCTGACGTGTGTGTGCAACCTCAGTTTATAAAACATTTACAAACAGACACTAAAAATATATGTATGTATATACTCCTACTAACACATTAATATTCACAAAATTATAAATCGTGAAAGAGACGGAGGGAGGGAGGTAGAGAGACAATTACACAGTAAGCTGTAAATGTACAATACAATACAATATTGTGATTATGAGGACAATGATGATGACAAAGCTTAAAAGTATGTAACAAAATCACCACACACAGTACATTACAGAGTCATCTGTATCCGGTTGCAACAGACCTTCGACTAACATTACCGCCACAGTACATGTACACATCATGGTTATTTATGCCTGAACTTATTTTCCACCATTATGACATGTTGTTGCATGACGTCATTTTGTGTGTATTTAAGCAAGTAAAAATCTTTGGTTGTTTTATGTTGGCTAACTTAAGTTTTATGGCATGTTTGGCTTAACTTTGGTTTTGTCTGACAAATAGCTTTAGCACATTACCGGCCAACCGAAGACCCAGTCAAAGCCACCGTATATAAAAGTGCATTCAAAAGTAACCAAAAACTCACCATTGTCGCCTTTGCATGGTCAATAATCATTGTACGTTCATGTTTTCTACCGTTGTATATATTTAACTGTATACATATATTTATGTGTGTGTATGTGTGTGTGTGTGTGCACAAGTACTTTATTTATAGTTTTTATTAAATTTGCTAGAGTAGACTGAAATATTTGTACAATATGATGACTTGTGTGCTCATTTTCTGTATTTTATTGTGGCTTAATTTTTAAGTAATTAAATATGCCAAATACAAATAGCAAAATTTTACTATTTTCTCTGCCTAATTGCTACAGTTTTTAAAAACATTAAAAAATTATAATTATACAAAGTGTATTCAATAAAAATTTAACGATGATCGCCTATAACAGACAATTATTAGGCCGTTTGAATTTTTTTATTTTTGCGATAATTATAAATTTATTCCAATTAATATAAGAATCTGTTCAATTAGCTCTTCTAGTAAAATTATCTTAGCAGTTGTAGAATAATTTGTTAGTTTAGTTTGTGTCAGTATGTGTAAGCGAATGCATGACTAACAATACAACCATTAGTCCGTATGTATACTCGTACATTCATACTTATTTCTAGATTCAGATATCGCTATTTATGGGATTTATTCATATCAAATTATTGTTGTATGCTTGTGTGTTGTTCTTATGTGTGTGAGTGGGAGCAAAATTGTTTTTATATTTTTTTTTTTTTAATTATTTCACTAGTTAGCTTGTACACGCAAATGCAAGACATGTTTGTGACATACTTTCATTAATTAACAGCGTCATGTTTCTAAAATTAGTTTATGGGACAAAAAAAAACTGAAGTTGCTGTTTATTATAGTTATGAAAAGAAAAACAACATGGTTAGTTAGAGCCTACTATTGTTATGTATGTACAATGAAAACATTATTGGTTTAATCATAACATGATTACATTCAATTAAACATTCGTTCTATGAAATCATATTGTTATTTGATAAGAAAAGTCTAATATGTTTACAACAGATTTATTTTGACCACAACCAAATGATTCAAGCAACCACAGGATGACGCTTGCCATAACTAAGTATTTATTTGTATAAAGCTACGTTCACATTTATCAAATATTTGTCGAAAAAAACGTAACCAAGAAAGATTTAATAATTTATTTCTTTTAATTCTAATATTTTTTTAATTATGGGTTCGAATTTTTTAAAAACTGTATAAAAATAATTAATCACCCCTATCATGAACAGAATGTGAAATTTTTGTTCCCATAAAATTTTCTTTCCCCATGAAGGGAAATGTGGTATCGTGAATTTCATGGGAACGTTTATTCCCGCTATTAATTCGTAGTGACTGTAAAATAAGGAGGAAGATTAAAAAAAAATTAAAAATTAAAGAAATTTATGTTAAAAAATATACTCGGGCATATATATTTTAAAGAAAACTTAAAAAAAGGAAAGCTAAATATTCAATGTTGGAGCGATAGTTTTGTTGCAACGTTTGTTTATTGCATTCTCAAATTTTTGTGGTAAAATAATTCGGCTCCTTTTTAGAAAGCCAACAAAACGAAATAATTTCAACAAATTAAAGCTCCTCAAATCCGCAGGCAATGGACCTATTGTTTTGCATATTGTTGAGCAATACAAAAGTTTGTGCATTATTATCAGATATTTTTCTTAAAATATACTTTGTAAGCTTTAATATTCTAATTATAAGAGGAACTACATACATGTTCTGTTCTATTCCCCATCAGAAATAAAGTGAATAAATTAAAGGGAAAAGTGAAAAAAAAACTAGTGGGAAAAAAATTATTCACGATAAGGGGAATTTCTTGAAGTGAACATTTTTTCATGTTATTATTCTGGACTGAATAACATTTTTTCATGGGAGTTTTTTCACGATAGCAATTACGTGAAAAAGGAAATAATTACGAGGGAATTTTTTTCACGATAGGGGTGAATGTTATTTTGCATTATAAAAACTAAGTGGTTACGTTTTTTTTTTTTTTTTGGCAAAATATTTGATAAATGTGAACGTAGCTTTACTAACGTTTATTTTATAAATTTTTCTTTGCTCAAGTTACATATTTAGCACATCAAATATTTGTAGAGGGTTTTTTAAGAAATTTAAAACATAATCCAAATTCATGCTAACTTGGCAAACAAGCCGACGACAAAAATTACCACTAACTGCCAAATATGTGGCCTAAATCATAACAAATATATTAAATTTTTTTATGCATTTTGTTTTTTCGATATATAAATCAAATACTAAAAAAATGGAAGCAACAAAAACGAAAGACCGTCATTAGAATCGAATGGAATTAAAGCCATTATTACATATCGACACTATAAACAAACAGCCTACAACTCATTAACGTGTATAATCAGTAACCCATACACGCATACACAGAACAGTAACAGCAGACGCATATATTTCATTATTTGTCGCATAATTACATCCGCTGATTTTAGAAGGATGGATAGTCATCACCAACATCATTATCAGCAACATCAATATGAGGACAGGACAATGTTTTTAACGATGAGGGTTAGTTTGAATTTTAAATACGAACACAGAAATACACACACGCACACACGCACACACTCCCATTAATGAAATGATAAATAACTGACAAATCTAAATGAAGGACATAAATAGGCATTATGTGATTTGGTAACTAAATATAATTTTGTGTGAGGCACATGACTGATACGAGCACGGATGCACAAAACAATATAGTAATTATTCGCACGACAATATTTCAAGTTAAATTTTCAAAATAAAAAAATTTATCCATAATTTCTTGTTGAATTTCGCTAAGAAAATTTAATAAATTTTAAAAAGTTTTTGTTTGAATGACAATTTTCAACAGTAATAATTTCTTTCTCACAACCATAAGCTGCAATGGGAAAAATTATATTATTGATGCAACCATTGGCACAACTATATACTATTATAAGGCATAAAATAATATTTTATTATTTAGTTTTAAGTAAATGTGGAACAATTATATTTGCCTTAAGCTTGAAATTTTCTGTTAAATCATGCTTTGCAAAAGTTGCCTCCATCATAAGTTAATGGTGTTTTCTTTTCTACAAAAAAATGGTACATCTCCATGCAGAAAGTGAACTTTGGTATTCGTTTCTTAAAAATGTTTTGCTCTCTAAAAGGACAGTGAGTTTTTCTAAAATTCTAAAAAAATCGCCCTCACTAATGGTGGAAGGCATTTCACTTTTTGCCCTCTAAAAATCGACAGTGTTGATAGTGCCCTGTAAAACTTAGCTGTCAGCTGTTAAAAACAGGGCGTTCCACTTTTTCATAAGTTGTGTTTTGTTCTAGTGAAATAACAAGCAGCATTATTACAGGGTTGGTAGGACATTTTATACATGTACCTTTCAACAAGGTGCCATTTTGTGTGTAGAAAAGAAAACACCATAAGTCTATAGTATTTTTTAAACTAAAGTTTTTAGTTTAGAGTCATTAATTTTTGTCAGTGCCCAACTCTTTTTTTAATTCTATATAAAAAAATATCATGTAATCAAAATTTTCAAAAAGACCGAAATACTTTAAGCAGAAGAGTTATGTCGCTTTGAAGGTCATTATTGAGAATCCTCTGTCAACTAGGACAATATGATTAATTAAGTATGTCATCTATTTATTCTAGCAACTGATAGAAAGCGTATTAGAAGAAATTTACATTATATTACTTTTAATTCATTTCTCATGCTGCTGGTCTTATCAAAACTTTCTTTGCTTGTTACATGTGAAATGTCGTTTTTACTCTTTAAAGCTTTTTCTATTTTTAAAGTTAAAAACAGAAAATAGATTAAATAAATTTATATATAAATTATAATATAATTTAAGGGGTTTTACAATTTTTGTTGCATAGCCTCAAGGTGTCGTAATCGTGTTTCGTGAAGCTGCGTTAATTACAATTACAACAAAGTTATAATTACAAATTAATTATTCTATATGAAATTAGAACAACAGCAATAACACTATAGCATTAGGAAAATAATTTGTCTTTTTAAAGAGACAGTTAGATAGAAAGTGAAAGTTTGAGATAGAAAGAGACACATAGAGATATTTCCATGAAATAGTAAAATGTAACTACATAATTTTATTTGTTCCTTCGACAACGACCCAACAAGTTATTATTACGTGTAAAAGGTTAGGAAACAACATTTCTTACACAATTTTCGTTTTATATCTTCTATTATTAATATTTAAAAAAAAATTTTATACATATGTATGTATGTGTATTTCTTTGAACATCATGACAATGATAATCTATTTTATAAAACATTTTTCCTTGTTGTTCAAATATTTAATTTTTTTTTTTTTTTTGGCAACTTACAGGCTGCTCTTAGCTACTCATGTTGCGGCATGTTAAATGTGGTTGCTTGCATTCCATACTTATAATTGCTAATAGAATATGCTATGATCTGTTACAAAGGACATTGAAACGGAAACACAACAAGATGTATGTATATTTGGCTGTATGGATGTGTGTGATTGTGTGTATGTAGTCTAGGTCGGAGTAAATACAGTAATTTTGTACTTGTACTTAGCCAACATAATATATTTTTATGTTGCTTTTATATTACCCCAAAAAGAATAGGAGGAAAAAACAAAAAACCCAAACGTAAGAAAATTAATACTCGTATTAAAGAAAATCTTGCTCAAGCATGTTCTTTAGAAAATATTATGTATGTATGTTTTTGTATTTGTCTAATGGCAAGTGAGTAATAATGCAGCCAGATGAACACTACACAGTAAAACCACAATATGCTTTTATTTATTCCAGCGTTCTGTTACTGTGTGTAAGCAACAGCAGCCGCAATAAAAAGCTCTAAAGCCAGATGAACTTTAGCTGTTTGTCAATGACAAGCTGGTATAACTGTTCGTTCGGTTACCTGTGTCTTAATTGTCAGTCTACTCATATACACAAGTCTAAGTTTTTTTTTGTTATTGTGCTTCTAGGTTACCTTCAAAACTTCTACTTATTTGTTATTTTATATAGTATTTTTTTCCATATAATATTACCTTTCTTATTTCTCATATTTTTCTACCACATTTTGATACTCATTTAATGTTATCTGCTTGATTCCTTAGAGAAATTAATTTCCAACTTTTGAGACATTTTCACTTGTGATGTGTTTTTGGTTTTTGGTTTTTACTTGATTTTACAAAATTGCTTACAATGTACATACATCAAGTAAGAATATTTTGCGTTCAGTTGGTAACGGTATGTAAAGTATCGTAGAACTTGTGTTTAAGGTTCAAAAAAAAAAAAAGCTAATATAAATATGGGAGGGTAGTCTGCTAAAGTTCATTAACGGGCAACCTCTCAAAATTAAAACCCAAACAGAAGAAAAATGTAAAATATTTCAAAGTAAAATTCAATCGTAAACAACACAAATATTAACGACAATAAATTTTTTTCTAATTCTGTAAATTTTAAGAAAACCCTTTTTGCATTAATTTTTTTTTTAATCAACCCAAATTAGCATTTATTTTAATATGTATTATGATTTACAACTTATTTTTTTCAACAGTTGATTTTAAGGTAAGTTCTAAACCATAATAAGTACAGTGAACTCGCAGAAACGTGAACATCCAGAAAGATTAACTACCCAAAAGAGTAGAATCGAAAAATGTTTCATAGCTAAAACACCACGTACTTTATTTTAATATAAAACACACGACAAAAAAATAACTGCAAAAAGTGATAAAAAATGCAATCTAAAACGTGAACAAAATCGAAATCATGAACACGACCCTCGGTAAAAATTAGTTCACGTTTCTGCGAGTTCACTGTATTTGAAAACAACTGCTACACTATCAATTTAGTTTGGAATCATAAGAGGTGTATTAAAATGCACGAATATTAACATAACTAGAGAGCCTACTACTAGGGCGGCTACTGTATTCCAAAAGTAAAACTGAAACATCCACTGACCAGCGCTCAGGGGATGACTAATACTTATGAAATGCATTGTGCCAACACTACAAGGGAAAGGATTAGAGCAGACATGATAGATGTTGAAAATAGCTTGAAAAAGGCTTAAGTGCTTAGAGTGCCTCTGGTGTATGAGCAGGATGTTGTATTAATTGTCTATCGTCGACGAAGGAGGGCGTTATGGTGTTCATAAGCTGGGAACTGTATGAATAGCTGTCGGAACAGTATTTACTGACTAGTAGTGACCTCGCGTAAGAAAGAGCTATTTTCCTAGCTCAGTAGAAATTGGAACTGGATGTGGATAACTCTGAAACTCAACTATAACGTGGTACCCCGTTACGTCTAGAGTTAGGGCGTTGAAGTCATTCTCTTAACTTCAGACAGGAATGGCTTGGGCAATCAAGATTCTCTCTGAGAGGTTCTACATACAAAATTGAATTACTTTTCCTTCGATCAATTGCCTTCTCGAAACGATCGACTTGTCACTCAAAACATCTAACAATCTTTTTTTTCTTTCGCGCTTTAATTTTAGTAACACATTTTAAGCTTAAAAGCCAATAATATTTGTTGATTTAACTAATTTCCCTGTTCCATTTTCTTCATAAAGTTTAGCACAATTTTTCTAGTTGTTGTGTTAATAATGAAACAACAATAATTCTATAACTTTCTTTAAAATTTTCATAATATTTCATATTTTTGACACATTTGTGGTTGGGTTTATGAGGATAAAAAAAGCAATTTTATAAAAAACCATACTGACTTCAGGCAACAGCTGCTGTATACGCTACATTTTATGACAACCTTTACTAACCTCTATGCTAGGAGAAGAAAAAAAAAACCTGCTAAATAATTATTTCTTCCACTTAATTCACCAATTTTATATTTGTTTCAATGGACAATTTCTTTGGGTTGTATTTCTTCTTTCTTTTTCTTTCAATATAAATATTTTCTCTGTTATTGCTTTTACATGGCAGGTAGCCATGTCATTTCACAGTACGAGTATGTGTCACTTTTGTACGACAACACTAAAAACTTGGTGTTGTTAATTGTTTCAGTCACCTGTTTGTTCACAATTTCTCTGTTATGTGTGTGAAGATAAATTTAAATTTAACTAGCAAAGATTTCAACCAAAAATTTTAGTCAAGCCAATTTTGCAGTTAACAGAGCACTGTTAAGCACTTAACAGTTGCTGTAAAAGTTGATGAAACTCATTTCGGATGAATATAAGTGGTCATTTTGGAAAAATGGTGATGTATAGGAATATCACACTATACACAAATGGTAGTCCAGGGGGTCAACTATCATGCAGAAAAGGTGAGATATCTGTAATAATCTTGGGACTTTAAAAAAATGCAAATTTAAATTTTCATATGAAAAAAATTTCTGGAGGAGATTAGTGGATTTTATGGAAAAATGGTGATGTATAGGAATATCACACTATACACAAATGGTAGTCCAGGGGGTCAACTATCATGCAGAAAAGGTGAGATATCTGTAATAATCTTGGGACTTTAAAAAAATGCAAATTTAAATTTTCATATGAAAAAAATTTCTGGAGGAGATTAGTGGATTTTATGGAAAAATGGTGATGTATAGGAATATCACACTATACACAAATGGTAGTCCAGGGGGTCAACTATCATGCAGAAAAGGTGAGATATCTGTAATAATCTTGGGACTTTAAAAAAATGCAAATTTAAATTTTCATATGAAAAAAATTTCTGGAGGCGATTAGTGGATTTTATGGAAAAATGGTGATGTATAGGAATATCACACTATACACAAATGGTAGTCCAGGGGGTCAACTATCATGCAGAAAAGGTGAGATATCTGTAATAATCTTGGGACTTTAAAAAAATGCGGATTTAAAAAAAAAATTCTGGACAAGATTAGTGGTTTTTATGGAAAAATGGTGATGTATAGGAATATCACACTATACACAAATGGTAGTCCAGGGGGTCCCCTATCATGCAGAAAAGGTGAGATATCTGTAATAATCTTGGGACTTTAAAAAAATGCAAATTTAAATTTTCATATGAAAAAAATTTCTGGAGGAGATTAGTGGATTTTATGGAAAAATGGTGATGTATAGGAATATCACACTATACACAAATGGTAGTCCAGGGGGTCAACTATCATGCAGAAAAGGTGAGATATCTGTAATAATCTTGGGACTTTAAAAAAATGCAAATTTAAATTTTCATATGAAAAAAATTTCTGGAGGAGATTAGTGGATTTTATGGAAAAATGGTGATGTATAGGAATATCACACTATACACAAATGGTAGTCCAGGGGGTCAACTATCATGCAGAAAAGGTGAGATATCTGTAATAATCTTGGGACTTTAAAAAAATGCAAATTTAAATTTTCATATGAAAAAAATTTCTGGAGGAGATTAGTGGATTTTATGGAAAAATGGTGATGTATAGGAATATCACACTATACACAAATGGTAGTCCAGGGGGTCCCCTATCATGCAGAAAAGGTGAGATATCTGTAATAATCTTGGGACTTTAAAAAAATGCAAATTTAAATTTTCATATGAAAAAAATTTCTGGAGGAGATTAGTGGATTTTATGGAAAAATGGTGATGTATAGGAATATCACACTATACACAAATGGTAGTCCAGGGGGTCGACTATCATGCAGAAAAGGTGAGATATCTGTAATAATCTTGGGACTTTAAAAAAATGCGGATTTAAAAAAAAAATTCTGGACAAGATTAGTGGTTTTTATGGAAAAATGGTGATGTATAGGAATATCACACTATACACAAATGGTAGTCCAGGGGATCCCCTATCATGCAGAAAAGGTGAGATATCTGTAATAATCTTGGGACTTTAAAAAAATGCAAATTTAAATTTTCGTATGAAAAAAATTTCTGGAGGAGATTAGTGGGTTTTATGGAAAAATGGTGATGTATAGGAATATCACACTATACACAAATGGTAGTCCAGGGGGTCGACTATCATGCAGAAAAGGTGAGATATCTGTAATAATCTTGGGACTTTAAAAAAATGCGGATTTAAAAAAAATTTCTGGAGGAGATTAGTGGATTTTATGGAAAAATGGTGATGTATAGGAATATCACACTATACACAAATGGTAGTCCAGGGGGTCAACTATCATGCAGAAAAGGTGAGATATCTGTAATAATCTTGGGACTTTAAAAAAATGCAAATTTAAATTTTCATATGAAAAAAATTTCTGGAGGAGATTAGTGGATTTTATGGAAAAATGGTGATGTATAGGAATATCACACTATACACAAATGGTAGTCCAGGGGGTCAACTATCATGCAGAAAAGGTGAGATATCTGTAATAATCTTGGGACTTTAAAAAAATGCGGATTTAAAAAAAAAATTCTGGACAAGATTAGTGGTTTTTATGGAAAAATGGTGATGTATAGGAATATCACACTATACACAAATGGTAGTCCAGGGGGTCCCCTATCATGCAGAAAAGGTGAGATATCTGTAATAATCTTGGGACTTTAAAAAAATGCAAATTTAAATTTTCATATGAAAAAAATTTCTGGAGGAGATTAGTGGATTTTATGGAAAAATGGTGATGTATAGGAATATCACACTATACACAAATGGTAGTCCAGGGGGTCAACTATCATGCAGAAAAGGTGAGATATCTGTAATAATCTTGGGACTTTAAAAAAATGCAAATTTAAATTTTCATATGAAAAAAATTTCTGGAGGAGATTAGTGGATTTTATGGAAAAATGGTGATGTATAGGAATATCACACTATACACAAATGGTAGTCCAGGGGGTCGACTATCATGCAGAAAAGGTGAGATATCTGTAATAATCTTGGGACTTTAAAAAAATGCGGATTTAAAAAAAAAATTCTGGACAAGATTAGTGGTTTTTATGGAAAAATGGTGATGTATAGGAATATCACACTATACACAAATGGTAGTCCAGGGGGTCAACTATCATGCAGAAAAGGTGAGATATCTGTAATAATCTTGGGACTTTAAAAAAATGCAAATTTAAATTTTCGTATGAAAAAAATTTCTGGAGGAGATTAGTGGGTTTTATGGAAAAATGGTGATGTATAGGAATATCAAACTATACACAAATGGTAGTCCAGGGGGTCGACTATCATGCAGAAAAGGTGAGATATCTGTAATAATCTTGGGACTTTAAAAAAATGCGGATTTAAAAAAAATTTCTGGAGGAGATTAGTGGATTTTATGGAAAAATGGTGATGTATAGGAATATCACACTATACACAAATGGTAGTCCAGGGGGTCAACTATCATGCAGAAAAGGTGAGATATCTGTAATAATCTTGGGACTTTAAAAAAATGCAAATTTAAATTTTCATATGAAAAAAATTTCTGGAGGAGATTAGTGGATTTTATGGAAAAATGGTGATGTATAGGAATATCACACTATACACAAATGGTAGTCCAGGGGGTCCCCTATCATGCAGAAAAGGTGAGATATCTGTAATAATCTTGGGACTTTAAAAAAATGCAAATTTAAATTTTCATATGAAAAAAATTTCTGGAGGAGATTAGTGGATTTTATGGAAAAATGGTGATGTATAGGAATATCACACTATACACAAATGGTAGTCCAGGGGGTCGACTATCATGCAGAAAAGGTGAGATATCTGTAATAATCTTGGGACTTTAAAAAAATGCGGATTTAAAAAAAAAATTCTGGACAAGATTAGTGGTTTTTATGGAAAAATGGTGATGTATAGGAATATCACACTATACACAAATGGTAGTCCAGGGGGTCCCCTATCATGCAGAAAAGGTGAGATATCTGTAATAATCTTGGGACTTTAAAAAAATGCAAATTTAAATTTTCGTATGAAAAAAATTTCTGGAGGAGATTAGTGGGTTTTATGGAAAAATGGTGATGTATAGGAATATCACACTATACACAAATGGTAGTCCAGGGGGTCAACTATCATGCAGAAAAGGTGAGATATCTGTAATAATCTTGGGACTTTAAAAAAATGCAAATTTAAATTTTCATATGAAAAAAATTTCTGGAGGAGATTAGTGGATTTTATGGAAAAATGGTGATGTATAGGAATATCACACTATACACAAATGGTAGTCCAGGGGGTCAACTATCATGCAGAAAAGGTGAGATATCTGTAATAATCTTGGGACTTTAAAAAAATGCGGATTTAAAAAAAAAATTCTGGACAAGATTAGTGGTTTTTATGGAAAAATGGTGATGTATAGGAATATCACACTATACACAAATGGTAGTCCAGGGGGTCAACTATCATGCAGAAAAGGTGAGATATCTGTAATAATCTTGGGACTTTAAAAAAATGCAAATTTAAATTTTCATATGAAAAAAATTTCTGGAGGAGATTAGTGGATTTTATGGAAAAATGGTGATGTATAGGAATATCACACTATACACAAATGGTAGTCCAGGGGGTCAACTATCATGCAGAAAAGGTGAGATATCTGTAATAATCTTGGGACTTTAAAAAAATGCAAATTTAAATTTTCATATGAAAAAAATTTCTGGAGGAGATTAGTGGATTTTATGGAAAAATGGTGATGTATAGGAATATCACACTATACACAAATGGTAGTCCAGGGGGTCGACTATCATGCAGAAAAGGTGAGATATCTGTAATAATCTTGGGACTTTAAAAAAATGCGGATTTAAAAAAAAAATTCTGGACAAGATTAGTGGTTTTTATGGAAAAATGGTGATGTATAGGAATATCACACTATACACAAATGGTAGTCCAGGGGGTCAACTATCATGCAGAAAAGGTGAGATATCTGTAATAATCTTGGGACTTTAAAAAAATGCAAATTTAAATTTTCGTATGAAAAAAATTTCTGGAGGAGATTAGTGGGTTTTATGGAAAAATGGTGATGTATAGGAATATCAAACTATACACAAATGGTAGTCCAGGGGGTCGACTATCATGCAGAAAAGGTGAGATATCTGTAATAATCTTGGGACTTTAAAAAAATGCGGATTTAAAAAAAATTTCTGGAGGAGATTAGTGGATTTTATGGAAAAATGGTGATGTATAGGAATATCACACTATACACAAATGGTAGTCCAGGGGGTCAACTATCATGCAGAAAAGGTGAGATATCTGTAATAATCTTGGGACTTTAAAAAAATGCAAATTTAAATTTTCATATGAAAAAAATTTCTGGAGGAGATTAGTGGATTTTATGGAAAAATGGTGATGTATAGGAATATCACACTATACACAAATGGTAGTCCAGGGGGTCAACTATCATGCAGAAAAGGTGAGATATCTGTAATAATCTTGGGACTTTAAAAAAATGCGGATTTAAAAAAAAAATTCTGGACAAGATTAGTGGTTTTTATGGAAAAATGGTGATGTATAGGAATATCACACTATACACAAATGGTAGTCCAGGGGGTCCCCTATCATGCAGAAAAGGTGAGATATCTGTAATAATCTTGGGACTTTAAAAAAATGCAAATTTAAATTTTCATATGAAAAAAATTTCTGGAGGAGATTAGTGGATTTTATGGAAAAATGGTGATGTATAGGAATATCACACTATACACAAATGGTAGTCCAGGGGGTCAACTATCATGCAGAAAAGGTGAGATATCTGTAATAATCTTGGGACTTTAAAAAAATGCAAATTTAAATTTTCATATGAAAAAAATTTCTGGAGGAGATTAGTGGATTTTATGGAAAAATGGTGATGTATAGGAATATCACACTATACACAAATGGTAGTCCAGGGGGTCAACTATCATGCAGAAAAGGTGAGATATCTGTAATAATCTTGGGACTTTAAAAAAATGCAAATTTAAATTTTCATATGAAAAAAATTTCTGGAGGAGATTAGTGGATTTTATGGAAAAATGGTGATGTATAGGAATATCACACTATACACAAATGGTAGTCCAGGGGGTCGACTATCATGCAGAAAAGGTGAGATATCTGTAATAATCTTGGGACTTTAAAAAAATGCGGATTTAAAAAAAAAATTCTGGACAAGATTAGTGGTTTTTATGGAAAAATGGTGATGTATAGGAATATCACACTATACACAAATGGTAGTCCAGGGGGTCCCCTATCATGCAGAAAAGGTGAGATATCTGTAATAATCTTGGGACTTTAAAAAAATGCAAATTTAAATTTTCATATGAAAAAAATTTCTGGAGGAGATTAGTGGATTTTATGGAAAAATGGTGATGTATAGGAATATCACACTATACACAAATGGTAGTCCAGGGGGTCGACTATCATGCAGAAAAGGTGAGATATCTGTAATAATCTTGGGACTTTAAAAAAATGCGGATTTAAAAAAAAAATTCTGGACAAGATTAGTGGTTTTTATGGAAAAATGGTGATGTATAGGAATATCACACTATACACAAATGGTAGTCCAGGGGATCCCCTATCATGCAGAAAAGGTGAGATATCTGTAATAATCTTGGGACTTTAAAAAAATGCAAATTTAAATTTTCGTATGAAAAAAATTTCTGGAGGAGATTAGTGGGTTTTATGGAAAAATGGTGATGTATAGGAATATCACACTATACACAAATGGTAGTCCAGGGGGTCGACTATCATGCAGAAAAGGTGAGATATCTGTAATAATCTTGGGACTTTAAAAAAATGCGGATTTAAAAAAAATTTCTGGAGGAGATTAGTGGATTTTATGGAAAAATGGTGATGTATAGGAATATCACACTATACACAAATGGTAGTCCAGGGGGTCAACTATCATGCAGAAAAGGTGAGATATCTGTAATAATCTTGGGACTTTAAAAAAATGCAAATTTAAATTTTCATATGAAAAAAATTTCTGGAGGAGATTAGTGGATTTTATGGAAAAATGGTGATGTATAGGAATATCACACTATACACAAATGGTAGTCCAGGGGGTCGACTATCATGCAGAAAAGGTGAGATATCTGTAATAATCTTGGGACTTTAAAAAAATGCGGATTTAAAAAAAATTTCTGGAGGAGATTAGTGGATTTTATGGAAAAATGGTGATGTATAGGAATATCACACTATACACAAATGGTAGTCCAGGGGGTCCCCTATCATGCAGAAAAGGTGAGATATCTGTAATAATCTTGGGACTTTAAAAAAATGCAAATTTAAATTTTCATATGAAAAAAATTTCTGGAGGAGATTAGTGGATTTTATGGAAAAATGGTGATGTATAGGAATATCACACTATACACAAATGGTAGTCCAGGGGGTCAACTATCATGCAGAAAAGGTGAGATATCTGTAATAATCTTGGGACTTTAAAAAAATGCGGATTTAAAAAAAAAATTCTGGACAAGATTAGTGGTTTTTATGGAAAAATGGTGATGTATAGGAATATCACACTATACACAAATGGTAGTCCAGGGGGTCCCCTATCATGCAGAAAAGGTGAGATATCTGTAATAATCTTGGGACTTTAAAAAAATGCAAATTTAAATTTTCATATGAAAAAAATTTCTGGAGGAGATTAGTGGATTTTATGGAAAAATGGTGATGTATAGGAATATCACACTATACACAAATGGTAGTCCAGGGGGTCAACTATCATGCAGAAAAGGTGAGATATCTGTAATAATCTTGGGACTTTAAAAAAATGCAAATTTAAATTTTCATATGAAAAAAATTTCTGGAGGAGATTAGTGGATTTTATGGAAAAATGGTGATGTATAGGAATATCACACTATACACAAATGGTAGTCCAGGGGGTCAACTATCATGCAGAAAAGGTGAGATATCTGTAATAATCATATGAAAATTTAAATTTGCATTTTTTTAAAGTCCCAAGATTATTACAGATATCTCACCTTTTCTGCATGATAGGGGACCCCCTGGACTACCATTTGTGTATAGTGTGATATTCCTATACATCACCATTTTTCCATAAAAACCACTAATCTTGTCCAGAATTTTTTTTTTAAATCCGCATTTTTTTAAAGTCCCAAGATTATTACAGATATCTCACCTTTTCTGCATGATAGTTGACCCCCTGGACTACCATTTGTGTATAGTGTGATATTCCTATACATCACCATTTTTCCATAAAATCCACTAATCTCCTCCAGAAATTTTTTTCATATGAAAATTTAAATTTGCATTTTTTTAAAGTCCCAAGATTATTACAGATATCTCACCTTTTCTGCATGATAGTTGACCCCCTGGACTACCATTTGTGTATAGTGTGATATTCCTATACATCACCATTTTTCCATAAAATCCACTAATCTCCTCCAGAAATTTTTTTTAAATCCGCATTTTTTTAAAGTCCCAAGATTATTACAGATATCTCACCTTTTCTGCATGATAGTCGACCCCCTGGACTACCATTTGTGTATAGTGTGATATTCCTATACATCACCATTTTTCCATAAAACCCACTAATCTCCTCCAGAAATTTTTTTCATACGAAAATTTAAATTTGCATTTTTTTAAAGTCCCAAGATTATTACAGATATCTCACCTTTTCTGCATGATAGTTGACCCCCTGGACTACCATTTGTGTATAGTGTGATATTCCTATACATCACCATTTTTCCATAAAAACCACTAATCTTGTCCAGAATTTTTTTTTTAAATCCGCATTTTTTTAAAGTCCCAAGATTATTACAGATATCTCACCTTTTCTGCATGATAGTTGACCCCCTGGACTACCATTTGTGTATAGTGTGATATTCCTATACATCACCATTTTTCCATAAAAACCACTAATCTTGTCCAGAATTTTTTTTTTAAATCCGCATTTTTTTAAAGTCCCAAGATTATTACAGATATCTCACCTTTTCTGCATGATAGGGGATCCCCTGGACTACCATTTGTGTATAGTGTGATATTCCTATACATCACCATTTTTCCATAAAAACCACTAATCTTGTCCAGAATTTTTTTTTTAAATCCGCATTTTTTTAAAGTCCCAAGATTATTACAGATATCTCACCTTTTCTGCATGATAGTCGACCCCCTGGACTACCATTTGTGTATAGTGTGATATTCCTATACATCACCATTTTTCCATAAAATCCACTAATCTCCTCCAGAAATTTTTTTCATATGAAAATTTAAATTTGCATTTTTTTAAAGTCCCAAGATTATTACAGATATCTCACCTTTTCTGCATGATAGTTGACCCCCTGGACTACCATTTGTGTATAGTGTGATATTCCTATACATCACCATTTTTCCATAAAATCCACTAATCTCCTCCAGAAATTTTTTTCATATGAAAATTTAAATTTGCATTTTTTTAAAGTCCCAAGATTATTACAGATATCTCACCTTTTCTGCATGATAGTTGACCCCCTGGACTACCATTTGTGTATAGTGTGATATTCCTATACATCACCATTTTTCCATAAAATCCACTAATCTCCTCCAGAAATTTTTTTCATATGAAAATTTAAATTTGCATTTTTTTAAAGTCCCAAGATTATTACAGATATCTCACCTTTTCTGCATGATAGGGGACCCCCTGGACTACCATTTGTGTATAGTGTGATATTCCTATACATCACCATTTTTCCATAAAAACCACTAATCTTGTCCAGAATTTTTTTTTTAAATCCGCATTTTTTTAAAGTCCCAAGATTATTACAGATATCTCACCTTTTCTGCATGATAGTTGACCCCCTGGACTACCATTTGTGTATAGTGTGATATTCCTATACATCACCATTTTTCCATAAAATCCACTAATCTCCTCCAGAAATTTTTTTCATATGAAAATTTAAATTTGCATTTTTTTAAAGTCCCAAGATTATTACAGATATCTCACCTTTTCTGCATGATAGTTGACCCCCTGGACTACCATTTGTGTATAGTGTGATATTCCTATACATCACCATTTTTCCATAAAATCCACTAATCTCCTCCAGAAATTTTTTTTAAATCCGCATTTTTTTAAAGTCCCAAGATTATTACAGATATCTCACCTTTTCTGCATGATAGTCGACCCCCTGGACTACCATTTGTGTATAGTTTGATATTCCTATACATCACCATTTTTCCATAAAACCCACTAATCTCCTCCAGAAATTTTTTTCATACGAAAATTTAAATTTGCATTTTTTTAAAGTCCCAAGATTATTACAGATATCTCACCTTTTCTGCATGATAGTTGACCCCCTGGACTACCATTTGTGTATAGTGTGATATTCCTATACATCACCATTTTTCCATAAAAACCACTAATCTTGTCCAGAATTTTTTTTTTAAATCCGCATTTTTTTAAAGTCCCAAGATTATTACAGATATCTCACCTTTTCTGCATGATAGTCGACCCCCTGGACTACCATTTGTGTATAGTGTGATATTCCTATACATCACCATTTTTCCATAAAAACCACTAATCTTGTCCAGAATTTTTTTTTTAAATCCGCATTTTTTTAAAGTCCCAAGATTATTACAGATATCTCACCTTTTCTGCATGATAGTTGACCCCCTGGACTACCATTTGTGTATAGTGTGATATTCCTATACATCACCATTTTTCCATAAAAACCACTAATCTTGTCCAGAATTTTTTTTTTAAATCCGCATTTTTTTAAAGTCCCAAGATTATTACAGATATCTCACCTTTTCTGCATGATAGGGGATCCCCTGGACTACCATTTGTGTATAGTGTGATATTCCTATACATCACCATTTTTCCATAAAAACCACTAATCTTGTCCAGAATTTTTTTTTTAAATCCGCATTTTTTTAAAGTCCCAAGATTATTACAGATATCTCACCTTTTCTGCATGATAGTCGACCCCCTGGACTACCATTTGTGTATAGTGTGATATTCCTATACATCACCATTTTTCCATAAAATCCACTAATCTCCTCCAGAAATTTTTTTCATATGAAAATTTAAATTTGCATTTTTTTAAAGTCCCAAGATTATTACAGATATCTCACCTTTTCTGCATGATAGTTGACCCCCTGGACTACCATTTGTGTATAGTGTGATATTCCTATACATCACCATTTTTCCATAAAATCCACTAATCTCCTCCAGAAATTTTTTTCATATGAAAATTTAAATTTGCATTTTTTTAAAGTCCCAAGATTATTACAGATATCTCACCTTTTCTGCATGATAGTTGACCCCCTGGACTACCATTTGTGTATAGTGTGATATTCCTATACATCACCATTTTTCCATAAAATCCACTAATCTCCTCCAGAAATTTTTTTCATATGAAAATTTAAATTTGCATTTTTTTAAAGTCCCAAGATTATTACAGATATCTCACCTTTTCTGCATGATAGGGGACCCCCTGGACTACCATTTGTGTATAGTGTGATATTCCTATACATCACCATTTTTCCATAAAAACCACTAATCTTGTCCAGAATTTTTTTTTTAAATCCGCATTTTTTTAAAGTCCCAAGATTATTACAGATATCTCACCTTTTCTGCATGATAGTTGACCCCCTGGACTACCATTTGTGTATAGTGTGATATTCCTATACATCACCATTTTTCCATAAAATCCACTAATCTCCTCCAGAAATTTTTTTCATATGAAAATTTAAATTTGCATTTTTTTAAAGTCCCAAGATTATTACAGATATCTCACCTTTTCTGCATGATAGTTGACCCCCTGGACTACCATTTGTGTATAGTGTGATATTCCTATACATCACCATTTTTCCATAAAATCCACTAATCTCCTCCAGAAATTTTTTTTAAATCCGCATTTTTTTAAAGTCCCAAGATTATTACAGATATCTCACCTTTTCTGCATGATAGTCGACCCCCTGGACTACCATTTGTGTATAGTGTGATATTCCTATACATCACCATTTTTCCATAAAACCCACTAATCTCCTCCAGAAATTTTTTTCATACGAAAATTTAAATTTGCATTTTTTTAAAGTCCCAAGATTATTACAGATATCTCACCTTTTCTGCATGATAGTTGACCCCCTGGACTACCATTTGTGTATAGTGTGATATTCCTATACATCACCATTTTTCCATAAAAACCACTAATCTTGTCCAGAATTTTTTTTTTAAATCCGCATTTTTTTAAAGTCCCAAGATTATTACAGATATCTCACCTTTTCTGCATGATAGTTGACCCCCTGGACTACCATTTGTGTATAGTGTGATATTCCTATACATCACCATTTTTCCATAAAAACCACTAATCTTGTCCAGAATTTTTTTTTTAAATCCGCATTTTTTTAAAGTCCCAAGATTATTACAGATATCTCACCTTTTCTGCATGATAGGGGATCCCCTGGACTACCATTTGTGTATAGTGTGATATTCCTATACATCACCATTTTTCCATAAAAACCACTAATCTTGTCCAGAATTTTTTTTTTAAATCCGCATTTTTTTAAAGTCCCAAGATTATTACAGATATCTCACCTTTTCTGCATGATAGTCGACCCCCTGGACTACCATTTGTGTATAGTGTGATATTCCTATACATCACCATTTTTCCATAAAATCCACTAATCTCCTCCAGAAATTTTTTTCATATGAAAATTTAAATTTGCATTTTTTTAAAGTCCCAAGATTATTACAGATATCTCACCTTTTCTGCATGATAGTTGACCCCCTGGACTACCATTTGTGTATAGTGTGATATTCCTATACATCACCATTTTTCCATAAAATCCACTAATCTCCTCCAGAAATTTTTTTCATATGAAAATTTAAATTTGCATTTTTTTAAAGTCCCAAGATTATTACAGATATCTCACCTTTTCTGCATGATAGTTGACCCCCTGGACTACCATTTGTGTATAGTGTGATATTCCTATACATCACCATTTTTCCATAAAATCCACTAATCTCCTCCAGAAATTTTTTTCATATGAAAATTTAAATTTGCATTTTTTTAAAGTCCCAAGATTATTACAGATATCTCACCTTTTCTGCATGATAGGGGACCCCCTGGACTACCATTTGTGTATAGTGTGATATTCCTATACATCACCATTTTTCCATAAAAACCACTAATCTTGTCCAGAATTTTTTTTTTAAATCCGCATTTTTTTAAAGTCCCAAGATTATTACAGATATCTCACCTTTTCTGCATGATAGTTGACCCCCTGGACTACCATTTGTGTATAGTGTGATATTCCTATACATCACCATTTTTCCATAAAATCCACTAATCTCCTCCAGAAATTTTTTTCATATGAAAATTTAAATTTGCATTTTTTTAAAGTCCCAAGATTATTACAGATATCTCACCTTTTCTGCATGATAGTTGACCCCCTGGACTACCATTTGTGTATAGTGTGATATTCCTATACATCACCATTTTTCCATAAAATCCACTAATCTCCTCCAGAAATTTTTTTTAAATCCGCATTTTTTTAAAGTCCCAAGATTATTACAGATATCTCACCTTTTCTGCATGATAGTCGACCCCCTGGACTACCATTTGTGTATAGTTTGATATTCCTATACATCACCATTTTTCCATAAAACCCACTAATCTCCTCCAGAAATTTTTTTCATACGAAAATTTAAATTTGCATTTTTTTAAAGTCCCAAGATTATTACAGATATCTCACCTTTTCTGCATGATAGTTGACCCCCTGGACTACCATTTGTGTATAGTGTGATATTCCTATACATCACCATTTTTCCATAAAAACCACTAATCTTGTCCAGAATTTTTTTTTTAAATCCGCATTTTTTTAAAGTCCCAAGATTATTACAGATATCTCACCTTTTCTGCATGATAGTCGACCCCCTGGACTACCATTTGTGTATAGTGTGATATTCCTATACATCACCATTTTTCCATAAAATCCACTAATCTCCTCCAGAAATTTTTTTCATATGAAAATTTAAATTTGCATTTTTTTAAAGTCCCAAGATTATTACAGATATCTCACCTTTTCTGCATGATAGTTGACCCCCTGGACTACCATTTGTGTATAGTGTGATATTCCTATACATCACCATTTTTCCATAAAATCCACTAATCTCCTCCAGAAATTTTTTTCATATGAAAATTTAAATTTGCATTTTTTTAAAGTCCCAAGATTATTACAGATATCTCACCTTTTCTGCATGATAGGGGACCCCCTGGACTACCATTTGTGTATAGTGTGATATTCCTATACATCACCATTTTTCCATAAAAACCACTAATCTTGTCCAGAATTTTTTTTTTAAATCCGCATTTTTTTAAAGTCCCAAGATTATTACAGATATCTCACCTTTTCTGCATGATAGTTGACCCCCTGGACTACCATTTGTGTATAGTGTGATATTCCTATACATCACCATTTTTCCATAAAATCCACTAATCTCCTCCAGAAATTTTTTTCATATGAAAATTTAAATTTGCATTTTTTTAAAGTCCCAAGATTATTACAGATATCTCACCTTTTCTGCATGATAGTTGACCCCCTGGACTACCATTTGTGTATAGTGTGATATTCCTATACATCACCATTTTTCCATAAAATCCACTAATCTCCTCCAGAAATTTTTTTTAAATCCGCATTTTTTTAAAGTCCCAAGATTATTACAGATATCTCACCTTTTCTGCATGATAGTCGACCCCCTGGACTACCATTTGTGTATAGTGTGATATTCCTATACATCACCATTTTTCCATAAAACCCACTAATCTCCTCCAGAAATTTTTTTCATACGAAAATTTAAATTTGCATTTTTTTAAAGTCCCAAGATTATTACAGATATCTCACCTTTTCTGCATGATAGGGGATCCCCTGGACTACCATTTGTGTATAGTGTGATATTCCTATACATCACCATTTTTCCATAAAAACCACTAATCTTGTCCAGAATTTTTTTTTTAAATCCGCATTTTTTTAAAGTCCCAAGATTATTACAGATATCTCACCTTTTCTGCATGATAGTCGACCCCCTGGACTACCATTTGTGTATAGTGTGATATTCCTATACATCACCATTTTTCCATAAAATCCACTAATCTCCTCCAGAAATTTTTTTCATATGAAAATTTAAATTTGCATTTTTTTAAAGTCCCAAGATTATTACAGATATCTCACCTTTTCTGCATGATAGGGGACCCCCTGGACTACCATTTGTGTATAGTGTGATATTCCTATACATCACCATTTTTCCATAAAAACCACTAATCTTGTCCAGAATTTTTTTTTTAAATCCGCATTTTTTTAAAGTCCCAAGATTATTACAGATATCTCACCTTTTCTGCATGATAGTCGACCCCCTGGACTACCATTTGTGTATAGTGTGATATTCCTATACATCACCATTTTTCCATAAAATCCACTAATCTCCTCCAGAAATTTTTTTCATATGAAAATTTAAATTTGCATTTTTTTAAAGTCCCAAGATTATTACAGATATCTCACCTTTTCTGCATGATAGTTGACCCCCTGGACTACCATTTGTGTATAGTGTGATATTCCTATACATCACCATTTTTCCATAAAATCCACTAATCTCCTCCAGAAATTTTTTTCATATGAAAATTTAAATTTGCATTTTTTTAAAGTCCCAAGATTATTACAGATATCTCACCTTTTCTGCATGATAGGGGACCCCCTGGACTACCATTTGTGTATAGTGTGATATTCCTATACATCACCATTTTTCCATAAAAACCACTAATCTTGTCCAGAATTTTTTTTTTAAATCCGCATTTTTTTAAAGTCCCAAGATTATTACAGATATCTCACCTTTTCTGCATGATAGTTGACCCCCTGGACTACCATTTGTGTATAGTGTGATATTCCTATACATCACCATTTTTCCATAAAATCCACTAATCTCCTCCAGAAATTTTTTTCATATGAAAATTTAAATTTGCATTTTTTTAAAGTCCCAAGATTATTACAGATATCTCACCTTTTCTGCATGATAGTTGACCCCCTGGACTACCATTTGTGTATAGTGTGATATTCCTATACATCACCATTTTTCCATAAAATCCACTAATCTCCTCCAGAAATTTTTTTTAAATCCGCATTTTTTTAAAGTCCCAAGATTATTACAGATATCTCACCTTTTCTGCATGATAGTCGACCCCCTGGACTACCATTTGTGTATAGTTTGATATTCCTATACATCACCATTTTTCCATAAAACCCACTAATCTCCTCCAGAAATTTTTTTCATACGAAAATTTAAATTTGCATTTTTTTAAAGTCCCAAGATTATTACAGATATCTCACCTTTTCTGCATGATAGTTGACCCCCTGGACTACCATTTGTGTATAGTGTGATATTCCTATACATCACCATTTTTCCATAAAAACCACTAATCTTGTCCAGAATTTTTTTTTTAAATCCGCATTTTTTTAAAGTCCCAAGATTATTACAGATATCTCACCTTTTCTGCATGATAGTCGACCCCCTGGACTACCATTTGTGTATAGTGTGATATTCCTATACATCACCATTTTTCCATAAAATCCACTAATCTCCTCCAGAAATTTTTTTCATATGAAAATTTAAATTTGCATTTTTTTAAAGTCCCAAGATTATTACAGATATCTCACCTTTTCTGCATGATAGTTGACCCCCTGGACTACCATTTGTGTATAGTGTGATATTCCTATACATCACCATTTTTCCATAAAATCCACTAATCTCCTCCAGAAATTTTTTTCATATGAAAATTTAAATTTGCATTTTTTTAAAGTCCCAAGATTATTACAGATATCTCACCTTTTCTGCATGATAGGGGACCCCCTGGACTACCATTTGTGTATAGTGTGATATTCCTATACATCACCATTTTTCCATAAAAACCACTAATCTTGTCCAGAATTTTTTTTTTAAATCCGCATTTTTTTAAAGTCCCAAGATTATTACAGATATCTCACCTTTTCTGCATGATAGTTGACCCCCTGGACTACCATTTGTGTATAGTGTGATATTCCTATACATCACCATTTTTCCATAAAATCCACTAATCTCCTCCAGAAATTTTTTTCATATGAAAATTTAAATTTGCATTTTTTTAAAGTCCCAAGATTATTACAGATATCTCACCTTTTCTGCATGATAGTTGACCCCCTGGACTACCATTTGTGTATAGTGTGATATTCCTATACATCACCATTTTTCCATAAAATCCACTAATCTCCTCCAGAAATTTTTTTCATATGAAAATTTAAATTTGCATTTTTTTAAAGTCCCAAGATTATTACAGATATCTCACCTTTTCTGCATGATAGTTGACCCCCTGGACTACCATTTGTGTATAGTGTGATATTCCTATACATCACCATTTTTCCATAATGACCACTTATATTCATCCGAAATGAGTTTCATCAACTTTTACAGCAACTGTTAAGTGCTTAACAGTGCTCTGTTAACTGCAAAATTGGCTTGACTAAAATTTTTGGTTGAAATCTTTGCTAGTTAAATTTAAATTTATCTTCACACACATTTCTCTGTTTCATTTTCTATTAGCTGTTGCTACACTTTACACTTAGCCATTCATTAATCGCCCAGCCCAAGATCTTTTATAGCACTTTCTTTGTTGGACTTAATGTTGCTTTAAATTTGATGTGAGTTTAACACATTACCATTATCGTTTTTGGTTACCTTAAAGTATGCAACGAAATATATATAAAAATTTATGAAGCTTCTTAAATATCATACTCTTTATCATAGTATTCTTTGTTACTATCATGATTATTATTATCATCATCATCATCATCATGATCATCATGTTGTTGTAAAGTTTTTAACCTTCAAGAAGCATCACATGAAAAATTGGCCATGTAAAACATATACAAACTCACCTATACAAACATTATGCCATCTCCATCTACTACTATTTATTGTTTGTCTGACTTTTACACACCTTTAGATTGGTGTTATTTCTACATCATTTGCACATTATTTTACCGACACTTTTTGTTATTTGTGTATCGTGGTCTGTTTTATGGGGGTGATACAAAATTTGTTGTCTTTGGTTTCGTTTTAAGTGTTTCCTTTTTTAATTTTTTTTTTTTTTTTTTGCAAAGCACAACAAACCGCTTGTCACTTATTTTCGATCTTTTTCTGTTAATAGACACATGTTTTGGTTGTGTGTGTGTGTGTGTGTGTGTATACGTGAGTATTTATTATTTACTTTTTAGTTTATTTTTCTGATGTTTTAAATATGATACCCACACAAATTACAACAAATAATGACAGCTGTACTGTAAGTGACATTTAAGTTGTTGTGGTGTCTTTCTAAGTAAATATGTGTGTATGTCATTTTTCATTTTCTTTTATTATTGTCTTTCCTTTTTGGCAAAAAGAAAAACGACTAAGAAAAGTCCACTTCGATAGATATCTATTAGTAGTGACTATGGGGGTGTTATGGGGGAGGAAAAATGCTTCAAAATGTTTTTCATTAGTTTTGCTATTGTTATGATTAATAGGTGTGTTAATGGATGTCATTTCAAAGTTTCCGTTGTTGTAATCATAGACTAGATTTTATTCGCCTTATTGCACTGACAACATTTAATTCTTCTGGTGCCTTTAACTTTTTTCGTTTCTAGCCTCTTAATTCATTGTTCAAATATTTTTTTTTTTAATGGTTTTCGTTTGCTTTTTGGTAATTTGCAGACTAGTTTTTAGGTTGATCATTAGTACAAATCGCTTAAAATTAATTTGACTGCTCAATGTTTGGTATATGGTATTTTTTTCGTTAAAGTCTTGACGTCGCTCTGCTGTCATTGTGGTAAGAGGTCTGTTCTTTCGTCATTGTCGATTAGTCTAACAATTACATAATTTCTTGTTAAGCATTTAATTTATGTCTTTAAATTATTGAGAAGAAACAAAAAAAAAATAATAATTTAATATTATAAAGAATGTTGTGTTGTTTTTGTTCAGAAAATATTTGTTTACATGCCATGGCTTAAAAATGAAAAATTTGTATGGCATAGTTTGAGGTATTTAAGGCTAAGATTCTAATTTAGGTGATTTTATTTAAGGAGTGTTTTGCTTGTTTATTTCATAGCATGCTTCAGGGATTTCGGTTGTGTATTTTTATATTAGCAAAAATTTAAGAAAATAAATTTGTCATTACTATACACGAAAAATCTTATCGGGAAGAAAATTTCAAATTAAATTTGCTCCGTTTCTTTAAAATTGTTTGTGCACTGTTTTTGTTAATTGGAAATATTTTAACTCTTCGCCTCTCATTTTAGATATGGGGAAATATTTTTGAAAAGCTTTTTCTAAAGGATATAAATGTTTATTTTATCCAAAATCCAAATTATGTATTAAATTACGAAATATACTGCATACTTTTAGCCACGAAAAAAAATACTAAAACATTGTTATCTGTACTTTCCAATCTGTATATGGGAAATAAGCAAAACAAACCTAAAAATACTCGTATTGAGGGTAATTAATCACTCTTGGTTGAAAACTGCTCTTGCATCCGTTGCAGATCTTGCAAGTCTAGCTTGTTTACATATTTTGTTATTGCATTGCTGCAAACTGATGAAAATAAGCTAGACTTGCAAGATCTGCAATGATTGTAATGCTAAGAGTGATTTCCCCTATTAATAATTTTCAAATAAGTAACAAAACAAAAAGAGTTGCCTAATTTAAGGGACTCTTAGAATATTTCTATATATGCAATCCATATTACATATCACAGCTATTAGACGTTATAGATAACATTTTAAGCAAAATTAAGGTAATTTGCAAACAGCAAGCAAATAAAGTATTTTTATTTATTAATTAATTTTTTGTTTAATCCCCTTAAGTTCAATAGTTAAGCAGGAGCAGATAATCGAACTAAATTATTTATAATGCTGCATATTAAAAACTCGTTTAACATCCTGTCAACACTTTCTTTGTTGTCATCACATTAGCAAGCAAAAAGCATATATTAAATTATTAAAAATTAATTATATATTCATTAAATTAACTAAAAGAAAAAAGGGGTTCAAAGTAACTAAAAACCAAAAACGTAATTTTGTTGTTTTGTTTTAAGCCAAACAGCATAAATTATTTAATTGTTCATTATAGAATGCATATTAAAAACATTGTTCGCGTTGGTCTTTAAAATGCCAAATACTTATTAATATCTAATTAAAAATTCTATTTATTTTTTTACGTGTGTTATTAATAATGTTAACAGCCAAACATAAAGAAATGCTTTACCTGGTAAAATATTTTATGATTAATTTTCATAGATGATTTTAATCTATTTGGGGTATACTGTTTTATTTTTTATACTTTTAATCATATGGAATAACTAATGTAATATTTACAGTGTCGAGCAAAAAATTTCTGAGTATATTAGCATCTCACTCACGACCTAAAGCCTGTTTTAAAACGTCTTTAATATCATTTGTATTGCCTAATTTTAGGCCACAGAGAAAATGGAGCTTGAAGATGATATCGCTTCTCTTATTTTGCTTTCCATTGTTTTTGTTATTATATTTGTATATTCTATTTTTCTTATTCTCCTCCTTCACCAATAATTAAATAATGTGTTTAGCAGAGAAATGAAACATTAAAAAAGCAAGGGTTAGTTACTTATTGCTGCTAGCAGAAAACGTAAATAATATGATAAAAAAAAAAGATAATACTGCCAGCTTCCATTGCGAACGGTTTTTCGCGGTGGCAGTGGTGTTAATATTATAATCACCGTTATGCACATTTTTTTCTACTTTTCCTTTTTTTATTAAAACAAAATTTCTAAAAGGGAGTTTAGGAAAACGTGGTGTTGTGAACAGTAAGAACAGAGTAAAGCATTAATTAAAAATGCTATTACAGCAAACTTTATATAAATTTTTAATTAGCAATTTTTGCTATTTTGCTACTCAACTCTATCAAATGCTTGCGAAGCTGTTGCTTTTATTTGTTGGTTCCTTTTAACAACAGCAACATATTTTTTCTAGAGTCTAAAATAACAAAACAACCAACCAAACCGGCAAACCAGACAGACATTCATTTGGTTTAGCCGTTGCACACACAAGCTCATGTACATAGCCACACACACACACACACACACACATACACATATAAGGCAAAAAACATAAACGCCAGCAAAAACCGACACGTTGATTTTATATATTTTTTTATCATTTAGCGTTTTTTTTTAACATTTTTTTAAGTATTTTTGTTTGCCAACTTTGTACTTTTTTCGCTGTTGTTGGTTCGTTTGTTTGATAATGTTAAATTAACAGTTTGTTAACACCCTTCACAAAAGAGGATTTAAAGGTTTTTAAGCGCATACTGCTTAAATCATACAAAATAAAAATGTTGTAGGTAAAAAAGATATTTCAGCTAAAGCTTTAAGTATTAAATTTATAAAGAGAAAATATACAGCAACAAAAAAAAAAAAAGCCATCTCTAAGCAACAGGAAATCGGTTAAAATAATACCCAAAAAAGAATCTAATTATGGTAAAACAACATTTACAACGGCATATAATATTATAAAAAAAACCAACGTGTAGGTATTTTTAAAGGTTTTTTTTTGGCATTAATGTTTGTCTAATATGTTTAAACAAATCATAAAAAAAAAAAATTCAGTTTATTAAAATAAACAATCATTTAGATAACCAAAGTTAAAACAAACAATTTCCAAAAAAAAAACTACATTAATTAACAGACGTGTGTGATTTTGTAATTAAAATCTAAACAAAAATGGTTTTAATATTGGTAAGACAACAAAAAAGTTTGAATTCTATATAAATACAGGATGGTATTCTGTATTCTATTTGAAATTATTATGAAAAGGGTATTATCATAGGATTGTTTTTAAAAAAATTTAAATAAGACCTTTCCAACTTTTTTTAAATTAAAGAATAAAAAAAGTTCGAATAGTTATTTAAAATAAGCTTTAGTTAGTAAATTAAGTCTATGGCGTATAAGTTTTATTAATGCAGATTATTTGAAACGTATGAGTGTTGGACATTAATATCAATCATACGTTCATATACAGAGGTGTGTGTGCATTTCTTACTTAAATATTTATGCATGTGATGTTATGTAGCTTTTCATATTGTACAATATGTACATGCAGACGTTTTATTCGAGATATTACAAATTATTGAGACTTAATTGCGTCAACTGTTGACAACACTGGATTGTAGTGAATTTGAAAGTGCTGAGCAGCTTTTTTAAATGGAATAACAACTTTAGTTTTTTTTTTTTTTGATAAAAAACATTAAGAACACCATTTATATATTAATTTCTTTATAGCGAACCCTTTATTATTATTAATATTTATTATTATTTCTATAGACTTAAGTTCGTAATATACTGATCAGAGAAAATTAAACATCTTCTGGAATCAATCACTAAAATATTAAAATTGTTGACGCATTCCTCTAATTTGAATACGGTTTATTTGCAACAATGATACAAATGTTTTTTTATAAAAAAAAAAAACATATTGCAATGAATTTTGTATTCAAGTCCTTCAACTTTAAATGGTTTAAATTGTCATGTCTTTAAATTGGCAAAATTTTATAAAATAGCAAAAAATAAAAAAATCTGTAGTTAAAGAAACCTAAGAAATTTATTTATACATTTAAAATAAAAAAGTTTTGTATACATATTGCTCATACAGAGCACATACTGCTACATACGCATACATACATATGTATGTATGTATATATAAAACCCCTTTCACGTGTTCATATACTTTTTTATAACATTTACTCTTGTTGCCTTGTATTTATTAAGGCTTAAGGAACTGGTTTTTTAGAACAATTTACTTACACACATACACAAACACAGCCATTTCCATAGAACACACTTCACTTGCACGCTTAAATTAAAGAGCAAAAAGGCTGAACAGAACATTTAAGAAGCAGTCACATGCTAGTGCGTGTGTGTGTGTGTTTATTTACGTACTATAACTGGAGTATGAAGAAAAAGCAGCCAGTCTTGCTAGTACAAGAGTAATCTCCAGTTATTTGGTTTTGTTGCTTTTCCTCCATCCCCTATATGTGTGTGTACGCGTGATTAAAAAATTTGCTGATGTTGCTTATTGTCACACACAAAAGTATCGTATAGTGGTGTATCGTTATTTTGAATTATATGCATATCCTGACACATATACATACATATGTACTTATGGTATGTATGTATGTAAGAATGCATGCAGTGATGAAGATGACAACAGTGCCAACGACAATTATGATGATGACAATGATATGAGAACATTCACTAACCTACATATACTCGTATACATACATACAGATGGACGTGCGGACGTAAAAATATAATATTTTTCTTCAACTCGACAGAAAATGGGCAGGGAAATATAAGTGATTTCAAATAAATTTACAAAAACAAATTATTTCCACTTTCAACGTAGCCATCAATAAAATCAATTAATAAAATTTTTGCATAGTTTTGTAATTCATGCTTATACAATGTTCCTACATACAAATTTTATTGAGTCAATATTTGGTTAATTGAAAAAATTCTTTTAGTGTTCGCACTCAATAAACTTTATCAACTGGAAAACAAATTTGTTTTTATTTTAAACTGGCCTTATTACAGATCATTCTCATTTTCTTTATTTTAAAGCTTACATATTTATCTAAAAAATAAATTGGTTATTTTTAGCTTGTTTAACTTATTTTTTGTTATAAATTACAATTTCAATTCAAAAAATTTAAATTTAATAAATTTGATTTAATTTAAATTATATTGTTTACAGGTGTCACTATAGATAAATTGCAGATAATTTTCAATACTGAACATACTTGTGAACAGTGTTGCATTTCAAGTTTTACTCAATATTTATAACAATATCGTATTTATTGCGCAATAACTTAATTACAAACTAATCGCAATAAATGTGTATGTCTGAACAGGGTATTATTTATCACGAAGCTTTTCTTAATTTTCAAATTTCTTATTATTTATTGACGTCAAAAATATATGTACTAGCTAGTATTCAATTGACGCGTAGTGTAATCTAACTGATATACCCACATAACCCATGTGTTTTCATTCTATTCATACATAGATATCTTATACGGAGAGCTTAGCATTTAATTGCATGTACACTTTAGGTAGTCAGTCTAAAAGGAAAACGAAAGTACTGACAGTCATTCATGTAGCTTTAAGAAAAAAAGTACATAGGGCATGCATGTATAAGAGCTTAAGCATACGTGTAAATGCTTGTGTTTACTTTTTACGCCCCATTGTATGCAAAGTTTTTTCTTTCAAAATACATAGAGTTAGCGAAAAATGCAAAACAAAAATTTTGTCAATGTAAATTTTTCATTTTTCTTCTACCGGTAATTTTTGCTTTTTTCCTCTTTGTCTTTCTCTCTGTCTCTCTCACTCTTTTCTTATTTAAAGGTATTTTAGGATTTTAACACTTTTAACACAAAAATCTCAAGATAATGCTGTTGCTGCATGTTCCATGTTTACACTACTAAAATCACACTTTAACTCATACACAAACACACACACACACAGACACACAGAAACACACGTAAGCACTATCTAAACTAAATATAGTATGTATGTATATAAATATTTATATATGAGACACGCTAAAAGAAAAAAGGTGTAAAAAAAATATATAACAAGTGGATTGTTATGATAAAACAAGAGTACATACAGGCATACACGTGTGTGATAAAATTGATATTCAAATACCAGCCGCACATATACAGGCGCTGACATAAACATTCTAGCGTATTTAACGAGCATTTAAGTGTGTCAGCAACTAAAACATACAAGTGATACTTGCTGTTGGTAGATGGCAAGTGTGTGTATCTGAAAGTGTTTATGAATATTTAAAAACCGTTTAATATTTTATGAAGACTTTTTTTTCTATAATTCTGATGACTTTTGCTTGACAATACCTTTAGAAAGGAAATATTAAAACTATTTAAATTGAATATAATACACATATAGTACATAATAATTAAAGATTACCGCCAAATATTTGTAATATCAGAGTAAGTTTTTTGTACAAATCCATACTTTTCTTATTCTTGATAGAACAAAAAACCAGATTAAACAACACACATGTTAACAGTATATTTCAAAGCCTTTCAATTGATTTTACTAAATCTAATATATAAAATTCTCGTGTCACGATGTTTGTTATCGAACTCCTCTCCGAAGCGGCTCGACCGATTTTAATTAAATTTTTTATGCATATTTGGTAGGTATGAGAATAGGTTCTAAAGTATATTTTAAATCGCTAGGGGCACGAAGAGGAGAGGGAGGGGGAAATTTCTTTATTTACTAAACTATTAACCCAACAGATGGCGCTATGTCCGCCTCATAATTATTTTTGTTGTTGGATGACAGATGGCACTATGTCCGCCTCATGCAGCAGAATCGTCGTCGTTCGTATTTCAAACAGAGAAAAATTATTGTTTGGTTTTTTTTTTCATCGGCGGTCATCGTCACACAGTTACAATAAATTCGCTATTTTTTATATAACACCCAAAATATGCACTAGAAATATTTTGTATGGCAAAACAACGTTTGCCGTCTCATCTAGTATAACTATAAAATGATTAAAATATTATTTTCAGACTACTTATTTGTAATCGAACTATGATTATAATATCTACAGAAATATATTTTTTTTTGAATGCTTGTCTGTCAGTTGTGTATTTTATTAATAAAAATTTTGTAACTACAATCACATTTTATATAAAAATGCAAACATATTGCTATTTACAATAATAATACATACTACACTATTTGTGAGTTATTTTGTTTGCAATCAAAATGTGGTTAAAAAATAAGCAAATATAATTTAAAGAAAACATCGCAACAATCAATCGCTACAATTAAACACACGAGCAAAGTTATTTCTTGCTAATGCAAGTTGTCTGACAATTTTTTACAGGAGTAACCAATTTTCTACCCCATATTTCAAACTACTTTGTGTTTCATCTGCTGTTTCAAGACAATTTTGAAGTTAATTATTTACTGAGCATTGATTAATTTACAACATGCGCCCATATTTCAATTGTTCAATTCACAAGCTCAGTCGTCTGTCTGTCTTATGGTTTAAAAAAAGACGATATTTGTTTATGTGCTTGTGAACAGACAAATTTGTTGTATCGTTATTTTGTCGTATTTTAAATGTCAGTTTAATATCGAAAATTTAAATGTCTGTTTTATATCAAGGTGTGAAACCAGGTGTGGGAATTATAATTTGACGCTAAATATAATAACATTTTTACGACAAGCAATTTTGATTAAATTAGTTTGAAAATTAAGTTGAAATGAATCATGTATATATTTATCATTAAGAAGAATGTATTTTCTGGTGTTACTTATCACATATATAAAATATTTTTACAAATTAATTTAACAAATAGAATATTCCCAGACCCGGCCTCAATATAACAATTGAAAAACATATAAAATTCAATCGTATAATTATAACACACTTTTGTATGAAAATTACCAACAACAAAAATACAATATTGTATAATTATACGATTAGACAGCACATATGACGTTAATACGAGCTTGTGAATTGAACAAATATGTATTTCAAAACTGTCGTATAATAAAATTTTTTTTATTTTGCATTAAATACTTGAACTTGGTAAAATAAATAACATTGTTTCTTTCAGTTCAACATTGCTGGCTCTTTAAAAATACTTATCGTTCGTATAGTACGTCATATAAAATAACTAACATGTTAACATTTCAGATTGTTTATCTCGTAATTGTTTAACAAAATTTAAGAGAGTTGATTTTATTTCAATTGTTTTTATTTTGTTTTAAACTTAATTTAACATCAATTACAACATACATACATACATACACGTATAAGCTTGCAAAATAAATTACGACTACAAAAAAAAATCCTGCAACTTGTACAATGTATTACAAACAGTATGGCTGTATATGTTTTCGTAATGATACGTTTGCGTGTGTGTGTGTTTGATATCTGTGATAGAATAAAGCAACAGGTCTTAAAACAACCATGCACAAAATGCAGCATACAAATTCGTTTATCGTAATAATAGAACGTGGAACGTTTATTTTGTTGTCAGTGTGGTAAAGCAAAAAGAGAAGAAAAAAAAATTAAAAAAAAAAACAAAGATGAAACGTTGAATACGGCCAAGTAGAAAATACACTATGTATCGTCTGTCTGTTTTGTGTTGTAGAGTTTGTTTCATGGAACAGTGATTACAACATAAAAATAAAAAAAAAATATTTATATAGAAAGACAATTTTGAAGTTTTAAATTTTAAATAGCATGAAAGAACAAGTACATACAAGTTGGCATATTAAACAGGCAAAAAATTAAATAGAGTGTTTGTGAGAATCAAAAGGCGTATGATTTATATTTAATTCAAACTGTTAAATTAATAACAATCATACGTCGGGGAGTACTATGTTACACATGATAGGCCCAAAAGCATAGAATTTCCACTTTAAAATATTTAAATAATTATTATTATGTATTTGTATATTCATACATACACACATACACTTACACAATGAGCTTCTTGTTCAAATGGATTTACACGCACATCAGTGTAGATTTTAAATATTTTTTCCAATTTTATGTCATCATTCAATAAAATTTCATTACTAGAAAGATGACACTAAAATTATAAAAAGATGTTGGGTATCTAAAATTGAGATGGCAACTTTGTTTAAGAGATGTTAATCGATTTTAAGCATTTATTGCAAACATTTCAGTGTTTGGTCGTATTTAGTGTTAGATGATCAAGTTCGTAAATGCTATTACAAGGCCCACTACAGTCATTGCTAAACTAGGTTAATATGTAATAAATGGCACCTGGCATTCCAAACAACTTTCATGGAATAGAAATGAAAATCAATGAAAATTTCAAAGAAATTTATATTAAAAAAATATCAAGTATCAGTTACCAAAGATTTTCCTTTACGAAATGAAACGTTAAGGCAACGATAGATGCACTTGACACACCAATACACGTCAACTTATCTCCAGGAAAACTTTACACCAACAAAGTAAGCCTACATCAACGTAGAGATATACAATATTAATTATGTAATTAAAAATTTCCCAACTTTTTTATGAGTTTTAGGAAAATTCTTATGTAAATTAAAATCAATTAACATGCAGTGCATATTAAATTACATACTTACATACAAAACTTATAAAGTGTCTAGAAATTAAAATGGGAAAGCGTATGCCACAAATATATTCAAGAATTTTTATTACTACAAAAACAGGAAATAGAGCTCTGAAATTTAAGGAAATAAACAAACATAAACATAAATACGTAGATACATGCAGGAATGAACAAATAAAACTGTGCTGCTAAAGCTGAGCAAAAAAATGAGTTGAATAAAAAAAAACTTTGAAGCATCATCATTATCATGGTGATTTAAAAGCATATTAAAAACTTTTTAGATTAGTTTTTCTTGTTGTTATTGTTTTAAGATTGTTTATTTCTTTTCTTTTTTTTTCTATTATAAATAAATCAGTTTTATTTGAATTTTTCTGTGGCAACTTTAATACTCTTTGTATGTACAATTACTTTAAATGGCAAGAAGAGGTAAATAATTTTCTTGTATTTTGCCGACATCAAGAAAAGCTGAACAATTTCTGTTTATCTCTAAGGAGTGTTCTTGGTAAAATCGAAAGCTATATGCAGCTAAAGATATTAACCATTGATGTTAGTTTTAATTTAAAATAAAAACATTTTTTAAATTATTTCGCTTTGAAATGTTATTAAAGTGCCATCCACAACTGAGTGCAGAGTCAAGAGTTGAAACAGAAAATATATACTTTTTCAATGTATTTTTACAACATGAATCGTTAGAAAGAAAATTAAAAGTTTTCTCTGCTCAACAAACAAACAGCAGTAGTTTTATTCTTTAAATTTTTATATGAATAACAAAGTAAGTTCATCTGTCGTTTTTGCAGTCCTTCTTTTATATCCATACATTCATTTATACTCGTAGAATATATAGAACCTGTTGCAAGTTGTATATTTTTACGCTGTGTATGGGTGACTGCAGTAGTCTGTGTTGTAATTTTATACAAACCATTTATTTTTGCTTGCAAATCTTAACTAAACTCTAGTTTACATTACTGTTCAGTCATTCTATTGCGCTTTGTAGTTGTCTGCTGGTGTGTTGGTTAATTTTTTTTTTTTTTTTTCAAATTCATTAAAGTTTTTATTTCAAATATTACTTGGTTTATTGTTCTTGATGATATTCTATTCATATTTATTCATTCATTTATATTAAAAATGGAAAAATGGAAAATTTCTATTAATAGAAATAAGTTGGAAATAAACTGCTTAAAAGAGTTTACAAGTATTTAACATACAAATGTTGCTAGTTATGCAAATTATGTTTATGAATTAGAATTTTGTTAAACTTGGGGAAAAATTGTATATTAGGAATTATTTAAAGGGTGGCCGCAGATAGTGATGGTAGTATTTAATTTATTTTTATATTTTAAAGCAGTGCTGACAAAGTATTGAGTATTTGCTAGAGAGTATTCGAGTCAGTAACAAGGTATGCATTTTTCGAATATTCAAAGTAACTTTTTTTTCTTAAAATATGCTGTGCCAATTGAATTAGCACAACGTTCCTTTAGGGATATGATAAAGAGGTTAGATGGTGAATATGTAGAAGAAGGCTGCATTATTTTACAACTCTGCTAAGTGCGTGTTTTTGTTAATTTTTATAGCAGTGTTGCAGCGCCTCAGGTGTTAAGAAGACGTATTAAATTTCTTTAGCTGTATTAGCAGTAATTTTATTAATTGTTTTACTTCGCCGACGATTGTGCTAACCGACGAAGGAAGGCGCTGTTGTCTACATTAGCTAAGAATTTTATCAGTATCTGGCGAAACAGTTTTTTAGTGACCAGTGCTAAGCTTAGCCTTCATCACTTAAACAGACGAATGACAATTAATACAATGCCACACTAAAGCACACAATAGAGCAATTTATGATGATGATTGACTTTGCCCTGAACAGAATTTGAACCCTAACTAACTAATAACGCGCTAACTAATTCAGCCAATTGCACGCAGTGATCGTATTTTTCAATAAATTGTGATTGTAGTCAAAGTTTTATTTTAATATATAATTGTATTTTGAAATTTAACAATTTTTCGGTTTATTTTGTTTGGTGAAATGCTAATTACGTGACAATTAAAAGTAAACATGAGTTTGTCTATCGTAGTCTAATATTTAAAACATTAAGTATCCACGTTACGAAAATTGTTAAGATGGACAATTGAACGCTGATGAGAGGTGTAGCGGCCTTGAAATCGGTATACTGATACGTTCTGCTAAAAACTGATGGGATATAAATAATAATATTTTTCAACATAAAATAACTCTTAACAATAAAACTGAACTTGAGCCTAATAATATTACTTTTCATATGTACATCAATATAAGTTCGAATAATAACTACGTTTATTCGTAATAATATAAAAAATATAAAATCATTAATAAAAACTTTCGGGAAACATGATATTGTTTAATTAAAAATAAGTAGAATTTGTATTTCTTATTAATACTTAATCAGAATAATGTATTTCCCTTCAGATACAAAAATACTCAACAAAAAAAAAAAAATAAACATTTACTGCAATCAATGAAAATTTCCATGAAAATCAATAGCTTTTTCCCCTCAATTTTGCAGTAATCACAAAGAATATTTCCCACAAATATTAAAAGAAATAAAAGTATTGATAAAAAATAAGATATTTTCTATCTGAATTTATGTTATACAGCCAGGATATGTACTTCACTTAACAATATTTACTTGCTGACACACATGCATACAGTTAACTTTTCTTTTATAAGTATTAGTTAACGTCCGTCGTTGCCGACAACAGGTTTAAATAAAATAAAAAAAATCAGTTTTCATTTCGCCCCCTTCTTATTTTTTTTTTTTTTTTTTTTTGTTTATTTTTTTTCGTAATAAAACAGGAGATAAATTTATTGAAAATAGTTTTTCTATTGCGCTTTTTTTTGATGATGACACAAATACACAGATTCATAAGTTTTGTTGGGCAAAATGAAAATGTGGAACAACAGCAGCTGCATGTACAAGTACGACTATACATGAGTTACATTCAATGCCGTACGATATGATGATTGTTTTTATTGTATTCTTTTCTAAAAACTAAATACATACAACATGTTTAATCTAATATTGTAAAAGAGTATAAATAAAGCTTTTTTATCTTTGTCGTACTCGTATTAATGCCTACAATGGCAAATGCTTACATGACTGCAAAAAAAGAAAACAAATATCAAATCCATAAAAAAAACCAAATGAAAATATGTTAAGGTTTTTAGTTTTTCTATAGACCTTTGTGTATTGATATCAGGATTATCTCAACCTTTGTATACAGCAAATAAATAGAATCAGATTTGTATAAAAAATATTTATGATAAAAAAATTGTATTCTCATATGAAAAATATGAATAATTTTGAAGTGTTCTTTTTATTTTCAATATAATCCAAATTGGCAACCAACACGAGCAATAAGTTTCGCAGGTAAAAACAGCTATCGGTGATCGTTATCCCCCTGATTGATTATATTTCAAAAAGTTTTAATTTAAAACATACAACAACAACATTTTTTTCAAAGTCTCCCAAATTTTCAATAAAACGATGTGAAAGAAAATATACTTGTAAAGTAAATTTTTTATCGAAATAAATAAAAAATTTCGCATTTTACTATGTTTAGCAATATATGTATGCAATGTATGTATCAATAAAAACAATATGGCACAGCAATCAATTCCGATCGCAATTAGTTTCAATTCAGAAAATTCAGTCGTAAGAAAACGTAAATTATGTTGGTAATAAAAATAATTTGAAAATTCAAAATGCATTGGGTTTTTCTATTCACTTCATTTGTGGTAAACAATAGGAAACATGCATACTTTTAGGAGCGCCAGTAAAATAAGATTTGCATGTCAATAAAAAAAGCTTAAAATTTGCTTTGCTAATAAAAACAATTTCTACAATTAAAAATTGATCACTGTAAAGTCGAAATTCTCTGCCTTGTCCCGCGATGCCGAACTAATTTTGGTTTCGTAAAAACAAACATATAAAAAATTTAAAATTGTAAGCCCCGAAAGTTTCCAAAATTATTGCGAGTTTTTTTAATTTAAATTGTACGAGCATGTCACACATTCCTTTTGGAATGGTTTCAATTCCGTACGTTTCGGCTGACTTCCAAAACGTCAATTGCTTTGTGTTTGAACAAAGCATCACATTTCATAATGCCGCAGTACAATAATTATACAATGTATATCATTTCAAAATGGCGCCGCCAAGTATTTTAAACGCAGTAAGAAAGCAAACAAGGCATCGGTTTTATAGTTGATTCATTGTTTCGGAACTTTGCATATGTATGTGATTTACATGCAGTAGCAATACTGTATACAAACTTTGTATACGAACGTTTTGGAAGTCAGCCTTTTTAATTTACAGTCTTCAATTTCCGTTTATTTAATATTAAAATTTTTCAGTGGAAACAATTTTTTATATTTATAGGCTCTGGTTTAAATTGTTTTTACGACGAAAGCTCACATTAAGGTTTTTTTTCGTAACTTGTAAAGATTTTAATAAAATATATACCTAACGCTCCTAAAACTATGCACGTTTTTTTAGTGTTTGCTGCAAATAATTTTAGTAGAAATTGTCTATTGAATTTTAAAAGTTGTTCGATTACAAACAAAAATTTTCTGAAGCAGCAATTTTCGGAATCGAAACCGCTTTCGATCGGAATGGTATTCTGTACAGTAAGAGAAATACTGTAAAAGTTTTAACGCCCATTTTACGCAAACAATTATTAAAGTATACTTTATACAGTTATAACTGTTGATTTAATGTTTGAATTTTAAAAGGGAAATCTAGTTTTTTTTAATGTTAACTTTAACTTTATCAATTGTTTCTGATTAGGACATCAGAATTGATAAATTTCATTGCTCGCTTTGAATTTTAGCTTTTAAAAAATTTAGTATTTCCCGTTACACAAACTTATTATTTCTTGTTTGCAATTTCTATAAATTTTTCGTTAAAACAGATGACCTGTTTCACTAAAATTGCCTTAGTTTATCTATATGGGTATGGACGACGTACAAGGAGGCTTTCAAACTAATTTAACTTTTTTCCATTTGCATTAATAATTTAAGCATTTATTTTAAAAATTCCCAACATATGGGAAGAGCAAAATAATAACCAATCAAATATGAACTTTGAAACTTTCATCAGGTCAATGACTAAATAAAATAGATTTCAATTGTTTAAATATTAAATAAAGTTTGCGGAAAATTTTTGGCACGTGGAAATGACTTTCGTAGCCTCTTAAAATCCATGTTTTGCACATTTCCTTGTTCTTTTTTTCTTTCCATATACCACATACATAAGTACATACATAAATGTATGTATACATCTACAACAATTGGATGCTTGACTATTTTTTTTTTTGTTTTGCTCATACGAACTTATTCAATATTCATAAATTTTTCAAACTGACATTCATCATATTGTAGTCGTTGTTTAGCTGCCAAAAAGAAAAAGATTAGAAATAAAAAATGGTTATAGAAATGAAGAGAAAAAAAGAGAGAGAAAAACCCAATTCATCACCATAAACTTTGTTAACAAGAGAAAAATATTTAGTTGATTTGTTTGTAAGAGTCAGCATGCCTGTGTGTATGTGTGTGTGTTGTGTGTGTGTGTGGGTGTTAGGTTATAACTGTCAGTTAAGTTGTTGTTGTTATTTTCATCATCGTTAGTGTTTCAGCAACACTTCCGGTTTCCGCTTCAATTTTTAGCAGTTATTGTTTTTTTTTTTTTTTTTTTTTTTTTTAAAGCAGGAATTTTTTTTCCTATAAGGATTTCAATAATTTCGAGTTTGTTATTAACAAAAAAAAAATTCGCCCCAAACAAAATTTTCTTTTTATTTTGGCATTTTCCACAACTCAATAAACTATTTTTGCATTTACTTTTTCATTTATATTTCGTTTTCCTACCGAACTTCATTTTGAAACTGAAAATTTCGTTTGTCTTGTATTGTTCGCTTTCTTTCCCTGCTGATTACGATTGTTCATTTTCACTTCTTCCTTCTGGTTTTTATGGTCGAGTATGTACGAGTATATTTACAATTTTACAATCTGTAGATTTCAGTTGTAATCTGTGAATATTTTTCTACATTTTCGTTTGTGTTTTTTCTGGGAATTTCTGTTGTTTTCTTTCACTAACAACATTTAATATTTCTGGTTAGATTGAAATTAATTCAGCAATTGATTCTCAATGGAGTTTTGTTTGTTTGGCTTCTTGTTTTTTTATTTTATTTTTTTTTTTTTTTCATTTCTTTCATGTTCCCTTTTCGTTTTTTTTTTGTCTTCTTTCTGCCTTCTGCTGAAAATAATGTTTTTTATTTTGTTGTTTGTCAAGTGCATACCTAATTCGTTTTTTTATTTTTATTTTTTTGCTTTTTTTGTAAGATATTTCTGCTTGAGCAATCATTTACTATTCATTTACTTGTAGTTGTTGACCATTATGGTTTATTAGAAAGAAAGAAAAAATATGCATTTCATTAGAAGTATTTGCAATTTGTTTGCTATGAGTAAATACCATTTTCAGACAGATTGCAAATATTTTATTTAAAAGTTATGTATAACAATCTAAGACAACATTAATATACAAAATTATATTTATGTATGTATGTATGTATGTATTGGTCTTGGCGTTTGATTTGAAAATTTCTTATAGACCCTTGTAGTGCTATTTGACTTGACCTTTTAATTAAATTGAAATTCTTTTTGAAACAGAAATATTTTCACTTTGTAGCAGCATACTTGAGCTTGTGTTTTTTTATTGCTTTAGATTTTCTTCTTTCGAAATTGAAAATTGGAAGTAAAATAAATAAGAGTAAAACAAGTGTTATTTTAATTTGGAATTATTATTTTCAAAATTCATTTGATTACCCAGCAAAAAATTATTATCCCAGCAAAAAATTATTATGTTTCTGGAAGCAGTAACAAAATTTCATGCTTTCGAGATATGCAGTTTTGAAGTGCTTCCGTGGCTGCATAAAAAGAAGGCAGAGAGATGGCTCAACTTATTTTTAAGCACGTTGAAGTTGGGCGGCTATTTACATTTAGTTAACACGAAAAAAAGGTAAACACCGACTGGAAGATAAAATTTAATTTATATGCTCTCTGCCTCTCTCTCTCTCTTATTAATTTAAACTTGAGTATTTGCCTATGTATGTTAGTAGATGACACAGTAAAACGAAGGCATAATTCAGATCATTCAAACATTATTTTAGCGCATTTGAAAAAACAAGAGTTCCAAAGTGGGACATCGCGAACAAAAATCATGCATGATCGAAGCGCTTTACGCAGCAGGGGGCATAACAACAACAAGTATCTCTCCCTTACAAACCTGATTCGGTCGAAGCAGTAGTTTTTGCTGGGTAGTAAAATTAAAATTGCATATATATGCAAGGAGAAAAAGGACCTTTTTATTTCGTATCATTTATGTAATTTTATAAAAGGATATATTTTATACTAAATGATAAATCAATTTAGAATATTAAGTGGAAATTTTCATGCATCAGAAGCAGTTTCTTTTTAGTAGATAGAGTATGCCTTTAACTTTATCTATTTCTGAAATAAGGTTGCATATTTTCTGGCTGTGAAATTTATTTAATCTAAATATTCGAAAATACATAAAAAAACGCCAAAAAAAGTATTAATTATGACCCACAGCTAAATTGACAGTTTATTTGTAGATGCGGATTTTTTTTATTGTGGATTACAATTCAACAATCAGCTGTTCACTTGTTAAATTCCATCATTTGTTAATTGTAGTATGATTTTATTGTTATAAAGCATAATCCAAAAAAAAAGACATAATTAACATTTCCACTTAGTTCGGTTGTGAATCATAATATCGGCAATAACCTCATTTAATTTTGAGCAAACATTTGCCAAAAATTATGCGCCTAAATTGTTCGCATCGTCTGGCCATACCTAAAGTAATTACTGTTGTGTTTAAGGGTAAACAAACATAAGCAAACAAGCAAATTACTAAAATTAAAAAAATTGTATGTCGTATGTACATAAAACAAAAAAAAAAAAAAAATGATTAATAAAACAAATAAAAACGTTAACCTTAGAAAAAAAGCGAATTAAACAAGGAAATAATAAAGCCATAAAATATATTTTTTTTAAATAAATATTTGTGATACTTTAATATTTTAACAATTGTTTTTGCTTAAACAAGCATTCGCTTAGTTAATTTTATAGTTTTAATTTAAAATATGATCAGTTGTACGCAATCAGCAAGAAAAAAAGTAGTTATTAAAAACCTAATACAAAAAATATATAAAATATATAAATAATTATGTTTAAGTTGAACAACTTTTTAAAAGTGTTTTTAAGTTGCTGCATAATTTGCCAACAAATATCATTGGGCTTTTCGCAATCCAGTACACAATTTGTGGTCAAAATTGCTCTTAATGGACGAGCTAGGTGCGGTGGAACATTAGTAGCAAACAATTCTGTTGTCACGGCAGCCCACTGTGTTGCAGGTGTACTTGAGACAGATCGTCTGACTGTAATAGGTGGCATATTTAATTCCACTAACAGCTCTGCCATATCAAGAGTTGTCAGAATACTACGTCCTGGCAATTTCGACAGTAAAACACTACACAGAGATGTAGCTGTGTTGAAACTACTAACACCTCTTAACGGAACATCGGTACAAGCAATTGGCTTATGTAGTCGTGGCTGGCAGCACGATGATCCCGTACAAATATACGATTGGAATATATCCGCTCCAAGAACCTTGAGAACAGTAAACTTAAATGTGGTTGGCAGATTTAAGTGTGCAAAAAGGTATAAGAACAGAAAAACTTTAACAAATTCGATGTTTTGTGCTGCTACATCTAATGGAAATGGCTGCTATTATGTTACGGGTGGACCAGTCATGGTACATGATGAGTTTTGTGGCATAGTTTTAACGCGGGACGGCTGTGCCAGCCAGGCATCGCCTGCTATTTTTACTAATGTGTTGGCTGACCTCGAATTTATAAGAAACAATATACAAAAGTAAAAAAAAACTTCAGTGTTTTACTAAAATTGTCAGTAAAATATCTCTTTTTTTATTGCTTTAATGTATTTTTTACAAAATCATTTTTCGTTTTTATAATAGAAATCTCCCAAAAAAATGTTATTGTAATAAAAGCTAAAAGATAAATAAAAGGCAAATGCGAACATTCCGCATTAGACAATTTCAGTAAACATAACTTTTGGACTTTTCCTTACAAATATTTTTGTACACCATCGGTTTTAATTTGTCGGAGAGCAGCAACTTGCCCCGATATGAAAGAAATAAAATTATGGGACTAAACTGCCCGATAAAAAAAAGTAACTTTAGATTTTTAAAGTCAACATCAACTACTGGCGCTGATTTTCTAAAAAATGGCAGCAAACAGCAAGCAAACATGTTCAAACAAAAATAGAATTCTGAAAATTGTTTCGTAAAGGCCGTGCTTCACTATCCTACACAATCGTACGATTCATTCACAGGAAAATCTTGCAAAAATCTGACCGACTTTAAAAAATCGTTTCAAAATGGTGTTGTATCATACAAATCTGATGCCAAAACATCGTTGAGTTTATGTAAAACTGTTTTTTCAGTGTAATTTAAATGAAGATGAAGCGGTAGATTTAAATGATTAAACATAAAAAAATAACTCTGTGAAAGGATTAAAAAATTATAAATCAAGCGCCGATTTAAAAGTGTAATGATCAAAAAAATTTCATTCGTATTTTGATATTTTTTGGTATTAATGAAACTCTCTTGAGGATGGTAATAAAAATTAAATCGTTCAGTGTATGCATTAGAAGAAAAAGTTTAACTCTCAAAATCTAGAGGGCAAATTGACGAAATTGTTTGCTATAGAAATAATTGTTAATTTATAACGATACCAAAAAACATAATTATGATTATGATTAAGATGATACTACTCCGAACTCACAAAATAAGCATTTAATCAAGCTTCAACAAATATTCCAAAAAAAAAAAAAAGTTATATACTATAAATAAATATGTACATACGAGTATAAACTCTTTATTAAAAGCTCTCTTTATGGTGGAATATTATGCGAAGCACAAAACCGTTTATAGACAATAAAAAAAAGCAAATAAGATATTATATACAGACAGTTACACCCATACCCACATAAAAATACACATCTATAGAACAACAATTTAGCCTTCAATTATGGAATGAATGATTTTACAACAAAATTGTTCGATTTAGAGGCCATCAAGTCAATATAATAGACATTAAAAGAGATCTTAACTAAGATACGCAAAATGAAAGCTTCAAAGGAATGGCGGAAAGAGACAAAATTGAAAATTGTCTTGTCTTTTAATAGTACTGAAAACCAACAATCATAGTTGAAGCCAGCAAAGTCAAACGTTAATGTGGTATGCGTAAAACAACAAGTACAAAAACAATTTTGCTAAACTTTTTAAGTACCCAACAACAACAACAACAATGGCTGTGGCAACAAAAGCATTATTAAATCTTATGTAGCGGCTGTTGATGTTCGTCTTCTTGCATGCGTGTGTATGTGAGAGTGTGTCTGTGTAAATGTATTCGTATTGGACGAAAAATTCGTTTTAATAGTAATTATCATAATTAGCGTTTTGGTTTTCATGACAAAATGTCCTTGTCCTTGGTTACACAGACTGTTTTAATCTACAAGCTAATGTTTGTTTGTGTGCATGATTGTTCTGGTTTTCTTTCCTTTTCACAGATTTTTAGATCAACACAAACAAATGGTAATTAATTCCTATTGTGCTAAATAGGCAGAAAATTTCTCCATAACATCCATTTCAATTAATAATAAAGATTAAATAGAAAATACAAGTTATTTTAAAATAGATTTTGATTAGGGTCGTAGTTAATGTTCGGGCACTTTAAAGACAATAAGCCAGAAATTTTAATAACTAATTTTTAAGCGGTAAGTTTTTCTAAACTACCTGATTTTCTATTAATTATTTTCATTTTGAAATTGCAAGTTATTTAAAAGAAATAAATTTGAAATTTCCTATCCCAGCCGTTTTACACACCAGAAATGTTAAAAAAAACAGAATAATTTAATTTAAGAGAAATGAAAAAATTATATGAAATGAAAAAGAACTTACAAATTTTTGCGGCATTTTTATTTGATAATATTCGTGTGGACTCACCTGTAAAGAGAAGAGAAAATATAATTAATTAAAAAGGAGGTATTCTAAGACACATATCTGTAAAATTAATAGGCAGGACTATTTTTTGTAACGGCAACACTACTCAATTTAAAAAAAAATAATAAATCAAATTTAAAAATATTTATGCAAAGAAGTCGATTTTTGTGGGTACAGTATTTTAAGAGCTATACGAGTTAGATATATAAGAGCTACTAATACATGTACACAGTTTATGTAAAATAAAAGAGTTAAGCTTTTTTTGCAAGTGCTTGTTGTCTTAAAATTGTAATTTTTAAAAAAATTATTTGAAAATATTTAGTCATATGTTTTCAAGGTATTCAAATACATAAAATCCGGAAACTATTATTAAAAAGGTACTTTTTATGAAAGGTGATTGACTTTAATAGTACATTTTAGAGAAGTATTTTCATAAAAGTGCTTTTTTAAATTCTCCTCTTCGAAAGGTACATACTTTATTGAAAACTGCTTTTTTAACATGTACTGTTTTAAAAAAAAGTTTTTGAATGTCTTTTTTTAAACTGCAACCTTTTTCTAGGTTATCTTTTTTAAAACATACCACTTTTAAAAGGTACTATTTTACAACATACATTTTTTGAAAAAGTTATTGTTTTGAAAGGTAACTTTTTTTTAATAGTACTTTTTTTATATGGTATTTTTTTAAGAGATACATAAATAAAGGTATGTTTTAAGAGGTACTTTTTTTTGCAAAAGTGGTTATTTAGAATGGGACTGTGTTTTAAATACTTCTTTTGAAAGGTAATTGTGTTATATTTGCTCCTTTTTCGCAAAGTTACTCGTTTTAAAGGTAACTTTTTTAACAAGTAGGTTTTAATGGTACTATTTATAAAGATACTTTTTTAAAGGGTACTTTTTTGAATGATAATTCTTTTTATATGACATTGTTTTAAAATTTTAAAATTTTTAAAAGGTACCTTTTGTACATAACTTCCGCTTTAAATATGTACAATGCTGTTAAAATTTTACTCTCTCAAGTTACCATTTTATGCTAAAAAGTAGTTTTCAAAAGGTACTTTTGCTGCGAGGTACCTTTTTGTGTAAGTACTTTATTGACAAGTTGAATAGTTCGATTTTCACGATATCAAAAAATTTACGTTAGTAAAAACAAATTAACAACAAAAATTGCTTATAATTGGTCATTTATTACAAAGCATTTAAAAATTACTCAAGAGAATAAGCTCTTAAATCATGTACACATATGTATACAATGTATAGTATACATACATAGGTATGTACGAGTCTGTTTATTGTACACATGTATGAATTAAAAAAGAAGTGTGTAATTAATAAAAACTTGTTTTTTTTACGATAAAATTTGTATAAATTCCACATTAATTAAGTGATAAGTGAAACAATTAAATAATTAATTAACATAAAGAGAAACAAAAAAAACATTTATATAGAAGTATTTGTAATTACACACACGTACACATAAACAAACAATACGTATGTACATACAAATGCACATGTTTTTTTTGAACACTTTATGAATATAATTGTTATGAATAATATTAAGTAAATACAAAACAGAATAAATTATTTTAAAAATATATATAGTGATGAGGCATGAAAACAACAGTTATTTAAATCTACAAGGTTGAGAATTCAAGACAGTTTTGTGTTTATTTTGAAATATAATTAAATGGAAAAGACAAATAACTTAATAAATAATCATTCAAACATGAAAGACATAATAATAAATAATAGAAAATTAATATATTATTATGGAAATGATATTTAATTGACAAACAGTAAAAGCACATTGAGACCTAAAAGTAGGTAAAGATTTTTTTGCAAACTGATTCGTACGCTTTGCATATACATACATATCGCACCCTAAATACAAAAGGGTCACAACTCAAAATTTTCCAAAACTGACTTTTTTTCATAAATTAATTCAGAGTACACATCTCTAAATACTGCAAAAATTTTTTTCACATCACTATCTTCTTTAACTGGAAAAATACAGTTATGTCTATTTTTATGTTAAGTGTGTTGCTTCTGCAAGAAAACAGTTTTTTGTCTCTCCTCAAAATTTTAGTATTTTGAGTTGTGACCCTTTTGTATTTAGGGTGCGATATGTACACGTTTTGAATTATTTCGAAAATCTTGATAATTTGTAGATAAATTTAATATCAATTATTAAGAACAAATAAGCAATAATTTGAGCCGTTTATTTTGAAAGTGGCACAAGTAACCTTATTTTTCAGTCGAGATATTTAAGGGTTTGTGTTTTAACACGTTAAAAAATATGGATACTAACTTTCGAGAAGATTTTCTTGTATTTGTTATCTCATGATACTGATATTTTTCTCAATATTTCTCTATATTTTTAAATGCTTTTATATGCAAACCCTTAAATATCTCGACTTAAAAACAAAGTGACTTATGCCACTTTCAAAATAAACGGCTCATATATAAAATGGTTGTAAAAACCAATCATCTCTAATGCCAGTTAAGATATTTTATGCAACAAAGTAATTAATTAAGCTGCTAGGAGCAAAATTGCTATTGCTAGTAAAATTACTGAGGATTCACAACCCAACGTAGTTAAGATTGCTTTTATTAACTGCATGACTGCATGATAACTTGACTGCGTTGACTTCGTCGATGTTCGTATTTATAATATTAATCAAGGAGAAAAATACTTTAATGAAAGTATCAGTTAAATTGAAAAGAGAGTTTAATTACATACACTGCACCAATATATGTATGTATATATACGTACACCTTATGTAATTTATCTTTTTGTTGCATTACATATTAATATCTAAAAAGCGTCTTAGCTAAATCAGAAACTCTTTTCTAACTCTCCTTTTTAAACATTCTTTTAAATCTCATAATTTTTAAAAATATTTAATTAATTAAAAATTGATTCTCTAAACCAATAGATAAATAACTTATTTAATAGTAATTGACAAACGGTTAACAAATGATGTTGGTCAAAAGCTCTAAACAAGAAAAAAACAAAACAAAAACGAATAAGTAAATGGCAAAGTTTTTATTCCACAAGGAAATGATTCAATTTTACTAAAAACAATCATACACAAAACAAATTCTAGCCTAAAATATAAACACATGAAACCGTAATACTCCACACCACAAAAAGTTTTCATACCAGCCAACACACACACACACACACACACACACACACATCCACATAATGGTATTTTGTTTAGTACAAAACAATAGCCAGACAAATTATTATTATTATTGAACAGACAAATGTATGCAATAGAAAAATTGCTGATGACTATGTTTCAAAATAAGAGCAAATGGGAGCGTGAGTTATTTAAGGTATGAGTAAATACGGTTAGTTTTATGTGAGTATTGGGAATACATACTTGTTCTTTGTGGCAATATTGTATGCATGTATATAGATGCGTATGAATACCCAATAAACAAAAAAATAGAACGATTCAAAAACCTTGATTATAATTTCTTTGATAGCGCAATGATTTATAAGAATCGTTTTAATAGAAGTAAATAGTTGAAAATCAGTACTAGATAAGTTTTCTCATCATAATTTTAAAAATGAACGATACGTTTTCACCTTTATAAGCAACATCAAAGTCATAATGCTCATTCTCATTATTCGATTCTAAGCCGACGTGTTTGCTGGACTACAGTGTGCTAAGCATCGTTTGGCTTCGAGTTCGTATCAGTTTATATTCAAAAATAATTTTGGTAAAATTGAGTTGCATGCAATTGAATTGTACTGTTATGGAATGGATGCTATAATAAAACAACAACAACAACAACAACAACAACAATAACAAAACAAATACAACGAGTGTAAAAGCCCACAATACCACAATTATATTTTCAATGTATGGCAATACATACAAAAGAGCATTTATATGCAAATTTATTAGTGTACGAATGTATGTGTATTTAAGCCAGTGCTGCCATATTAATTTCGTGTAGATTTGCGTGTAGAGAGTGTGCAAATTTTACGATAATTATTTTATAAGCAATTTTATTATCAAATTAGGAACTGACACTGAGAATCGATTTCTTTTATTTTAAGCAACATACAAAAAATAAGGTTAGAACACCCTGAAGTAATTTTCTAACTCGATATAAGGGTGGTGTTGGCTGAAGTGGTTAGCGCGTTGACTACTAGGCAAACAATGTCTTGGGGCCTGGGTTCAAACCCTGGCCAGAGCAAGTCAATCAACATCATTAATTTCTCTGATGTACATTAGTGAGACATTGTATTAATTGTTGTTGGAATATTTAAGTGATGAAGTCATAGCACTGGTCACTAAAAAACTGTTCCGGCAGCGATTGATGCTGTTCCAAGCTAATGTACACAACATCGCCCTCCTTCGGTTAGCAGAAACATCGGCGAAGTAAAAAAATAAATAAGATGCCTGCTAATACAGCTTAACAAAGTTAATACGTCTACTTAACACCGGAGGCGCCTCAACACTGCCTTAAAAATTAACATAACGCGCAAAGCAGAGTTGTAAAAGAGTTAAGCCTTCTACATTTTCAACATCTATCTTCTCTACCCTATCCCTCCCCCTGAGTTCCAGCACAGTGCACTGCATACGTAGGGGTCATCCCCTGAGTGCTGGTCCTAATTAAAAAAAAAAAAAAAAAGTAATAATAAAAAAAAAAATATAAACCGATTTTTTTTTTATTTTTTTTTTTCTCTAACTTAAAAAGACTTAATTTAAACTTGTTATAGTTTAAATGTGTTAAGCAGCGGATATTCTCTTACAAAGGCTTCTTCTAAATCGATTTTTATGAAACTTTTGCGACAAATTTCGCCAACGTGACAATACAGCAGCATGTTTAACAAAAAATTCGGCAGAATCACACTCTTTCATTAACTTCTATTTAAATAATTCCATAGCAACACAATAGAATGATTTTAAAAAGTAGGCAGTGTCACGCCCATGCAAAACTTGACAACATTTTTATACTTCAAAATATAATTAATAAAAATATTTGGTTAAACTAACTTCAATTGTAGAAACGTGTAATACCATTCATTCTTCTAGGTACGTTAGATAAATATTTTATCATAATCGTGTGAATTTGTTAGTAAGTATACCCCTTAAAGTATAACCCAAGGAAATGCAACGAAATATGAAAAATGTAGAACACTAAGATGGAAATTTAATTACGGAATTTAATTGATTCCAATCGGAATTTCTATATTTGTGGCAGCCTTGATTTTAAGCTAAGCGACAACAAGTTGCAGTAATAAATAGTCAAACACATAATTTAATAGTTTCAATGATGTTATTAATATTATTCTTACTTTTGGAATCAAAAAATTTCAAAATACACACTACAATCAGTTCAACAACTAAATGAATATTTTTAACATTTGATATTTTACGAATGCCGAATATTTTAGAAGTCCATTTGTTAGATCTTATGGCGATTTTAAAAAAATTTTACCATCCTTTAAACATAAGCGCAATACATAGTATTTAAATAAATCCAAAATTACTTAAAGAAACATCGCAGAAGAAACCGTTCTATTATAAAAATAAAATTTGTGCATTCCATGTTTGTGTTGAGCGTCTTAAAAAAATCAAAATTTTAAAATTTGTAAACGAACGCTTATTGTAAGCTTTGTTGTTCACTGTAATTTTAATTTTTTTCAATAAAACTGTAATAGATTTCAAATTTATTTATTTATTTTTTTTTTTCTTTACCATAAACTCCTGGCATAATGTTGCTGCAATTGTTGTTTATTTGCAAGGAAAATCACATACTATATGTATGTACATATTTATATATTTTGCACATATACATGTAACTGTTTATATGTGCATATGTACATATTTATATGTCATCGTCAACATCATCAGTTATTTTCAAAATATTTAATATATTTTCTACCAAATTGTATTCAATCATAAAAGCCAGTATGCAGCAAGACAGGTTCACACAGACAAGCGGTAGTACACAGGCAGACACACATACGAAGAGATAAATTGAAAAATAATATTATGCAGCTGATGCAATTCTCTAGTGCAACGAATGTTGAGTAAAATGTTTTATATATGTATATATATTTTTTTTTTATTCAAGTTATACTTAATAAATATTGCAGCAGAAGGGAATCAAATTGTTAAAGAAAAATATACACTATACATAGATTGCTTTTAAATTGAAGAGGAAGGACAATAGGTAGTGAAAATCCTATTACTACTACATATTTATAATTATCGGGATTTTTTTTTAGAGACAATCAAGCTTTAACTGTCAGCACTGTTTTCTTCTCACACGATTTACGCTTCCATGGGTTTATTGAAAATTTTTGTCTCACAAAAGTGAATTTTTTTTTCTTACTTTTATCAAACATTGAGCGATCAAAGTTGGCGCTTAACTTACTTCGATTATTTTTAAAAAAAAATTTTTTTTTTAATTAAAAGTAATAAAACTGAACGAACAACAGAAAGAAATTAGCCCTTCAATACGTCCTTGAATGATTCTGGTTTTCTAGTTGAATTTGCAACCTTGATGCTCTATGATCATCTATAGAAGAATATAATGGCAACTATTTTTGTTAAAGATTTTAGTCCTCTACATCGCCGTTTAATTAAAGTGTCACTGTGAGATTAAAGTTCTTAAAACATGTTGTTTGTCTTGAAAAGAAAATACGTATGAGTTACACTTTTATTTGCAATATAATTAATGTTACTCATACGTAAGCGCAAGTTTTTTTTCCTGCTTGATGGAAATTATTTATTTACATACGGATCCCAAATTGCAACACACACACACAAACGCACATATACTAACGCAAGAAGAAATAACAGAAGTTTTGAAAAGGGGGGAAGAATTTTCAATCACCGCCAGCTGTGAAAGCATTTTAAAAATTGTATTATGGTTTGACAAAAACTATGACAACTATGGTCATTGTGACATCAAACCCAACATATGTTCTGCTTGTCAGTAACATTAACCCAAAGTCATGTGACTTAAGCTACTTGCCATGCAACAAACATTTTCCAATTTGTTTAAATTGGTAGACTTATGAAACAATATGATGAACAACATTCGTTCACTATTGAAATGGAGCGAGCGCCAACATTTTTGTTTAAAATGCAAATGTTTGGTTTATTTAACTTTTATTTTGTGTGGCTTTTGCTTAAGTACTGTGCATTGTGGCAAGCCAGTAAACAGCAAAGTCAGCAACATAAGGTGGGAAAACGGATGTATATAAAAACATGTCATAAAACCCACAAATTTAGGCAAAATAAAAACAGGCGGCAAACTATATTAGACTCCTACCAAACTAATACAACTTTCCTCCCATTTTGCTAGCAAGTGGTCTATATACAGTCAGACACACACATGTTTACGTCCTGTTTGCTACAACTGATGCCTAACACTTGCAGCTAATTGTATTTCTTCTCTCTCATTCTCTCTTACGATGGCCAAAGTTATCGTTGTATATCGTATATTTACTTGATTTGTTTGTGTTTATTTAGGATTTTTTTGCTAACTTCTTTGCATTAACATGTCAATGTATGTATGCATTTCCTGTATATGTTTGTGCTTGATTCCCTTTCTTTTTTTTTTCTCCCAAACTGAGTTGATAATACCAATGTCAACAGCACAAGTGTAAAACACAACAGCAACATTAGTAACATCATCTGCAACTAGTTCAACTACTTTTTTGTGTATTAGCCGACAATAAACAAACAAAAAATACATCATTTGGTATCATATGAAACAGAAGTTGCGGCTGTATTAACAGTGGCTTTAGCAGTTGGTACATCAAACTGATATTTCAAACATTGAAGTAAACAATTTTAAATATGTTTTCTTATTTTTTCAGCATTTGTTGGTAAGGCTTACAAACGGGAACCAACCGTCTCCCACAACATCCAGCAAATAATCCAGAATACAAAAAAAATGTAATATTTGATTTGGCCATTAGAGAACTGCACACTACACATGCTGTACATAAAAGAAATTTTACTTATTCTAATTTTGGCCTCCAAACTGTTTTGGAAACGATAAATAGTGTTCTGTGCTAATTATACACTACAGCGCCGTTTTTCGCCGCTTAGCAGAATCATTGGCGAAGTAAATGACCCCCATATATAATAATTAGACACCAAAATTCGGAAAGTACAATTAATTAGCCATGTCATAGAGCTTAATTCCGATTTAACGTGCTTTCATTGTTGAAAGTTGAGTCTTTACAAAACAAAAATTTTGTTTATGAAAAAAACACTTTTTAAATTAAAAATTGCACTGGCAATGCATTTTTCTACGTAATTCTCTTGTAGTTGATAATAAAAACTGTTATGCATACTCTTAGGAGAGTCTGTAAAATAAGCTTTGCTCGTCAATAAAAAAGCTCAATGTAAGCTTTGCTAATAAAACCATATTAAACCAATGCAAATGGTTATAAAAATCTTTATCATTGTAAAATCGAAATACAAAATAAATGAGATCTGAATAATGAAAATCGAAAACGATCAGAAAACATTTGCAGAATTGAAACAATTTCGATTGAAAAGAAACATTGCGGTTTGCAAATTGCCGAATACTTTAAAATACTACAAACGATTAAATATTTTTTCTTATAAGGTCCGTTGAAAACGATTCAGCTGTATTCATAAATTTTACAGTGTTCAAGAATTATTTGGCCATCTAGACTGCTGTAAAGATGTTAATGAAACATTACCGATAAATGTTTACAGCAGGAATAAAAATCGAGTAAGAGGAGGAAAAAACACAAGAAACATGCAACAACTTGCACCATTTAAAAAAAAAAAAAAAAAAAAAAAAAAAAAAGTGGAACGAAATACCAACATCAAATAGAAAAATCATTTAAACACAACAGTTTCACTCACATCCAGCATAAAGAAAACAACGTGGGCCGCTAGTAACACTATTGTCTTGCCATCATCATTATCAGCATCAACATATTGTTGGTGAAAATTTCCATTGTTATTTTTGGTATTTGCCCGGTTGCCAGTTTAAAAGAGTTAAGTTGTTGCAAACTGCAATTTGTTTGCGGGTTACTGACAACAAGGCTGAGATTGCTTCACGCAAACACATACATACACAACAACTAAAGGGACATTCACATTGTTCATTTGTTTTTAAGCATATTTTTTCATTGGATTTTTCAATGGTCTTTTCCGTAATAATGGAAATAAAGATAGTTAACAAAAAAATAAACAAAAACATAACAAATGATCCCAAAAAAGAAAATTCCACAAAATTGTGGCTCAAAATTGCAGTTTAACCTTCGGTACTTGTAGCACACATAATTCCACAAGGTGTGGAAAGGTTAAAAGGCGACTACAGAAACAACAAAATTTAAGTTTCGGACAGAAAATTTAATGAATGAATAAACATTTTATATAGGAATGGACTGACTTACAAAGATATAAATAGTTTTAATGAAAAAACAGCTAACTTATTTCTTTTTATGTTTAGAAATTAAATAAAAATTTAGACAAAACACAAACCCAATATACAACGTTCTTTAAAAATGTAATTCGTAAAAGTCTTCGAGAAATCTTCAAAGAAAGCACAAAGCTTTTCCAGGAGGTCGGAAATAAGAAAGAGCTAAGTTGTTTGATGGTTACAATAAGTCATGATGTTTTATATTAATTTCTAAAAAAGTTAATGGCAAAATTTGGCAAGTAAGAAATTCCCTTCTTATTACATTTTTTTTACCAACTCCAGGCAAATAATTTGAAATATTTAGTATATGCAGTGTTACCAGCCATTGATTTTCAGAACGTACGACGCATCAGATGCGGCGCAGTGATGCATTTCCGAACAGGCCCATATCCTGCTCATATGTACAGTGTTTCGAAATCATATTTAAAGACATTTGTTAAAATTGCAACTATACTCGTATTGTTTTATTTTATCCTTAAAAAAAGAACAACAGCATAATTTTATATGACATACTTTTTCAGACATAAAATGTCAGCTTAAATCTTTCTGTGATTTTTATTTCCTTTGATTTCATAAAATATTTCTAGTACAACAACTTATCTTGGCTGACTTGACCTGCTGCTGCTGGTTTTTTTTTTCAGTGCAACATGAAAAAAATATATGTATAAGCAAAAAGTTAATGTTCTTCGTTCTATTTCTAGCAGAGTTTCTTAAAACAAAAACCACTTGATTTTGTTGGCTTTCTTATTTCTCTATGCGCCTGTGTGTGTGTGTTTGTTTGTACGTTTTAGTTAACTTTTCATCATCTGTTTTAATCTCTCTCTATGTTTGTGGGCTTATTCTACTTAATATTTGTGGTTTGTCGAAACAAATTTACTTTATGTTTATTTAGCTTGTTTGCGGCTTAAGTGTATGAGCGTGCTTAGACATACATACGAGTAGAGTGTTGCCGCATATAAATTGTGTTGCCTGCCTATCAAAATCTACAATTGTGCCAGCAAAACAAGAAACATTTTTTTCATAAGAATTTTAAAAGAACTTTCCAGCACAATGGTTGGCATATAATAACTTTTAAGTTAAAGTAGTTGAAAGAATATTCCAAATAAAATTAAAAAAAAAATAATGTGGTCAAAACGTAATCCAAAGCCTTTCGCCTTTTCAATCGTTAGAAAACACGGCAACTCTATTTGAAGACTTAAAAGAAAACTTTTTAGTTTTCTTCTTTTTCGATTATGTTGTTCTTGGTACATTTTACTTTGGGTTTTTAATGCGGTTTTTCTTAGGCTGCATTAAGACTTTTGCTTTAAATATGTAAGTTTGCAAGTTTGCCTAAACAAATTTCTAGTCAAACAGTATTTAAATGGAATTAAAATTTACATTAACGAAATGCCAAATGGTTATGGGAAGCGGTTAGTTTGAATACAGAAAAATAAAGTATTTAGAATATTGAAAATTAATAATAAAAAATATATCTTGTTACACGCATTAAAAACTATGAAATAATCAAAATTATTTATCTTAATTACTATGTACAGTGTAACCTCGATTAACGCAACCATTAGAAATATCGGGTTGTAGCGAAAATTAATGTCCAAAATTCATATCTTATAAACTTATGCCAAACCAACAAAAAAGGTCCCTTTTTTTCTACAAGTTTGTTTTTTTTTCTTCAGTTTTTAATGAATTAATGAAAATTTAAATTACTAAGAGTTTTTAGGAACATTAGAATATCCAAGCAGATGAGCAGAACGTATCTGTATACCGATTTCAAGACCGCTACACCTGTCATCAACTTTCGTTTGTTCGTTTTTACCATTTGCGTAGGTTGGTTACTAATTGGGAAGGAATATCATCTATTTAACAAAATTTTCAACGGAAATATAATTCAAGGACTATTTTGTAAATAATTTTTTTTTTTATTAAATTTCGACATGTTGAAACAGCTTTTGTTCAGTCTGAAATTCCACCACCTTCTGATTGTTGCATATGCTTCATACTAAAATGATTTCATGAATTATCGACAAAATTAACAAACTTTGACAACCAAAAAGGATCCTCGTGATCTACAATAACGTGGAACCGGACCATTCGCAGTTAAGTGACTAGTGATATGTGCTCATCATTTAAACAGTGCAACAAGAATAATATATTGCTTCATTAAATGTACATTACAGGTGGACACGAATATGAATAATGCAAGCAATTTAATTTGAGTGCAATGCAAACTTGTAAATGTTAAGAAAAAAAAACATATAGATTCCGAACATGTTTTTTAAACCACAAATATTATTGTTTTAAATTTCCTAAAATATTTCAATTGTTCTACACAATTTGTCAAAAAGAAATTTACATTTGTGTATAATGAAAGGAAATGTTTATCGGAAAACTTTTTGGTGCTTTAAAAAAAAAAAATAAATAAAACACTTTCAAACTAAATAAAAGTCGCATACAATCAAACTTGAAACATATAAATGTCGTATTTATTTTATTTTATATTATTTAAACTTTTTTTTTCTTAATTTTCATCATATAAAAATGATGATATAAATATTTGATTTGTTTTGCCATGATGTTCCATCTCATCATCATCATTTCCGTTTTATGCATGTACTGGTTGGTCTGTATATGATAAACAATTGTATGGTGGTGGCAATAATAATGTGGGTGACAAAATCTATATGTATGCATGTGGTCAGTGTTAAATATTTAATATTTTTGCCATTTTAACTTGTAAAATTTTAAAATTAAAAATGCATAAATGTATGAATGTGTATGAGTGTGTGTATCAACGTTTTGCATGCAGCAGCACCTGATTACCATGACAAACCAGTTTAGTGTAACAACACGACCAGGCAGGCAGGGAGGCAGGCAAGCAACTGAAGGACAAAACTTTCTGTCACAACTTTCATTGCAAAAGTCATGTAATAAAATTCATATTTACAAGTTTATAAATATAAAATTTACACATCCACGGAGACATAAGAGAGAGTAACAGACATATTTAAAAATTTATATACAATAATTTTGTTGCTCTTTGTTTCATTTTAAAATGAAATTTTTGTAGCTTAATGGATAATATACATGTGAACATATGCATGTATAGATATATCGTTACCTTAATACTTAAAGGCCCTAACTCGTAGATTTGTTCAAATCCTGTATTTATTATATTTCGAGAGGTAACCCATTAAGTTATCGATATAAGCCAAAAAGCGAGTTAAGGCCTTTATATATTAAGGTAACGATATGTACATGTGGTAGGAATATGTTACAAGCAATAACAACTTTTACAAACGGAAACAGAGTTCATCAACAGTATGAAAATGTTGTCTGTTAATGATAATTGTGGTTGTAGGGGTAAATGATTGTGCTGATATTGCATTTTCTTTCGCTTTTAAAATTTTGTAATAACTTTACAATATTTTCTACAGAAAATATTTGATTGTATTCATAACCTTTTTGCCATAGTTAACACCATTTACATAGTTCTTTAAATTTATAATGTCATGCTAAATGTCAAAAATTATTAAAATTTTTTTTTTTTTTTTTTGCTTTTGTTTACCCTTTGCTTTTTCAGTCTCTCTGTCTCTCACACTGCCTGCAGCGCTTTAAAATTTCAAATTAAATGTGTGTGGGTTCCTTTTAACATTCTAATTGTGTTCATGTGATAGGAGGGGTTTTTTTAAATAATAAATGCCAGGAAAATATAAAGTTTTTATGTAAATCTATAGTTCTGCATGTCATAAAAATAAGAAAAATAAAGTGTCATATTTTTGTTAGGGTGAAATTTAAAATGAAAAACAAAAAAAAATATATTGGGAACTGAATATTTGCCCACTCACTCCATTTTGTTTTCTTTTCAGTATTAGTTTTCATATCAAAAGTTGGCTGTCATTAATTCTATTCATCTGGACAAAATATACCCAAACGATGGAAATGTTATTTTTTTTTTGGCTACAAACAAGTCAGAGGTAATTTTGAGATATAAATGAAAAACCTCTGGTAAAAATAAAGTCAGCATACAGTGGCAGTAAGTTGTTATGTAACTTTGCAATAGTTCGTGCCTTATAAACTCCGCTTTTGAGGGATATTGTAATAAGAAATGAAATAAAACCATAATAGACCCATGTATGGTTAGAAATTGAACTTCAGTTGCCGGCTGACTCTCAGAACAGCATTGACCAGCAACTGAAAATGCCAGCACGCAATATAGGTTCACGCATAGCATAATTAGTACCATGTGTTGATACATAAAATAAATTATTACATCTAACCGATTTAATAAGTATACAAAAATTAATCAAATTAAACAGGTATTCACAATCAATTAAACCATTTATCAAGTTATAAATAATCATGACACAGTGAATAGTCCTTCTTAAATAAAGAGGCTTTAAGCCTAAAAGCAAACAACGAGCATAATATGAGGTTGGAGACAAGAAATTTAAAGACATGTAAAATAGAATTGTATCGCTGTTTAGTGCTGTTATTATGATTCACAAACCAACTAAGTTGAGTTTTCAATGTTATAAATCAATTTATCGATTTTATTACATGCACAATTCATAATCAATTTCCTTTTCTTGGACATGATATTACGAGTAACAACATATCGAAGAGAAGTAACTGAACAGCTGATTGGCAGGATGAGTTGAGTTGCAATCTATAATAACACGATAGTTGTGAATCAAAATCAGCGTATGAATATATAAGAGTTATTGTTTACTACATTTTCCTAAAATAAAAATTAAACCGAGTCATACAGAGAAGTGTCACATCATTAAAATGATTCACGCAAATTTTTCTGGTACTGTTTTGAAAGGTTTTCCAATATGGATGATATGATTTTAAAGTGACATTTCGGCCATTTGTTATATGACATGATCCTCATTTGTTTTTCATTGTATTCAGTAGTGTTTACAATTTCATCATGGAGAGATATACGCAAGAACAACGTTTACAAATTATTCAGTTTTATTATCAAAATAATCGTTCGCCAATTGCAACTTCTCGTGCGCTTTTGCCATTTTATGGCCGTAATAATCGTACAAGTGTGCTCGCTATTCGTCGACTTGTTTAAAATTTTGATCTTTCATTTTCTTTCCATAATGTTCAAGTGCCAATAAGACAAAGAACCGCTCGAAGTAATGCAAATATTGCTGCCGTTCAGGAAAGTGTTGCTGAAGACCGCAATTTGTCGACTCCAAGACGTTCTCAGCAATTGGGACTGTCTCAAACCACAACCTGGCGGATTTTGAGAAAGGATTTGGGTTTGCATCCGTATAAAATTATTCTCAATCAAGAACTGAAGCCATTGGCCCAACAAGACGGTGCTATGTGCCACACAGCAAACGCAAAAATTGAATTATTGCGAGAAAAGTTTGGAGATTCGATTATTTCAAGAAATTGTGATATTGAATGTCCTCCAAGAAGTTGTGATTTAACACCATCAGACTATTTCTTGTGGGGTGATTTGAAGTCATTGGTCCTTCGAAATAAACCAGACTGTCTTCAAGCTTTACAAGTGAATATTGAACGTGTCATTCATGACATACGACTTGAATTAGTGGAAAAAGTGTTTGTCAATTGGATTCATCGAATTCGTTCCCGCAGAAAAAGTCGTGGAGGCCATTTGTATGACGTTTTATTTAGAACTTAATTTTATTGATTGTACTTCACATTAAATAAAAAACATATGAATTTCTTTAACAATAAGTGTGTGTTTTTTTTTCAAGAAATCATATCACTCTTATTGGAAAACCTTATACATGAAAGTTCTGAATACATGTTATATCATAAGCGTTAAGATTACAAAATTCCCTTTAATGTGATAATTTTTAATGGAAAAGAAATTGAGTAGAGCAGCTCGATACCTTTATAAATCTTAGAGCAGTGTTGCAACGACATTGATGACAAGTAGACTCATTTACTTAAATTTTACTTAAATTATTGACGAAGGAGGGTGCTATTGATATTGATGTACATGACCACAGAAGAGTATCAATCACGACCGATACATTGTTATGGAAAGTCATATGATTTCAATACTTAAACAATACAACAATAACCCTGTCGTGAAATGAGTAGCTAACTACAAGAAAAGCAAACTTTTAAATTCATTTTTCTAGACTAACTATAAAGCTAACCACAATACAATGCAGAACGTAACCAAAATGAATTAGTAGGTTGAGTATATATAAATATACTCTCATTTATAATTGAATATGGTGAGTGCCAACAAATTTACTCATTTAGAAACTCTTAAAATTATTTCAAGTATTTCATAACTTCTTGCTGTCAATATTTAAATGGTACCTTAGCTGAGTGGTATGCACATAGACTGTGAATCCAATGACCAGTGGTTCAAGTCCCAGCACAGCATCGGTGAAAAAAATTTAAAAAAAAATTTATTATTGCAATATTACTATAAAACCACTGAATATAGAAAATAAAATAAAAATTAACTATTTTTTTATGTATACTAACTAACTACATTTTGACTTATTTAAACACATCACAATTTAGGACATCGCAATGTTAAAAAAGTTAGTTATTTCCATACATTAAAGTTACTTTAAAGTTAACTGAGTTTCCGACAGGGAACTTAACACAATATCACACTAATGCACTTTAGAAAAGTGCATGATGTTGATGCCTTGCTTTGTTGAGAGATCTAGTTAACGTTGTTAGTCTATGTACTCAATCTGCTTATGCCGATTCATTGCAACAATAAATTCGTAACGCGACACTTTCTGAATTACATACGTAAAATATTGTATAAAATAAATAAATTTTTGTTTATTAAATATTGAAGTACATTGAATGAATTGATTCAGAACTATCGGAAAGTAGGAGGGAAGGGATTTGGGGTACCATGTGAGTTAGTTGTTGTTTTTGAAATTAATTCATAAAAGCAACAAAATCCATATGGGAAATTAAATATTTTATTACAACAACAATAAATAGCAACTGCCTATTAATGAATTCTTTAAGGAGATTTAATTTGTATAGAAGTTACAATTTTTTGTGTGCGTATTTGAGTGCCCTTAATATTTCCGGCAATTGAATAAAAATGAAATGAATGTGAAATTTACAAGGGTATGAAATTAGTTTTGTTCTTTTTTTGTATGTTTGTTCTTACTTCTAAGTAAATTTCCGGTATTTGTAGAACTCGATTATACATACAAAATACTGTATATAATACAAAAAAAAAAAAAAAAACATATCATAGGTGTTAAATAAAGAAATGCAAAATATAACAATTGCATGAGAGAAACGGAAATAATAGGCTCTCTTTAAAGTATGCTTTAAAAAAAAAACTTGAAATAAATTCAACTTAAGGCTTAATAAAAATAAAAAGCAATAAAATATAATGGAAAAAAAAGTTCACCCTAAAAATAAAACTGCTGAAATTTCAATTTTTTCTATTGATTTTTTTCTAAAACGTTTTTCTTGTGCAATTAATTAAAACAATTTTAGATTTATTTTAATTTACTTCTGTCTCAAGGTATATAATTTATATTCTAATTTCTATTTCAAAACTAAAACCATCAATTTCTCTTATTATTTCCTTAAAAGCTGTAAAGTTTATGTTTGACTTTATCCTTGTTGTTACATCCGTTATACCTGGCATTAGCAATCGTGTTGCAGCCACACCGAACAGCCGCCACCCACACCAAATAGTAACACAACTAGCACGCTTTAACTGTCTCGTGTATTTGGCACACAGTGACGTTTATTAGGAAAACAAAATAAAAAATGGCTTAAAATGAAACCAACGAAATAGTAGAAGAAGTAATGAAAAAAGGAAATAAAAATATTATTCAAGCACACATCTACAAACAAAGGCAACTAAAATAAACGGCTAGAAAAATATGACCTGTTTTTTTTTTTCGTTTTCCTCGACAATTTCTACTCGTGCTTTGATTGTAAAACAAAAATGTTTTATAAAGAATGAACAAAAACATAAAAAAAAGCTAAACACACAACTTTTTTAAAGTAAAGTAATAAAAAATTAAGTTATGTTTGTACTTTTGTATGTGCACTACGAGATTTATATGGGCAAATATTGCCGGCAAATGTGGAGGTTTTAAAAAATCTCATATTTAAAGTCTTGAAAAAGAGAAAAAATAGAAATGCAAGAATAGAAACATGTAGAGAAAATTGAAATCAGTGTTATTAAAAAGTTTTGCCAGCAATTTTACTTTTATTTTTTACACCCTTCAAAAGGTACTTTCTTTTTAGCTGTACTGGAATAAATATCGAGGGTTTAATTTGTTTTTTATTTTATTTTAAGCTTAAAAGTTCATTAGAAACTAATTTGTAAAATTCGTTGAGAACTTTTTTGTAGATTTAAATTTATACCTAAAAATTAAGGGATTTCAACATAAAATAATAAAGCTCTTTTTTCAGGTTGAAGCAAAAAAAATGTAAATTTGATGGAATTCTGTCGAAAATTGTTTGAATTTTTTTTTTAATTATATATTCATATGTACATACTCGTATAGACCGGTTGCAGTACAGTGGCTTGCTTAAGAAAATGTAAAATTCTGCATGATCAAAAAAGTAATTTTGTAAGCATCATTTTTTTTTACGCAACCGCCTGTAAACCATTCAAAGCGCTGACTTTCGGTTGTGAACCTTCTTTTAATACATTAACACACATAAATGATGAAAAAGCGTTAATTGTTACGAAAGTACTGTCAATTCAATTTGAATAATATGACAACTCGTTTGTCGATTTTAAGAATAAATAATGAAGGAGATACGTATGATTATTTGTGTTATTCTGCTCGTTTTAATTATTAATCATGGATGACAACCGAACCACAGTTGTGTTGCCAGTTGCTGAGAATTGTATTACGGATGGCAACTGTCAACTGAAAGCTGCAAGTTTCAGTTGGTATTTAATGCTTCTCTGGCAACCACAAATTATAAGTTGCCGGCTGGAAACGCAACTGGGGTTCTGTTGCCATCCATAATCGAGCCATTAATTAATGGAATTAGTTAATTACAAAAACAATTAACATTGTATAGTTTAATTTATCTTCTAAAAATTACAATATGTATTCAAATCACATCAGTGATTGTTTGCTGATATACACAACAATCAAAAGAAATTTAAAGTGCAGCAAAATATCGCTTTTGATTTAAAGTCTTGTGATTTTCTAAACATGCCCAACAAATTTATTTAAATGATCAAATAATTCATTAAAATAATGAAAACTTTTGTAAAACGAATAAAAAGATTCACTGAAATAATGAAATAATTCGTTTAAACTATGAAATATTTAATTACAACAATGAAAAATTACAATTAAAATGTGGAAAATACTTTCATTCATATAATGAAATAATTTCATTATAATGATGAAATAGTTCCATCAAAATAATTTAATAGTTTCATTAGTTTGAAGCCACTTTTGGACTGCGTTAATGAAATTATTGAATTTAATTGGTAAAATTTTTATTAAAAAATTTGAACGAAATTTATTTCAT